>BTPG01000004.1:147860793-148352074 GCA_036245525.1 Semisulcospira habei
TAGGGCAGTCTACTGTGCCGCGCAGGTGAGGGCAGTCTACTATACCGCGCAGGTGTAGCGCAGGTGTAGGGCGGCAGTCTACTGTGCCGCGCAGGTGTGCATCCAATCTGCTCCGCCGCTACTTTTCATCTGTATATGCTAACCAAAAGAATGAGTGTCATGAAGTAATCTGCCCCGAGACCAATCAAGAACTACAAGATTAGGTATGAAGTTACGTTACCGTTATGTGTTTAAAATAATATATGCAGCTCTGAAACAAGGTACTAACCAAAAGAATAAGTGTCATATGCTATTCTGCCTTGAGGCCGAACAAGAACTACAAGGTTAGACGCGAAGAGACATTACCAGTATGTGTTAAAATAATGCAGCCCTGAAACAAGGTACTAACCAAAGGAATAAGTGTCCTGAAGTAATCTGCCCTGACGCCGAACAAGAACTAAACGGTTAGGTGTCAAGGGACATTACTATTATGTGTTAACTCATTCTACCCCAACACCGAAATCCTCAAATTTTGCCGTTGTCCTCTGAAAACTGCATTGCAGTGCCGGACACAGATCGACCATGATAGTTCAAGGGTGATGCCAGAATAGCTTGGCGCCCATAGGCGCCAAGCTATTCTGGCATCACCCTTGAACTATCATGGTCGATCCTTATCTTCCTGTGGTGTGTCTGGGGTAGAATGAGTTAAGATAATGCAGCCCTGAATCAAAGTGTGAACGCAGAAGTTAGAGCCACTTCATATATCAAATCATTCTATTATCAGTCTTTCATCACCAGAATGAACGAATAAGAAGTATTTCGACTGAATAACTGTCTCAACAACATGCCAACGAATGTATTAAAAGCACATGTCAAAAATAATAGTATTGAGAACATCAAAGTTCAGGCCTTTTTGATCTGACCATTTCATTTTATTATCACGACATATATGGAATTTGTAATAAACGTTAAGACAAAACAGTTTTTCAGTGCCATACAAAATCATGCCTTATTTGTCACTTACTTTACACGCTAATAACGCACACACGGATCGTCTCACAAACCTCCTGTATGTAAACCTTATGGTACAAATCTGCTCTAGTAAAAGGAAAATGAATATATAAAACATGTAATATACGCAAAGATATTTTTTGGGGGTTAAAATTAAGTCTGGCTCGTAAGGGTTAAACACTCTAGGTCCGTTAAGAAAAAAATCTTATTTTGGTCTAACTTTACACGCTAACAACATACAAACGGATCGTGCCACAGACTACTGATATACATTATGGCAAATAGCCGCACTAGTGAAAGGAAATAAATAGATGAAACGTGTAATATTATTGAAAAAAACAACAACACCGTGTAAAATTACAACGATTTTGGGGGTTTGCTACACGGTTTGCTACACGGACCCTTTTAGGCCTGAGGGAGGTCAAAGGAACCATTGTACGTACAATGGTTCCTTTGACCTCTCGAAGGCCTACAAGGGTCCGTGCAGCAAGCCCCTGCTACCAATAACGTATTTGTTTTCATTCCTCCACTATTTTCGTAAAAGAAATCAAGAAGACATCTTCCGACCTGGATCACGCCAGACATGACTGACGTCAAAGGTAGAGGTATGACGTAATTTAAATTATTTCATGATGTTGCCGTCTCAAGTACTGAGCGTGCTTGTTGTTTCGAACACCTAAGTAACTTTTTATTTTAGAACGTTTTGGTGATCTTTTATAGAACAAAACTCGCATCGAAGATGCGTGACGAAGAGGGCTACAAGAAGTCCGCCATTTGTCGCTACAAGGGTTTTTGTATCACGGTCACATGGTACGGTTTGCGCTAAAGTGACTGGTCGTGTGACGTAGGGATGAAAACAATAGTAGTTGTATTACGAGATAGGCTTTGCTAGTGTTTCTTGTTATGGACCCTCACAGCAGACCTTGAAAGGAGGATACAAGCCACTGAAATGAGATGTTTTCGAAGGCTGCTTGGCATTTCATACAGAGATCACATTCACGAACGAGGAAGTGGGAAGCAGAATCAGGCAAGCCATCGGGCCCTATGAAGACCTATTAGCCATTATGAAAAAACGCACACTGAAGTGGTATGGGCATGTCACGCGTTCAACAGGGCTTGCCAAAACAATCCTGCAAGGCACTGTGCAAGGAGGACGAAGGAGAGGAAGGCAGAGCAAAAGATGGGAGGACAATATCTCAGAGCCGGTGGACAGGACTGAGGCTGGGCGCCACGCTAAGAATGGCAGAGAGGAATGGAGGGAGCTGGTTGCCAAGTCAGCAGTGGTGCCCCAACGGTCGGCAAGACTACGGGATATAGATAGATAGACAGATAGATAGATAGATAGATAGATAGATAGATAGATAGATAGATAGATAGATAGAGCCAGAGAGAGAGAAAGGGAGAGAGAGAGAGAGAGAGAGAGAGAGAGAGAGAGAGAGAGAGAGAGAGAGAGAGGGAGAGAGAGAGATATATAGATAGATAGATAGATAGATAGATAGATAGAGAGAGAGAGAGAGAGAGAGAGAGAGAGAGAGAGAGAGAGAGAGAGAGAGAGAGAGAGAGAGAGAGAGAGAGAGAGAGAGAGAGATAGATAGATAGACAGACAGACAGACAGACAGACAGACAGACAGACAGACCGACCGATCGATCGATCGATCGATCGATCGATCGATCGATAGATAGATAGATAGATAGATAGATAGATAGATAGATAGATAGATAGATAGATAGATAGATAGATAGATAGTGTTTCTTCTCGCCTCCCAGGACCGGGTCAGGGGGGTCAATGTAGGAGGTAAGAGGCGAGGGCTTTAACCCCTAGACTCTTACCTCCGACACTGGCCCCCTTGACCAGACCCGAGAGGCGACAAGAACAACTGACATAGCCCAACTCGTCATGACACAACGATTTTGTCTTCAACTGGAAAAAAAGTATAAGCGTAAAATATACCCTTGAAAGGACCCCACAGTTTACAAAACACCACAGATCAGGCTATTCGATCTGTCTATTTCATTTTATTATCACGAGCTATATGAAATTTGTAATATACGTTAATATAAAACAATTTTGTTTTAGTGCTATTCACAATCATGTCTGACGCGTTAGGGTGAAACACACTTGGTTTTAGTCCAGCTTTGCACCGCAATAATATTAAAAGTCATCGGCTCATAACTTCCTATTTACTGTATGGTGTAGATCTACACTAGTAAACGGATATATATATATATATATATATATATATATATATATATATATATATATATATATATATATATATATATATATATATATATATTATATATATATATATATATATATATATATATATATATATATATATATATATATATATATATATATATTATATAACGTATAATAGAATTAAAAATAAAACAGTTTTTACTAACCAATTCATTCTTGACGCACTACAGATGGGTCGACCATAATAATTCAAGGCAGTGTCAGATTAGCTTGGCGCCTGTAGGCGCCAAGCTAATCTGGCACTGCCCTTGAATTATCATGGTCGATCCATCTTCTGCCACTGGTGGCATAGTCACTAGATGACGCCTCCAAAATTTGGGAAATACGGCCGTCGGGGTGAGTGAATTAACTCATTGTACCCCATCACCGAAATCCCCAAATTTTGCCGTTGTCCTCTGAAGACTGCATTGCAGTGCAGGACACAGATCGACCATGATAGTTCAAGGGTGATGCCAGAATAGCTTGGCGCCCATAGGCGCCAAGCTATTCTGGCATCACCCTTGAACTAAAATGGTCGATCCTTATCTTGCTGTGGTGTGTCTGGGGTAGAATGAGTTGAACAAAATGAAGTCTGACGCGTCAGAGGGAAACAGGCTAAGTTCGATATATGGAAAACGTGACGTTGCTCAGACTTTACACGCTAATAACATACGCACGGATCGCGTCACGAACGTCCTATATACCTTAGGGTACAGATTCGCACTAGTAAAAGAAAATAAATATATGAAATGTGTAATATGCATAAAGATAAAGCAGCCTTTGCTGGACAAAATTAAGCCTGACGTGTCAGAGTGAAACACGTTAAGTCCGATATGAGGAAATCGTGACGTTGCTCCGACTTCACACGCTAATTTTCATATAACTGGATCGAGTCAAGAACTTCCTGTATGCCTTATGGTACAGATCAGCACTAGTGAAACGAAATAAATATACGAATTGTGTAATATACATAAAGATTTAAAGAAAAGCCTTTGCTGGACAAATCAAGCCTGATGCGTCAGAGTGAAACTCCGTTATGAGAAAAACGTTCGGTTTTACTCCAACTTCACACCATATGTAATTTTTTAACGGATCGTCTCACAAACTTCCTGTATACCGTATGGTATCGAGCCCGACTAGCAGAAGGAAATAAATACAGAAAATGTGTACATGGATAGAAAATGAAGCTTTCGGTAAACAAAATCAAGTCCGGCGCGCCAGAGTGAAACACGCCAAGTCCGATGTGAGGAACATTGCGTAATGATCGAGGAATTAACATAAAACAAGCCTGATTGATACAGCTTGGACACACAGGAAGAAAACTATATACTATTATTTATACTCGAGACCAAACTTCCAATAGTGTTCAACACTGTAGAACGCAGCGCCTCAAAACGTGTGCTTAACAATCAGACTCAACAGGACTCAACAGTAGCAGACAACTTTGAATCTCGTGACGTATCGTGAAGTTACGCCGCGGCACACATCTCGCGTGATTTCGCCTCGTTTCCTATCCCGTTATATACAATCCCTGGTTTCAAACGATGCCTCAGTATTGTCTTACCTTACCTTACGTGCAACCCTAAAAACAACTACAACGTCAGCTACAATCACAACACAAAAACAACAACCACAGAACAGCCGGCAACACATAAAACAGAAGTCAGACTTCAAACTTCCGGATAAAAGACGGGCTTCTTCAATAGTGTGTCCGTTGCGGAAAGGTCCTGGTAAATCAAAGCGGCACATCCGTAGTGCGCATGAATTGATCAGTGTTCAGTGTTCGTACTCCATTGGCAAAGCAGTCCTCGTCCCCCATAGCCCCCCCCCCCCCCCCCCACACACACACACACACTCCACCCCCCACCCCCTCCCCCCACCCCCACCCCGGCCCTTTGGGTCGTCCATGATCACTGACTCCGGTGCCGAGGACGTTTAAACTCCGAACTAATCCAGTCAACAAAAGTCGGACTTGAAACTTGTAGAAGTAACAAGAATAATTATCTCATTTGGGACAATAAACATCTTGAATTCAATTAGCAAAAGGTCCTCGGGCCAACGTCGGTGCAGTTTGCCCGCGCACGGATGTACGTGGGCAAACTGCAGCCGACGTTGGCCCAATAATCTTGTACTAACTGGGTGTCTAAATCACGGGGTTTTGCATTACATTTCAAATACTCCGTGATGGTTGTCAGCAGCTTTTTAGAAGAGGCTTCTTACACAACTTCATTCCCTTTGAAATGATTTGTTCTTCTTAATCAAGAACAAGCCTGAGAGAAAAGATCCTCTGACCGAAGTCATTCGTCGTTGGATGGCACACCACTGTCAGACTGATGGACTTGCTCACTCACCGGGAGGGAAAAATTAAAGTAGTTCGAGATAGTTGGAAAAACATGATTAAATGGGCATGGAACACGGCAGATAACGGTAGATTAAACACACACACACACACACACACACACACACACACACACACACACACACACACACACACACACACACACACACACACACACACACACACATACACACACACACACACACACACACACACGCACGCACACACACACACTCGCACACACACACACACAAACACACACACAAACGCACTCGCACACACATACAAACACACACACACACACACACACACACTCACACACACACATACACGCGCGCGCACAGATACTTTGTAATCCCGGCCGGAGCCTCAGTTGTGTTGTTGTTTGGTTGGTTGGTTGGTTGTTTGGTTGGTTGGTTGGTTTGCTTGTTTGTTTTTTGTTTTTTTGTTTGTGTGTGTGTGCGTGTGTGTGTGTGTGTTTGTTGTTGTTTTGTTTGTTGTTGGTTTTTTTTGGGGGGTGTTGGTGTTTTGTTTACTTCTTTTTTATGGTGGTGGTGGGGTGGGGGGGGGGGGCGGGGATGGGGGGGGGGGGGGGGGGGAGTAAACTGAGACTCCGAGTGCATTCATTTAAAATCGGTGACGCGCAAACTTGCCGGATGTTATGGTGGTGACGCATAATATATTTTGGATCCTAGGGCTATCGAAAAAAGTAAAGTTCAATTTAGATCTCAGGGGCTGATCTGGGGGGGGGGGGGGGGAGTCAAAGTGTTCCTGCCCCCCCCCCCGACCCCCACACAAATGTTTAAAAAAAAAAATGCTATAACAAAGTCCCTTTTGGGGGTGTTTTTGGAACCCCCCTCCCCCATGTTTAAAATTGTGGCGAGTTTTCACACACACGCCCCCCCCCCCCCACCCCTTCCTGTTTGATATTTTTTTCTAATGGTGAGAGTCTTAACACGCACGCGTCTTCTCTCCACCACCACCCTCCCTCACCACCCCCACCCACCCCCCACACACCCTGTTCCCCACCCCCTCCCCCCCACCCCATCCCCCGCTTTTTGATTTTTCGTCCTCTGGAAGAAAGGTCTAGCGTCGGGGAGGCCTTAGTGTCAGGTTGAAGGTCCCAAATCAAAGTTGGAACCCCCTCCCCCCCCCAGCCCCCCTTCAGCCCCCCCCCCCCTTTCGAGGTAACTGATTAGCCCCTGAAACTTTTGACGCACACTGCAACGTGAGCAGATCCGTTAGTCTTGGGGGTGATTCGTTTTCGTCGTTAGACCCAACTTAGATCTGCAGTTTGAACATGTGATGATTTTATCTCCGCAGCAGAGTGCCTTTGTTAGAAGATTTAGCTGTTGGCGCAGAATTACTTATATTCTGTAGTACAGTATATTCCTAGAATCATGAACTACACGGATGAGACCTCGTAGAAATTATCTCTCTCTTGGCTTGACTTCGCGAACGAAGATTCTATAGGTGTTGTCCACGACGTCTGCAGGCATGCTCGTGACTGCGGAGGCCAATCCGGGACAGGCAGGTTCGACCGCAGTGGCTGCAGAGGGAGGTACGGCCAGGGTTCTGAGTTGCGGCATCTCTGTTTTTTCTCCTGAGCCGCTTGTCTTTAAGGCCAGCTCTGCGAGAGTCCTCAAAGGAGACAGCTGCCTTGTGAATGGTGGAGCGCCAGGTGTCACGGTCCGCAGCAAGTGAAGACCACTGGCGGTGGTCAATTTGGCAGGCACTAAGTGACTTCTTGAGACAGTCTTTGTATTTTGGTGCCCCTCTGTCTCTGTGTCCAGTGGCGAGCTCGCCGAACAGGGTGATCTTGGGTAGGCGATGATCCTCCATCCTGTAGAAATTATAAGCTACAAGAATTTGACGTCATCTTGCTGTCACGTGACGTAAATGTTTTCTTGTTACTGGCATTATATAATATACAGGCGCGGATCAGTTACCCAGTTACCTCTAGGAGAGGGGTGGGGGGGGGGGGGTGGGGTGCGGGCGGATCTGACACAAAAGACCTCCCCGACGCTAGTTCGTAGACCAAGTGCATACCAGGGGAAAGCGCTTGGTGTCCCTTACTTACTTACTTACGCCTGTCACCCCTACCCGGGTATAGGCCGTCGACGAGAGACCTCTAGCAACTCCTGTCCTGTCCTCCAGGAAAGGAATTACTGTTAGTCTTTTCGTCGGCGTTTTTGTAGCTATTTCCTTTTTTGCAGGGTGGGGAAGCTACCCCCACGCCCAACCCCCTTACTAGGAGGACCAGGGGTTTTCTGTCGGGGTCACCTTCCCTTAGACCATGTTGGTTCACGGCACCTTATTTCATTCGGTGCACCCCTCTCACGAGGGACCCCCTATCCACCACCCAGGGGACGCGCCTCAACGCCGTATGGTCCCAGCGCGAGGCTTGGTGTCCCTGCTATGTTAAAAACGTGTAGGCCGAGTGGTGGCGCACAAATACCCGACAAAGGAGGAAGAAAATAAGGCCTAATATTAATGCTATACTGTGTCCAAAGCTGTTCTGCTACCTGAAGGTACGTCGCAACTTTGAAGCAATGCGTCACCGGTTGACGCTTGCCTTCGAATCGACCCACTCGGGACCGGACGCCATCTTGGTTTTGTAAATTAGCGGTTGAAATCACTTCAGAAGTTCAGGTAAACTCATGAGACCGGTCATGTGATCCCCAGTCTAAGAATAGTAACGCGCATGGAAATTACAAAGATAAGATAATTTGAATAAAGATAATGCGTTTTCAAATACATCCTATTGTCTGTTGTTTAGCACGTGTGTGTACGTCTTGTGCCTACTGTGGCTGTAGCTCGTACACCAAGCACATACCAAGGAACAGCGCTTGGAGCCTGGTCCCTACCGTACTTGATGTTAAAAACGTGTAGGAGTCGTGGCGCGGCACTAAACGACAGAAATATGTTTAAAAAAGAAAGGAAGGAACCAGAGAAGCAACCTACCTGCAGCTCCTATGTCACCATAAACTCACGTAGAAGGTTTTATTAGATGCACAAGCCACTGTCAGCTACTGAGTGCGATGTGAAAAATTTCAGACCTTCCGCAGTTTTAATAATAATAATAATAAAGGTAATTTGTATAGCGCCTAATCACCAATGTGCTCCAGGCGCTTTACAATCACAGTAATGAAACACAAAGCAAAATACAAAAGCAAACACATACAGCAACAACAAAACAACAAACATACATTGATTTACAAGGAGCAGAAAACTCACACACATACACACACGCATACATGATGAGTCGGCAGACTAAATGGTCTTTAAGTATATGCAACAGAAAAGGTGAGTTTTAAGCTTGGATTTAAAAATGGAGAGAGGTGATGAGTGACGCACGTCAGCTGGGAGAGAGTTTTGTCCACAAGAAATTGAAGATTTGGGCGGATAAATATGTTCCACGGTCATTAGTATATATGATGGTAACAAGAAAACATTTACGTCACTCGACAGCATGATGACGTCATACTTTTGTTCATAATTCCTGTGACGCCTTATTCTTGCAGTACATATGAAAACACAGTACTCCTTGGGAAGGCTCTTTACGGGAAGAAAAAGAACAAGATGAGGATTTCATCCCAAAGTCTACAGTATTGTTTGGAGCTCACATGCATTTATTTATCGTGACGTCGTTGTCTACCGTATTAAAAATACGGTAGACTTAATGCGGCTGGTCTGAGAGCATCCGGGGCATGCACATGACGTTTTTGGCGTGCGGGCAGAAATTCTGGTAAAGAAGTAACAAGATAAAAATGACGTCACGTCTAAATACACAAACCTTGCTAGAGAACGTCTTTTTGGCGCCAAAGCGCCGTGTGTGTGTGTGTGTGTGTGTGTGTGTGTGTGTGTGTGTGTGTGTGTGTGTGTGTGTGTGTGTATGTGTGTGTGTGTGTGTGTGAGACAGCGACTTAAGCATGTTCTTAATTAAACGAACGTTAGTTCGCGAACTCTGACGAACTAGAGTTCACGATCTCGAACGAACCAGGTTGGTTCTTAATTGGACGATCAAAAGATACGGCGAACCTAGTTCGAAGTAGTTCACGAACCTCGGCAAACCATAGTTCGCTGTCGGAAAAGGTTCGCTAAACGTGTTGAGCAAACCAAGGCGAACCTTTTCTCTGATTGGTCAAAACTTTTACCCTCTTCTGCGTTGGAGATAAGAAGATAGTCACTGATTCAAAACAACTATGGCAGACGGCGATATTTACTCGTGCGAAGAACAAGACCTATTTTTATTGATTTGTGGGAGGCGGAACGCTGTTTGTGGGATCGCTACTGCAAGGAGTACAAAAACAAAAATCGTCCAAATCGCGAAGCGGCATAGCGGCAGCCATTTTGAACACCTTCGCAGACAGTAAGTACGCCGAATCAAGCACTTCAGTTAAGAAAGAGAACCATGGCAAACCTAGTTTGCTGAAGTTCGCCAGGTTCGTTCAACTTCAATTAAGAAACAAACCAAAATATCGCCGATCTTCTCCGATCTAGGTTTGCCGATCAACAGTTCGTTTAATTAAGAACATGCTTAAAGCCCGCGTTTGAGGACAGACAAGCTTGAAATTTTAGGATATTGTCCCTAAAATAAAGTGAAAAAAAGTGTGGAGCTCCAGAGAGCTGTCACAACACACCAAAGTCCGGATTTTCAACTCAAAGGTAAAAGCAGTTCTATATGGAGCAGAGACTTGGAGGTTGAGAAAAACCACAGGCAACAGAGTACAGATCTTCATAAACAGTTGCCTTAGTAGAATCTTGAAAATTCACTGGCCAGAGAAGATCAGCAACGTCAGACTCTGGGAAAAAACAGAGCAGATAACATCAGAGAATGAAATTGGATGAGGATGGATTGGTCACAGTCTGAGAAAGCCAGCTTCCAGTATCACTAGGCAGGCATTGTCATGGAACCCCTAGGGAAAGAGGAAAAGAGGCAGGCCGAGAAACACCTGGCGTCGAGACCTCCAAGCAGACATCAAGAGACTGGGAACCATCTGGAGTAAAATCGAAGGAGAAGCACAGGACAGGAGTCACTGGAGGTCTCTCGTCGACGGCCTATACCCTGGGAGGGGTGACAGGCGTAAGTAAGTAAGTAAGTAAGTAAGTAAGTAAGTAAGTAAGTAAGTAAGTAAGTAAGTAAGTAAGTAAGTAAGTAAGTCCCTAAAATAATTATCTCGCAACCTTTTTTTTTCGATTGGCGAGAAAATGGCCGTTTCACAATAACCGGTTGATCTACACTGGAGTCCGAAACTTTTCTTATTTTTACTTAGATATTTTGCATATAGCGAGATAAAAGAGAGATTTTAAATGAGTTCGTTAACCAGCATTGTACCTCTAGAGGGGGGAGGGGGGGGGGCAGGGGGAGGGTAGCATGTGTGTGTCAAAACTCGCCAAAATGTCAACCGGGAACGAGGAGGGGGGGGGGGGGGGGGGGGGGCCAAAAAGGGACTTTGTCATAGCGTAAGGATCTTTTTTTTTTTTTTTTGGGGGGGGGGAAGCCGAACCCCTGGAACCACCCCCACCCACCCCCACATCCCCAGATCCGCCCCTGATATATTCTAATGATGACGTGGAATCTATTTATCCCAAAATTTGTGGACAAAATGTCGGAAGCTTTGAAATCTCAGTTTCACATCGCAGTAACTGTCAGTGGCTTGTGCACGGACTAGAACCTAGCTTCTACACGGTCTATGGTGGCCCAGGAGCGCCAGGTAGGTAGCATCAGTGGCTTGTGCACGGACTAGACCTTAGCTTCTACACAGTCTATGGTGGCCCAGGAGCGCCAGGTAGGTAGCATCAGTGGCTTGTGCACGGACTAGACCCTAGCTTCTACACAGTCTATGGGTGGCCCAGGAGCGCCAGGTAGTTAAATAGTTTTGTCGTTTGCGCCACGCCACGATCCCTAGTTCGCGTTTTAAACCCTTTTAGCCCCAAGGTCCCAATTCTCAAATGTTGGAGGTGTTGCCTAATGACTATGTACCAGTTGCAGGGAGATGGATTGACTATGACAATTCAAGGGTAGTGCCTGAAGGCGTCAAGCTAATCTGGCAGACTACCCTTGAACTTTCATGGTCAATCCATCTCCCGCTGTAGGGACTCGGGGCTAAATGGGTTAACGTAGCAAGGTTTATTTTTTTATGTGCGCGGCCGGAACGGCATATAGTTTTCCAGCTACATCACATTCACTTGTCTGATCCTAAACGTAGACGCTCGATTTCTAATCCTAATGGTTTTCTGACAGGCAGTCACGGAAAAAAAGAAAGTGTACAAAAAGAAAGTGTACTCTGGTGAATTAGGATCAGTGACCGCGTCTGCTAACTTCCGAGAAGAACTTCAAGAGGCACAGATCCCCATGAGCCCCCGCAGTTGCGGGGGCTTATGAGGATCTATGCCTCTTGCTGAAACCACTTCCTGTCTATGTTCCTTTGACGCCTGGGGATCTGTGACGCTGAACTGACAATGATTTCAAAAACACAAGCTGCGTCCAACGGGTTTTACAGCGCCCGTCAATCTCGCGTTAATGTAATTCAATACTATAACCCCTTCCCTGCCGGACGTCGTGTTTGTTGATTCAACGCCAGATTGTCAAACATGGAAGGAAGATGAATACAAATGTGGTGTCAGCAAGAGGCATACGGATCCTCATGAGCCCCCGCGACTGCACTTGGGTGGCGTTCCGCAAATCAAGTTTTTGGCGGCAGTCAACGGGCTGAGAGTTGTGGCAGGGTTGTGTACCGACCGTGATGAGGTTAGGGTGAAATGGAAATAAAACAACAAAATAAGCATTACAGACGGAGAGAGGTGGGTGGAGGTGGGGGGAGGGGAGGGGGGAGAAGAGGATGAGGAGGGTATGTGAGTGGTAAAATGATGTCGTTTTTCAGAGCGCACAAATCTTGATCTGTTTTACGTTAACCTCAGTCATTACCAGGGGCGGATCAGTTGCCTCGGAGGGGCGGGGGGGGGGGGGTTCCAACTTTTTGTTTGGGACCTTCAGCCTGATACAAAAGGCCTCCCCGACGCTAGACCTTGCTTCAATGGGCCAAAAAATCTAAGTGGGGTGGGTGTGTGTGAGTGTGGAGGGGGGGGGGGGAGAGAAAACGCGCCTGCGTGTTGACTCTCACCATTCGGCAAAATATCAAACAACGGGGAGGGGGGGGGGGGTGGAGGGTGGACGGGGGCTTCCAAACACTTCAAAAAGGGACTTTGATATAGCATTTTAAAGAATTTTAGGTCTGGAGGGGGGGGGGGGGGGTTCCGGAACCCCTGTAACCCCCACACCCCTGATTTGTCCCTGATCACAGCCCAGATGCGACAAGAACCGCCCACGACTGCAAGAGGCTGAAGCGGGGGCTCATGAGAATCTATACCTTGTGCTCATTGGGGCCTGACGAGTAATGCAAATCCGCTGCGCCACCGCGTGCTCGCGGCCACCGCGTACATAGCTCAAGTCAGAATACATTCTGACTTGAGCTTAGTAGGCGGTGGCGCAGCGGATTTGCATTTGCTCTTGCTGGATTTATTTCTGGACCCAGTTGTCGTGGTCCCGGGCTTTTTATGTTTTGTTTTTGTTCTGTCCCCAAATGTTTAGAGGACGCTTTCTGTCGAGCGGTCTGCCAAACGAAGCTCTAAGCTGTGATGCTGCGTTCCACATACGTTCTCCATGGCCACTAACATAAAGGGGTTAAGTAGAGCCGTTGGTTGGATAAGCAAACGAAATAAAATGTAACGTGGATGTGTCCTTTGCACTTACCAGTCCACAAAATTAAAAAAAATTAAAAAAAGTAATCTCGGCGCTAACTGCAATAACATGCCACGATATGTATGATTTGCAACCTGACAACAATAAGTAGCTTCGTCCTTCTCGTCTTTTCGTCCAGTTTGGGGGGAAAAATGGGTTAACTCTTTGTGCAGTCCTCTCAAAGCGTGTTTCTTTCTTGGTTGGTTATCTTCTTCTATATTATGAAACTCTCCTTCTTCACCTTGGCCACCTTCCTGCTTTGAACTCTCTCTTAACGTGATGGCTTAACCCATTTAACCACGACACACTACATCAGGAGATGAATCGACCATGATAATTCAAGGGCAGTGCCAGATTAGCTTGGCGACTGATGGCGCCAAGCTAATCTGGCACTGCCCTTAAATTGCCATGGTCGATCTATCTCCTGCAACTGGTGTACAGTTGTTAGATGACACTTCTAAAATTTAAGAAATGAGGTCTTGGGGCTATAATAGGTCAGGCACTACGCCAATAGTTCGTGGTGACCCCGTTAAGTTATGCAAACGCGATGCGGGTGACCCGAGGGGAGTTTACTGTGATGTATCACGGCCCAAGCTATGGTGAAACACACACCTTATTCGTGATTTTTGCATGATTATGCATGTTACGTTGATCCGACAATCAGCACTAGATCTAGACAAAGATCGTTTAAGCCGATGTCAACAATTTGTAACTGAAGACGTCACTTCCCGGTTTCGGTTTCAGCCAATCAGACGAAAGCTTCTTGGAAGACAGCGAATAGTTATCAGAACAAAACCAGAGAATACGTTAAAAGTCGGAGCCAAGCTCGCGAAGCATTCCCGAACCTTCGGCGAATACTCCGAACTTAGGCCAGTTGCGTGAGTGAGTTTAGTTCTGCGCCAGCCACTAAGCAAGGTGTTTCGCTATAGCGGAGCACCTTGCTTAGTGGCTGGCGCAGGGCTAAGCTCATTCATGCAACTGACCCCTGGTTCGAGACGCGAGTGTTCGTCTGGACTAAGAACAAGCTTAATTTTATTGGATGGGGGAAGGGGGCGGGTTGCGGTGCACAAGTTATCGGACTCCTCCGAATAAGGAGGCACTGGTCGTAGTACACGTGTCATTGATTTAGTTAGCGGATTTCTAGTTTCTTGGCATTGTACAAGTTTTTGGTCTGATTTTGCCAAGTCTGTTTAACCCCTTACACTGCCAAGAAAAAAATGAACACGAGCAAGCTGCAAGAGGCATAGATCCTCATGAGCCCCCGCGACTGCGGGGGCTCATGAGGATCTATACCTCTCAAATGCTGATACCACTTTGTATCCATGCTCTGTCGTTTATTGGCGATGAATTGCTACATATTTCTTGAAAACACAATCTGTATTCACTGGCGGTGAGACGTTTAAATGCCGATCATGCATTATACCGGACAGCGCGAGTGCCTTCAAGTGAAGTGGGTTAACCCTGACAGCTTAAAGGTACCTTGGATATTAAGACCCTTAACTGCCGAGGAAAAAAGTGACGAAAAATACCCGACTGCAAGAGACATGGCTCCTCATGAAGCCCGCGCAGATGCAGGATCTAGGCGTCATACTGACACCACTTGGTATCCATGAGGATCCATGTCATTGACTGACACGACTTGGTATCCATGAAGATCTATGCCTCATACTGACACGACTTGAAATCCATGAGGATCGATGAGGATCTATGCCTCTTACTGACACCACTTGGAATCCATGAGGATCCATGCATTTCACTGACACCACTTGGTATCCATGAGGATCTATGCCTTTGGACTGACACCACTTAGTATCCAAGAGGATCATTGCCTTTTACTGACACCACTTGGTATCTATGAGGATCTATGCCTTTGACTGAGACCACTTGGTATCCATGAGGATCCATGCCTCTTACTGACAACACTTGGTATACATGAGGATCCATGCCTCTTACTGACACCACTTGGTATCCATGAAGATCTATGCCTCTTACTGACACCACTTGGTATCCATGAGGATCCATGCCTTTGACTGACACCACTTGGTGTCCATGAGGATCCATGCCTTTGACTGACACCACTTGGTATCTATGAGGATCTATGCCTCTTACTGACACCACTTGGTATCCATGAGGATCAATGCCTCTTACTGACACCACTTGGTATCCATGAGGATCCATGCCTCTTACTGACACCACTTGGTATCCATGAGGATCTATGCCTCTTACTGACACCACTTGGTATCCATGAGGATCAATGCCTCTTACTGACACCACTTGGTATCCATGAGGATCCATGCCTCTTACTGACACCACTTGGTATCCATGAGGATCCATGCCTCTTACTGACACCACTTGGTATCCATGAGGATCTATGCCTCTTACTGACACCACTTGGTATCCATGCCTCTTACTGAAACCACTTGGTATCCATGAGGATCCATGCTTTTGACTGACACCACTTGGTATCCATGAGGATCTATGCCTCTTACTGACACCATTTGGTATCCATGAGGATCCATACCTTTGAGGGACACCACTTGGTATCCATAAGGATCTCCGCTTTTGACTGACACCGCGGTATCCATAATAATCTATGCCTTTAACTGACACGGTTTCCATGAGGATCTATGCCTCTTACTGACCATTTGGTATCCATGAGGATCCATGCCTTTGACTGACACCACGGTATCCATGAGGATCTATGCCTTTGACTGACACCACTTGGTATCCATGAGGATCTATGCCTCTTACTGACCATTTGGTATCCATGAGGATCCATGTCTTTGACTGACACCACCTGGTATCCATGAGGATCCGTGCCTTTGACTAACACCACTTGGTATCCATGAGGATCCATGCCTCTTACTGACACCACTTGGTATCCATGAGGATCTATGCCTCTTAATGACACCACTTGGTATCCATGAGGATCTATGACTCTTACTGACACCACTTGGTATCCATGAGGATCTATGCCTCTGACTGACACCACGGTATCCATGAGGATCTATGCCTCTGACTGACACCACTTGGTATACATGAAGATCTATGCCTCTGACTGACACCACTTGGTATCCATGAGGATCTATGCCTCTGACTGACACCACTTGGTATCCATGCCTCTGACTGACACCACTTGGTATCCATGTGGATCCATGCCTCTGACTGACGCCACTTGGTATCCATGCCTCTGACTGACGCCACTTGGTATCCATGAGGATCCATGCCTCTTACTGACACCGCTTGGTATCCATGAGGATCCATGCCTCTTACTGACACCACTTGATATCCATGCCTCTTACTGACACCACTTGGTATCCATGAGGATCTATGCCTCTTACTGACACCATTTGGTATCCATGAGGATCCATACCTTTGAGGGACACCACTTGGTATCCATAAGGATCTCTGCTTTTGACTGACACTGCGGTATCCATAATAATCTATGCCTTTAACTGACACGGTTTCCATGAGGACCTATGCCTCTTACTGACCATTTGGTATCCATGAGGATCCATGTCTTTGACTGACACCACCTGGTATCCATGAGGATCCATGCCTTTGACTGACACCACCTGGTATCCATGAGGATCCATGCCTCTTACTGACACCACTTGGTATCCATGAGGATCCATGCCTCTTACTGACACCACTTGGTATCCATGAGGATCCATGCCTCTTACTGACACCACTTGGTATCCAGAGGGGGTGGCATTGCCATCATCTACAGGGACTGTCTTTCCGCTCACCTCTCCTTCTCTCAGTCTCTACCTTTTGCTCATCCCTCCTTTGAATCTGTCGAGGCCATAGTAACACTCTCTGGCCAGTCCCTCATCTTCTCATGTATCTATCGCCCCCCTCCAAGCTCTCAAAACAAACTCACAAACTCCATGTTCCTCACCGAGTTCGACCTCCTCCTCGACCACTACAGCACACGACCCGGAAAACACATCCTTCTAGGCGACTTTAACTTCCACTTTGACAAACCCGACCACCCTGACACGAAACGCCTTTGCACGTCACTTTCAAACCACAATCTTACACAACACATCACTAAACCCACCCACCGACTCGGCCACACCCTCGACTTGATCATCACCCGCACCTCTGATCAACTCTTTCTCGACTCTGACACCTCCTCTGTGCTTCCCTCTGACCACCTCGCTATTCTCGTCTCCCTCAATCTACCTCCCCCGAAAAAAACCAAGCTCATCGTCTCTCGTCGCAAACTAAAATCTGTCAACCGCGAGAGCTTCTTCGACGAAGCTGTCGACCTTCTCTTGGACCCCGCCCCCTCTCCCGATCTTGCATCCCATTTCGATTCCTCCCTTCGAAAACTTCTAGACACCCATGCCCCTGTCACTACCTGCTCCATACCCAACCGACTCCCCTCCCCCTGGCTCACTGACGACATAGCTGAAGCCAAGCGCGAGCGCCGACAAGCGGAACGCCGCTGGCGCTCATCTGACCTCACCGTTCACAGACAGATCTTCCAAACAACTAGATCCAAAGTCTGCAAAATGATCTCCGAATCTAAACGCAAATACCTTCAAAACCAAATCCTGGAATCCACTTCTTCCAAAACCCTCTACGCCACCATGAACACACTCCTAGGCACTTCTAAAGACTCTCCTCTCCCCAACACACACAGCAAAGAAGAACTCCCGTCTGCTTTTTTTACCTATTTTTCGGACAAAATCCAAACTCTGCGCGACACACTCGACACCCTGCCTTCTCCGCCTTGCCCTCCCGACCCCCCCTTTTCCGGCACTCCCCTCTCGTCCTTCCGCCCCGTCTCTCAGGATGAAGTACTCAAGACCATAAAGTCCATGCCCTTCAAAACCTGCGAGCTAGACCCCCTCCCAGCTTCTCTCTACCGTGACGGCCTTCCAAAACTTCTGCCCTTCATTACCGACATCATCAACGCATCTCTAGAAAACGGCTCCGTCCCCGATATCTTCAAGTCCGCCATCGTCCGTCCTCTCCTAAAAAAACACAACCTCGACCCAAACGAACTCAAGAACTATCGCCCAGTCTCCAATCTCTCTTTCCTGTCCAAGCTTCTTGAGAAGGTTGTTCTCAACCAGCTCAACCTCCACCTCACCGACAACAACCTCCTCAGTCCATTCCAGTCTGCCTATCGCAAACATCACAGCACTGAAACAGCCCTTCTACATATCTTAAACGATCTGCTTCTCTCCACCGACTCGGGCAACATCTCTCTTCTTACACTACTCGATCTCTCTGCCGCCTTTGACACTATAGACCACTCTATCCTCCTCCACCGACTCCACCACTCCTTTGGTATCACTGATTCTGCTCACTCCTGGTTTCTCTCCTACCTCTCCGACAGACAGCAGTCCGTCACCATCAACGGCGTCTCTTCCAACCCAGTCACGCTCTCCTGCGGAGTCCCACAGGGGTCCGTCCTGGGCCCGGTCCTTTTCACTCTCTACACCTCTCCTCTGTCCAACATCATCCGGTCTCACCACATACACCACCACCTCTACGCTGACGACTCACAACTGCTAGACAAAGACAAACTCAACAACACTCAGTCACTACTGACTCGCACGGCTGACTGCTACGAAGACGTGAAAAACTGGATGACAGCAAACAAGCTAAAACTGAACGACGACAAAACGGAAGCCATGCTGGTAGGCACTCGCCAGAAACTCTCCCAGCTCCCTCCCTCTCTCCACCTTCAACTCGACAGCACCCCCATCTCCCTCTCTGACTCGGCCAAGAACCTCGGCGTTATCCTCGATTCCTCTCTGTCCATGACCAGCTTTGTTTCCGCCACGGCCCAGGCATGTTATTTCCACCTCCGCCGCATCAGTCAGATCAGAAAATACCTCACTACCGAAGCTGCCACCAAACTTGCTGTCTCTCTCATCTTATCTCGCATCGACTACTGCAACTCTCTCCTTTCCGGCCTCCCTCACTCCACCATTTTCACTCTCCAACGCGTTCAGAACAATGCTGCCCGCCTCGTCCTCAGAAAGAAAAAAATCCGACCACGTCACACCCCTGCTCAAACTCCTTCACTGGCTCCCCATCCCCCAACGCATCCAATACAAAATTCTGTCTCTCTGCTACAAATCCCTGAACAACTGCGCTCCTGCCTATCTCTCCAACTTACTTCACCCCTACACACCTTCCCGCTCCCTCCGCTCTGCCTCTGACCCTCTCCGCCTTCACATCCCTCGCACCAAACTTAACACTTTCGGCCCCCGCTCCTTCTCCGTCTACGGTCCATCTACCTGGAACACTCTCCCACTCTCTCTCCGTCAGAAACACTCTCTCTCCTCCTTCCAGTCCGCCCTCAAAACTCACCTCTTTCAACAGTTTTAGCACTATATCACCACACTCCCCACCCCAAGCTGACCGTCGTAATGTATTCCACTGTTCGTGGTACGCAAGTCATTGTCTAAAGCGTACGCATGCGTGCGCGAGTTGTGAGTGCGCACTTAGAGTTATAATTATTATAAGATAAGCGCATTATAAATACCGTAGTTATTATTATTATTATTATCCATGCCTCTTACTGACACCACGTGGTATCCATGAGGATCTATGCCTCTTAATGACACCACTTGGTATCCACGAGGATCTACGACTCTTACTGACACCACTTGGTATCCATGAGGATCTATGCCTCTGACTGACACCACGGTATCCATGAGGATCCATGCCTCTGTCTGACACCACTTGGTATCCATGAAGATCTATGCCTCTGACTGACACCACTTGGTATCCATGAGGATCCATGCCTCTGACTGACGCCACTTGGTATCCATGAGGATCCATGCCTCTTACTGACACCACTTGGTATCCATGAGGATCCATGCCTCTGACTGACACCACTTGGTATCCATGTGGATCCATGCCTCTGACTGACGCCACTTGGTATCCATGAGGATCCATGCCTCTTACTGACACCGCTTGGTATCCATGAGGATCCATGCCTCTTATTGACACCACTTGGTATCCATGAGGATCCATGCCTCTTATTGACACCACTTGGTATCCATGAGGATCTATGCCTCTTACTGACACCACTTCGTATCCATGTTCCCTTGATGGCTGGCCGGCTTTCTTTGGCGTTGAAGGACCCGTGAGAATCTTGTCCAAGTTCATCAATACAGCGCACCAGCATCCATCGTCGTTCGCGCATGGCGCTTTTAACCCAATCTCTGCCAGGATCAAAACAAGCACGAACCAAGAGACATAGGTCCACACGAGCCCCCGCATTTGGCGGCGGTTTGGCGTGAATCATTTCACCAGTATTTCCGACGCAATTTGCGACTATTGGTATTGAAAGGGGTTAAGGAACAGAGTAACAGTTTTAGAGGGAATAAAACAAGAGAATGAAGAAACACAGCGTGTTGCCGCTGGCAGTGGAAGGGTTAATATCGCACAAATTTTCCCTGACCAGATATCCGACTGCTCTCGTGAGGGCGACAAGGCTATGGGGGAATTGGCCGGAAGCAATAACAAATTTCACGCGGGCAAAGCGATCATTAATATCGGACGCGTCCTTGATTTTTTTTGTTGGGTCGTGTGCTGGTCTGTGATTTTGGATCTTACGGCCTACGGCCGTAAGGTTCAAATTCACTGACCAGCACAACTCATAAGTAAATAAAACATGTCTTTTTTGTTGCTGGGTGCTTGCGTCAGTCGAGAAACGTAATTCTCGTGGAGGCTCTCGGCAGCCCGGATCTCGGCCAGAGACCACGTGTCATGGGTTTTGACAACTTGAGTATTACACGATCAGAGATTAGACAGTTGGTTAGTAATTTCGTTAATTAGCTATTTTGTTAGTTTGTTAGTATTTCGTTGGTTGTTTGGTTGGTTGGTTGGTTGATTGTTTAGTTAGTTGGTTGGTTGGTTGGTTTAACAACAAAAACACACACGCGCGCACACACCGCATACGCACGCGCACACACACACACACACACACGGCACGCACGCACGCGCACTGACACACACACAAGCACACACGCACGCACACACACACACGGTAATCTGTGATGTTGACAAGTGACATAACAAGTAACGTTAGAGGTTACGTAACTCTTTATCGATTGTCTGTCCTTGGTTATCGATTGTCTGTCCTTGGCGTTTGTCCACTTGGGAAATAAAAGCGCCAAAATTTAGTGAACAGATTTGTCATTGTTATTCCGAAATCTCTTTTTCTACTTTCCTTTCACTGATTCTGGACAAGCACTGACTCAATCCAGACCAAAAAGGTGACTGCCAAGCGTGTAATATGCAAAGAAGTACCCAACGGAGAAAGAAACACGCTTAGAAAAGACGGGTACAACACAATTTATTAATATTTCGGGTAAATACCCTTTGTCAAAATAGACAAACAAACAAACATAAGCGTGTTTCTTTAAGCACTGACTCGCTTTGTATTCTGTTTGTGTGAACTAGATCAGTTGACCTGGCGTGTGTAGTCAATGACATTCATTTGTGTGAGATATTCATGGCCTGGTCACAGCTGTACATAGTCCTTTCCTGTCCACAGCCATGTAATTATTAGCGCATATCGCCTGCTAACTGTAGCAGCGCCGGATCAATCAGTTTTCAAGGCATGGTGTGGGGGGGGGGGGGGGCTCAACTTTTATTTTTTGTATTGACAGGGTCAAGTATATATCAGAACACCACGACCGAAACTGTTCTTCTGACGTTTTTGAAAGTTTCTAACTGGTGTTACGTACGGCACTGAAACACAAGCGTTACAACTCAATTTTAAACACACTTATTTATAGTTTGATGCCAGCCGAGGGGGGGGGGGGGGGCTTGTGTACCAAAGCATCCCGCCCCTCCCCCCCCCCTGGATCCGGCCCTGATTATAATGCATTGTCTTTGTTGATACTAATGAAAAAAAACATGCCTTTTTCTCGCACATGATGGTGCACATCCATCACACATACAGGTGCAGAACTACTCGGGCACTCCCCAAGAGCTGTACATAACGTCCATCACATTTCTTGCGACTTGCGTGCAGCGCTTTGCAGACTGATCACGTGTGTTACACTGACTGATCACGTGTGTTACACTGACTGATCATGTGTGTTACACTGACTGATCATGTGTGTTACACTGACTGATTATGTTTGTTACACTGACTGAAGCAGAATTTATTGATCATGTGTGTTACTGACTGATCATGTGTGTTACACTGACTGATCATCATCATCAGTCCCTTGCCCGAACTGGGCGTTGGGGGGACTGAAAGGCAGCAGCAACAGACAGTGCTCTCCACTGAGTTCTATTTTGGGCGGTGGCAAGCAAGTCTGACATCTCGAGTTCGGTCCATTCTTTTATGTTTGCGACCCAACTCTTTCTCTGACGACCTCGCCGACGACTTCCTTCGAGAGTGCCTTGGAGGATAGTCTTGGACAAGGTGTTGTGTCGGGTCACGTGGCCAAACCAAGCAAGCTTGCGCCGTTTCACGGTTGCCAGAAGGGGTTCATGTGGGCCCACCAGGGAAGTGACGATGCTCCGTACATATTCGTTGGTCTTGTGCTCGCGGTACGAGATGCGGAGCAACTTCCTCAGGCACTTGTTCTCAAAGGCCTGGATTTTCTTTTCTGAGTCTGCAAGCAGTGTCCAAGTCTCACAGCCGTAGAGTAGAATAGACACTATGAGGGACTTGTAAAGCCTGTACTTGATGGTGAAGCTGATGGAGTTACTTCGCCATATCCTGTCCAGCCTGGCCATTGCGGATGTTGCTGTACCTATCCTGATACGGATCTCTGCTATGCAACTACCGTCTTTGGACAGGGTGGCTCCCAAGTACTTGAAGCTATTGACCTCTTCTAGCTTTTGGCCATTCATGTGAATGTTGCTGCTGCTGTCGCTTGTGGTGTTGATCATCACTTTGCTTTTATCCGTACTGATCTCCATGCCATAAGACCCTGCGCTACTTGAAAGTTTGTCTGTCAGGTTTTGGAGCTCACTATTGCTGCCTGCCATGAGGTCAATGTCGTCTGCGAATCGAAGATTGCACAGGGATCTGCCACCAATAGAGATTGAAGTATGGTGGTCGTGGAGGGTTTCCTGCATGATCTTCTCCAGGAATATGTTGAAAAGGACAGGAGAGAGCAGGCATCCTTGACGGACACCGATCGTCGTCCTGAAGAACTCGCCTGACTGATTGTTAAGTAGAACCGCGCTGCAGGCGTTCTTGTAAAGCGCTTCTATCATTTGGATCAGTCCCTCCTCTATGTTGAACGATCTCATGACTTGCCAGAGTCCGTCGTGCCAGACGCGATCAAATGCTTTCCTGAAATCAATGAAGTTGTGGTAGAGTTCGCGCTGATGCTGCAGATGTTTCTCGATCAGGACGCGACACTGACTGATGCAGAATTTAATGATCATGTGTGTTACACTGACTGATCATGTGTGTTACACTGACTGATCACGTGTGTTACACTGACTGATGCAGAATTTAATGATCATGTGTGTTACACTGACTGATGCAAAATATAATGATCACGTGTGTTACACCGACTGATGCAAAATTTAATGCGAGCTGCGTGGTTCTGGGAACGAAATATTCCCTATCTACCGTGTACATACAATCGTCACGATGCAGGGACTGAAGACGACAGACGTAAATCGCGGTGAAACACTGCACTCTCTTAACCATTTTAGTGCCAGCTGACTCGCACTGTGTTTCTGCAATCTTCGTTAACCCATTTAGCCCCGAGTCCCTCCAGCAGGAGATGGATTGACCATGACAATTCAAGGGTAGTGCCAGATTAGCTTGGCGCCTGAAGGCGCCAAGCTAATCTGGCACTACCCTTGAATTATCATGGTCAATCAGTCTCTTGCTGTAGGGTGTTGGGGCTAAAAGGGTTAATATCTTTTGGCTGTCGCCACTTTTTGATTTTTTCTTCTTCGGTTATGTCTTAGGTTGAAGATACCAAACACAAAGTTGGACCCCCCCCCCCCCCCACACACACACACACACACACACTTTTC
Source organism: Semisulcospira habei (assembly GCA_036245525.1). Lineage (NCBI taxonomy): Eukaryota > Metazoa > Mollusca > Gastropoda > Semisulcospiridae > Semisulcospira > Semisulcospira habei. The sequence goes on from BTPG01000004.1 coordinate 147,885,106, forward strand.
CCCCTCCCCATGGGTTTAGCAACTTTATTTATTTCATTCGTGCTGTTCAGGGGCGGTTCAGTTAAATGCAGACACACACAAAACATCAAACTAAACACACACACACACCCACACACACAGACACACACACACACACACACAGACCCACCCACACACAGACACACGCACACACACCCACACACACGCGATCACACACACACACACACACACACACACACACACACACACACACACACACACACGCACGCACGCACGCACGCACGCACACACACACACACACACACACACACAATGCGGGTCACATGAGGATTTATGCGTCTTGTTGATTTAACTTCGTATCAACTGTCCGTGTGTCTTGGACAGCTGGCCGGGTTTTCTGGCGCTCGGCTTTCGGAAACAATCTGCCACCATTTTCAGGCGGGAAAGGGATTAAGGCTCTCGGTTACTTTATTTCCGCCCTTGTTTCCTCTACTTCTCCTTTTCCTGGTTTATCCCCTCCGCTGTCAGAGCACGGAGACTGGGTTTTTGCCATCTGTAAATCCAACGTGAAAGATCACCAACGGCCGCCAAAGGGACAACGGATGTACAGTGGTTTGAGCAAGAGGCATAGATCCTCATGAGCCCCCGCAACTGCGGGGGCTCATGAGGATTTATACCTCTTGCATTTGGATAGTGGTTGGTGGTGGTGGTGGTGGTGGTGGGGGGGGGGACCCCTTGAACAACCCCACATCCGCCCACTACCGCCTAACTGTTCAACAAGATGGGATGAACCATAACCACACAAAGTCCCTTCTATGTGAGAGCTGTCCTCGCTGTCAATGGTCTCTACCTTTTGTCTTTGACCTGATTCTAATGTTGAATTATCTCCTATTGAAAGTCTCGCAGATCTGCCAATGCGTCAGTGAGTTCTGTAAGGGGCGCAGGACAAACGCGTCATTGTGATTTGTCAAACGTCATTTGTCATGACGTATGTTTTAGTTTTTACGTAATTATATATTTTACGTGATATGAGTTTCACTTTCGCTTCATAGGCTTGAGAAAATGGTGACAAAACTAGAACTTCACGGTACAATTTCAGTCTTGCTATAATTTGTGTGAAAGCAGGCTGACTTTACCTAGCTACATGATATACTAAGTACACGGGTCACCTGCATGCTCTTCTGAAAGCGCGTCGATGTGTGTGTGTGTGCGTGCATACGCGCGCGCTCCAAACATCTCCAAGAGGCATAGATCCGCATGCGCCTCGTGGGCGCATGAAGATCTGTTCCTCCTGGAGATGCGCGCATGTTCGTGTGTGTGTGTGTGAGAGAGAGAGAGAGAGCCGCGCGCGCGAGAGAGAATGACGTCATATGTACAGTATTATGTCAGTATCTGCGTGGTGACGGAGTTGCCTCTTTTACGTCACCGCCACTGTCTGACTTTGTCTAGAAGTAAAGTTTTTATTTTTTTATTTTTTTATACTGTTTTAATTCTTTTCCGTTAAAGAATTAATTACTAAAGAATTTGAAAGGATACAAAGCTGGCTAACGAACTCATCCAATGTCTTTCTCCAAACTAGCTATATGCAAAAGTTCAAGTAAATATGACAAATATTACGGTCACTAATTTGGGTCAACTGACTTCCTATAAACGGTTGTTTATGTCAGTCTTCAATGAGACATTTAATTACAATATGCTCGGAGGCTCTCTTAGCCACCCACTTAAAAAAGTATTTCGCTAAGTTTCAAGCTTGTGTGCCACAGAAAGTTTGGAGATTCTCTTGTTTACATACACACGCACACACATACATACATACATACGCACATACGGTCTCTTGGCTTGACTTCGCGAACGAAGATTTTATATGAGTTGCCCACGACGTCTGCAGGCTTGTTCGTGGCTGCGGAGGCCAATCCGAGACAGGCAGGTTCGACCGCAGTGGCTGCAGGGGAAGGTATGGCCGGGGTTCTGAGCTGCGGCATCTCTGTTTTTTCTCCTGAGCCGCTTGTCCTTAAGGCTAGCTCTGTGAGAGTCCTCAAAGGAGACAGCTGCCTTGTAAATGGTGGAGCGCCAGGTGTCACGGTCCGCAGCAAGCGAAGACCACTGGTGGTGGTCGATTTGGCAGGCACTAAGTGACTTCTTGAGACAGTCTTTGTATCTCTTCTTTGGTGCCCCTCTGTCACGGTGTCCAGTAGCAAGCTCGCCGAACAGGGTGATCTTTGGTAGGCGATGATCCTCCATCCTGGAGACATGCCCCGCCCAGCGGAGCTGTGTCCGCAGCAGCAAAGCCTCGATGCTCACAGTTTCAGCCTGTTCAAGGACCTCGACGTTGGTGACATAGTCACTCCAGTGAATGCCCAGGATGGTACGCAGGCAGCGCTGGTGGAAGCGTTCGAGGAGTCGTAGTTGGCTGCGGTAGAGGGCCCAGGACTCGGAACCATACAGCAGGGTGGTGAGGACCACAGCTCTGTACACGCTGATCTTGGTGCCTGTTTTCAGCTGTTGATTGTGCCACACCCGCTTGAAAAGTCGCCCGAAAGCGCTGTTCGCTTTTGCCAGCCTGCTGTCAAGCTCCTTGTCCAGCTTGGCGTCCGACGTGATAATGCAGCCAAGGTAAGTAAACTGGTGCACTGACTTTAGTTCAGACTCGCCAATGGTGATGTGAGGAAGGCGATACACTGTCTTGGGTGCCGGCTGATGGAGGACCTCTGTCTTTTTCAGACTGACCTCGAGTCCAAAGAGCTGGGCAGCATCTGCGAAGCAAGACGTGATGCGCTGCAGGGCTCTCTCTGTGTGTGCAACGAGGGCAGCATCATCAGCAAAAAGCAGCTCACGAATCAGTTGGTCTAGGGTTTTCGTGTGGGCCTGCAGTCGTCTGAGGTTGAACAGGCTGCCATCGAGACGATACCTGATGTACACTGCATCGTCATCATCAAGGTCCACTGTGGCCTGCTTCAACATCATGCTAAAAAAGATGGTGAAGAGGGTCGGTGCCAGCACGCAGCCCTGCTTTACGCCGTTGAGAATAGGGAATGGTTCTGAGAGGTCGTTGTTGAGTCTGACCTGGCCTTGCTGGTCCTCGTGTAGCTGGACAATCATGTTGAGGAACTTTGGGGGACAGCCAAGTCGCTCCAGGATCTGCCACATGCCTTGCCTGCTCACAGTGTCGAACGCTTTTGTTAGGTCGACAAATGTTACGTACAGCCCTTTGTTCTGCTCGCGGCACTTCTCCTGTAGCTGTCTCAGCACAAAGACCATATCGGTGGTGCTCCTGTTTACTCTGAAGCCACACTGGCCCTCTGGGAGTTGGTCTTCAGCGATGGCAGGTACCAGCCGATTCAGGAGCAGCCTTGCAAGGATTTTCCCAGCAATGGACAGCAGGGTAATTCCCCGATAGTTGGAACAGTCAGACTTCTCGCCTTTGTTCTTGTACAGGGTGATAACGACTGCATCACGGAGATCTTTTGGTAGTGTTCCTTCCTCCCAGCAGCAGAGAAAGAGGTCATGGAGCTTGTTGTGCAGTGCTGTGCCTCCATGTTTCCAGATCTCTGGCGGTATTCCATCAATGCCTGCTGCTTTGCCACTCTTGAGCTGTTGGATGGCTGTGAGGGTCTCTTCAGCGGTGGGCGGTTCGTCCAATTCAACCTTTACTGGGAGGTGTGGGATTTGTATGACGACTGCTTCTTGAACAGTGCGCTCAGCGCTGAAGAGGCTCTGAAAGTATTCCGACCAGCGGTTCAAGATGGAGGTATTATCTGTGAGGAGTGCCTGGCCATTCGCGCTTCGCAGGGGACTTTGTACCAGGTGCCTGGGGCCATACACTGCTTTCAGTGCTTTGTAGAAGCCCCTGTAGTCACCATTGTCAGCACAAAGCTGGGTCCTCTGTGCAAGTCTGGTCCACCACTCATTCTGGAGATCTCTGAGCTTGCGCTGGAGACTGCTGCAGACGAGGCGGAAGGCAGACTTCTTCACAGGGCAGGAAGGCTGGGCTAGGTGGGCCTGATGGGCGGCTCTTTTTTTTTGCTAGGTGTTCCTGGATCTCTACATCGTTTTCGTCAAACCAGTCTTTGTTCTTCTTTCTGGCGAAACCCAAGACTTCTGCAGAGGATTTTGTAATAGCAGTTTTCAGTTGTTCCCAAAGTGTTTCAGGGGAGGAGTCTACTGGGTCCGCTGTGTCTTTGAGCCTGCGCTGTAAATCTGTCTGAAAGGCGGCTTTCACATCGTCACGCTGAAGGCTGGCAACATCAAGCTTTTTCTTGGGGGGCCCCCATTTCTTGGGTTTTGGCCTGAAGTGGAGCCTGAGTTTGCAGCGGACAAGGCGGTGGTCAGTGTGGCACTCTGCGCTGGGCATCACTCTGGTGAGGAGGACGTCACTGCGGTCCCTCTGACGCACTAGGACATAGTCGATAAGGTGCCAGTGTTTGGAGCGAGGATGCATCCAGGTGGTCTTTCGACTGTCCTTTTGCTGAAAAGTAGTGTTGGTGATGACCAGTTGCTGCTCCGCACAGAACTCCAACAGTAGGCGGCCATTGTCATTGCAGTTCCCCACGCCATGCTTGCCGAGGACTCCTTTCCAGGCTTCAGAGTCCTGGCCCACTCTGGCGTTGAAGTCGCCAAGGATGATGACTTTGTCGTCTGCAGGAGTACTCTGTATGAGGCTGCGCAGGTCAGTGTAAAATTTGTCCTTTTCAGCAGGCTCTGCCAGGAGGATTGGGGAGTACACACTGAGAAGGGTGACGTGTTGCTGGTGTCTCAGTGGGAGGCGCATGGACATGATGCGGTCTGAGTGGCCCGTTGGTAGGTTTTCCAGCTTAGTCGCAATGGATGTCTTGACCATGAAACCCACGCCTGAGAGCCGTCTTTCTGATGCAGGCCTGCCTGACCAGTAGAGGGTGTACCCAGCACCAAGTTCTTGGAGGCTGCCTTCGTCCGGAAGGCGTACTTCGCTGAGCGCGGCGATGTCGATGTTTAACCTCCGCAATTCATGGGCAATGAGGGCGGAGCGACGTTCAGGGCGTCCGCTGTCTGCTTTGTCGAGCATGGTTCGGACGTTCCAGCATGCTACGTTGAGTCCGGTCGTGGTCGTCATGAGAGTGGATCCGTTATTCTTTCTTGTTTTTTGACCGCAGGAGAAGATGCCCGTTGACCGCGGCTAGCCAACTGGGGTTGCGAGGGGACGAGCTTTGGTTAGGCCACCTTTTCTAGGCCCCTCTCCGTGTGGAGCAAGCAGTGCTGTCCCTAGAGAAGGCTGCTTGGTCGTTCAGGGTGTGCCGAGTGATGTTGTCATCCCCAGGTCAACATCAGGCGACCAATATCCTGAACCGCCTGCATGCAGGTTTGAGACTGCGGCTTCCAGTGACATCTTTCACCTGCCGTTTCGCCCCTCGCCCGTCGCTACAGGACTTGGAATGGTCAGTGTCATGGTCCGTGGACGTTTCCTAAAGCCTGCGCGGTGGAGCTTTTTGGTGGAGTGCAGTGTGCGCAGTACTGGCCCCACCCTTTAAACCCTTGGTTCATCTGCCATGGCCTAGCAAGCTGGGACGATGGCATCGAGGTCCTCGGGTCGTAGGTTTTATATCAGACTGTCCTTGTCCTAGTCTCTGGCTCAAAAGCCTTCCCCGGAGACACGGGGGCTTTGATGACAGGGGTTTCCTCCCTTAGCCTTTCCGCAGCCAAGCGGCCAGGCCTGCAAGGCAGCAGGCGACTCGTGGAGGGCGGGGTCGTCTATGTCCCGTGCAGATGTGAACATCTGCACGGGACATAGACGAAAAATATAGTCGAAAAATACTTACTGATGACATTACTACTAGGAAGCTTCGCTTAGCCTATCAATTTCAGCCCCCAAAACTTTGTTGTGCCCCTCACAACAGGGGACGCAACCCAAGAGTGTTGTTACCAGGATACCCCGAGTAGCCTCCCTTGCCACTCTATCCGGTGGCGCACTGACATTACTCCAAAGGTCCCTCCCTCCTACCCCGCTTGCCGCAGTGGAGCTAAGGCTCGGATACTGGCGGGAAAGGGGTGAGTGCACATACGGTGCTTCGCGCCAATTGTACGTTCAGCAGCGAGGCCAGCGTAACTAGACATGACGTAATTTTTATCTTGTTACTGCAATTGTTAGAGGTAGCCTGCCCGCCTTTGACATCATGGACATGCCATTAAATTCGACCCACCGCGACCCGTCCTAAAAAGTCCCTTCTATAAATAGAAGGGACTTAAAAATACGCTTCTGTAACAAACGGTTACGAAACGCTACACACAGGTCTAGTTATGGCTCATTTAGACACAGGACTGAGAATCCAGTTCAGCACACGTCGTTTGTATATCAAGTAACCTGACAATGACTCCACTCCGTTCTAGTATAAACAAAAGGAATAAATAAAGGAATCAACACTGTTCTAAATCTATGACACGCAGTGCCAGACTGTCCTCAGGTCAGTGCAAGAGTACTGCGCGGTGCGCTTGTTCGAGTGCGCGTGACATTTCCGGTCAGGGCCGAATTGTTATGCAACTTGTAGGTTACGTCGTCACGTACTGCGGGAAACCAAAACTCGGTGGAAGCGCTCACACATTGTATGACAGGGGTACACGCACACAATTGCTATTCGCTACAAACACACTGATAAATGTGTAAGCAGTACTTAGGACTAGCTCGTGAACACACTGATAAATGTATGTGTAAGCAGTACTTAGGCGGCTTGGCTTGACTTCGCGAACGAAGATTTTATAGGAGTTGCCCACGACGCCCGCAGGCCTGCTCGTGGCTGCGGAGGCCAATCCGAGACAGGCAGGTTCGACCGCAGTGGCTGCAGGGGAAGGTCCGGCCAGGGTTCTGAGCTGCGGCATCTCTGTTTTTTCTCCTGAGCCGCTTGTCCTTAAGGCTAGCTCTGTAAGAGTCCTCAAAGGAGACAGCTGCCTTGTAAATGGTGGAGCGCCAGGTGTCACGGTCCGCAGCAAGCGAAGACCACTGGTGGTGGTCGATTTGGCAGGCACTAAGTGACTTCTTGAGACAGTCTTTGTATCTCTTTTTTGGTGCCCCTCTGTCACGGTGTCCAGTAGCAAGCTCGCCGAACAGGGTGATCTTTGGTAGGCGATGATCCTCCATCCTGGAGACATGCCCCGCCCAGCGGAGCTGTGTCCGCAGCAGCAAAGCCTCGATGCTCACAGTTTCAGCCTGTTCAAGGACCTCGACGTTGGTGACATAGTCACTCCAGTGAATGCCCAGGATGGTACGCAGGCAGCGCTGGTGGAAGCGTTCGAGGAGTCGTAGTTGGCTTCGGTAGAGGGCCCAGGACTCGGAACCATACAGCAGGGTGGTGAGGACCACAGCTCTATACACGCTGATCTTGGTGCCTGTTTTTAGCTGTTGATTGTGCCACACCCGCTTGAAAAGTCGCCCGAAAGCGCTGTTCGCTTTTGCCAGCCTGCTGTCAAGCTCCTTGTCCAGCTTGGCGTCCGACGTGATAACGCAGCCAAGGTAAGTAAACTGGTGCACTGACTTTAGTTCAGACTCGCCAATGGTGATGTGAGGAGGGCGATACACTGTCTTGGGTGCCGGCTGATGGAGGACCTCTGTCTTTTTCAGACTGACCTCGAGTCCAAAGAGCTGGGCAGCATCTGCGAAGCAAGTCGTGATGCGCTGCAGGGCTCTCTCTGTGTGTGCAACGAGGGCAGCATCATCAGCAAAAAGCAGCTCACGAATCAGTTGGTCTAGGGTTTTCGTGTGGGCCTGCAGTCGTCTGAGGTTGAACAGGCTGCCATCGAGACGATACCTGATGTACACTGCATCGTCATCATCGAGGTCCACTGTGGCCTGCTTCAACATCATGCTAAAAAAGATGGTGAAGAGGGTCGGTGCCAGCACGCAGCCCTGCTTTACGCCGTTGAGAATAGGGAATGGTTCTGAGAGGTCATTGTTGAGTCTGACCTGGCCTTGCTGGTCCTCGTGTAGCTGGACAATCATGTTGAGGAACTTTGGGGGACAGCCAAGTCGCTCCAGGATCTGCCACATGCCTTGCCTGCTCACAGTGTCGAACGCTTTTGTTAGGTCGACAAATGTTACGTACAGCCCTTTGTTCTGCTCGCGGCACTTCTCCTGTAGCTGTCTCAGCACAAAGACCATATCGGTGGTGCTCCTGTTTGCTCTGAAGCCACACTGGCCCTCTGGGAGTTGGTCTTCAGCGATGGCAGGTACCAGCCGATTCAGGAGCAGCCTTGCAAGGATTTTCCCAGCAATGGACAGCAGGGTAATTCCCCGATAGTTGGAACAGTCAGACTTCTCGCCTTTGTTCTTGTACAGGGTGATAACGACTGCATCACGGAGATCTTTTGGTAGTGTTCCTTCCTCCCAGCAGCAGAGAAAGAGGTCATGGAGCTTGTTGTGCAGTGCTGTGCCTCCATGTTTCCAGATCTCTGGCGGTATTCCATCAATGCCTGCTGCTTTGCCACTCTTGAGCTGGTGGATGGCTGTGAGGGTCTCTTCAGCGGTGGGCGGTTCGTCCAATTCAACCTTTACTGGGAGGTGTGGGATTTGTAGGATGACTGCTTCTTGAACAGTGCGCTCAGCGCTGAAGAGGCTCTGAAAGTATTCCGACCAGCGGTTCAAGATGGAGGTATTATCTGTGAGGAGTGCCTGGCCAGTCGCGCTTCGCAGGGGACTTTGTACCAGGTGCCTGGGGCCATACACTGCTTTCAGTGCTTCGTAGAAGCCCCTGTAGTCACCATTGTCAGCACAAAGCTGGGTCCTCTGTGCAAGTCTGGTCCACCAGTCATTCTGGAAATCTCTGAGCTTGCGCTGGAGACTGCTGCAGACGAGGCGGAAGGCAGACTTCTTCACAGGGCAGGAAGGCTGGGCTAGGTGGGCCTGATGGGCGGCTCTTTTTTTTGCTAGGTGTTCCTGGATCTCTACATCGTTTTCGTCAAACCAGTCTTTGTTCTTCTTTCTGGCGAAACCCAAGACTTCTGCAGAGGATTTTGCAATAGCAGTTTTCAGTTGTTCCCAAAGTGTTACAGGGGAGGAGTCTACTGGGTCCGCTGTGTCTTTGAGCCTGCGCTGTAAATCTGTCTGAAAGGCAGCTTTCACATCGTCACGCTGAAGGCTGGCAACATCAAGCTTTTTCTTGGGGGGGGGCCCCATTTCTTGGGTTTTGGCTTGAAGTGGAGCCTGAGTTTGCAGCGGACAAGGCGGTGGTCAGTGTGGCACTCTGCGCTGGGCATCACTCTGGTGAAGAGGACGTCACTGCGGTCCCTCTGACGCACTAGGACATAGTCGATAAGGTGCCAGTGTTTGGAGCGAGGATGCATCCAGGTGGTCTTTCGACTGTCCTTTTGCTGAAAAGTAGTGTTGGTGATGACCAGTTGCTGCTCCGCACAGAACTCCAACAGTAGGCGGCCATTGTCATTGCAGTTCCCCACGCCATGCTTGCCGAGGACTCCTTTCCAGGCTTCAGAGTCCTGGCCCACTCTGGCGTTGAAGTCGCCAAGGATGATGACTTTGTCGTCTGCAGGGGTACTCTGTAGGAGGCTGCGCAGGTCAGTGTAAAACTTGTCCTTTTCAGCAGTTAGGACAGACTCACGAACACACGGACAATCTGACAGCAAGTAGATAAACAGTACGTGCTCATATAGACAAACGGAAGTGAGCATTTTCAAATGGAATAAAATCGCATCGGTGAAACCTAATTAACTCATATAAACTCAAATCTCAGCAACGCACACCAACTCAGATCTAATCAACTCGATATGAAATCAATGTCTTCACCTGAAATTGGATCAGCTCATTTCATACAGAACTGGTTTCAATCAAATGAGCTCAGCTCAGCTCAAATTACAAATCAAATAAAATCAAACTACCTATCAAATCTTGTCACATTACAAATCCAGTCACAATCAGTTTGCCGATCAAATCCGATCAAACTACAGGTCAAATCCAATCACATTACAGGGCAAATCCAATCCAGTCACATTACACGCCAATACAGGTCAAATTCAATGAAGTTGACAAACATATCCAATCAAAAATTTCTGATCAAATCCAGTCAAATTATAGATCAAATAGAATCAAATTACAGATCAAATGTGAAAATGGAACTGCCGCTTGAATACAAACACATTGACGATTACATCCAATGAAAGCACAGATAAGAAATCCAGTCAAATTGCCGATCAAATCCAATTAACACAACAAGGGCGAAACCCTTATGTCTCACGTGCATGACCAATCTACACGTGTGACCTTTGTGACAATAAGTAAATGGATGGCTTCTGCACCAGCAAAATCCATATTTTCTCACAATTTAATCAGTTTTGACACCCCAACCCCCCGCGACAATTGACCTTTGCAATGAGTCAACTAAATTAGGATACATAGGAAGGTCGTATCATCATCAGCTACCTTTGTGTAAAATTTGATTGAAAAGTTTGCAAAACTGTAGATAATAACTACTATATATCTATCTATCTATATCCCGTAGTCTTGCCGACCGTTGGGGCACCACTGCCCTTGGCAACCAGCTCTCTCCATTCCTCTCTGTTCTCTGCCATTCTTAGCGTATCGCTGTCCACTCTGGGATATTGTCCTCCCATCTTTTCCTCTGTCTTCCTCTCCTTCGTCTTCCTTGCACAGTGCCTTGCATGATTGTTTTGGCAAGCCCTGCTGAACGTGTGGCATGCCCATACCACTCAGTTTGCGTTTTTTCATAATGGCTAATACGTCTTCATAGGGCCCGATGGCTTGCCTGATTCTGCTTCCCACTTCCTCGTTCGTGATGTGATCTCTGTATGGAATGCCAAGCAGCCTTCGAAAACATCTCATTTCAGTGGCGTATATCCTCCTTTCAAGGTCTGCTGTGAGGGTCCATGACTCGCAGGCATACAAGAACACTGAGATGACTAAGGAGCGCATCAGTCTGATCTTGGAGCAGAGCGTGATGTTTCTGTCTTTCCATATGGTCTTCAATCTTGTCAATGCTGTTGTTGTCTGCGTAGTCCTGGACAGTATTTCTGGTTTCGATTCCTCATCTGTCACAATGGCTCCTAAGTATTTGAATTTATTAACTGTTTCCAGTTTTTGGCTTCCAATCATGACGTCAGTGCCAATGCCACTTGTGTTATTTGTCATCAGTTTGGTCTTCTCTGCACTGATTTCCATCCCATACGCAATGGCTGTACTGTCCAGCTTTTCCACCACCTTAGCTAGCTCCTTCTCTGTTCCTGCAAGGCCATCAATGTCGTCCGCAAAGCGCAAGTTCGTGATTGTTCTGCCTCCAATACTGACAGTTCCTTCATGATCTTTCAGAGCCTCTGTCATGATTCTTTCCAGGAAGATGTTGGAAAGAGTAGGTGAGAGCAAGCAGCCTTGTCCGACTCCGACTGTAGTCCTAAACCAGTTTCCTATTTTGCCGTTGAAGCAGACTGCGCTAGTGGCCTTGTAAAGGTTTGCTATGACTTTGATCATGTTGGCATTGATGTTGTATAGCTTCATGCTGGACCAAAGGGCTGCATGCCACACCCTGTCAAACGCTTTCTTAAAATCCACAAAGACATGATAGAGGTCTTGCTGGTGCTGGAGGTACCTCTCACATAGAACTCTCAGGTTGGTGATCTGCTCAGTTGTGCTGCGCCCTGGTCTGAAGCCTGCCTGTTCCTCAGCTATGATTTCCTCTGCTTGTGGCTTCAGCCTGTTCAGTAGGATCTTTAACATGACTTTGCTTGGGTGGCATATAAGACTGATCGTGCGATAATTCTGGCATTAATGTAAGTTGCCTTTTTTGGGGAGAGTTATTATAACTGATTGGTCCATGGTGTGGGCCAATCCCCTGACTGCCAGATCTTATTGCAGATTGTTAGTAAGGCGCTTATCATGTCTTCTCCCCCTTCTTGGACTAGCTCTGCAGGGATGTTGTCTGCTCCTGCTGCCTTCCCTTTTTTCAGCGACTTCACTGCAGCCTCTACTTCTTCTCGGAGGATGGGATAGTCACCATTGTTGGTCACGGGTGGGTTGACAAGTATACTTGGGTCCCCTGTAGCTTGTTGATTGTATAAATCTGAACAGTACTCTGTCCATCTCTTCAGTATGTCTTGGTCTTCCGTAACACAGTTCTCTTCACTATCTTGAATGATTGAACTGAACGACGACAAAACGGAAGCCATGCTGGTAGGCACTCGCCAGAAACTTTCCCAGCTCCCTCCCTCTCTCCACCTCACAACTCGACAGCACCCCCATCTCCCTCTCTGACTCGTTCAAGAACCTTGGCGTTATCCTCGATTCCTCTCTTTCCATGACCAGCTTCGTCTCCGCCACGGCCCAGGCATGTTATTTCCACCTCCGCCGCATCAGTCAGATCAGAAAATACCTCACTACCGAAGCTGCCACCAATCTCGCTGTCTCTCTCATCTTATCTCGCATCGACTATTGCAACTCTCTCCTTTCCGGCCTTCCTCACTCCACCACTCTCACTCTCCAGCGCGTCCAGAACAATGCTACCCGCCTCGTCCTCAGAAAGAAAAAATCCGACCACATCATTCCCGTGCTCATGCTCCTTCACTGGCTCCCCATCCCCCAACGCATCCAATACAAGATTCTGTCTCTCTGCTACAAATCCCTGAACAACTACGCTCCTGCCTATCTCTCCAACTTACTTCACCCCTACACTCCTCCCCGCTCCCTCCGCTCCGCCTCTGACCCTCTCCGCCTCCTCATCCCCCGTACCAAACTCAGCACTTTCGGCCCCCGCTCCTTCTCAGTATACGGTCCATCCACCTGGAACAATCTCCCACTCTCTCTCCGTCAGAAACACTCGCTGTCCTCCTTCCAGTCCGCCCTCAAAACTCACCTCTTTCAACAGTTCTAGCACTGTATCACCACACTCCCCACCCCAAGCTGACCGTCGTAATGTATTTTTGTCACTATTTGTGCTACGTGAGTCATTGTCTAAAGCGTGCGCATGCGTGTGCGAATTGTGAGTGCGCGCTTAGAGTTATAATTATTATAAGATAATCGCATTATAAATACCGTAATTATTATTAATTATTATTGAGGAGCGTCCTTGTTTTACACTGGTAAGGTATTTCACTAGCTGGTATGCGTTTTTGCTATTATTTTTGTTCAGATTTTCTTCTACGTGTTTACAATGATCTTCAATCCACTTGTAATAAATACAATTTTATCGAAAATTGGCATTTTACACACATTTGCCGATTTCTAATGACCCTTGACCTTTCCGAGGGTTCATTCAAATTAGTATGCATAGACAGGTCTTTCCATCAGGTATCTCTGTAGTAAGTTTGGTCTTGAAGTTGTGAATAGTATTTGAGAAAAAAATTCTTTTGTCGAAATATGGCTGTTTTTATACCTGTTTTATGAGCTCTTGTGACCCTTGACCTTTCCGAGGGGTCATCCAAAGTTGTATGCTTAGATAGGTCTTACCATCAGGCATCTCTGTAGCAAGTTGGGTTTGAAGTTGTGAATAGTATTTGAGAAAAAAACATCTTTTGTCAAAATATGGCATTTTTTAAACCTATTTCCTGAGCTCTTGTGAACCTTGACCTTTCCGCGAGGGATCAACCAAATTAGTATGCATAGAAAGGTCTTACCATCAGGTATCTCTGTAGCAAGTTTGTGTCAATAGTATTTGACCAAAAATAATTATGTAAAAATAATAGCTATTTTTGACCTATTTTCTGATCCCCAGTGACCTTGATCTTTGTGAAAGTTCGTTCAATTTTGTATGTTTAGAAAGATCTTGCCACAAAGTATCCTTGGGTCAAGTTTGAAGACTGTGGCTTGCATAGTCTCCGAGAAAATGCCAACGTTAAAGTTTTTTTTATTTTTTTTTATTTTTTTTACCACGGACGACGGCGGACGGCGGACGGACGACAGACGACGGATGGACGACCACTGGCTCAGAACATAGACTCACATTTTCTTCGCACGTGAGCCAAAAAATTGCTGATAGAATCCAGTCGAGTTACAAATCCAATCCAATCAAATTTGTCGATCAAATCCAGTCACATTACTAATTAAATAAATCAAATTACAGATCAAACTCAATCGAATTGCCGATCAAATCCAGTTAAACTGCCGACTTAAATGATTTTAAACTGCCGATAAAATCCAGTCCAATCTACCACAAGGCAGACTGTTTATATACGAGTCATTGTTTGGTATTGGTCACAACACAAGGGTGTCATGTTTGTATTTTATTGTGAAAACCTTGATGCAATCTATTAAGAAGAGATCAGACGATCTACGGTAGCATAGAGTATATCAACAGAACTGGATAAAGTGGTGAATCAGTGAGAAAATGACCGATATCGCTGCAAAACAGGCGTCCGAAAAGAGGAAATCAGTTACCTTACTGTGCGCACCGAATGGAGCTTCAGTGTATTGCTTTTTGTGCGTTTCCAGTTAAAAAAAATCAATGAAACATATGCTAAAAGCTGATAAATCTGTCTGCTTTATATCTCCGTGAATTGTGTGTGCGAATTCCGAGTTTCTAACGTTTCAACCGGTGTCACGTTTCCGATGTCGACAACAAAAAAAAAAATCGTCTGCAAGCGTTGGCAAATCGTGCGGTAAATGTTTTGGTTACAGATCGAAAGTACACACCAAACACCTTGTGAAACGCGTCTGTTTGTAGACAATCCGTCCATCCCCTTGCTACTCAGAACTGTTTTGTCCACCGTGTCACTCTAGAAACTCGCAAACTTAAACATCGGTTATCTGCAAACGGAAACAACTTCCAGTCATTTTTCACTTCAAAGGCGGGAAATCGAGCCTCAGGCACAGCAACTGATGACAATTTACCCGCTTACTCTGCAACTAGGCTTCTTTGCGGCCCCCAGAATGCGACGTGTCACGCTTAAATTCACACGAAACGCTAGAAGCCGGTCGAGTTTTGCAAGCCACGCGTTGCCGATTTTCTCAATATGCCTGTTTTTTTCCCCCCTTGATTACCAGTCATTAAAATGGGCAGTTTCACATTAATATGATAATTATGTATCTTTGTTGTTGCTGTAGTTATTGTTGTTGTTACTGTTGTTGTTGTCGCTGTTTAATATTTAGAGTATGTTTAAGCAATTGTAAATGAAAAAATAAACAGCGGCACTGAGAGGCCGTTTACACCTGCATATCAGTCTCTCCGGGCTGAACCCGAGTTCAACCTGGGTTGGTGCGTTTACGGTTGGATCTAAACCAGATTACATTTCGCGTCATCGTTGTGCAGCGGGGGCTCATGAGGATCTATGTCTCTTGCAATTGTCTCTTGTTCAGTTGTGCTCGGCAGGAAAGAGGTAAATCAACAGGCCACATTGATGACGTCATATGATCCTTTTTCAAACTTAAGGCGACCTAGGACACTTCAGCTCAATTTTGTGTGTGTTTATGGACATATGCTTTGGAGTTTGGAGTCGGAATTTGGACTATTTTCGTGCCAGCCTATGTTTTCAAAGAAGAGCGTGCAGAAGAACTATGGAACAACCGAATATGTGCTATTCCGGGCTCCATCCTACATAATTCACAGACTAACACATTGCCAGATGTGTCTTTATTCTGGCTGGCTCCACATAAAAGCTTGGAAGCATACAGAGAAGCCTTTACCAGCGAGCTTCACGACGTTCTTACTATGTTCTCATGGCATTTCATCGCGGCGCCGGCCGTGTTTATCAGTGTTGCACGTACTGCCTGGCCGGCCGACCTTAGCTACTGACAGATGTTTCCCAACAAGTGGCGTGCCAGTGAACACGACTGTGTATGTGCGTTTTATTTCATCATGACTCACGGCTGTTGCCATAAAGACATGTATGTGCTATAATAGTGTTGACGGACTTTGTCGGAGCGGTGCCCTCTAAACACCGGCGCTGTACTAATGGCTACGGGCCCCCAGCTGCTGTTTTGACCGTTGTTTTATGTTGCCTAGATCGGAGATCATTTCCGTATCGACGGTATCTCATGTTGTTTCTGTTGTTAAATTGTTTTTTCATGCACTAGCTTTAGTCAAGTAGGAACTTAATAAAGAACATATAATAGTGTCTTCAGGAGACATAGTGCTGTCTTAGTATTCTATTTTCATCAGGGAGGTTCGGGTCGGGATGAGGCCACTGGCGCTGGCCATTGAGATGCCTTGGCGACGGACTTCACCCGTCCCGAGTCATTCTCCATTTTGTAGCTCTGTTATTGTAATTTAATTCAGTTGTGGAATGAGCGAGTGAGTGAATGTGAACAGCACCTGTGGTGGCAAAACTTTAATTGCCCCTTGAGGGATAAATAAAGTTGTTTTGAATTTGAATTTGAATATACACATTATGCTTGTGGTTTAGGCTAGGTTGAAGGACAAATTACTGCAAGGGAGAGAAGTGGCTTTCACAAGACAAAACTTGTTTCAATGCTTTAAGAAGAATGTGCGCTTTGACCAGGTTCGAAAGTAGACAAAATGCACATATTTTGAGGGGGGAAAATGTAATCAAACTCCGGGTACTTTGTTTATTTAACATTTATGTGTGTTCGATAAAAGCTCTGAGGGAAAAGGAGTATGTTTTCGCATAGAGGACATTCAGAATTTGCAGAAAATCCGGAAAACCCAAAACAGCCAACGTGACAGATTTTTCACATTCGCCTTAAATGATGTCACCAACATGACGCATTACTGGCTGTCGCTATGACAACACAGTAAATTGTATCACGTGTTGGTGACGAAACCAAAACATGACAGAAAATGATCAGCAGTATGGAGGACTGGTGTCAACATTGTTTACATTATGAACATTGTCCGGGTACAGGGGTGACCGTCAGAATACCGTTTAACGGTCAACAGTATACAACAGGAAATAATTATGTAAAGCATCACAAAAACATTTCTGTAGGATAGCGGTGTTCAGAAGAGTGATTGAACGAAAGAAAGAATAAATGAATGAATGGATGAATGAATTAATGATCTGATGGTACCTACGCCACCCCAACATCATCATCCCCAGCCTCTTCCTCCTCATCGTCATCTCCATCATCATACTATAGAAGTTTACCAGCCCAGACCAGGAGGGAGATGCATCTTGACATGGCGTGAAGTCTGTCATAATCATCCACCAACCCCACCCCAACCACCACCCGCCTCTCCAATCCGTTGATCACGTTACAGTCTGTCACGATCACGGTGTCACGCACGGCTAGCGCCACGTCACCGATGGCAGCTTCATCATCATCTGATGTCACCACCTGCACGGGCACGCCACGCGCACGGAGACGGGTGACCACAGGTAGGTCGTCACGTGAGCCGTGACACAGGATGATGGTATCACGGTACTGCAGGTCACGACCTGGTCACACACAAACAACATTAGTAACCCAGTACGCAAAGGACATCGGGCCGACGTCAGCCGCTGTTGGCCCGCGCACAGCTTTGAACGGGCCAACGTCGGCCCGACGGCCTTTTGCTCGTGGGGAACAGCAACATCAGCAGTGACCACAACCATAGTGATAATGATGGTGGTAGTCGTCGATGTTGTCGTCACTGTCGTTGTTGTGTGCTTGAGTACAAAAGATGACGTCATACCTGGCTGCCCCACCCCGAGTTCCTCCATCAGGTGGGCGATGTCGTCAGCACAACGTTCACACTCCTCTGGCTGGCGCTCTTTGTGACCAGCTGAAAGTGTGGAGCAGGAATCACCCTCCCAGTGACGTATCTCCCTGATCGCGGGGCCGTCTGTTGGCGCGGGTGCGGGGTGGCCGGTGTAGCGGGGGACAGAGCGATCATCCATCCACCCTGACCTTTCCACCTGTGTGACGATCTCCGGCGGGCACCTCACAGATGTGGTCACAGTCTCCTCACACAGACAGGCAGGTGTGATGTAACGCTGCACTGCGGCGGCCCACAGGTGTAGTTTGGGGACTCGGGCAGCCAGGTTAGTGCAGAACGCGGCAAACCCGCCTCTAGTGTGGACACAATTACAGAGAATGGAGAGGCAGACAGTCAGTGACGTCATTATTGTTAGCAAGTAAACCCGTTGATAACGTATTTTCTCTGTCTGCGTGCTGTTGACGTCATTACCGTGTTTTACTTGTCATCGGCTGGTAAAAATCAAACTCTCTTCCTCTCTGTTTGTGTATGCAAATGTGTGTCTGTCTGTGTGCACGCAAGGGTGCGTTCACGCACGCACGCACACACGCACGCACGCACACACGCACACACACACGCACGCGCGCGCGCGCGCACACACACACACACACACACACACACACACACACACACACACACACACACACACACACACACACACAGAGTTTACCGGTTTTTCAGGATAACGGTCTGTTTAATGTTCGTCACCAGTATTCCGTCATCACAACTCACACACAGTCAAACTTACATGCCCCTAAAGGCTTCGTCAGCGATAACGAAGAGCTCCCCGTCACGCACGGCTGACGCCAGTTCCTGCACAGCGGCCTCCACGTCTTTCTTGTTTTGTTTAAAGTCATAGAAATGGGTGTAGACCCGCGGGCCGAGTGTTGGTGTTGATCCTGGTGGTGTTGATGCTGATGCTGGTGTGGAACCAGCTTTCTCGGTCCGCCTGAATGCAGACAGGGTTCTCTGGACAACATGGCGCCAGAGGCGGACCAGCGTGTCGGATGGTGGCGTTGCTATGAACCCGATTCTAGGCGTGTGCAGCAGTTGACGTTCGATGAGCAAGATGG
Source organism: Semisulcospira habei (assembly GCA_036245525.1). NCBI lineage: Eukaryota > Metazoa > Mollusca > Gastropoda > Semisulcospiridae > Semisulcospira > Semisulcospira habei. Next base: position 147,903,767 of record BTPG01000004.1, read on the forward strand.
CAGCACGGCTGTGCCTGTGTGAACTCAGCAAATGAACGTCCTTCCCTTGGTTCCCCCACTGCATGCCCTTTAGGACGAGAATGACCGTTTTCCCCGTGCCTGTGTGGACAATGGAGGAACAGCGAGGGTTAGATGTGTGCACGCAATAATGACGCTTTTCCTCAAGTTTATAATGCACGTGATACAATTCCTGTCTTGTTTTCTGATTCTCAACAATAATGGCGCTTTCCGTCAAGTTTATAATGCATGTGATTCAATTTCTGTCTTGTTTTCTGATTCTCAACAATAATGCGGCCATTCGTCAAGTTTATAATGCGCGTGATACATTTCCCGTCTTGTTTTATGCTTCTCAACAATAATCTTGCATGCTCTGACTGTCCCCACTGTCCACAATGATCTGATTGAGCTTGAACACACACGCCTATTACTATACACGAACTATGACAGGCTTGTGGCTTGAATCGATCACCTGGAGGGTTCACTGTTAACACATTCTGCCCCAGGACCGAAATCCCCCAATTTTGTAGTTGTCCTCTGAAGGACTGTATGAAAATCTAGAGACAGATGGAGCATGATAGTTCAAGGGTGGTGCCAGAATATAGCTTGGCGCCTGAACTATTATGCTCGATCCATGTTTTGCTGTGGTGTGTCGGGGCTGAATGAGTTAATCACACCTACCCGGCGGCCCCCAGAGAAACACCCGCGGCAGCCCGGGCCTGTTGACAAGTTCCACTTGCTCTGGGTAGAGAGTCAGCATGGCCATTGTCATTCCTGTTAGCGCCACGGCCTCCGACATTGTCCTCAGTGGCACGGCACGACGCGGTGTGGTGACAGACGGGACTTCCACGGTCGTGGCCGGTCCACAAAACCTGAAACAGCAGTACAGGCGATATCAGTTTCTCAAACAACAGGATTGTAAACTAGTGTAGACAATGACAGTGATGACGTCAGCAGGATTGTAAACTGGTGTAGACAATGACAGTGATGACGTCAACATGATTGTAAACTGGTGCAGACAATGACAGTGATGACGTCAGCAGGATTGTAAATTGGTGCAATGATAGTGATGACGTCAGCAGGACAATTACAGCGAAGCGCTTGACCAACACGCAATGACACCCACAAGTCACAATTACACCCACCAGGCCACAAGGACCTCCGGACACCCACCTGGCCAAAAAGACCTCGTAGCACCCACCTGGACACAAGGACCTCGTAACACCCACCTTGCCAAAAGGACCTCGTAACACCCATCTGGCCCAAAAGACCTCCTCACAGTCACCTGGCTACAAGGACCTCGTACCACCCACCTGGCCACAAGGACCTCGTAACACCCACCTGGCCACAAGGACTTCGTAACACCCACCTGGCCACTAGGACCTCGTAACACCCACCTGGCCACAAGGACTTCGTAACACCCACCTGGCCACTAGGACCTCGTAACACCCACCTGGCCACTAGGACCTCGTAACACCCACCTGGCCACAAGGACTTCGTAACACCCACCTGGCCACTAGGACCTCGTAACACCCACCTGGCCACTAGGACCTCGTAACACCCACCTGGCCACTAGGACTTCGTAACACCCACCTGGCCACTAGGACCTCGTGACACCCACCTGGCCACTAGGACCTCGTAACACCCACCTGGCCACAAGGACTTCGTAACACCCACCTGGCCACAAGGACTTCGTAACACCCACCTGGCCACTAGGACCTCGTAACACCCACCTGGCCACTAGGACCTCGTAACACCCACCTGGCCACAAGGACTTCGTAACACCCACCTGGCCACTAGGACCTGGTAACACCCACCTGGCCACTAGAACCTCGTAACACCCACCTGGCCACAAGGACTTCGTAACACCCACCTGGCCACAAGGACCTCGTATAGGTCGGGAGACATGTTTGTGTCCGGGCCGTGGTCCGTCACCGCCCTCTGCCACCACTCGCTGGATGACGATCCCATGTTGTCCTTACACAGGCAGCGGGACACGGCGCTATTGATATCTGGCGCTTCCAGACAGTCACACAGGGCCTGGCACACACACACACACACACACACACACACACACACACACACACACACACACACACACACACACACACACACACACACACACACAGAGAGAGAGAGAGAGAGAGAGAGAGAGAGAGAGAGAGAGAGAGAGAGAGAGAGAGAGAGAGAGAGAGAGAGAGAGAGATATTAGCAGAGCACACAACATAGCAATTATCAACCATTAACTATTTGTTTTGACGGACGGTATGCGTCATCACTGATATGCAGATACATCAGCACACAAGAGATTTTGCTCTTACACAGAAATTAGTTTTGTAGGAAGTGGAGGCAGTAGGTGATGTTGCGCAGTGATCTATTGATTGAATAGATGAGGGAGGAGCAAAATGCTCAAAGTGCAAGTGTAGGAAAAGGTGTGTAGTTGAAGAACTACGAGGTGACGGGACTGCATGGATGAAGTCAATCGGCTGTTGAGCATCCGACACTTCACTACGACCAATTACCACCCCAAGTGTAATGGGTTGGTTGAAACGTTCAACGGAACTTTGAAGGTTATGCTGAAGAAATTGTGTGCTGAGCAGCCAAGGTTGTGGCATAGATACATCAATGCCTTGCTCTTCGCATACCTTGAAGTTCACCAGTATTCTACAGGATTTTCCCCCTTTGAATTACTGTACAGTAGGACTGGAAGGGGGCCCATGCACATCCTGAAGGAGCTGTGGACCAAGGACATCGACGCGCCTGAAGTGAAGATCAGCTACCAGTATGTCTTCGACCTGAGAGAGAAGCTGGAGGATACACTCAGAATGGCTCGAGAAGAACTGGAGAAGGTGCAGAGCAAGGGGAAGCATTACTATGACCGCAAAGCCAAACCTCGACGGTTCCAGCCAGGTGACCAGGTGTTGGTTCTTCTCCCCACCGTAAACAACAAGCTCCTGATGCAGTGGAAGAGACCGTACGTGGTTGACACAGCGGTTGGCATCAACGACTACAGTGTCAATTTTAACAACAAGATGAAGACTTATCAAGCGAACCTGCTGAAGAAGTACACCGAGAGAGGTAACAGGACAAACCACAACAAGCGGCGTCCGTGCGTCTGGTTGCTGACGAGAGACTAGACAACGAGAACCTGTTCGACCTTAATGAAATCCGCCTCAAGGAGGGTGTTGAAGACATCCAGTTTGGTCAAAACGTGACCCAGGCACAACAAGAAGACCTGAAAACCCTAACTACGGAGTTCAAACATCGGTTTACGCCTGACCCGGTGAAAACAGACACCAGCCAGCATGAAATTAATCTGACGTCCAACGAGCCGGTTCGCAGCAAGACGTATCGTCTACCTTACAACACGAGGGAAGAACTGAAGAAAAACAACAAGGAGACGCCGGACCTGTGAGTCATCAGGGATTCCAAGTCGCCATGTGCATCCCCATTGGTCACCGTGTAGAAATCATATGGATCCAATTGGGTGTGTGTTTGACTATCGTACACTCAATAAGCGGACAGTATTCGACCCAGGACCATCAACCCTTGAACTATCTGAACTGCCATCTCATGATTTGGCGATGTTCTTGCAGAACTTTGACATTGGAGTTCTGTGCAGAGCAACAACTTGTCATCACCAACACTACTTTCCAGCAAAAGGACAGTCGAAAGACCACCTGGATGCATCCTCGCTCCAAGCACTGGCACCTTATCGACTATGTCCTAGTGCGTCAGAGGGACCGCAGTGACGTCCTCCTCACCAGAGTGATGCCCAGCGCAGAGTGCCACACTGACCACCGCCTTGTCCGCTGCAAACTCAGGCTCCGCCTCAAGCTGAAACCCAAGAAAGCCCCCCCCCCCCCCCCCCCCCCAGGAAAAAGCTTGATGTTGCCAGCCTTCAGCGTGACGACAAGAAAGCTGCCCTTCAGACAGATTTACAGCGCATGCTCAAAGACAGTTGATCCAGCAGCCTCCTCCCCTGAAACACTCTGGGAACAACTGAAATCTGCTATTGTAAAATCGTCTGTGGAAGTCTTGGGCTTTGTTAGAAAGGGGAACAAAGACGGGTTTGACGAAAACGACGTAGAGATACAGGAACTTCTAGCAAAAAAAAAAAAAAAAAAAAAAAAAAGAGCCGCCCACCAGGCCCACCTAGCCCAGCCTTCCTGCCCTGTGAAGAAGTCAGACCGACCGATTCGTGAGAGCTGCTCTTTGCTGATGACGCTGCCCTCGTTGCACACACAGAGAGAGCCTTGCAGCGCATCACGTCCTGCTTCGCAGATCCTGCCCAGCTCTTTGGACTCGAGGTCAGTCTGAAAAAGACAGAGGTTTTTCATCCGTCGGCACCCAAGGAAGAGCATCGCCCTCCCCACATCACCATCGGCGAGTCCGAACTGAAGTCTGTACACCAGTTTACCTACCTTGGCTGCATCATCACGTCAGACGCCAAGCTGGACAAGGAGCTTGACAGCAGGCTGGCAAAAGCGAACAGTGCTTTCGGGCGACTATTCAAGCGGGTGTGGCACAATCAACGCTGAAAAAGGCACCAAGATCAGCGTCTACAGACCTGTCGTCCTCACCACCCTGCTGTATGGTTCCGAGTCCTGGGCCTTCTACCGCAGCCAACTACGACTCCTCGAACCCTTTCAGCAGCGCTGGCTGCGTACCATCCTCAGCATTCACTGGAGTGACTATGTCACCAACGTCGAGGTCCTTGAACAGGCGGAAACTATGAGCATCGAGGCTTTGCTGCTGCGGACACAGCTTCGCTGGGCAGGGCACGTCTCCAGGATAGAGGATCATCGCCTACCCAAGATCACTCTGTTCGGCGAGCTCGCCACTGGACACCGAGACAGAGGGGCACCAAAGAAGAGATACAAAGACGGTCTCAAGAAGTCACTTATTGCCTGCCAAATCGACCACCGCCAGTGGTCTTTGCTTGCTGCGGACCGCGGCACCTGGCGCTCCACCATTTACAAGGCAGCCGTCTCCTTTGAGGACTCTCGCAGAGCTAACCTTAAGGACAAGCGGCGCAGGAGAAAAAGCAGAGTTGTCGTAACTCAGAACCCTGACCAGACCTTCCCCTGCAGCCACTGCGGTCGAACCTGCCTGTCCCGGATTGGCCTCCGCAGCCACGAACATGCCTGCAGACGACGTGGGCAAGACCTATAGAATCTTCGTTCGCGAAGTCAAGCCAAGAAGAAGACAGTCTATCAAGGGTTCGCAGATATTTGGAGCGGATTACCTGAGCAAAGCAGTTTAAAGAAACATTTCTTTTCTTTGTCCAGGGAAGTTTAAAGGAACTGTGAGACAATTATTACAGAGTAGTTTATTTAATTTAATTTTTGATGTGAGATTGTTAGTGTTTATTGTTCTGTGAAGTTTAGACAGCCACAACCGTGTTTTGAGATTTGAGAAGACATTTTGTGAAATTTCGTTCTAAAAGGAGGGTAATGTTACGTTCGTGGTTGTGTTATTCTTTTGAGATTATGTGTGTGTTAATCATAGGAAAGATCCGATATTCATTTGAGTTATTTTGGATAGAATTACCTATCTTTCTAGTAGGATTAATTTTCTTTTGTTTGGAGAATTGCGATCGATTTATGTTGAGTAGCTAAAATTACGCGTCTTTTCGTTACATTGTTGCTGTAGTCCCACCTCGTTTGACCTAGAACGTTCTGGAGAAGGCGCGATTGACGTCAAAGTTGTTGACTACATTTGGTAAAATTGTATGGATTGCCCCTAGATTTAAGTCGAAAGCTGGAGTTAGTTCCAGAGTGTTCTTTGTAATGAATATTAATAAGTTTTGGTTACGTTTACTTTTAAGATTGGTTGTGTTGTGTGAATTTGCTGGATTGTTCTGGAAATCTGTAATAGTATAAAAGAGCGTGTTAGGAAATATGTGTGTACATTGTATGAGAGACGCAGTGTGTCAAAATTGTTGATGCATTGTAGAGGAGACAATGTATCAGTGAGTGGATGCATTTGTGGATGCATTGTGCTGAGATTGCATCGCTTCAAATGAATATTGTTGGAACTGTTACTCCAGTGTGGTCTACAACCTTGTGCCACGTGTGACGAGTTCAGTGCAGCTGAGTGAAGTTTCTTTACAAGAACCCTACTACGTGCGTGCGTCTGGTGTGATTGAATCCTACTACGACTACGACTACCAGTCAATTATTTGGGTTTAACGTCGAGAGTGCAACTAAGGCCATCTCACGGCGCGGGAACGGAACCAGATGGGTTCCCGTCTGCTGGCTGAACAGAACAGCCTCCATCTCTAAAGACTTGATAAATCTTTGCCTGGTCTGACGATAGGTTTGTCAAAGAGTGTACATACGTCATAAATGATTGATTGATTGATTGTACATTGCTTAACGTCCCGACAGCAACAAGGCTTTCTCAGGACGTGCCTGCACTGCTTGTGAAAAAAAAAGCTAAACAGAAAATTGAATCTATGTTGCCAGCCGGTCCATTACGTTAAATAAACCTACGACTTGGGGCCTACATAAAGCTAAGACCATTTAGCAACACACATCCAATATCAAGAGCTACAGGCAGCGCAAACAGTAGGGAGAGTTTAAAAAAGGAAAATACAGGTGAATGGACCAAGGGTAGACAGAAACACATGCCCCAGAATAGAGAGGAAAACCCACCCTGTGGGGCTGACCAGGGTGACCCTGGGAACTAAAAAGTAGTTAACCCCACCCATGTCCCCCAGGGCAGATACGTCATAAATGAGGCATTTCTGATCACACACACACACACACACACACACACACACACACACACACACACACACACACACACACACACACACACGGTACGCAGATACAGACACAAGGCACACATACACAGACACATGGTACAGACACACAGACACATGGTACACATACACATATATACATGAGCCAAAGGGAGGGTCATGATCCGATTTATTTGTTTGTTTGGTTGTTTGTTTCTTTGTCATCCATCCCGCCTATTTCAACGTCGGAGTGAACGAACTCCGGATATATCGAGGGGCTTTTTCTGTTCACGTCCGTAGTGGCTCGTCCTGATACTTCCCTCTCATCAAAATGACGTCCCAAACGGTATTGGTCAGATGATTCTCAGGATCATAACCAAAGTGGCATCCGTTTGTATGTCCGTGTGAAGGATTTTTTTTTTATTGAAATAACATTATCACGTCACACTTCAGTGCTGAAAACTGCGACGACTGTTATGTGAAAGTGTGGATGCATGGCAACTCTTGCCTGGTGCAGCAAACGCCGAATCTGCCTGCGTGTAGAGCAAGAATATGTCAGCAGCTCACACATACACCACGCGCTGATTTTGTGTCGGGTCATTTTATTGATGCAGACGTCAGAGCACGAATCGGTAAAGCCAGAGCAGCTTTTCTCCAGTTGAAAAAAGTGTGGAGTTCCAGAGAGCTGCCACAACACACCAAAGTCCGGATTTTCAACTCCAACGTAAATGCAGTTCTCCTATATGGAGCAGAGACTTGGAGATTGACAAAAACCACAGTCAACAGAGTACAGACCTTCATAAACAGTTGCCTTAGAAGAATTTTGAAAATCCACTGGCCAGAGAAGATCAGCAACATCAGACTCTGGGAGAGAGCAGAGCAGATAACAGCAGAGAATGAAATTGGGCGATGAAGATGGGGATGGATTGGTCACAGTCTGAGAAAGCCAGCATTTAGTATCACTAGGCAGGCATTGTCATGGAACCCCCAGGGAAAGAGGAAAAGAGGTAGGCCGAGAAACTCCTGGCGTCGAGACCTCCAAGCAGACATCAAGAGACTGGGAACCACCTGGAGTAAAATCGAAGGAGAAGCACAGGACAGGAGTCGCTGGAGGTCTCTCGTCGACGGCCTAGGGGTGACAGGCGTAATTGAATTGAATATTGAATCGTCATTTTAGTTTTTTTATACAGCCAACTCCACTCTACCAAACTCGCCGGTTTGATAGGGGGCCGCGCGATAACGAGGCTGTTCTACGAGCTCGCTGTGCTGTAATTTCCCGCTTGTAGGTCAACAGTTTAGAAGGGAAGAGGGGGGGGGGGGGCGCACCTTTCTCTCAACAAATGTGTGCTCATGCCCTAAGGGGGGGGGGGGGGTGAGCATACATTTGTTGACAGAAAGATGCTTATGCAGTGGACATAGCCCGGTCGCCTCAAGCTTCTCCTGGGTGATTAACCCCTTCACTGCCTGTGGCCACAAGTCCACGAAACCAGCGTCAGTTTAGCGTCAGAGAACCTCAGTCATTCAAAGACCAAAGACAAGGCTAACAATCGGCATAGGTCATCATCCTCCGGGGGCTACTGATACAGACAAGGCTAACACTCGGCATCTATAGGTCATCATCCTCCGGGGGCTACTGATACAGACAAGGCTAACACTCGGCATAGGTCATCACCCTCCGGGGGCTACTGATACAGACAAGGCTAACAATCGGCATAGGTCATCATCCTCCGGGGGCTCCTGATACAGACAAGGCTAACAATCGGCATAGGTCATCATCCTCCGGGGGCTACTGATACAGACAAGGCTAACACTCGGCATAGGTCATCATCCTCCGGGGGCTACTGATACAGACAAAGCTAACAATCGGCATAGGTCATCATCCTCCGGGGGCTACTGATACAGACAAGGCTAACACTCGGCATAGGTCATCATCCTCCGGGGGCTACTGATACAGACAAGGCTAACACTCTGCATAGGTCATCATCCTCCGGGGGCTACTGATACAGACAAGGCTAACAATCGGCATAGGTCATCATCCTCCGGGGGCTACTGATACAGACAAGGCTAACACTCGGCATAGGTCATCACCCTCCGGGGGCTACTGATACAGACAAGGCTAACACTCGGCATAGGTCATCATCCTCCGGGGGCTACTGATACAGACAAGGCTAACACTCGGCATAGGTCATCATCCTCCGGGGGCTACTGATACAGACAAGGCTAACACTCGGCATAGATCGTCATCCTCCGGGGGCTACTGATACAGACAAGGCTAACACTCGGCATAGGTCATCATCCTCCGGGGGCTACTGATACAGGCAAGGCTAACAATCGGCATAGGTCATCATCCTCCGGGGGCTACTGATACAGGCAAGGCTAACACTCGGCATAGGTCATCACCCTCCGGGGGCTACTGATACAGACAAGGCTAACACTCGGCATAGGTCATCATCCTCCGGGGGCTACTGATACAGACAAGGCTAACACTCGGCATAGGTCATCATCCTCCGGGGGCTACTGATACAGACAAGGCTAACACTCGGCATAGGTCATCATCCTCCGGGGGCTACTGATACAGACAAGGCTAACACTCGGCATAGGTCATCATCCTCCGGGGGCTACTGATACAGACAAGGCTAACACTCGGCATAGGTCATCATTCTCCGGGGGCTACTGATACAGGCAAGGCTAACAATCGGCATAGGTCATCATCCTCCGGGGGCTACTGATACAGACAAGGCTAACACTCGGCATAGGTCATCATTCTCCGGGGGCCCATGAGGATCTATGTCTCTTGCAGCTGGGTGGTGTTCACTCGTTCTCGGCAGTGAAGGAGTTAAGGAGGGAGTAGGGGATCAGGTTGACACAACGTGTATACAGTGAGTTAGTAGTGTACAGTGGACCTGACTTGGTGGGGGATCAGTTTCACACAGCGTGGATACAGTGAGTTAGCATTTGAAAGTGGAGAGAGAGAGAACGTTGTCTCACCTGTGCTACCTGGGGGTCGGTACTTAGCGCGTGCAGAAGTTGTGTGGACGTAATGTTGGGCAGCATCAGTGTCCTGGTGATTCTGATGGATGTCCGGTCTGACACCAGATGACTCAACACATCCCCCTGCTTGTTCACCTGCTTGACGGCTCTCCCAACTGTTTTCACCACCGCCTTGTCTAGGTCCGGGATCTTGCTGGGGTCTGCTCCCACTGATTTCACTTCTCCTACTATCAGGCCATATTGTTCATTAACCATCAGCACGTCAAACTCCCCATCTCCATAGTTAGGCCCCAGTGTTGCAGGTCGTGGGAGCAGGCGGATGGCTGCGGCGTTGATCGGATCGACATGCTTGTCCAGGTATTTCCTGAACTCTAGCTGGGACAACACCAGCATCACCAACTGCTCCCTCTCCGCCAGGTCCCGGATGTAGTGGCGCACTTGCTGCATTGCGCGGTCGTCTCTAAAGTCGCTGTCCTGCACGACAGGTAACGGGCCTTTGGGGACGGGCTGGTCAGGCCACACTCGAGATGCTAGAGGTGCGGCAGGTACCTGAGGGGGAGGGCCACTGGGATTAAAGACAACGGGCACCTGGTGAGGCTGATCTGATGCCTCTTGTGGAACTAGAACCGACTGACCGGCCACAATCTGCACGTCGTATGGCATTCTGTTGAAGTAAATCGGGGGCATGAAGTGGGTTTTTTTGTGAAGGTCGGGATACCACTCGCGTGTAGACTGACGCCAGGAGGTTTCAGCCGCTGCCACTTCTGGCGGTTGCTGCCTGATACTGGCGCCTTGCTGACTGTCCTGCGGATCTGGGGATGACCCACGCCTGGCTGACTGTTCTGGCGGGTCCGACATCGTGCAGGATTGGCTGTAAAGGCAGAGAGAGAAAGAGAGAGAGAGAGAGAAACACTAGTGGGCGCGTCTTCTAAACAAATGTCAAGATGTCCACATGGCAGTGGCTGTACAGACAGAGACAGAGACAGAAGCACTGCTGGGCGTGTCTCTTACACAAATGTCAAGATGTACACATGATTCATACCTGTAGGGCGTGTTTCCGTAAAACTATTTTCATTCCATGAGGCACTAACCAAGAAAAACCAAGAAGCCGCCAGCACTTTGCTTTGCAAGCTGGAACGCGAGGACCATGTGCCCAGGGCCGGTATTCACGATTTCACGGTAGTTTACCGCCCGATAAAACGTTACCGAGCCGTTAGCCAACGGGCCTGCAAACACTTTTTGCCGGTAAATAATAATAATAATTACGGTATTTATAATGAGCTTATCTTATAATAATTATAACTCTAAGCGCGCACTCACAACTCGCGCACGCATGCGCATGCTTTAGACAACGACTCACGTACCACAAATAGTGAAATACATTACGACAGTCAGCTTGAGGTGGGGAGTGTGGTGGTACGGTGCTAGAACTGTTGAAAGAGGTGAGTTTTGAGGGCGGACTGGAAGGAGGAGAGAGAGTGTTTCTGACGGAGAGAGAGTGGGAGAGTGTTCCAGGTGGATGGGCCGTATACTGAGAAGGAGCGGGGGCCGAAAGTGCTGAGTTTGGTGCGGGGGATGTGAAGGCGGAGAGGGTCGGAGGCGGAGCGGAGAGGAGTGTAGGGGTGAAGTAAGTTTGAGAGATAGGCAGGAGCGCAGTTGTTCAGGGATTTGTAGCAGAGAGACAGAATCTTGCATTGGATGCGTTGGGGGATGGGAAGCCAGTGAAGGAGTTTGAGCAGGGGAGTGATGTGGTCGGATTTTTTCTTTCTGAGGACGAGGCGGGCAGCATTGTTCTGGACGCGCTGGATAGTGAAAGTGGTGGAGTGAGGAAGGCCGGAAAGGTAAAATGTTAACGGGTCGGTAGTAAGAACTACCGGCCTGTCTAGTCAGTATTTAACATTCAGCTATTTCCGCATGCCTGCCAGCGAATACACAGGCCGTTGAGCCTCGGAACACGACGTTTTGTGCAAATATCTTAGCAAAGTGAGCTTTCCCGTACAATAGGAAAAACCAATACAGGCATCTTTTAGTGACAGTTGTGAGTGATGGGTTACATTTAATTTATGAAAATGACTCATTTAGATGTTGTCACCAAAAAACACTGGTTGCATGCATCACCTATGACGATAAGAAAACTGAACAGCTGAAACGTTACCTTATCTAATCCTCTGTAACCGTCTGCAGTAGTGTGATAAATAGGGGACAATTTTGTTGTTTGTGCGACACACGTTAAGGCGAGCTAGGACACTTCAGCGCAATGTTTTGTGTTTATGGACATATGCTTATTGTATATCATTAGAATCAGTATTTGTCTGTCCTGAACGCTCCGGCATGCTCATTTAGTCAGGTATGCTCACCGTTGCCATGGCAACGAACACTAAGTGACCGTTAACCTGGTTGCTAAGGAAACAAAGTTCGGCTACCGTTGATGCTTCTGAAAAGCCAAATTTGGTCAAAATATCAACTGATATCACCAGTATCGAATGTCAGTGGCGATTTTGAATATCTCACCTGGTTTTGAAGAATTTTTTTTTTATATGAATATTCTGGTTTGTGTAATTTTTTGAGTATGTTAGCGAAGGTTAGCTATTCATAGCTCCCAAACTAGGCTGAAATTAAACAATCGGCACTGACATTCCATAATAAACCCATTTGTGTACTTGCGTGTAAAATTTCACTATCATCTGACAAGTACATTTTCAGATATTTGTTTCCTCAGTATGTACCCCCCCCCCCCCAAGTACAATATTGAGAAAACCGCAAAAACAAGTTTCAGCAATGAGCCGTTTTTCCCCATCATTCACAGCGCTAACATGTCACCTGAAATCGTTGGCATATGATGTTTTTCACACGATAAAACCTTTATGCAGTGCAGACATGCAGACTTTCCAGAAACCCTGTGTGTATTATGACCTACACCCCGATGCTTTAGTTTTGCATGCTTAGTGAGAATAACTTGTTGTACTCAGCCTGCACACTTATTGCGTCCAGTTTGTTGATAAGCACTAATGTCACAACTGCTTGGTGACAGTAAACCATTTTAACAACATTCTAAATTGCTAGGATCACCAAGCAAACCCAGGTGGATTAGGTATTGTGAATCAACGTTACCTCGTGTAGACACAATGATGCACTATTGAAGCACCCCAGTGCCTGTTTGTTTTCCACTGTATATGCTTCACGCAGACAACTGGTATTCAGACAGAGTGTATGGTAGATGTAAGCAGAAGGTTGGTACATTAATTGGCAATATTTGTCAGGGTTTATACTCACAACCATAGGTTCCTAACTTAGATGTAGTTGCACTTGTCAAAGTGTGACTCACTGGTGAAACCAATCTGTTCGGGCTGTTTTGTCGTTGTAAGAGTATATAATTATGTGTGTTTACTGTGGCAGCAGATGACGTTCGGCTTTCTCACCACAGGAAAACAATTCCATTTCTATCATTGTTCAACATTCCAAACAGTCGGAAGGGTAAGCCAAGGGTAAATATACATGAACACTTGTCTCACACGAGTTTACATTATGGCTTTCTTGTGTTTCAGCATGTACACATTATGCTTGAACATCCGTGCAGTTTATACAAACTGTTAATGCTAAATATACTCCGCTGAAGACGGAAAAATGGTTTAGAGATCTGTCAGCTTTGAGGAGTAGTGCTGTTTCTAAAGTATCAGAAGCTGCAATCTAGTTTGTTACATGCCCCTGCACTGTGGTCATTGCATGCACTGGCCATAGCCAGCTGTTACATTACTTGAAATAGGAGAGACTGAATTCGTAGTGAAAACATAATGATTTACCACAATTAAATAAAGTATTTAAACATCTTGTCAACTGAATTCGTATTGAAAACATAATGATTTACCACAATTAAATAAAGTATTTAAACATCTTGTATGTCTGACAATATATAAATCGGTTAGATCATGAAATGCGCATACAGCTTTAAAAAGCAGCCTGTTCACATCTCACCTCATACACACCCATTTTGCATGCTCATGGTGATTGTTGTGGAAGATGTAAACACAATGTCATACCATACTGCATTTTATTATTTGGACCATACTGGTTTACTGCAGAATCACACCTACACCATTACAATGACAGCTGCATCTTGCCTGAGTTCAGAACTTTCATAGTGCACTTTGTAGCCTCTTTGACCAAGGGAAACAAATACGTATATGATGTGCACAATGTTCATTATCGTTATCAAGCACATCTGTGTTTCCTTGAGCTGGCAAATTCCTTTCACGTATGCATACGTTTCGTCTGTGGTGATCAGAGCGTCTAACAATGAATTTACAGTAGTTTCTGATCAGACCAAAGTATTCCGATGTTACAACAGACGAAAGACGTAAGATTCCTGAATCTAAATCGTTCCATATCTACAGTGCTCTATTGAGTGCTGAATGCAGAATTTAGAAATTTTATGAATGCACACTTCTGCTCCAAGGTCAAGCAGTTCACAAACAAGTCATAAAAATCTTCGATCTCGCCCTTTGTATCTTTGATTTTTGCACATTATGTTTTGCCAAATCGTTAGAGCACCTACCTGCGAAAATCGGCAGGTCCTTTGGAAAGGACTGACTCGCAGCTGCAGATGATGTTTGTGCCTATTCTGGACACGGGCAGTTACGTTTTCCTGTATATTACGATTATACACGTTCTTCAGTGTCACTCTGTCTGTCATGTTGACTATTCCTCTGCGGATTTCTCTAAACAACGTTTTAGCTTGTAATCCGCCAAAAAACATATTCGCAAGATGCGAGTTGTATCCGACACGAAGTTAGCCGAACAGGAAATACATTTGAACCAATCAGAGATGCACATTTATGTGGTGCTCCAGATCGTAATCGTCATAAGACCAAATTTGGAAGTTATCGACAAATTCCTAGGTTTGCCTCGGGCAGTTTTTGCTGTTGATTTTTGGTTTAGGCTAGGGTGAAGGACAAATTACTGCAAGGGAGAAAAGTGGCTTTCACAAGACATAACTTGTTTCAATGCGGTAAGAAGAATGTGCGCTTTGACCAGGTTCGAAAGTAGACAAAATGCACATATTTTGAGGGGGGAAAATGTAAACAAACTCCGGGTACATTGTTTATTTAACATTTATGGGTGTTCGATACAAGCTCTGAAGAAAAAGGAGTATGTATTCGCATAGAGGACACTCAGAACTTGAAGAAAATCCGGAAAACCCAACGTGACAGATTTTTCACATTTGAGGTGTCTTAGCTTCCCTTAAGTCGGAACAAAACTGAAAACCTGGGCGTGTCCAAATGAACGTGCCAAAAATTACTACTTTTGGACGTTGATAAGGCATAACGCAGGCTACTGTGCATTTATACATCTGTGTGTGTGTGTGTGTGTGTGTGTGTGTGTGTGTGTGTGTGTGCGTACACCAAATGACTAAAATGGGTTACTTTCTTTACCATCCTTATGCAATCTGGGTCTGTGTAAAATTCTGGGTGGCCAGATCAGACACCCATTTTTTCTGAGGGTTGTTTCTGTATTATCTTTCATTCAAAATTCAGAAAAAAATATCAAAATACGATGTGCCCATTTTAACAGATTTACTTCATCGTTGTGTTTCAGGGATGCCCTGGGCCTGTGTGTGGACACGGAAGCGGCCGGAGTGTTTTCAGATCAATTTGATTGGTCCAACACCGATGAACGGAGTTGCTTCCCTTGCTTAAACGTCTTTCGTCTCCAACGGACGCACCGGTCATTCTCTCGCATTTGCAGAGGTACTTTATGCAATATTTCTTAGTTAAGAGCACGCCCAAATGTACTTGTTCAGTGCAGTTATTTAACTGAGAGATGCCTCCAATCCCCGTACCCGTTTGGCCCAGAAAAATAAGGCGTCTGCTTTCAAACGTGTCTTCGGCCTCTCGGCCGCTCCGGGCCTGACCGTTGAGTCTTGTAGTAAATGATAATAGAACCCCACGATTTTAACAAAAGCTTTCTTCTTCAATGAAAGGAATTCGTTCAATAACCCCATTACAAGGTCAATCTGCCACGCGATTTTGTTTCTTCTTTCTTTTTTTTCTGACGTGTTAACTTGCCACATGCATGCACAGTATCAGTTGACTTTTTTTTTTTAAAAACAAAAATGGCGCCAGATTTCAATCCTCGTTCGCAAAACTGCCTCGCGATTCGAAGAACGAACGTCCACAAACAGGTCTTTAGGAATGTGCAACTGAAGTATCGCTTTTTACTGTATTGCCAGTTTTTAGTTCTCAGGGTCACCCTGGTCAGCCCCACAGGGTGGGTTTTTCTCTCAATTCTGGGGCATGCATGTGTTTCTGTCTACCCTTTGTCCATTCACCTGTATAAATTTGCCTTTTTAAAACTCTCCCTACTGTCTGCACTGCCTGTAGCTCTTGATATTGGATGTGTGTTGCTAAATGGTCTTAGCTTTATGTCTTGGCCCCATGTGTTAGGTTTATTTAACTCATTCTACCCCAGACACACCACGGCAGGATAAGGATCCACCATGATAGTTCAAGGGTGATGCCAGAATAGCTTGGCGCCTACGGGCGCCAAGCTATTCTGGCATCTCCCTTGAACTATCATGGTCGATCTGTGCCCTGCACTGCAATGCAGTCTTGAGAGGACAGGGGCAAAATTTAAGGATTTTGGTGTTGGGGTAGAATGAGTTAACGTATTTGACCGGCAGGCGACATACATGGCAATGTTCTGTTTAGGTGGGTTTTTTTCACAAGCAGTGCAGGCACGTCCTGAGAAAGCCTAGTGGCTGTCGGGACGTTAAGCAATGTACAATCAATCTGATTCAAAATGTCAGTTGGTTTACATGGTTGTATTGGACATGTTCTCAGCAACACCATTTTGGTCACACCGGCTCAGGACTTTCTGGCACACACCCAGCGCCGGATGGCAGCAGGATGTCCAAACCCATCGGGATCTATGCTGCAGAATCATGGCCCCCCAGCCTCTGCCACAGAGGGTGCGTCTGGTAGGAGGGTGCATGGACGGCAGCGGAATGCTCCCAATTACAAACTGGTAAGTAAAGTGATTCTATGATCATCTTCATTTTATTGGCTGGCGTGCGTGCGAAGCAAAAGTGAGTTTATGTTCTGGGCCACTGGTCGTCCGTCCGTCGTCCATGGTAAACTTTAACTCATTCTACCCCAACACCAAAATCCTTAAATTTTGCCCCTGTCCTCTCAAGACCGCATTGCAGCGCAGGACACAGATCGACCATGATAGCTCAAGGGTGATGCCAGAATAGCTTGGCGCCCGTAGGCGCCAAGCTGTTCTGGCATCACCTTTGAACTATCATGGTCGATCCTTATCCCAGGGTGGGATTCTTCCGCGTTTCCGCGGATTTCCGTGGAAATTCTTTCACAATTCCGCTGAAGCATATTTATTTTCCGCGTCTAATAACAACGACAAAGACGAGAAAAAAAAAATCTTCTTAAATGGCAAAAAAAATCTCAAATGGGTTGGATTTGTATGTAGTTTGGTTCACTATCGCCCGACACTTCCGGTAGCTTTAGGTCGCAGTGGAAAATGGCGGTGAAAAAGGATATTGTCCAAGACAGAGTGCCGTTTAGTGTGCATCTGAACATAAACTGGTACGCACATTCCATTTTTATACTGCAGATCAGGAGTGTCATAACAAAGTCCATTTTCGGGTGTGTTTGGTCTCGCTCCCCCTGTCGGTTTTTGGATACTTTGGCGAACGGTGGACACGCGTGCCTATCCCCCCCCCCCCCCCCCCTGTCGTTTGATTTTTCGGCCGCTGAAAATGAAGGACATGAACAACCCCCCCCCCCCCCACCCCCCCCACCCCCCCACCAATGTCGTTTGATTTTCCGCGTTTTCTTTCTTACTAGAATCCCACCCCTGTTATCCTGCTGTGGTGTGTCTGGGGGTAGAATGAGTTAACGGTGGCATTTTCTCGGAGACTATTCAAGCCACATTCTTCAAGCTTGGCCCAAGGATACTTTGTGGCAAGACCTTTTTAAACATGCCAATTTGAGTGACCTCTCTCAAAGGGTCACGCAGGGTTGACAAATGTGTGAAAACTGCTTGCATTTTCAGAAAACGTGGCTTTTGACTGCTGCAGAAGCCAGCCCTCGTCACCGAGGTCACACATATGTAAATCGGTCATACACGGGATTACTCTTTTTATTCTTGTGCAAGGCCCCTTTAAACCAAAATTGGGCTGTTTCTGTTTCTAATGCAGCTTTGGTTTTAAACTTTCTTTCTTTCTTTCTCCAGTTGGCAAATGGCGCCTGGGATGGACCCGAGACTGAGAGCAGTGCCAGCGCATCGCAATACGAGGGCAGTGATGAGGAGTTTGTTCCTGGCTCGAGCTCACCGGATTCAGAGGGTGTGTCGGCATCAATTGCTGGGATCTCGGACATAGACAGTATTGTATCGACTATGTTAGATTTCATCAAAGTGGCAGGTTTGGGGTGGCCAGGTGTTGGTGACGCTAGTACCAGCAAGGTGCAGTGTGCGTTAGGGGGTGGCAATGAGAATGTGGATAGGCAGGAGGAACATGATGCTGGAAAGAGTGGGGAAAGAGCACTCACAGAAGAAACAGGTGTGCACGTGTCGCAGAGAGGGAAAGGAAAGTACAAATGGGACAAGAAACATGCATGCAAATTGTGTGGCAAGCTTGTCTTGAAAATGAGCACGCACTTACAAGATGTCCATGCAGATGAGGCAGACGTTGCTAAAATTTTGTCGATGAAAAAAGGGACCAAGCAGAGACGTCGAGCATGGATCAGACTACAAGATGAGGGTGATTACATGCATAACGTTGCTGTTCTTGAAAACAAATCCGGATGTTTGATTCCTAAGTATCGCACCAAAACTAGTAAGGTAGACGACCTTCTCGCCTGTAGCCATTGCAAAGGGCTCTATCAAAAAAAGCTGATCTCTGTACACTCAAAACGTTGCTGTCAGAAGCCAGGAGGGTTTCAGATCACTCGGCGAGGGGACGCCGCTCGCCGTGGTCGGCTCATGCTTCCAATACCCTTAGACGTTGAATTTTCCTTCTACCACAAGGTCTTGGCTACCCAGAGAGATGATGAGATAAGCCGTCTCATCAGAACTGACCCCTTGCTTCTTGAGTATGGAAAGAGATTATTTGACCGCAGGGACATTGAAGAACACACGGCTGGACAAATCAGCTCCAGGATGCGGGAGTTAGGGAGACTGTTAAAGATTATCAGAGTGAGGTCAGAAATGAAAATCGCAAGTTTAAATGCTGTGATCAATTCAGCTAGCTTTGATCATGTTGTCCTGGCTGTAAAAGAGCTAGCAGATTTTGATGAGGACACACATCAGTTCAAAAAAGGCAATCTCGCAATGCGCATAGGCCATGCTTTGAAAAAGTGTTCACAGATCAAACAGTCACAGGCATCCAAACAGCTTGGACAGGGTTCAGACGACAGGTGGCGACAGGAGCTCTCTGAGGCGCAGCGGTTTGACTCTGTCTTCAACGGGGACTGGTATGATTGTGTGTCCGCTACAGCAGCCCAGTCGGTCGGGAAAATGACCATGAACAAACCCAAGCTGATCCCATCATGTGAAGATGTGAGGAAGGTCCAACAGCTTCTTGAGACAAGGATGGTTTCGGAAGATTATCCGACAGTGGTTAAAGCAACTCTTTGTGCTGTATCACTTTTCAACCGAAAACGAGGGGGAGAAGTTCAGAGAATGAAGGTGTCAGACTTCCAGAATGCTAAGATTGGATCGATCACCAATCAAGATATCTTGAAAGGTCTCACAGAGGTTGA
Source organism: Semisulcospira habei (assembly GCA_036245525.1). Taxonomy (NCBI): domain Eukaryota; kingdom Metazoa; phylum Mollusca; class Gastropoda; family Semisulcospiridae; genus Semisulcospira; species Semisulcospira habei. Next base: position 147,923,276 of record BTPG01000004.1, read on the forward strand.
GAAGAAAATGGTGAATCATTTTCAGCGAGTGGAAATCAGAGGCAAGTTTAATAGGAGTGTTCCCGTTTTGCTGACGAAGAAGATGATGACAACTGTGGACAGAATCCTTCAAATGAGGCAATCGGTGCCAGCTCTCGCTGATTCCCAGTACATCTTTGCCACACCTTCTGGTCAGAGGCCTTACAGAGGCCATGATGTTCTGAAGGCCCATGCCCTAGAAGCAGGGGTGTCATACCCAGCCATGTTCACATTTACTCAGTTGCGGAAGCAGGTTGCAACTTTGGCTCAGTCAATGGCCATCTCGGAGTTAGACCAGGATCAGCTGGCAGATTTCCTTGGCCATGATATTCGGATACATCGCCATATCTACCGCCAACCTCAAGACGTCCTTCAAAAGGCAAAAGTGGCAAAGATTCTTCTGTCAGTTAACAATGGGATGACAGATTTTGAGAGTTGCATTAGAGCTGAGCTGGGCGATGATGAAGAGATTGACTTTGACAATGAAGACTCATCAGAAACTGGCAGAGAGGTCTCGGGGGGAACAGCACCTGTGAATGAAGCAAGTAGCAAGTCAGCAACACAGGAATCGATGAGCATGACGGAGAAAAGACGTCCAGAGCCTGATGACAATCTAGATAGTTTTGATGATGACAGTACTGCGTCAGCTCCTGTTCGAAAGAAAGCTAGATTTACAAGGAAACCATGGGGGGAAGCTGAAGAGAAAGCTGTTCAAACTCGTTTCAAGACACACCTCGTCATGAACAAACTTCCTGGAAAGGCCGAGATACAGTATGCAATGGCGCTGGAACCTGCACTTAGACATAGGCGCTGGACAAACATTAAGGATTACGTCCGCAACAGACTGAAAAAGTTACAAAAGAAATGAATTGAGCCGCCACTCGCGGCATTTTCGATTTCATACAGATTTATTACATCAGTGTTATTATTGGGGTGGTTTCAGCATGTATAGCCTGCTTTTTTTTTTCTTTTTGTTTTTTATCTGATGGACGCCTGGATCATTTGTGACCCTCTCTCTCACAAAATCAGTCTTAAGAACTCGCATTTTGGATGTTTTGACATATATGCATTTATGAAAACTACAGTGTTTGCTGATTACTGTGATATATGACTGTATGCTGTAGTGCAAAAATTGTAAAAGCTGTTCTTAAGTGTTTAAAGTTGTTAAAGCCTCCGGCGGCCATTTTGAGAAAACAGCCTGTGAAGTTTCTGTGTGCAGCATAATTGGGGCCAAGGGCAGACTTTTAAAATCATTTTTTACCTATTTAATGGCATTTTTCATGATAAAGATTTTAACCATACGATACTTTGGTGTATGTAGAATACATTTCTCCCAAAAAGTGAAAATGCCCCAGATTGACCCCCCACCACATATTATTGCGTGTAGTGCTGATTGGCTCGCTGCGAGTTAAGACTGGTTTCGTGAGAAAGGGTCACATTTTGTATACTGTATAACCTTTGGATTTGCAAAACGAAACAGCCGGCTGGGGACAAAAGACAATATAATAAGATAAGAAAACCATTGACAATGTAAAAATTGATTACAAGAGTGTTAGGGGGGGGGGGGGGGGGGCGGATCATTTTGTAATATACTGCATGCCATTTTAAAAAAACTCTGCAAATGAAAGAATGGTTGGTTGTACTGCCATACCATTTTGCAAATGAAAGAATGGCTGGTTGTTTGTTGGAGACGAAAGACGTTAAATAAAGGCTGAAGTTTCAAGTGATTTCTTATGTTGTCAGTTAATTAATTAATGTCAGTGTTCTGTTCTGTCATTTTAACTCGTTCTACCCCAAGATCGGAATCCCCAAATGTTGACGTCGTCTTCAGAAGACTGCGTTGCAGTGCAGGACACAGATCCACCATGATAGTTCAAGGGTGATGCCAGAATAGCTTGGCGCCCATAGGCGCCAAGCTATTCTGGCATCACCCTTGAACTATCATGGTGGATCTTTATTTTGCTGTGGTGTGTCTGGGGTAGAATAAGTTGAGCCCAATGTTGAAGTCGTCTTCAGAAGACTGCGTTGCAGTGCAGGACACGGATCCACCATGATGGTTCAAGGGTGATGCCAGAATAGCTTGGCGCCCATAGGCACCAAGCTATTCTGGCATCACCCTTGAACTATCATGGTGGATCTTTATTTTGCTGGGGTAGAATAAGTTAAGCCCAAATGTTGAAGTCGTCTTCAGAAGACTGCGTTGCAGTGCAGGACACAGATCCACCACGATAGTTCAAGGGTGATGCCAGAATAGCTTGGTGCCCATAGGCGCCAAGCTATTCTGGCATCACCCTTGAACTATCGTGGTGGATCTTAAATTTTGCTGGGGTAGAATAAGTTAAGTGTTCGTTTCTTCGTCTGGGTCTTTTTCTATCTTTGATATTTTTCCACACTTTTTGACCCGCATCATAGTCATACTGAGGCTAATAGCTTCAAATCTGTTCACTGCCATAATTCTATGCAAGCTACATTACAGTACTTACAGATGAGGACATAGACCAATGGCTTTAGTTCAAGGGTGGTGCCACAATAGCTTGGCGCCTAGAGGCACCAAGCTATTCTGGCACTAACCCTTGGACTATTTCAGTTACACTAGTTGCACACACTGGTGTATTCCGAATGATAAGGGTTAATATTCAAAATGCTCTGTTGCTGTTTGTCTGAAACTCCAGAGTACCCCAAAACACACAAAAAAAGTCCTTTAATTTCCAGAATACATTATGTTGATTCTCACATCAATGCCATGATAAACTGTTTTGCTTCAAAAGGACAAAACGCAGCAATGTTTAAACGATTTCCTCTGTAAAAATCATAATCGAAAGGTTTCGGGCCAGTGTTTATTGAATTTTGCACCATACTATGTAAAGAATGTTAAAGCACACATACACATTTAAGTTGGGAAAAAAAAAATTAATGTGAAAAAGAAGTATTCCATGAACTTGACCTTATTACAGACGCCTACTGTTGTGAAGACACCCATTTTGACTGTAATGCCAGTTTCATTTGTGTGAGAGAGACACCCACCCACTTTATTGGCAGAAACCCATTTTTTCGGCATCTAGTGGCTCTGTTTCTAGAAAATGTCTATTTTATTTTAAGTTATAGAGCTTAGTTATAATGTGAGTTCTAAACATTGGCATCAATTCCAGAGCCCTAGAATAAATAGAAATATGGGAACCCATTTTCACATGAAATGCTAGGTAACCCACTCTGATGGATGCGTCTCCCTGTGTGTGTGTGTGTGTGTGTGTGTGTGTGTGTGTGTGCAAATTATACAAATGAACATTAAAATGTATATAAGTTAAACTAGTGAATTATCTAAAAGATGTTTAATTACTTTGTTTCCCTCTCTGTCAAGTTTAACACTGAATCGTCACCTATCTCCCGTCCCCGCCTAAAGCCATACGTAATGTAACAGATGTCATTGCCCCCAATAACCTGCCCGTTTAATCCACAGGTAATGTAACATATGTCATTGCCCCCAATCACCTGCCCGTTTAATCCACAGGTAATGTAACAGCTGTCATTGCCCCCAATCACCTGCCCGTTTAATCCACAGGTAATGTAACAGCTGCCATTGTCCCCAATAACCTGCCCGTTTAATCCACAGGTAATGTAACAGCTGTCATTGTCCCCAATAACCTGCCCGTTTAATCCACAGGTAATGTAACAGCTGTCATTGCCCTAATCACCTGCCCGTTTAATCCACAGGTAATGTAACAGCTGTCATTGTCCCTAATAACCTGCCCGTTTTATCCACAGGTAATGTAACATATGCCATTGCCCCCAATCACCTGCCCGTTTAATCCACAGGTAATGTAACAGCTGTCATTGCCCCCAATCACCTGCCCGTTTAATCCACAGGTAATGTAACAGCTGTCATTGTCCCCAATAACCTGCCCGTTTAATCCACAGGTAATGTAACAGCTGTCATTGTCCCCAATAACCTGCCCGTTTAATCCACAGGTAATGTAACAGCTGTCATTGCCCCCAATCACCTGCCCGTTTAATCCACAGGTAATGTAACAGCTGTCATTGTCCCTAATAACCTGCCCGTTTTATCCACAGGTAATGTAACATATGCCATTGCCCCCAATCACCTGCCCGTTTAATCCACAGGTAATGTAACAGCTGTCATTGCCCCCAATCACCTGCCCGTTTAATCCACAGGTAATGTAACAGCTGTCATTGCCCCCAATCACCTGCCCGTTTAATCCACAGGTAATGTAACATATGTCATTGCCCCCAATCACCTGCCCGTTTAATCCACAGGTAATGTAACAGCTGTCATTGCCCTCAAATCACCTGCCCGTTTAATCTACAGGTAATGTAACAGCTGCCATTGTCCCCAATAACCTGCCCGTTTAATCCACAGGTAATGTAACAGCTGTCATTGTCCCCAATCACCTGCCCGTTTAATCCACAGGTAATGTAACATATGTCATTGCCCCCAATCACCTGCCCGTTTAATCCACAGGTAATGTAACAGCTGTCATTGTCCCTAATCACCTGCCCGTTTAATCTACATGTAATGTAACAGCTGTCATTGCCCCCAATCACCTGCCCGTTTAATCCACAGGTAATGTAACAGCTGTCATTGTCCCCAATCACCTGCCCGTTTAATCCACAGGTAATGTAACAGCTGTCATTGTCCCTAATCACCTGTCCGTTTAATCCACAGGTAATGTAACATATGCCATTGTCCCCAATCACCTGCCCGTTTAATCCACAGGTAATGTAACAGCTGTCATTGTCCCCAATCACCTGCCCGTTTAATCCACAGGTAATGTAACATATGCCATTGCCCCTAATAACCTGCCCGTTTAATCCACAGGTAATGTAACAGCTGTCATTGCCCCCAATCACCTGCCCGTTTAATCCACAGGTAATGTAACAGCTGTCATTGCCCCCAATCACCTGCCCGTTTAATCCACAGGTAATGTAACAGCTGTCATTGCCCCCAATCACCTGCCCGTTTAATCCACAGGTAATGTAACAGCTGTCATTGCCCCCAATCACCTGCCCGTTTAATCCACAGGTAATGTAACAGCTGTCATTGTCCCTAATAACCTGCCCGTTTAATCCACAGGTAATGTAACAGCTGTCATTGCCCCCAATCACCTGCCCGTTTAATCCACAGGTAATGTAACATATGTCATTGCCCCCAATCACCTGCCCGTTTAATCCACAGGTAATGTAACAGCTGTCATTGCCCCCAATCACCTGCCCGTTTAATCCACAGGTAATGTAACAGCTGTCATTGCCCCCAATCACCTGCCCGTTTAATCCACAGGTAATGTAACATATGCCATTGCCCCCAATCACCTGCCCGTTTAATCCACAGGTAATGTAACATATGCCATTGCCCCCAATCACCTGCCCGTTTAATCCACAGGTAATGTAACATATGCCATTGTCCCCAATCACCTGCCCGTTTAATCCACAGGTAATGTAACAGCTGTCATTGCCCCCAATCACCTGCCCGTTTAATCCACAGGTAATGTAACAGCTGTCATTGTCCCCAATCACCTGCCCGTTTAATCCACAGGTAATGTAACAGCTGTCATTGTCCCCAATCACCTGCCCGTTTAATCCACAGGTAATGTAACATATGCCATTGCCCCCAATCACCTGCCCGTTTAATCCACAGGTAATGTAACATATGCCATTGTCCCCAATAACCTGCCCGTTTAATCCACAGGTAATGTAACAGCTGTCATTGTCCCTAATCACCTGCCCGTTTAATCCACAGGTAATGTAACAGCTGTCATTGCCCCCAATCACCTGCCCGTTTAATCCACAGGTAATGTAACAGCTGTCATTGTCCCTAATCACCTGCCCGTTTTATCCACAGGTAATGTAACAGCTGCCATTGTCCCCAATAACCTGCCCGTTTAATCCACAGGTAATGTAACATATGCCATTGTCCCCAATAACCTGCCCGTTTAATCCACAGGTAATGTAACAGCTGTCATTGTCCCTAATCACCTGCCCGTTTAATCCACAGGTAATGTAACAGCTGTCATTGCCCCCAATCACCTGCCCGTTTAATCCACAGGTAATGTAACAGCTGTCATTGTCCCTAATCACCTGCCCGTTTTATCCACAGGTAATGTAACAGCTGCCATTGTCCCCAATAACCTGCCGGTGTCAGCCGTCTATTATCACTCCGGTGCCCTGGACGTTAACCCCTAAACAAAGCAACCAGCCAGCCAGTCAACCAGCCAACCAGCCAACCAGCCAGTCAACCAGCCAACTAGCCAACCAACCAACTAGCCAGTTCCTCCATCACCGTAGTTGCAAAGTAGACCTAAATATAAAACAGATAGACATATTGGCCGATCTCTTAGGGTCGATTTGGACGTGAATTGTGCATTTGGAAGTTGTCTTTCCGACATTTTGCACAGTTGTTTTCCTCCATCCGATACCTCTGTGTGTGTGTGTGTGTGTGTGTGTGTGTGTGCGCGCGCGCGCGCGCGTGCGCGCGAGTGTGTATTGTAGAATTCGTTATTTCTTTGGTTTTATGACCCCCTCCACTCCCACTCTTTATTTGTAAAGCGCTTAGAGCTTATTTAAGGATAAGCGCTATATAAGCAGCCATTATTATTATTATTAAGCGTTGTTGACATCTGTGGCATGGCGTATTCAGTTTGGTTTCCATGGCAAACGTACTGCAATGTAGTCGCTTAAACCCTGCGAGATTTAGGTTTGTGACCATACCACACAAACAATTGAAAATATTTCATAATAAATTTATAGAATTTGTTGTTTAAGTGATCAGTGGAGACAGAGACTGTTATTTGCATAATTTTCAGCCTGTGAGTTTGTTTGTTCGTACACATGCATATTTGCATATTTTCCATTTTAACGCATAATAGAAAGATTCTTTAGAGATACTTTTGGGCTGCTGTGTTTGCCTAGAAAGATACCACTTTATTAGTAAGTTTTAGCAACTGTTTTCTGCATTTTGCATATGTCCTATCTATCTATCTATCTATCTATCTATCTATCTATCTATCTATCTATCTATCTATCTATCTATCTATCTATCTATCTATCTATCTATCTATCTATCTATCTATCTATCTATCTATATCTATCTATCTATCTATCTATCTATCTATCTATCTATCTATCTATCTATCTATCTATCTATCTATCTATCTATCTATCTATCTATCTATCTATCTATCTGGAACAGCCAGCAATACATTACACACAACATCTGCTCACACGAGCTGCTCATGCTAAAAAAAATCAAAAAAATCACCACATTGTATCACAGCCAGCACCTGGATGCGTGATGAACTTTAACCTTTGGTGAAAAGCGAGTGAGTGAGTGAGTGAGTATAGATTGCTTTACGTCCCGCAAGCGACAAAGGCCTTCTCAGGACGTGCCTGCGCTAAATGAAGAAAAGAACTGCAAGAAGCGCAGACAGGAGGGAGAATTTCAAAAGAAAAATACAGATGAATGGACCAGAAAGACAGAAATACAAACCCCCAAAAGAGTAGAACCCACCCTGCAGGGGTTAGACAAGGTGACCCTAGGAACTAAAAAGTAGACAACCCCACCAAGGTCCCCTAGGGCACACCCGGTGGGGGGGGGGGGGGGGCGGGGGGGGGGGGGGGGGGGAAGCGAAAAAGAAGAAGCAACAAACAGCAAGAATCGGTTGTCAAAACCGAGAGACTTGCAATAAAGAGGACAGTCAGCACAAGACTGAATTAGAACAATCTAAATGACACAGTGTTCTTAAAGTAAAACAAAGAGCTAATCTTCATGTGGAAAACACTGAAAACTACACGGTGAAGATCCCTCATGCGCTATCTTACTAATAGGCAGGTAGCACAGCTACCTCTATGCCGCTATCCATGTAACGCGCTACTACTTTCCAAAGTAGTACTGAGAAGGGTGTGGGGAATGGTCCTTGATTACGTAACTGCCGAGCCCGGCGTTGACTGGACTAATACCCCGTGACCACCTGCGAGACATGCGGTCTTCTGTAGTGAACACATGCATAAATGTATGGAAAGCCCTGCTAACAGAAGACCAAAAATCGAGATAAACCGAACACTTAAACAAAACAGTGTCGACTCATAGACCCATCGCGATCAAAAGAGACATAAAACAACCCAGCGGGAACTCTATCTCACGGTTGAAATTATGTCTGTTTCCTCAGACTACGAAAGGATCAGGACTCCTGTTGCACATACTGCACAGCCAGCCTCTCCTTGTTGCAGCCTGACGCCGGACCTCAGACCACCATAGGCTTTGGCCTGCGGACAAGGCGGTCTTTCGCCGCCACGACGTGCCAGAGTGCACACCCTTTCCTCACCACAGCACTGGTTAAATTACATTGCATGGCAACAGTACCGAATCTACAACGTAGACATCAAATCTACCCGAGGCAAGAGACCTCACTCAGTAAAGCGAACCAAGCTTGCTTTACGTCAAAATAGACGTCCACTTAAAGTTCCATTACGCATAAATGGACCTCTACTAAGCAGCTGCACTGGCTGCCCGTAAAATTCCGCTGCCAGTACAATATTGCAATTTTCGCCTATCGGCATTTTGACGGATCTCTCCCGCCGTACCTTTCTGCCAAGCTGTCTATCAGCCATCACGCACCCTTCGTTCCTCTAGTGTAAAACTTTTAAAAATCCCGAAGCTTAACATGAAAACTGTCGGGGAGCGTTCTTTCACCTTTTTAGCCCCAAGTGTGTGGAACTCTCTGCCAAATGAAATGCGGAATCTGCCCACATTGTCACAGTTCAAAGCTCACTTAAAGACTTTTCTTTTCTGTCGGGCATTTAACACTTAGCTCATCTTTAGCTAACTGTTGACTGCCTTTTATTCTGATCCTAGAGGAAGTGAATGTAAGGTGTTGGGAAGAGATGGGGTGATTTAAAGTAGTGTATAATCGTGCGTGTGTCTGAGAGAGAGGGTGTGCAGTTGTGCATGCGCAGTGAGTCCAGTGTTTTCCTGGAGAACAGCGCTATAAAGAACTATGTATTATTATTATTATTATTATTATTATTATTATTATTATTATTATTATTATTATTATTGTTAAATCCGAAGACACGTTTCTGCAACATTTGTATTTGTTATGTCTTGTCGACACACCTAATGAACTTCAACAGCAGTTTGGACAGGCAGCAACAGCACATGCGTAATCGCACTTATTTACTCTGTGCAGCCGTTAGCGTTTCAAGCTATTTTTAGCTGTTTCTCTACTGATAGCACTGTATTTATAGAAATGAGTGGAGCCATTGTCAGGTTACTTGATAGTAAGACGACGTGTGCTGAACTGGATTCTCCTGTGTCCAAATGAACCCTAACTAGATCTGTGTGTAGCGCTTCGGCCAACCGTTTGTTACAGAAGTGTATCTTTGAACAGTTACGGCGGTAATGGGCCTTTAAAACAAACAACCCTAACAATGACTCTGCCCAAAAAGGTGCAACAACATTTGACCCGAAAATTAATCGAGGCTAAATGTAGCGATACCGTGACGTTGGTCTAATGATCATGAGAGCAGAGGAAGAAACAACAAACCAATACTTCACTCTTGCTAACTCACATACGGAAGGCATAAACTTCACGTATAGGATCAGCGACACATAAACCACATTCTTAGACATAAGAATGTACAGGGTTAAATTGCCAGCATTGCGAATCACAAACTTAGACATCAAATCTATCCAAGGCAAAAGACCTCACTCAGCGAAGCGCACTAAGCTTGCTTTACGTCAATATAGACGACCACTTAAAACAAAAAACTTTAACAATGGCTCTGCCCAAAAAGGTACAAAAACATTTGACCCGATAATTAATCGGGGCTAAATGTAGGAGACTGAAACAATCACAGCCAAGAGTTGCTGTGAACGTGGAAGTGTCAAGTGGTCTGGTCCGCTGACGAGAGGAGTACCAGCTTTTGAAAGCAAAACGTCATCGAAACACACTTCGATCTTAAACACAAACAAGATGGGATGAACCATAACCCACAAAGTCCCTTTTATATGAGAGCTGTACTCGCTGTCAATGGTCTCTACCTTTTGTCTTTGACCTGATGTTTCTCATGTTGAATTATCTCCTATCTCGCAGGGCAGCCATTGCGTCAGTGAGTTCTACAAAGGGCACAGGACATTGATTTGTCAAACGTCATTTGTTATGAAGTAAGTTTTAGTTTTTACGCAATTTTACATTTTACGTGATATGAGTTTCACTTTCGCTTCATAGTTTTGAGAAAATGGTGACAAAACTAGAACTTCACGGTACAATTTCAGTCTTGCTATAATTTGAAAGCAGGTTGACTTTACATAGCTACGTGATATAATAAGTGCACGGGTCACCTGCATGCTCTTCTGAAAGTGCGTCGATGTGAGTGTGCGTGTTAGTGCGTGCGTGCGCGCGCGCTCCAAACATCTCCAAGAGGCATACATCCTCATAACCTGAAGGGCGCATGAGGATCTATTCCTCCTGGAGATGCGCGCATGTTATGTGTGTGTGTGTGTGTGTGTGTGTGTGTGTGTGTGTGTGTGTGAGAGAGAGAGAGAGAGAGAGAGAGAGAGAGAGAGAGAGAGAGAGAGAGAGAGAGAGAATGACGTCATATTTAGAGTATTATGTTAGTGTCTGCGTGGTGACGGAGTTGCCTCTTTTACATCACCGCCACCGTCTGACTTTCTCTAGAAGTAACGTTTTTTTTTTAGTGTTTTAATTCTTTTCTGAAAAGAATTAATTTTTACTAAAGAAGTTGAAAGGATACAAAGCTGGCTAACGAACTCATCCAATATCTTTCTCCAAACTAGCTATATGCAAAAGTTCAAGGAAATATGACAAAAATTACGGACTCTGGGTCAACCGACTTCCTATAAACGGTTGTTTATGTCTTCAATGAGACATTCAATTACAATATGCTCGAAGGCTCTCTTAGCCATCCACTTAAGAAAGTATTTCGCCTTGTTTCAAGCTTGTGTGTACAGAAATATCGAAAATTTTCATGTTTACATACATACGCACACACATACATACATATACACATGGTCAAAACGTAAGGGCCACTTTTTATCGCAGACGCACCGACAACATCACACAAATAATGTAACAATACTTGGAGTTAGTACTTTGCTAATTTATTCAGTAACAATTGCATTAAAGTTTGGAGTAAATCAAACAATTGTAACAACAGCAGTACGTTAGAATGTTCACCCACCCCTCATTTGAAAAGTCACATAAGACTGGTCCAGTCAGCAGCGAGTGTACCCACCGTTTGCAGCCAAGCCTTCAATGCAGCGTTGACGCGTGGAGTTCACCAGGGTTCGGAGAACATGTTGTGGGATCTCTTCCCACTCTTGATGCAGGAACTGAGTCAGCTGCTGGACGCCTTGTGGTGGGGGGTGGTTGCTGACTACACGTTGCCCCAGCACGTCCCAGAGGTGTTCGATGGGAGCCAGATCAGGTGAACGAGCTGATCACTCCATCCTCATGATGCCCCGTTGCTCAAGGTACTCATCCACCAAACGGGCGCGATGAGGTCGAGCGTTGTCGTCCTGCAGAATAGCTGGCTGGATGAGGGGCTGCACAATCTCGTCCCGATAGCGCAGTCCAGTCAGGTTGCCTCGGGTGACGTGGATGGGGGTCCTGCCTTACCTGCTGAAGCCTGCCCAGACCATGACTGAGCTCCTCTGTAGCGATCCACCTCTTGGACGCATCCATCCGTGAATCGCTCGCCCTGGCGTCTCCAGACCGTCACCCTGCCGTCGTTGAAGGACATAGTGAACCGTGACTCATCATGAAACAGAACCTGAGTCCACTGGAGTCTATTCCATCTCACATGTTGACGACACCAGGCAACCCGGGCTCTGCGATTAGCTGGAGTGAGGGGTATTCTCACTGCTGCTCTGCATGAAGCCAGGCCAATTTCGTGCAGACGTCGGCAGACTGTGCTTCTGCTGACGTTAACGTTTGCAACTTGCATCAGTTGACGTCGCAGAGTGGTTGACGTGACAGTTCGGTCGCGCAGAACCGCCACACAGAGGTATCTGTCCTCCCTTCTGCTGGTGCAGCGCGGGCGTCCTGAGCAGGGTCGTCGTTCTGCCCTTCCAGTTTCTTGAAATCGTGCCAGCAGACTCTTATTGACTGAATGGGACACCCCGAGACGTCTCCCAACTTCTCGTCCGGAAATTCCATCCTGCAGCCATGCAAGCGCCCGGCCTTGATCTACTGACGTTAGGCTTCGTCATAGTGGCATGGTTAGGAAAGTGACAATTATGCCCCTACTGTACCGGTATTTGTAACGAAACAGACGTGCTCAGTGTTCACGACTGACCCCTTTAGCACGTGCATCACGACTTTACCGAGTTTTTCCATCTGTCTGCCTTTGGTACGCTTGCCAATATCGCACAGCTTTTCACAAAAACTGACGATGTTTCACGTGCATTTGACACGTTCGTGGAAATTGATGAATTGTTGTCTATTGTTCCCTATACAGTGGACTGTCTAAGGTCAACTTTTAACCCATTTGGATCGAAAAAACATTGTATTTTATTAGCGTACTTGCGACGATAAACAATGATGTGTGGCTAGTTCGCCTCTTGGCGCTATTTCGACTGACGCTCTCATTGAGTTATAGAAGGCAGATGATTCATTACAGGATTGGTTCGAGAAAGCTGCAGTGGGTGAGGTCAGGAAAAGTGGGGTAAACTCGTACCAGTTTAGACGGCTTGCTACCTCGCAATTTTGGAGGGGGGGGCGCACCGACAACAGTTCCGACAGTCGTACAGATCGCTGTACCTTCTTCGCTGCGTGACACAGTTTTGTTGGCGGTCCATGACGGTTTGTAAGCTGGTCATTTCGGCGTTAAGCGAACGCTGGAGCGTGTTCGTCGCAGGCTTTCGTTGCCCGGTGTGTCGACAGACGTCGCACGATATTGTCGCTCCTGTGACATTTGTCAGAGGACTACCCCCGTGTCCATGCTTCCTGGGGATACTTTTCTTCGAGCATGGCCAGTGTCAGAGCTTTTTTTGCTCACAGTGCTGTGCCCATCTTTGGTGGTGTTGTACGGTACCGCGGAAGAGATGGTGATGTTTTCTGGCTTAATTTCCCAGGGTGGAAAGTCGCTAGCAGGATTCAGAGCCTCTCCATGCGCAGGGAGCTTTCCCTGGTTGTTTTCTCTGCAGTGCTCTCATCTCCTTCACAAAGCTTGATCTTTTCAGTATCCCTGAGGTTGGTCGTTTCATCCTGGCGTTCATAGGATGGTCTTTGGAAGACTTGACCTTTGTGGACTGTATCAAGGCTTTGCAATCTCTTCTCATGCGCTGGGGTGGGATGCCTGTTGTCTCTTCCATCTTTTCAATTGGTGTGGATCTCATTGCGCTGGTGATGATACGCAGTGCCTGGTGCCATACACCGATGGATCAGCCAGAGATGCAGTTCAGAATGGAGGGGCTGGGGTGTACATTCAGTACCCAAACGGAAAATGGCAGGCAGAGGCAGTACCAGCAGGCCTTCACTGCACAAATTACAGAGCTGAGGTGGAAGCCCTGGTCCGCGCTGCAAACATCCTTAGTGGCACTGCAGACCCTGATGCCCAGATTGTCTTCCTGACTGATGCCATGTATGTCCTTGGGGCAGCAACAGCAAGCAAACTGCCACGTCTACAAGAGGCACTGCAAAACATCAAGTGCACCAGACTGGTGCTGCAGTGGACCCCTTCACACTGTGGCATCTACGGCAATGAAGAAGCTGACAGAATGGCAAACGTGGGCGCAGAGAAAGAACAAGAAGAAAATGGAGTCACAGAGATGAAGACCATCATTAAGTCTGTGTACAGACCACCACAACGACAGTTACCGTCAGCTGTCCAGACAAGAGCAGGTGACCATCTTTCGTCTGAGGACCGGGCACAACCGACTCAATTTCCACCTGCGCAGACGCTTCCACCTCGTGCCATCTCCTCTGTGCCCTTGTGGAGAAGCAGAGCAGACCACAGAGCACATCCTCCAGGACTGTAGGAACCACCAGCTGCTGAGGGAGGAGATATGGCCGAAGCCCGCGACTCTACAAGAGAAACTGTACGGGCCTGTGGAGTCGCTACAGAAGACCACAGATTTCATTTTGAGAGCCAAACTCCAAGTCTGACGGCGTTCGAGAAGAAGAAGTAGAGCACAGTCAGGTTGTTCCATCACTGTCAGACTGGCGTGCAGAGCACTGGAAATGATGTAGAGCACAGTCAGGTTGTTAAATCACTGTCAGACTGGCGTGCAGAGCACTGGGAATGAAGTAGAGCACCGTCAGGTTGTTACATCACTGTCAGACTGGCGTGCAGAGCACTGGGAATGATGTAGAGCACAGTCAGATTGTTACATCACTGTCAGACTGGCGTGCAGATCACTGGAAATGAAGTAGAGCACAGTCAGGTGGTTACATCACTGTCAGACTGGCGTGCAGAGCACTGGAAATGAAATAGAGCACAGTCAGGTTGTTACATCACTGTCAGACTGGCGTGCAGAGCACTGGAAATGATGTAGAGCACAGTCAGATTGTTATATCACTGTCAGACTGGCGTGCAGAGCACTGGGAATGAAGTAGAGCACCGTCAGGTTGTTACATCACTGTCAGACTGGCGTGCAGAGCACTGGGAATGATGTAGAGCACAGTCAGATTGTTACATCACTGTCAGACTGGCGTGCAGATCACTGGAAATGAAGTAGAGCACAGTCAGGTGGTTACATCACTGTCAGACTGGCGTGCAGAGCACTGGAAATGAAATAGAGCACAGTCAGGTTGTTACATCACTGTCAGACTGGCGTGCAGAGCACTGGAAATGATGTAGAGCACAGTCAGATTGTTATATCACTGTCAGACTGGCGTGCAGAGCACTGGAAATGAAGTAGAGCACCGTCAGGTTGTTACATCACTGTCAGACTGGCGTGCAGAGCACTGGAAATGATGTAGAGCACAGTCAGATTGTTATATCACTGTCAGACTGGCGTGCAGAGCACTGGAAATGAAGTAAACACAGTCAGGTTGTTACATCACTGTCAGACTGGCGTGCACAGCACTGGGAATGAAGTAGTGCGTTGTCAGGTTGTTACATCAGACTGCACTGACACGCTACAGTGGGAGATGGATCGACCATGTCAGTTTAGGTTTCAAGCATGAAGAGTAATCATGAACTTTGAAAGGCGTCAAACTCTAGTCGGTCACTGGTTGTGGACTACTAGGGCCGACCTCAGGAGCTAAGATAATCGGGTATGGACCAACTACGATAGTTCAAAGGTAGTGCTAGACAGGAGCTACACCTGATATAACTACAGTAGTCCTAGCAGTCATGCCTAAACTGCTCACAATAGACACGTGGATCAGGTAGCCAGCGGGCTCAAGTTCAATGTGGCCCTGAAAGTGAGGACTACAAAAAGGAACCCAGTAAACAACAGTGGTATGTTGCACTGAAAGCCCGTTTTGACTACAAACAGTGTCCCTTTTTTCTGTCTCTCTATTTTTTTTTTTTTTTTTTTTTTTTTTTTTTTGTTGCGCCCTGAGCATGCTGCTAGCATGGAGTGGAAGCGCATTACAAGTGGACATCATCATCATCATCATCCACAAACTTTGTGACAATTGTTACTTTATAATAAAGCCAGGTGAGACCCAGTGAAGTGTCCACGAACTTTGTAACAATTGTCACTTTGCTGCAATGATCGTTACAATAGCGGGTGAGACCAAGTGTGAAATGTGCTGTCAACAGTCGTAGGCTTAACCCCATTGATCTCCCTCAATGTGAGGATGCTAATGGTGATCATCTCTGCCCGCTAGAGGCACAGATTCTCATGGTGCCTGCACGTTACACGGGTTGTTGTGGATCTATGTCCCTTGTAGACGGGTCGGGCTGGATGTCTGTCAAGGGGCACTGCCTGCAGGTTACACGGGTTGTTGTGGATCTATGTCCCTTGTAGACGTGTCGGGCTGGATGTCTGTCAAGGGGCACTGCCTACACTAAACGTGTCTTTTCCCTGACCAGAGGGGTCGGCTCTCCGCTGTGCTGCCGAGCGTCACGAGAAGTACTTAGTTTTAGTTTGAGGGACTTTATCTAATTCGGACGTCTTCTAATCAGTTGTGCACATTACTCTGTGAACTCTGCGCACTCTATGGATATTTTGTGATTTTCTCATAATTCGTCATTATAATTGGTGATATAATCGTGTGTTTTGAGTGAGCGGTGCCTATAGTCCATAAGCTAGCCAGATCTACCGTGCACTCCCCCCCCCCCCCCCCCCCCACCCAGTACTCAAAAAGATGGGTTTCAAAATGTACCTTAGTATGTCCTGAGATGTTTAAGCCATGTTCCCCGAAAATCCTTAGGAACACACCAGAGATATAGCCGATGGCGCAAGGGTACCCCCATTCACGCTCTTCGCAAATGATAAAATGATGTTAAGAAACATTTTTCTCTAAATAAATCAGAATTAATTCCAGAAGCCCAAATCAGGCAATATAAGAATAAGAATAAGAATAAGAGTACTTTATTATCTCGAAAAGAGAAATTCGCTTGTGGTACATTTATCAGTAACAAATAGTACAAACAAGACATAAAAACATTATAGCATAATTATGAACATTATGTGATATTATTATAAGGCATACTTGTGATATTATGATAAGGCATACTTTCTGCATCCTCTGCAAAAAACAGAATGAAAAAATATTGAATCTCTGGCTCACAGTGAAGGTATTTGTGCACCCAGTAAACGGCCATTTCCACGAAATCACAAAAAAGACAAAAATAATGTGTCAGATGCATAATTATGAACATTATGTGATATTATTATAAGGCATACTGCGATATTATGATAAGGCATACTTTCTGCATCCTCTGCAAAAAACAGAATGAAAAAATATTGAATCTCTGGCTCACAGTGAAGGTATTTGTGCACCCAGTAAACGGCCATTTCCACGAAATCACAAAAAAAGACAAAAATAATGTGTCAGATGCCTTCAGACATTTTCTATAGCACTGACAGTCCATTTTAAGGCTTACATCATTAAAACAGGATGTCACAATTATTATAAATTTGACTAGGTGATGCTGTGATCACTGTGAGTGCCACAGTGGTTGATTTTGTATCCCTACCCCCAAGTTTTAAAAATACACAAAATTAATTAAAAAAATTACTAAAGTTATTCCATTTCATTTTGACCTCTCTTTACCTATTATTTTTCAATAATGTGAGCATAAAGTGCAAGAAAATAAGGAAAGTCGGCTTCCTTTACGGTACGTTCGTGGTGAATGATAGCTTTTTCCCATTTAAAATTGCCGAATTGGGAAACGTACGTTGTTTCCGATGCCCTCAGAAATTTTGTATACAACCGATTGGTCTTTGTTAGGTTTTATTGGTTAAGATAAAGTACCCCAGTTACTCCCAACCTGATTTTATGATGCTGTGATGCATTTAAAGGCCATAGTGACTGAATTTGCTGCCCTACCCCCATTTTACCAGTACTCAAAGGCACGCAAAATGATCATAAAAATTGCTTACGTCATACTCCTCTGTTTAAATATTTTTTCGTTGCCAGTTTTCTTAAAAAAAGTATGCTTATTGAGCATAAAATTTTGTGATCATTTCATTAATTTCAATGTGACCTATCAATTTAATTTTAACTGGCTGGTCTTTTAGGTGATATTTTACCTAGCGTAAGGCGGGTGTAGTAAAGTCTCCCCTTTTCCTTTCATTTATTTTCGTCTAGAAATGTGCAAATATGAATATGCGTAATAAAGTTTCATGGATCCTGACAACCAAAACAATGTTATCAAAATACTTAGTTTTCACATGCCCACCACGAGATCACCACTTCCACCTTCTTCTGCAAAGTTCAATTCCTTGATGGCAATCTTTAAATCTTATATTGTTCTGGCTGCCAATAAGTAAGCTGTCAAGAGCTAGGGAGCATGTTTCAGAGTTTGGTGTAAGGGGCGTCTCTTCTGGTCAGAACTGCCAGCGGAACGCTTCTCTGTATGGACATGTTTGGAGAATGTGCTAAGGAGACTGATTTTCTACGCCAAATTCGCATAGGGTTTTTTTCTGCATGACCCAGTCTCAAGAGGTGAGTCCAGCAGGGTCAGTAGGGTCTGTGAAGATTTGTGAAAGTTGTTAAAAAATGACAAGGCTTTTTCAGGGCCCTGGAAAGTCTGTCAATTTCAGTCCTTTTCCTTAAAGTCTGTGAAAGTTTGTAAAAAAATGACAAAGTGCTGGCAAACTTTTGTCTACTTCTTTTTTTCTCCCCCAATTTGTGACTATTCCATTGCGAACGATCATGCTGACGCTTGTTGCAAGTGATCTATATTTAGCTCTGATCATAAAGTGACTGCATGGCCGTTCTGCCGAACATTCTGATGGGTGGTTTATGCTTCTACCGAGCTCCGCCATTCGCTAAGCGTTCTTTTATTTTGGTATCTCTTCATGCATTAGGCACGAAAGCTTCAAATGAGCTGCTGATACAGAGTGATATAATTAATTTAAAGTGTGTAAACCTTCAGGTTTCAGTTTGGGTTTGCGAAACGTTATGAAAAGTTTGTGAACTTCGTCCCTGCTTTCTGTACGGACCTGTCCAGAGTAATCAGTGCGTAGATCAAAGATGGTGGCCTGGCTCTCCCTGTTCAGCTTGTTGATGTCGTCTGCCCACAGGCTGCAGCCGCCATTCTGCTGTTGCCAATCACTTTGTTGCTGTAGTGTCTTGGTTTCTTTACAGGAGGTTGTGATCTTGAGGTAGTCTGGCGCCTGCTTTGGCCAGGCTGTCAGCCTCTCCATTCCCAGCTAGTCCAGAATGCACTGGAATCCACTGCAGCACTATTTTGTGGACAGGACATCCAGTCTATCTTGAAGCTTCCTGGTGAGATCAGTGGATCAAGCTGCTGCCTTTCCCTAGCTAGTGCTCTGCTGCTGTGTTGAGCATCTGCAGATCTGTACGATAGTTGGAGCTGCTGCCGCCAGCTGGTAAGGAGAGGGAGGTAGTAGTTTGGTCTGCACAACAGATGTACACGCCACTTCCTTCATTCCGCACGGCGTCTTGTGCGGTACCACAGCTGCTGTGAGGGTAGCGCTTGTGCATAATCTCCAGCGAGTTGGCTTTGTGCAGTGCCGCGACCTTTGGCAAAGAGTCCTGGAACATTGTTTATGTTGTCTAGAACGCTCTTTCGAGATGTCCAGGTATCTGAAGGGAGCTCTTCACACATCTTTGGGCTTGGTTTCAGGACATCAGTTTTAGCCCTTTGCAGGACCTTCAGTTGACGGTTCAGACTTGGGTGTTTCTGACGGTTCTTGGTCTGCTCCTGTAGTCTCCCATGCTGTCGTGTTTAGTAAGGCTCTTCATCGTGTGTGCTGTTCTGCGTTTTAGTGGCTCCAATGTCCTCCATTTCCTAAATTGGGGTGCTCCAGATGGCTCTAAGAATGTCACTGCATCATGAGAATGACCCATGTTCTGCATCTTGTCAAGCCTGGCTTTTTTGGTTTTGCAGGCAGTGTTTCATGTTGTCGATGTATCTTGGTACCGCACTACTGGTCTGACCGAGCAGGTGTTTGCTTGCCCCAGGATGCTGTAATTTGCGCCAATGTGGTCCCCACCAGTTTCTTCATCAGAGACTTTTTTCCGCAGCTCTAGCTTCCATGGCTTCGATGTGAGGCCTCCACGTGAATCCAATAATATATTTGTTGCCATAAAGTTGGCCTGTCTGTCATTGGTACTGGAAGGTCTCCAGTTTCAAGGTGACCTCTTCCATCTGATTAAAAGAGAAGGTCTAGCTCAGTTTGAGTGGCCATTTTTCAGTCCAGCTGCTTACTCTATTGGCAGCATCCTGGATTCTGCAGAATGCTATTTCTTTATGTTCTGCTGCGCTCCACACTGTAAAGTCATCTGCATGGAGGATGTTCGAGATGAACCTTGGTACTGTTGGACGGAGGCCATTAATATGCAGACCAAAAAACAGCATCAGACACAACATCTCCCTGAGGTACAGCTTCCCCAAGTTTGACAATACTGCAGAATGTGCTGACGGTAGAAGCTTCAGCGGCAGCCCCTGTTAAACATGCCTTAACTAAAAATAATTACAATTAAATTGATGGGTCACATTGAAATTAAATGAAATGATCACAAATGTTATGCTCAATATGCATACTTTTTTAAGAAACTGGCAACAAGAATATTTAAACAGAGGAGTATGACATAAGCAATTGTTATGATCATTTTGCGTTCCTTTGAGTACTGGTAAAATGGGGGTAGGGCAGCAGATTTAGCCACTGTGGCCCCTAAATGCATCACAGCATCATAAAATCAGATTGGGAGTAACTGGGGTACTTTATCTAACCAATGAAACCTAACAAAGACCTATCAGTTGTATACAAAATTTCTGAGGGCATCGGAAACAACGTATGTTTCCTAAATCCGCAATTTTAATTGGAAAAAAAGCTATCATTCACCACAAGGATGCCGACTTTCCTTATTTCCTTGCACTTTATGCTCACATTATTGAAATTAATAGGTAAAGAGAGGTCAAAATGAAAAGTAATAACTTTAGCAAATTTTTAAAATTAATTTTGTGTATTTTTAAAACTTCGGGGTAGGGATACAAAATCAACCATTGTGGCCCTCACAGTGATCACAGCATCACCTAGTTAAGTTTATAATAATTGTGACATCCTGTTTTATTGATGTAAGCCTTAAAATTGACTGTCAGTGCTATAGAAAATGTCTGAAGGCATCTGACACATTATTTTTGTCTTTTTTGTGATTTCGTGTAAATGGCAGTTTACTGGGTGCACAAATATCTTCACTGTGAGCCAGAGATTCAATAATTTTTCATTCTGTTTTTTTCCCAGAGGATGCAGAAGTGTGCCTTAACATAATATTGCCTGATTTGGGCTTCTGGAATAAATTCTGATTTATTTAGAGGAAAATGTTTCTCAACTTCATTTTAGCATGTGCGAAGAGCGTGAATGGGGGTACCCTTGCGCCATCGGCTATATCTCTGGTGTGTTCCTAAGGATTTTCGGGGAACATGGCTTAAACAACTCAGAACATACCAAGGTATATTCTGAAACCCATCTTATTGAGTACTGGGGGGGGGGGGGGGGTGCACTGTAGACCTGGCTAGCTTATGGACCACTAGGAACTTATTTCATATCCTGCATTGTGCTGCGCCGTTTAGACGAGACCGCAAGCAGTCATCTTGTATACTTCTTTAGCTTCCATTTTCCTGGACCTCAAACGCATACTGTGGTTGTGAGTAAATCTACATCGTCTCTCAACATATTGTGTTTCTCGAGATAATAACATGACCAAGTTAGCAAAAACTATTTTATTACGTTCATTTCACATCAACGCTGCGTGTTTCACAGACATACCACACTGGTCAGCACGTTAACACTGCTATCTTTGTGACGTAACTGGTGCCAACCATCCTCACTGACCACTCTATAATTAGGGGGATTTGTAACAGCTGTGTTTACACAAGGCGATGCTGTCGGATCATGGCTCCGCAGTCTACTGTCGAGTGGTCACGCCTGACCGCCTGTACAAAACTGTGCCAGCCTTCTCCGCCAGGGATCAGCAGCTTGGCATGTCCGGCATCCTACGTCACCGATCCATGCCAGCAAGTATCCCGCACTTGACTCACACCCACCCACCCCCCTCCACTTCACACCCCCCCCCCCCCTCCCATCTCGCCTTTCCTGCTCCCTGAGCGCCTTCTCAGCCCTGCCTACCCTCAGCCTCTTACCTCCCCCCCCCCCCCCCACACACACAAACACACACACTCCTCTGATCTCTCTCCCAACCCACCCACTCTCTCACTCCCCTCCCCGTGCACGCTGTATCCATAATGGGCCGGCTCTCACTTCCTCCGCTCTGTTACGTCAGCCCGCCCTACAGTCCCAAGCTCCCTCTCAATCCCCTAATCCCAGTGATCCTGTAGTGAAAAACACGCTTGACGATAAACAGAAAGTTCGTTTCACTGACTCAAGCACCGATGTCCTGCGACGCTGGAGGCGGGCCCTGTCCATCCGGTACGTCCATCTACTGCAGTCTACCAACAGTGGATATGAGGTGATATGGATGGACACGGATTTTAACAGTAAAACAATTACACAAACAGACTTCAGCATACGCACTCGTGCCGCCGGCATCCCCGACACCCTCACCAAGACGTTTGTGCAAGTGAAGCGGGTAGGTGTCAAATGCATTACGGTCAGCCTGTACTACAAGCTCAACCGTAGTCTGGGCGGCACGTGTCTGATCCAGGGAGTACATGCTGTCGAGTGGGTACAGAGTTCCACCAGCTATGTGCCCTCGTCAGGTCACTGCAAAACCTCTCTGACGAAGATGATGTACCACCACGACCTTCAGTCACCTTTCCCTGTGTGTCCCCAGCCAGCTACCCCACCACCCCCTCAACACCCCTTGTCCTCCGACCTGCCCAGCGACGAATGGGATGCTGACCAGGCGACTAGCGGCCAGACCACGCCCATACGTCATCGTCTGGCCCTTCTTCCAGCCCGCGAGCCCCGCACATCCCATGCTACTGATCCTGTCTCGGGGTGTGTGGGCGGGGCTCCGGCCACCCCTGTTCTCCGCCAACCAGCCTCCTCGCCACAAGCCCCCGGACTGACCACTCGACTGAGATTACTGTTACGTCGTGTGATGAAGTGACCAACGGAACTCGTGATGTGGCTAGCACATCTTCCGTCCACACTCCCTCTATACGTGATACGTCTTACCCCTCACTCTCTCCCGTCCACCCTCCATCCACCCGTGATATGACAAATCCCCCACCCTCTATCGTCCACCCTTCCCTCACCAGTAACACGCCTAGTCTGCCACCATCTCCCGTCCACCAGCAGCCACGCCCACCACGCGCCCTCAGTCAAACGTGGCCAAATCTCCCCTGGCTGCGAGTCCGCCTGAGGTCACCAGTAGCAACGGTCCCGCTACTAATCCAGACCAGGAACAGGAGCCACGTATCACCCCAGATCCGGAGCCAAGAATTATCCCAGCGCTCAACACCGTCCTGCCTCTCAGCCAGTTGGCGGCCTTGCCAGCACTGCGGTCTCTAGCTCGGCTCCACGCGCCTTCGGTCACGCGCCTTCGCCAGGACATCACCACACTGTCTGCAGGTCTGTCAGCAGCCGTGGCCAGAATCATCCAGCTCGACAGTCTGCTGCGTGATGAGGCCGTGAAAAGGCGTCAGAGCAGTGCCTGTGCAGCAGTTTGGGTGACAGGCTAAACTACATGCCACTGATGACAAAGTGGACAGACTGTCTTCTGCCCGACAAAGCCACGGCCATCTAATCCGGGAGATGCAGAAAAGGATGAACACACAGCTTGCCACCCACTCCCTCCTCACACCTACCGCCATCCGCCATCTCACCACCCCAATACACCCTCTTACCACCACTACCCCCACCCCAACCACCAGTCGCGCCCCAGGCCGCAAGTACTGACTGCCAGAGGATTACTGTCCGGGTCACGTCAGCAAATCCCCGTACAAACAATGGCCCCAGTGGACCTCAGGCAGTCAAAGCTACCGTTGCCAAGCCATCACAAGTCGCTGCCCGTGGCAGCAAGCAGGACGGTGTTAACCCGCGTGAGCCCCAAGGCCACAACTCTCCTTCCGGCGCCGCCCCCATCCCCGTCCTGGTCTCCGCCACGGACAGTGCCAGCGTCCACACAGCCAGCGGGCAGGTCAACGCGCGGCGGGGGCGTGGCGGCGCGAGACGGGACAGTGCCAGCGTCCACACAGCTAGCGGACAGGTCAACGCGCGGCGGGGGCGTGGCGGCGCGAGACGGGACAGTGCCAGCGTCCACACAGCCAGCGGACAGGTCAACGCGCGGCGGGGGCGTGGCGGCGCGAAGTCGGGACAGTGCCAGCGTCCACACAGCTAGCGGACAAGGCAATGCACGGGGGCGTGGCGGCGCGAGTCAGGACAGTGCCAGCGTCCACACAGCTAGTGGACAAGGCAATGCACGTGGGCGTGGCGGCGCGAGTCGGGACAGTGCCAGCGTCCACACAGCTAGAGGACAAGGCAATGCACGTGGGCGTGGCGTCGCGACTAGTGACCCCGCTGAGGTGGTGATGCAATACCTCGTGCGACCTGACACCACCACCGTGATAGTCGGCGACTCCGTCCTCAAGTACATCCGCGAGGACAAGATGTCTACCGCCCCCAACGACAAGGTGCAGGTGATGTCTGTGTCAGGCCTGCAGACAGCCCACCTGTGTAACTGGCTTGCCGGGCAGCCAGTAGCCCGCAGTGTGCGCCTTGTCACCTTCCACACTGGAGTGCAAAGGCGGGCACGAAGTCACACCCCACATGTGGAAAGCTCTTCTTGACCTGACCAGGTGCGTCTTTCCACATGCCTACATACAGGCCTCAAGCATCATCCCCACCAAAGGTGACGTCCCCTACATTGACGTCATCCAGCGGTCCAATGCCAGCCTCCAGCGGGTGTGCAGTGAAGTGGGGCTTACCTACATCGACAACAAGGTAATCTTCACTGCACCATCCGGCGCTCCCCGCAAGGCCCTGTACAGGAAGCAGGACCGCACACACCCCAGTTTCTCACGTTGCACGCTTCTGAGTAGTCCCCCGTTTCTCGTACCGAGGACGTTCTCCTGACTCGCTCCCGTAGTGCAGTCTCTGATGACCCGGGTGTCTAGGCACCGGTCGCTCACTTCTCGAGTGGTGAAATGACCTCACGATAGGTCCCTCTGGCGGCAGCCTCTGTTGACTGACGTCTCGGCGTCACGTCGCTCCGCTTCACACAAGAACTCTTTACACAAAGTCCTGACATCATAACACTTGCTAAACACACACACACAACTTGGATAATGCGAGGCATCTTAAGTAACCTGGCTGATACAAATAACTCTAACACGTTTATTCACACACACGTGCTTCATAACACGAACTACTTTCGCAACACACCATAACTCTGTCGCTACGCTAAAACAGACTATAACCTGACGCACGCGCCATAGTGACACGGGTTCGTACAGTGGAAAAGATTATACTTAATACAACCACGTACAACCTTCATAAACAACTTAGGCATACACACCTCACATAATAATAATAGTTATAATAATTACGGTATTTATAATGCGCTTATCTTATAATAATTATAACTCTAAGGGCGCACTCACAACTCGCACACGCATGCGCACGCTTTAGACAATGACTCACGTAACACAAATAGTGAAAATACATTACGACGGTCAGCTTGGGGTGGGGAGTGTGGTGATGTAGTGCTAGAACTGTTGAAAGAGGTGAGTTTTGAGGGCGGACTGGAAGGAGGAGAGAGAGTGTTTCTAACGGAGAGAGAGTGGGAAAGTGTTCCAGGTGGATGGGCCGTATACTGAGAAGGAGCGGGGGCCGAAAGTGCTAAGTTTGGTGCGGGGGATGAGGAGGCGGAGAGGGTCGGAGGTGAAGTAAGTTGGAGAGATAGGTAGGAGCGTAGTTGTTCAGGGATTTGTAGCAGAGAGACAGAATCTTGTATTGGATGCGTTGGGGGATGGGGAGCCAGTGAAGGAGCTTGAGCAGGGGAGTGATGTGGTCGGATTTTTTCTTTCTAAAGACGAGGTGGGCAGCATTGTTCTGGACGTGCTGGAGAGTGAGAGTGGTGGAGTGAGGAAGGCCGGAAAGGACAGAGTTGCAGTAGTCGATGCGAGATAAGATGAGAGAGACAGCAAGTTTGGTGGCAGCTTCGGTAGTGAGGTATTTTCTGATCTGACTGATGCGGCGGAGGTTAGTTATCCATCAGTCTCGGTAAATAACTACATAGAAACATCACCGGTTATCTCAACCAATTCCAAACCGACACAACTGAAACATATCAACGCTACACAAACGAACTACGCTTCTCTAAGCATATTACAATTAACTCCGTAACTCTCAATAATACATAAACATACCTGAAATCTAGGTCCCAGAGTCTTGGAATAGGGGCTAGGGTATCCCACATACAACCGTCCTTGCTGACAGCATAGCCCATACTAACTACTTTCTGCCTCGGTTAGACTGAACTCCCGCCTAGAACTCCGTGCAAAACGCTTTCCTTATGATTGCACGTGACCTCGCGCATACACGGGATATTTGTCACAATTAGACAAACCGCTGAAAAGACCGTAACTTACAAAAACTCTGTGTGAACCCGTGCATGGGCATAGAGCTTCATCACAATCAGTGATGAGGCCCTTTCTATCCAGGACTTTACTTTTTTGCGCCGCGATGCCGATTACACCGGTCAGACGGGTATTGCAGCATACATTCACAGTTCGGTCAGCGATATTACCCGCAGGCGTAAAGACCTGGAGTCACAGACAGTTGAATGTGTTTGGGTTGAGTTGAGAGCAGACAAATCCAGCCCGGTACTGATCGGATTCCTGTACAGAAACCCAGCATCAGCGTTTCTATGGTTTGACGAGTTTTCTGCTATGATGGATAAAGTGAGAAAGTCAAGCTCTGAGATGATGATTCTGGTGATTTTAATATCAACATGTTTCTTAGTAATACTGCTTGGGAGTGCACTATCTCTATGTTTGGGTTAAAACAACTGGTTAGCACAGCAAACCGTGTTAGTCCTACTTCCTCGACTCTAATCGACCATATATACACTACCAGTAAGTCAAGGGTGGTGGGAGTAAAAGTGCCCCAGGTAGGGATTAGTGATCACTATCCTGTGTGCTGCTGCTGGACCTTAAAAGCGGATAATTCTTTCCGCAAGCATCAGCAGACAACCATTAGATATAGATCGCTTAAACACTTTAACAGGGATGTATTTTTAATCGATTTAAGTAATACGCCATTCGATACGATCTACCGCCATAATGATCCTAACGGGGCTTTATCTGAATGGTACAGATTGTTTCTTGGTGTTCTTAAAACACATGCCCCATTTAGAGAGAAACGTGTCGAAAATTCACAGATGCCCGCCTGGTTAAATAACGAAATCAAGGGTGCCATGCAAATCCGAGATGAATATGAAAGAAATAAAGATTTTGCAGCTTTTCGAAAACAAAGAAATTATGTAAAGTCCTTAGTGAGAAAGGCTCAGAGGTCCCCCTTTCACCGACTTATGAATGGCAAAAAGGATATTATATCTGTTTGGCGTGCGCTGAACGCTTTCACGAGGTCCAAAAATACTGCTCAGTGTACAAACATCCCAGCTGATATATTTAATCAGCATTTTCTTTCTGCCGCCAGTACACTACTCCAAACCACATCTTCCGAACAGCCATCTGTGGTGTCAGAACAATTGAGAAGGTTCTGTAATGAAAGGTTGACTCCCGATACATCATTTCATATTCCATTATTAACGGTTTTTGATGTGGGAAAATCCATCTCAGCATTAAAAAATAAACGTACGTCTGGGAATGATGGTATTAGCAGTACTGTTCTCAAATTGGCTCTGCCTTAAATCATAGATTCGTTAACGTACGTTTACAACCTTTGCATACAGCAAGGTAACTTTCCTTCCAGCTTAAAGACAACAAAGGTGCTACCATTACCTAAAACAAAAGACCTCACTGACCCAAACAAGTTTAGATCTATTTCCCTGCTATCAACTTTGTCTAAACCGATTGAAAGGCACATCCACGCGCATTTGCAGCATTATCTCGAAAAACACTCATATATTCACTGCAATCGGGCTTTTGTTTAAAGCACTGCACTCTTGTCACACATCACTAACACATTTAATTGATAGATGGCTGACTGCGATAAATAGCGGTCAAATGCCTGGGGCTGTCTTTTTGGACCTCTCAAAAGCTTTTGACCTCGTTAATCATGAGAGTTTAATTCAGAAGCTTGCTGTCTATCAGTTAAGTTCTGGCACCCTTGCGTTCCTTACGTCATACCTGCACGAGCGCACACAATATGTCCATGTGAATGGGACAAACCCACCTTGAGGGGGTGATAGCGCAAGGAGTACCACAAGGATCTATCCTTGGTCCATTATTGTTTTCTGTCTATATCAACGATTTCCACTACATATATCTGACACGTCCTGAGAAAGTCTTGTTGCTGTCGGGACGTTAAGCAATGTACAATCAATCAACTGATCCCAGTGTAACTTGCAGTCTCTTTGCAGACGACGGAACTCATCAGATATATATTGTATAACTAGATCTCTTCAGAGTAGTTTAAATGATCTTTCACAGTGGTGTCAAAATAACCATGGTACCGAATCCTTCCAAAACTAAATGTATGCTGATTACCACTAGACAAAAACACCAGCTGAACCCCTCTCCATTAAAACTCGCATTTTATAGCCAGTCTGTTGAGCAAGTCAGGAAGCAGCGCGTGCTTGGAATCACCATAGACGACACGCTGTGCTAGCAGAATCATATTGCAAATGTTTGTAAAACGATATCTAAAAATTTATACCTACTTTCTAAACTGAGATTTTTCACTGACGAATCCACCAGAAAAAAAAATGTTCTATTGTGCTCATATTTAGCCACATTTGGATTATGCCTCTACTATTTGGGACTGAGTAGTGATGCTAAATTTAAAAGACTCAACTCACTCCACAGAAGGGCCATTAAATTAATTGTTGACAGACCCACAGAAAGCATTAGTACAGATGACAAATTCAAGTTGTTAGCTGTCTTACCTCTTCACAAACTTTTTATTTATAATAAACTGGTATTTATGCGCAAAATCACCCTCTCAAATCTCCTACTTATCTCACACATTTATTCCGTTTTGCCCATAGGTCCAGCCAAACACCAGAAAACAATATGCTACTACCAATGCCCCGCTTGGATACTTACAATTCATCTTTGTCCTATTCTGAGGCCAAATTATGGAATTCTGTTCCGGCAGATATTAGAGCAGCGCCATCGGTTAGAACATTTAAAACCCAGCTGCTGAAGTATCTCAGGAATACATGAATGCTGTTAAGAGTAAACCATGTGACTATGGCTTTTCGTTTCTCCCGTGACTATGGCTTATCGTTTCCAAAGTTGATGTAGTAAACCTTCAATACGCCCATAGCGTAGACTTGTTGAAGCTATTCTTGTAAGCGCCCATTTGCCCCCCCCCCCCCCCCACCTCCCCCCCTCCACCCCCCCCAGCTATATCAGTGTATTCTCTTTTTACCCCCCCCCCCCCTTTTTTTTTACATGTAATTTCTTGTAAATGCCCGATACACATTTGTATACAGGCAAACATTGATTTCAGTTTACACTTTTTTTTTCTTGTAAATGTATTATTACTTTGTACATTTCCCCACTCGAGTCTGCCCTGGAGACTTGGATGGGGTTAACTACTTTTCTTCTTATTTTTTTCCGTTTTTTCTTCTTTCAAGGCATTGTGTGTGTGTGTGTGTGTGTGTGTGTGTGTGTGTGTGTGTGTGTGTGTTTGTCTGTGTGAGTGCTTGCGTGCGTGCGTATGTGCGTGAATGTGATGTTTGTGTGTATGTTTGTGTGTGTGTGTGTGTGTGAGTGTGTGTGTGTGTGTGTGTGTGTGTATGTGTGTGTATGCGTGTGTGTGTATCCTTGAGAAATAAAGTTTCATTTCATCTCTCTCTCTCTCTCTCTCTCTCTCTCTCTCTCTCTCTCTCTCTCTCTCTCTCTCTCTCTCTCTCTCTCTCTCTCTCTCTCTCTCTCTCTCTCTCTCTCGTGTAGAATAGTCCAAGGTGCACTACCATTGTTGGTCATTTTGCCAAAGAAACATGTCGGCCTGAGAGAGTTTGTGTTGAAAACAATCAACTGTACTCACCGTGTGGCCCAGAATACTGTCAACTGCGAGTCGACATTCTAACACCTGAGGTGCCTTAGTTCAGCACTTGATCTAACACTACTGTTGAACTACTCTTGTGGCCTGGCGGAATGAAGTCAAGCAAACAACACTTTGTAGCGAAGAGACTGCAGGCTGACCGACCTTGCACATGACGACGCCATGTCGTGCAGCGTTACCTAGGACACAGACGATGTAGTGCAGGTCAAGTATGTTCAGTCATAGAGGCGCATTCACGTCGAACAAATGAAGAGGACTGAATATTGATGTAAACAGAGTCGTATTAAAATACAAGGCCAACGGCAAAGTTGACATTTACATCTGTATAGATCTTGATACTTGGCATGAATGAATGTTCCCGTGACCTCGGCGTGAAACATGCTGACTGGTAATAACATCCATATAGCCTATATAGTTATGACAATAGCATCCTGTATACGTCCTTATTTCTCACAATCAGGACTCCGGAACCTGGATGTCACATTACCAGTCGCCCTGTAGTTGAGTCATGGATGATCAGTTCATAGTGTATTGTCAATTTTAACCCAGTGCCGGAAACATTTGAATACCACCCAAGTACACGAGGCATAGATCCTCATGAGCCCTGCATTTGCGGGGGCTCTTTAGGATCTACGCCTCTTGCTGACAGCACCTTCAATGCATGTTTCTGCCGGGACTGTGGGCTTTGTGGTTTTGAATTAAAGACGATTACAGAAACCCAGTCTGCGTGACGTCAGCTGGAACTGAGCGGGTGAAACCCTCTGTAAACAGCAAACAATATATTGTGTACAACAAATCATTAACACGCTAGTAACCCCGTCCGATATTGTGTAACACAAAGCATTAACACGCTAGTAACTCCGTCCCTGTAAACAGCAAACAATATATTGTGTCAAACAAAGCATTAACACGCTAGTAACTCCGTCCCTGTAACAGCAAACAATATATTGTGTCAAACAATACATTAACACGCTAGCAATCCCGTCCCTGCAAACAGCAAACAATATATTGTGTCAAATAAAGCATTAACACGCTAGTAATCCCGTCCCTGCAAACAGCAACCAATATATTGTGTCAAACAAACATTAACACGCTAGTAATCCCGTCCCTGCAAACAGCAAACAATATATTGTGTCAAACAAAGCATTAACACTCTAGTAACCCCGTCCCTGTAAACAGCAAACAATATATTGTGTCAAATAAAGCATTAACACGCTAGTAATCCCGTCCCTGCAAACAGTAAACAATATATTGTGTCAAACAAATCATTAACACGCTAGTAATCCCGTCCCTGCAAACAGCAAACAATATATTGTGTCAAACAAAGCATTAACACGCTCGTAATCCCGTCCCTGCAAACAGCAAACAATATATTGTGTCAAACAAAGCATTAACACGCTAGTAATCCCGTCCCTGCAAACAGCAAACAATATATTGTGTCAAACAAAGCATTAACACTCTAGTAACCCCGTCCCTGTAAACAGCAAACAATATATTGTGTCAAATAAAGCATTAACACGCTAGTAATCCCGTCCCTGCAAACAGTAAACAATATATTGTGTCAAACAAATCATTAACACGCTAGTAATCCCGTCCCTGTAAACAGCAAACAATATATTGTGTCAAACAAATCATTAACACTCTAGTAACCCCGTCCCTGTAAACAGCAAACAATATATTGTGTCAAACAAACCATTAACACTCTAGTAACCCCGTCCCTGTAAACAGCAAACAATATATTGTGTCAAACAAACCATTAACACTCTAGTAACCCCGTCCCTGTAAACAGCAAACAATATATTGTGTCAAACAAAGCATTAACACTCTAGTAACCCCGTCCCTGTAAACAGCAAACAATATATTGTGTCAAACAAAGCATTAACACTCTAGTAACCCCGTCCCTGTAAACAGCAAACAATATATTGTGTCAAACAAAGCATTAACACTCTAGTAACCCCGTCCCTGTAAACAGCAAACAATATATTGTGTCAAACAAACCATTAACACTCTAGTAACTCCGTCCCTGTAAACAGCAAACAATATATTGTGTCAAACAAAGCATTAACACGCTATTAACCCCGTCCCTGTAAACAGCAAACAATATATTGTGTCAAACAAAGCATTAACACTCTAGTAACCCCGTCCCTGTAAACAGCAAACAATATATTGTGTCAAACAAACCATTAACACTCTAGTAACCCCGTCCCTGTAAACAGCAAACAATATATTGTGTCAAACAAAGCATTAACACTCTAGTAACCCCGTCCCTGTAAACAGCAAACAATATATTGTGTCAAACAAACCATTAACACTCTAGTAACTCCGTCCCTGTAAACAGCAAACAATATATTGTGTCAAACAAAGCATTAACACGCTATTAACCCCGTCCCTGTAAACAGCAAACAATATATTGTGTCAAACAAAGCATTAATACTCTAGTAACCCCGTCCCTGTAAACAGCAAACAATATATTGTGTCAAACAAAGCATTAACACTCTAGTAACCCCGTCCCTGTAAACAGCAAACAATATATTGTGTCAAACAAAGCATTAACACTCTAGTAACCCCGTCCCTGTAAACAGCAAACAATATATTGTGTCAAACAAAGCATTAACACGCTAGTAACCCCGTCCCTGTAAACAGCAAACAATATATTGTGTCAAACAAACCATTAACACGCTAGTAACCCCGTCCCTGTAAACAGCAAACAATATATTGTGTCAAACAAACCATTAACACTCTAGTAACCCCGTCCCTGTAAACAGCAAACAATATATTGTGTCAAACAAAGCATTAACACTCTAGTAACCCCGTCCCTGTAAACAGCAAACAATATATTGTGTCAAACAAACCATTAACACGCTAGTAACCCCGTCCCTGTAAACAGCAAACAATATATTGTGTCAAACAAACCATTAACACTCTAGTAACCCCGTCCCTGTAAACAGCAAACAATATATTGTGTCAAACAAAGCATTAACACTCTAGTAACCCCGTCCCTGTAAACAGCAAACAATATATTGTGTCAAACAAACCATTAACACGCTAGTAACCCCGTCCCTGTAAACAGCAAACAATATATTGTGTCAAACAAACCATTAACACTCTAGTAACCCCGTCCCTGTAAACAGCAAACAATATATTGTGTCAAACAAAGCATTAACACGCTATTAACCCCGTCCCCGCCACTGTACGCGTGTTGTTGCTTTTGAAAGCTTTGATTTTTCAACAAGCGAAAGCCCCAACCCTCCAATAAACCTGGATACAAGCAAGAGGCATAGATTCTCATGAGCCGCCGCTATTGCGCTAATTGCGGGGGCTCATGAGGATCTATGTCTCTTGCAGATGGATCTTATTCACAATTTCTCGACAGTGATGAGGTTAAAGTCATACAATGTTCCCCCCCCCCCCCCCCCTGATGCATGCAGCGACGGATAATGTGCACAGTACCGGTGGCTACAAATAAAGGGGGTCAAACTTAGAACTGCACTTGCTTTTGCCGCCCCGCCCCTCCCCACCACCCACCCACCCACCCCGCACCACCACCAACTCGCCACCCCTTTCATTATTCTGTACACTCATCGTCACAACACACGTCGAGTCACAGTGACGGCACTGTCTGGCTTAGCGGCAACATCCGGTATATGTACGGAAACAGGCAAGCAGAGTACTTCAAACATGAAGTGGTAAAGTCACATTGATATATCAGTCTGTACTGACACGCTGCAGCGGGAGATGGATCGACCATTACACTAAATTAGTACCTTTGTGCCAACTATGACTAAAAAGTTGGCAAAAACTTTGATAACAAGAAAGCAAAGCCATTATGGCTCACGTGTATGACCTATTTACATATGTGTGACCTTTGTGACAATAAGTAAAGGGCTGGCTTCTGCACCAGCAAAATCCATTTTTTTCTCAAAATGTAAGCGTTTTCACACATCTGGCAACCCCCCGTGACCCTTGACCTTTGCGTGAATCGACTGAATTAATATGCATAGAAAGGTCTTATCATCAGCTACTTTTGTGCCAAATTTGATTGAAAAATTTGCAAAAATGTTGATAATACCTACAATTTTATCAAAATTGGCATTTTACACACATTTGCCGGTCTCTTGTGACCCTTTTTCCGAGGGGTCATCCAAATTAGTATGCAAAATTGCATAGATAAGTCTTACCATCAGGAATCTATGTACGAAATTTGGGTTTGAAGTTGTGAATAGTATCTGAGAAGAAATATCTTGTGTCAAAATATAGCTATTTTTGAACTATTTCCTGAGCTCTTGTGACCCTTGACCTTTCCGAGGGATCAACTCAAATTGGTATGCATAGAAAGGTCTTCCCATCAGATATCTCTGTAGTAAGTGTAGGTTTGAAGTTGTGAATGGTATTTGATGATAAAAGAAATCTTTTGTCAAAATATGGCCATTTTGGACCTATTTCCTGAGCTCTTGTGACCCTTGACCTTTCCGGCGTAGCGTACGTTATGCACTGGGCGTAGCGTACTTCTTGACTACACTGGACGTAGCGTACTTCATGCACTGAGCGTAGCGTACTTCTTGCATTGGGCGTAGCGTACTTTATGCACTGGGCGTAGCGTACGTCTTGCACTGGGCGTAGCGTACTTTATGCACTGGGCGTAGCGTACTTCATGCACTGAGCGTAGCATACTTCTTGCACTGGGCGTAGCGTACTTCTTGCACTGGGCGTAGCGTACCTTATGCACTGGGCGTAGCGTACTTCATGCGCTGGGCGTAGCGTACTTCATGCACTGGGCGTAGCGTACCTTATGCACTGGGCGTAGCGTACTTCATGCGCTGGGCGTAGCGTACTTCATGCACTGGGCGTAGCGTACTTCTTGACTTCACTGGGCGTAGCGTACTTCTTGACTACACTGGGCGTAGCGTACTTCTTGACTACACTGGGCGTAGCGTACTTCATGCACTGGGCGTAGCGTACTTCTTGACTACACTGGGCGTAGCGTACTTCTTGACTACACTGGGCGTAGCGCACTTCATGCACCGGGCGTAGCGTACTTCTTGCCTACACTGGGCGTAGCGTACTTTATGCACTGGGCGTAGCGTACTTTATGCACTGGCCGTAGCGTACTTGTGCACTGTGCGTAGCGTACTTCATGCACTGGGCGTAGCGTACTTCATGCACTGGGCGTAGCGTACTTCATGCACTGTGCGTAGCGTACTTCATGCACTGGGCGTAGCGTACTTCATGCACTGGGCGTAGCGTACTTCTTGTGGGAGGCTGTTTCATAGCAGACGACTCTATAGTTCGGAAGATAATTACGAAGTCATTTTTTTCAGTACAGCATGCATTGTCTATAACCTTCATTTGACCTCAGCCTTTATAAATAACGGTTGTTTGATAGGCATAAAGTCATTTTACATGTCCTGAGACAGAAGCATAATTGACTGGACATACTAATCAAAATGCAGAAAACCGTTGCTAAAACATAAACGGGTATATATGTAGGCAAACACAGCAGTTCAAAAGTATCTCTAAAGATTCTGACTGTTTAACGTTAGAAGGGAAAATACGCAGATATGTATGTGTACGAACAAACAAACACACAAGTAACAAATTATGCAACTAACAGTCTCTGTCTCAATTGAACATTCAGGCCCGCCCTGGGGAACTTGGGTGGGGTTACCTACTTTTTAGTTCCCAGAGTCACCCTGGTCAGCCCCATAGGATGGGTTTTCCCCTCTATTCTGGGGCAAGTGTTTCTGTCTACCCTTGGTCCCATTCACCTGTATTTTCCTTTTTGAAACTTTCCCTACTGTCTGCGCTGCCTGTAGCTCTTGATATTGGATGTGTGTTGCTAACTGGCCTTAGGTTTTATTTAGCGTATTAGACCGGCTGACGACATACATTCAATATACTGTTGTTGTTTTTTCACAAGCAATGCAGGCACGTCCTGAGAAAGTCTTGTTGCTGTCGGGGCGTTAAGCAATGTACAACCAACCAACCAATCAAACAGCACATTCTGTAAATTCATTATAAAATATTTTCAATTGCTTGTGCGGTATCGTCAGAAAACTAAATTTCGCAGGGTTTAAGCGGCTATATGAAAGTGCGCTTGCCAATGTCAAGCCAAAAACACAAGCTAAACGCCACTGTAAAGCCCACGCTAAAACAAAGCAGCGAGACGGCTGATGCGGCTGCGTCCCCTGAACAGACGCTGAATACCTAGTAGTCTAGAAGTAAGCCGGAGGGGTCGGACTAACGCAGGCATCACTAAAAGCACAACCTTGCGCAACCTTACATCGAAGGAAAACCACTGAATAAAAACAATACAAAACATATTTTGCAAACAAGTAAACTTGTTAAAGTTATCACTCAGCCGTTTAAGGATCTATTCATTACCATTCTCTAATGACTTGTTATTAGTCTTTGTGGAATCTAGAGTTACCAAATCTCTGCTGTACAATTACTCAGGAGAAGCGTCTGTTACGTGGTAGAATCGTAGTCGTAGTATGATAAACACACCAGACGCACGCACGTAAGGTTCTTTTAAATAAACTTCGTTCAGCTGCAACCCGTCACACATCGCTCAAGGATGTAGACAATACTGGAGTAACAGTGCCAACAATATTTTAATTCAGCGATGCGATCTTCACACAATGCATTTCCAAATGCACCAACACTGATACAATGTCTCTTCTGCAAAAGTCCACACTGCCGACACAAAGTTTCTCATACAACGTACACCACACCGTTACGTTGCGTTTCTCACAATGTACACCCTATGCGGGCCACGTACCTACGATAAACTGTGTGTCTCTACAACTGACAATGCAAGACAATGTATATACGTGCTTCCCAGCACCAATCTTTTATAGTACAACCAATGTCCAGAATAACCCAAGAAAATCATTCAACGCAACCAATCAGAACGAAACACGTAACTGAAACTTATAAATATTAATAAAGAAAGTATTTTCTGGAATAACTACAATAGGCTACAATAATTTGGCTACTAATTTCAGCCCCAAATCCTAGTGTGTAATGATGTCACACAAAAGTATGGAAGGCAGTTCACGACCTAGCCGGGACCTTTCCAGAAGTTTCACAATCTTTCAAAAGACACACGGACTGGCTGCCAACTTCACGTGCACAGTAAACAACTATGAGCATCTATAAAACAATGTAGCAAAATGTTACCTACTCGTCTGACGACACACGTACGCGGTCACACGACAGCGCGACCTGCTCGAAGGTTCTAATCTATACTCCGCGAATCTACGCAAAACAAACATCGACCGCTATTCTCCGTGCGACCTTTTTAGAAGCTTCCGGTCAAACTCAGCACAATAACAAAGCGAATTTCGCTCCACGCGCGAACAAAAGAAAATCCCACTAAAAAGGTACGTGAATCGTAACCATGGTAGCTCAAATACATATCGGATCGTTTCCTACGATTAACACATGTATGCTCTCACAGGACAACACAACCACAATCGTAAAATTACCCCCCCCCCCCTCTATAGAATGAAATTTCACAAAAATGTCTTCTAAAATCTAAAAAATACGGTTGTGGCTGTGTAAACCTACACAAAACCATAAATAATAAGAATTTCACATCAAAATGAAATCAAATCAACTACTTTAAAATAAACGTCTCACAGTTCCTTTAAACTGTCGTGAGGGAAGACATGTCCCTTTAAACTGTTATGAACACCGAAATGTTTCTTTAAATTGTTCTGAACACAGAAATGTTCATTTAAACTGCTCTGCTCAGGTAATCCGCTCCAATGTTCTGCGAACCCTTGGTTAAACTAAAAAAATTAATGTCAAAGTTCACTTCTGGAACAGTTATTCCGCTGTGGGCATAGGCTCTAGATCAAAGATTGTTAGTTTATTGAGTTTGCGGTAGTCCACACACACCCGGTTGGATCCATCTTGTTTCTTCACGATGACAACTGGGGACGCATATGGTGACTTGGACCCTCTGATGACTTCCAGACTTAGCATTTCCTTGATATCCTTTTTCAGTTCTTCCGTCGTGTTATAAGGAAGACGATAAGGTTTGCTGCGAACTGGTTCGTTTGACCTCAGGTTGCTTAGTATGTGAGATTGCTGCAGGTTATGTAATAGTTCGACTGTCTGCATTAATATGTCAGGTTCATACGAGTGTGTATATATATATATTGGTTTAATTTCTTTCTTTCTTTTTTTTCTTCTGAGGGGGGGGGGGGATGGGTCTTTTTACTTTTATGTGTTTTATCTTTTGCTGTATCGTCTGATGTATTTTTTTATGTGTATAGTAGCAGGACAGTTTGGAAGACAGGCATTGCTATGCCTAAAACGTTTTATCCTGAATAAAACGTTTCATCATCATCATCATCATCATCATCATCATCATCATCATCATCAGGTTAACCTCGTGCTGGAAGGTGTCTGTTGTCCCTGGGTCAGGTGTAAACCGATGCTTGAACTCTTGAGTCAGGACGCGCAGTTCTTCTCGTTGAGTCCGGGTCAGATTCTGACCGAACTGGATGTCTTCTACATCCTCCTTGTGGCGAAGTTCGTTAATGTCAAACATGTTTTCGTCGTCTAGTCTTTCGTCATCAGCAAGACGCTCCGATTCCGCCAATTGTGGTTTGTCTTGACGACCTTCCTTATTCACCACAGCTGCTTCCATGTTGTCCGCCACTTTTAGAGGGGTGGTCTGGTGACTCTTCTTTGCTTGACTTCTTGTGGAAACAGCCATGTTTCAGGTCTCCACTGGATCTGGATCGTCTGCGTTTCTGGCACCATCAGTGTTTCCGATGATAAGGTCGTAGACAGGGGTCTTTACGCACAACGCCTTCACCTCTCTTTTCAGGTACGGAGTGTTGACACTGACATTGGCAAGGGGGATAATCTTCACAGTTCCGTCGGCCAAAATGAGGGTGGTCCACTCCTGTAGCTTCTGGTCTTCAGTTACTAGGTCCTCTCTCACGATGATGCAACTACAACCAGTGTTTCTAAACACTCTCACTGATACTTTGCCGACGAATCCTGACACTACCGGCATATTCGGCACTTCCTTCTCAGGCAGCGCGATGTTTGAGACTGGTAAAAATGTAGCCCCATCTCCTACTGGGATACGTCCATTCTTTCTGAAAGATTTAATCAGCTCCGTGTCGCCTGCCTTTCTCTAGATTCAAAGTCACTGGATGACGTCACATCATTGGCTAATACAGCGGCAGCTCTGTGTTGAGACGTGGTACTGCTTCTGCCTGATATCCCTCGATCTTGGTTGGATCTTCTGATGTTGTCGCCTCGGGAAACATCTTTAGAAGGACACCGTATCGCCTTGTGACCTTTCTTTCCGCAGAGAAAACATGTCAGGTTCTCCACCGGCTTGTATTTCTGAGTGTCTCTGACATTGTGGATTTCCTCGGCTGCGGCTTACTGGACCCGAACTTCATGTTGTGGGCGTCAAGGTATCTTTGAGCGAAGTCGGCCAGGACCTTCAGGGACTGGTCTTTTTGCTCCCTGAGGTGGGCGGCCAGGTCCTTTGAACATGCGTTGAAGACTTGTTCTTTGATGATGAGGTCACACAGGTCCTGGTACGCTTTGTTAAACCAGCCAGCTCTATCCATTTCTCGAGGTAGCTTCTGATTCTCTCAATGAATAGGCCGGGTGTTTCTCCTTCTTCAGGCTTGCAATTCCGAAATCGTCGCCTGTAACCTTCAGTGAAGTCGTACTGTCTCAGCAGGGCGGCTTTAAACTGCGTATAATCTTCGGCTTCTTCTCGTGGCAAGCGGGTGTAAAATTCAAGCGCCTTGCCAGTTAGAAGTGCGCTCAGCTTGATAGCCCAAGTCTCTTGTCTCCAGTTATTACTGCTTGCGAAGCGCTCGAATCGCTCCAGATAAGCGTCCATCTTATCTGAATTTTCAACGAAAGGTGGACGTTTTGGCTCACGGGCTGTTTGCTCTCGTCTGGCTAAGGTTGTTGCTTCATTAGTCCTCTGGCTCTGTGCCTCTATCTCCATCTGCTTTAAATGAATTTCATGTTGTCGCTGTCTCTCTGCCTCTTCTCGCTGTTTCTCTGCTTCTTCTCGCTGTTTCTCTTCTTCTTCTCTTTGAATTTTGAGTTTCCTGATTTCACGCTCTTTAGCTCTTTCTTCTCTCTCCCATCTCTCCTTTTCTTCTCTCTCTCGTCTCTTTTCTTCTCTCTCCTCTCTCTCCAGTATCTCATTTTCTTCTCTCTCTCGTTTCTTTTCTTCTTTCTCCTCTCTCTCCTTTAAGAACTCGAGGAGTTGAGCTCCTTCGAGTCCACATTCCTTTCCAATTTTCAGGAATGTCTCCATTTCCGATGTCGCCATCTCTGTGTTTCACTGCTGGCTGTTTTCTCCTGCTACCCTGTCCACCGAGTCAACTGAAGAAGTCCCGTCGGAGGTGCCAAAATGTTACGTGGTAGAATCGTAGTAGTAGTATGATAAACACACCAGACACACGCACGTAAGGTTCTTTTAAATAAACTTCGTTCAGCTGCAACCCGTCACACGTGGCTCAAGGATGTAGACAATACTGGAGTAACAGTGCCAACAATATTTTAATTCAGCGATGCGATCTCCAGACAAGGCATTTCCAAATGC
The DNA here is from genome assembly GCA_036245525.1 of Semisulcospira habei. NCBI lineage: Eukaryota > Metazoa > Mollusca > Gastropoda > Semisulcospiridae > Semisulcospira > Semisulcospira habei. Next base: position 147,963,682 of record BTPG01000004.1, read on the forward strand.
ACCAACACTGATACAATGTCTCTTCTGCAAATGTCCACACTGCCGACACAAAGTTTCTCATACAACGTACACCACACCGTTACGCTGCGTTTCTCACAATGTACACCCTATGCGGGCCACGTACCTACGATAAACTGTGTGTCTCTACAACTGACAATGCAAGACAATGTATATATGTGATTCCCAGCACCAGTCTTTTATAGTACAACCAATTTCCAGAATAATCCAAGAAAATCATTCAATGCAATCAATCAGAACGAAACACGTAACTGAAACTTATAAATATTAATAAAGAAAGAAATTTCTGGAATAACTACAATAGGCTACAAAAATTTGGCTACTAATTTCAGCCCCAAATCCTAGTGTGTAATGATGTCACACAAAAGTATGGAAGACAGTTCACGACCTAGCCGGGACCTTTCCACAAGTTTCACAATCTTTCAAAAGACACACGGACTGGCTGCCAACTTCACGCGCACAGTAAACAACTATGAGCGTCTATAAAACAATGTAGCAAAATGTTACCTACTCTTCTGACGACACACGTACGCGGTCACTCGACAGCGCGACCTGCTCGAAGGTTCTAATCTATACTCCGCGAATCTACGCAAAACAAACATCGATCGCTATTCTCCGTGCGACCTTTCTAGAAGCTTCCGGCCAAACTCAGCACAATAACAAAGCGAATTTCGCTCCATGCGCGAACGAAAGAAAATCCCACTAATAAGGTACGTGAATCGTAACCATGCTAGCTCAAATACATATCGGATCGTTTCCTACGATTAACACATGTATGTTCTCACAGGACAACACAACCACAATCGTAACAGCGTCACTTATTACGCTGACCTGCACGTATCTCTAGTGGTACAGTTAAGAAGCAGAAGCAGACTCGCTTGTATGAGATGTACGGTGGCTGAGGAAACTAATCAGGCTTGTCAGTACAACATTAATCTCATGCATCTCCCTAAACATCACGCGCAACAACTGACAACAGAACAACTGACAACACAACCACTAACCAAGACAACATTTAACACGAACAATCACGCACATCACGTCTTACAAGACAGGATCAATCTCACTTCAAGCACTCATAGACATAACGAGGAGAATACAGAAGTTACATCGCAACATTTACTCAGAGTCTACATAATGATAATTAAGGTCTGCTCAACAACAATAGCGAAGCGACGGTTCAGAATCATGATGGTGGTCGGTGTGCTGTCTGGAGTGTGCCAAGACCTGTCAAGCCAAGGACCGTCGCCCCCGAAAAGCACACCGACCATTCCTTTTATTTTTTGTGAAACTCAGGTCTCTTTTTATCACAAGTGACCCCATGGCGACACACATACAAGGTCCTACATCATGGCGACACACATACACGGTCCTACGTCATTTCTACAACGTTGACCATTTATTCACGTGTTTATCTAGAACCTTCCTTTGACACCTGGACATATCAAGGTAGCCTACTTAACCGATTTCACTCACAATATTCTACTTACTCCTCCCTTTTGTGCCCCTTAGTCTCCCTGGGTCAAGCCTTTATCACGATCACCTAATTCCGTCTCGGGCAATATATCGTACTTCGTGTACCAGCTCGCCTTTGACCCGACATATTAACACTGACCACTCTCCTCCCATTAAAATGAGTCTCCTGACTCATTATACAATTACACAACTGTACATTATCATTATAAAGGGAATAGATGAGCAGACCATCCAATACATTTTCCAAAACATAATATGAAAAATATACATCGCTCATATCATTGCCCAGTATAGTATAATAATAAAAGCAAAACGTACACAACAAAATGGCGTGCTGAAAAGTGTAGACATCCCCGCTGGGATATGTGGGGGAGGAGTTGGGGGTGGCAGGTGGGGGGGGGGGGGGTAGGGGGGGGGGGCAAACACGGGACACGAAGCAAAACCGAGCTGACCTGGTAGACGTGACAACCAGACTGCCTGGTTAAGAGTAGGCGACGTGTATTGTTTTCCTCTGATGTCAAGTGATCTGCAGTTTCACGAGACCAGCGGCTCCTCCTCAGGGGACGGAATCGAATGTTATAACATCCGTCCGACCAAGAAAGTTAGTTCGATGAACGTTTGCCCACTGAAGTAGTTTTCATAAGTCTGGTCTGGGCGTATGCTTCATGTGTGTTCATTGGACACACAAGCAATCAGTTTGACGTGACCCTGGTTGGATCTGTAGTCGTAGAACCGATTTTTTTTTTTATCGTATCTGCCCATTTGTACGTCACCGTAAGTCAGCTGGCCGCTCTGCGTTATATCATGGGGGATGGGGTGGGTTGAACAGAGGACCTCTGGACCCTCAGCGGAATTGCCTTACACCGCCGCACACCCAATATGTCGGTCATTTATATGCTGCGTCATACCTGATTCGTCTACTCCAATCTCAAAGGCACATCATCAAAGCCAATTTAACAAAAAATACGTCTTATCAGCAAAAAAACCAAACAACAGTTCATATTAACTGTAACAATTTAACCACCCTCAAACAATTCATCAATATAAATATACACCCTTCACCAGTACCAAATATATAACCAATATAACCATTTCCAACCAACTGCACATACGTACCCAACATACAACAGACCCGCTCTGGGAGCCACAACCTCCCAGACCTTAGTTAACGTCTTACATCATACAGAAAAATAAAGCAACCATACCATTAACACCATATCTTATCTCATCATCTTTGTACACATCCAATCTATACAATAAAACAACAGCATGTCACCCTCACCATAATAATACTCAACTCTTAAATATTCCATAAATCATCAGTACATTGGTGAGCAAACCTTACAATCACGAGATTATATATTATTGGTCGGAGGGGTTTGCTACACGGACCCTTGTGAGCCTGAGGGAAGTCAAAGGAAACATTGTACCCCGAAGGCCGAAGGCCTGAGGGGTACAATGGTTTCTTTGACCTCCCGAAGGCCTACAAGGGTCCGTGCAGTGAACCCCTCCGACCAATAACGTATTTGTTTTCATTCCTCCACTATTTTCGTAAAGAAATCAAGATCACATTTTGCGACCTGGATCACGCCAGACATGACTGACGCCAATGGAATATACATTTATACATAATAGAAGTTATGACGTAATTTAAAATATGTCATGACGTTGCCGTCTCCAGTACTGAGTGCTTGTTGTTTCGAACAACTGTAAGTAACTTTGTACTTTAGAACGTTTAGCGATCTTTTATAGAACAAAACTGGCATCCAAGATGCGTCATCGAGAGGGCTACAAAGCGTCCGCCATTTTTCGCTACAAGGGTTTTAATATCACGGTCACATGGTACGGTTTGCGCTGAAGTGACTTGTCGTGTGACGTGGGAAGGAAAACACACACACACACACACACACACACACACACACACACACACACACACACACACACACACACACACACACACACACACACACACACACACACACACCACACACACACACACACAATTTTTCATTAAATTCTGAGAATGCTCTTGCTACAAAATAACAAATATATCAATGCCCATAACATTTATATATATATATATATATAAAACACAAAAATAACAAATATATCAATGCCCATAACAAATATATCAATGCCCATAACATATATGCTTTTATGTGTGTGTTTTGCTTTTCACAGAAAAGGACGTTTCGTCGCTTGCCGTCCAAGGACATATATGCTTCTGTGTGTGTGTTTTGCTTTTCACAGAAAAGGACGTTTCGTCGCTTGCCTTCCAAGGGCATATATGCTTCTGTGTGTGTGTTTTGCTCTTCACAGAAAAGGACGTTTCGTCGTTTGCCTTTCTAGGGCATATATGCTTCTGTGTGTGTGTTTTGCTTTTCACAGAAAAGGACATTTCGTCGCTTGCCTTCCAAGGGCATATATGCTTCTGTGTGTGTGTTTTGCTCTTCACAGAAAAGGACGTTTCGTCGTTTGCCTTTCTAGGGCATATATGCATCTGTGTGTGTGTTTTGCTTTTCACAGAAAAGGACGTTTCGTCGCTTGCCTTCCAAGGGCATATATGCTTCTGTGTGTGTGTTTTGCTTTTCACAGAAAAGGACGTTTCGTCGCTTGCCTTCCTAGGGCATATATGCTTCTGTGTGTGTGTGTTGTGTACGTGTATCTTTGAGTGTCCATGTATGTGTGCCGGTACGTACTTCTGTGTGTGTGTGTGTGTGTGTGTGTGTGTGTGTGTGTGTGTGTGTGTGTGTGTGTGTGTGTGTGTGTGTGTGTGTGTGTGTTGTGTACGTGTATCTTTGAGTGTCCATGTATGTTTGCCGACATGAGATGGCCTTAGTCGTCTGCTCGGCTTTAACCTCAAATAACCAATCCATGTATGTGTGTGTCTTCAGTGTCTCTGCGGAACATGTGTCTGTGTGCCTAATTATCTGTGTCTATGCGTGCATTTATTTGTCGCTGGCTGTAAGGGCGTATCTTTGTACGTCCAGTGGTTTGTGTCTCAGTGTATGTTTACATTTTCTGTCGATGTTGTTTGATGATGTTGTTGTTTATTTGTTTTTATTGTGTCATATTTTCACTCGCATTTTTCTCCAAACTGTCAGGTGAACATCCGTTGTCGTGACGGCGACAAGAACCCGCTGGTCGCCACTGCCACTTTTGAGGTTTGCGTGGTGGACATCAACGACAATGCTCCCAACTGCTCGCACCCCACGTTCGGCGGCACTGTGCTAGAGAACGAGCAGGCCGGGGCCAACATGCTGCAGATGTACAGCGAGGTCATCACGCTCGGAGACGACAACGTTCTGCGTGTTGTAGCTGATGATCTGGATGACGGGGACAATGGCAGGGTCACCTACTACATCCTGCCCAACACCAACGTCTCCATAGACTCTCTCACGGGCACTCTCAGTGCGCTGGTGTCGTTCGACCGCGATGCCTAGGCCGGTTACGAATTTCAGGTGTTCGGAAAGGACCACGGCACGCCACCCAAGACATCTACAGCCACTGTGGTCATCGCCATCCTGGATCAGAACGACCACCCGCCACACTTCGCCCAGCCTATCTTCTACCTGCAGATTGAGGAGAACTTAGCGCCTGGATCACCTGCAGGTCATGTGACTGTTATAGACGAGGACGTGGGCGCCAACGCCAAGCTCGTGTACAACATCGTCAGAGACTCGGACAGCAGCCGCTACTTCAGCGTGGACAGGGACTCTGGGGTGGTCACCTCCAACCAGATGTTTGACCGCGAGACGCGCCACTCCTACACCTTCACGGTGGAGGTGCAGAACCCATCTATCCCGTCCTACCGGGACTCGGCGCAGGTGATGGTGGCCGTGCTGGATGCTAACGACCAAGCGCCGCGCATCACCAACGCCACGCCATCCAACATCTCCATTACGCTTCCCAACAACACCACCGTCGGCTCCATGGTCATCAAGGTAGGTGATTTATCTCTTTAGCAGTAGCATCACACCCTCAGGTACAGCACGCCTTAGACAGCAATAGACAGATTTAGACAGCAATAGACAGATTTAGACAGATTTAGACAACAATAGACAGATTTAGACAGCAATAGACAGATTTAGATAGCAATATACAGATTTAGACAGCAATAGACAGATTTAGATAGCAATATACAGATTTAGACAGCAATAGACAGATTTAGACAGCAATAGACGGATTTAGACAGCAATAGACAGATTTAGACAGATTTAGACAGCAATAGACAGATTTAGACAGCAAGAGACAGATTTAGACAGATTTAGACAACAATAGACAGATTTAGACAGCAATAGACAGATTTAGATAGCAATATACAGATTTAGACAGCAATAGACAGATTTAGACAGCAAGAGACAGATTTAGACAGCAATAGACAGATTTAGACAGATTTAGACAACAATAGACAGATTTAGACAGCAATAGACAGATTTAGATAGCAAAATACAGATTTAGACAGCAATAGACAGATTTAGACAGCAAGAGACAGATTTAGACAGCAATAGACAGATTTAGACAGCAAGAGGCTGAGAGTTTCCAGGAGCACCTTCGATTGCAGGGGCCCACGAGAATCTATGTCTCTTGCAGATTAAATGCATTTGTCGCGAGATTCAAGATGTCTCAGTATTCTTCTTAAACGATTTTGCTGCTCAAGACTTAACTGTGTGACCGGGTATACCCAGCTCTCATAATCCACCTGATGTAACTTTGTCGTTTGAACTAGACTTTGTCACAGGGTGACTATTAGGTGCAGTTAAAAGATGGTCAGTGTTAAAAGACTTTGTCACAGAGTGACTATTAGGTGCAGTTAAAAGATGGTCAGTGTTAATAGACTTTGTCACAAAGCGACTATTAGGTGCAGTTAAAAGATGGTCAGTGTTAATAGACTTTGTCACAGAGTGACTATTAGGTGCAGTTTAAAGATGGTCAGTGTTAATAGACTTTGTTACAGAGTGACTATGAGGTGCAGTTAAAAAATGGTCAGTGTTAATAGACTTTGTCACAGAGTGACTATTAGGTGCAGTTAAAAGATGGTCAGTGTTAATAGACTTTGTCACAAAGTGACTATTAGGTGCAGTTAAAAGATGGTCAGTGTTAATAGAGTTTGTCACAGAGTGACTATTAGGTGCAGTTAAAAGATGGTCAGTGCTAATATGTCGGGTCAAAGGCGAGTTGGTACACGAAGTACGATATATTGACCGAGACGGAATTAGGTGATCGTGATAAAGGCTTGACCCAGGGAGATAAGGGGCACAAAAGGGAGGAGTAAGTAGAATGTTGTGAGTGAAATCGTTTAAGTAGACTACCTTGATATGTCCAGGTGTCAAAGGAAGGTTCTAGATAAACACGTGAATAAATGGTCAACGTTGTAGAAATGACGTAGGGCCTTGTATGTGTGTCGCCATAACGTAGGACCTTGTATGTGTGTCGCCATGATGTAGGACCTTGTATGTGTGTCGCCATGACGTAGGACCTTGTATGTGTGTCGCCATGACGTAGGACCTTGTATGTTTGTCGCCATGGGGTCACTTGTGATAAAAAGAGACCTGAGTTTCACAAACTATAAAAGGAATGGTCAGTGTGCATTTCGGGGGCGGCGGTCCTTGGCCGAGTGGACAAGTCTTGGCACACTCCAGACAGCACACCGACCACCATCATGATTCTGAACCGTCGCTTCGCTATTGTTGGTGAGCAGACCTTAATTATCATTAACTGTAGACTGTGAGTAAATGTTGCGATGTAACTTCTTTTTCTCCTCGTTATGTCTATGAGTGCTTGAAGTGAGATTGATCCTGTCTTGTAAGACGTGATGTGCTTTGATTGTTCGTGTTAAATGTTGTCTTGGTTAGTTGTTGTGTTGTCAGTTGTTCTGTTGTCAGTTGTTGTGTTGTCAGTTGTTCTGTTGTCAGTGGCTGTGTGTGAGATGCACGAGATTAGCGTTGTACAAGCCTGATTAGTGTCCTCAGCCACGGTACCTCTCATACAAGCGGATCTGCATCTACTTCTAAACTGTACCACTAGATATACGTGCAGGTTAGCGTAATAAGTGACGCTTCTCCTGAGTAGGCCTAATTGTACAGCAGCGATTTGATAAGGAGGCACGCACTCTAGATTCCACAAAGAATAACAAGTCATTAGAAAGTAGTAATGAATAGATCCTTAAACGGCAGAGTGATATTGGTGGAGATGCGGGGTATTGCGTCAAAATTTTTCCGAGAGCGCAGTAGTATTCACATTTTTGTGTATAGGGTAGCAATGTTGTGTGGCTCAATGAACCTTTTCTTCTAAAGAGCAACGCGACGAAAGGTAAATGCTGTTTGTGAAATCCCTTGGTTGAAAATGTGAGACAGGATACTTTAAAAGTTCTGGGGGTTTTTGTTCTTGATGGTGGTTGGTTGTGGTTGTTTTATTATGTAGTTTCTCTTTACTGATGGCTGAAATTTCTTCCACAACTGAAACCGATTCTATTTTGTTTTATATTAGCTAGAAGGAGTAGACGTAAGTGAGGGTGAGGAAGACGGGGGAGAAGTAGGAGGGGTAGCAGCGGGAGAGCGGGAAGAGTCAGAAACCAAGGAGGAGTTTCAAGGGGGATAGAGAACGAGGTCAGTGGGTAGAACAAGAGGATGATTTTGACACAGAGATAGAGGTACTTGGGGATGAAATGTTTATCACGATGACACGTCGGACGTAAATTGGATCTAACAGATAGACGAGAAATACAAGTGGGGACTAAGGGAGGAAATTTCTACTTTTCTTTGGCAAGTATGTCCAAGGCGATTCCTCAACCGTTGAACACAGACGAGGTTAGGTGAAATAACTAGGACGGTCACTACAGCATTTGCTAAAATCTTAGATACAGAAGTTAGTCGCGCTTCAGATAATCCAGTTCTCTCGGGTAAGGGTCTTCCATTTCCGTCTTGTCTGTCCCCACCGCAATCCGAAAACACTTTTGCGTTAAGTTCGGGCTCGCGTTCGCGAGCGAGACCAACTCCCTTTCCACTCGAACCCGAGAAATTACAACAGGAAGATAGGCCTCGACGCCTGATTGGCAACGTTACGAATCCACGCCATGCATTGGACGATCGCTTAGCAACCAACCAGTCCTCAGACTCTGATTAAGATTGGGGGAAGGATCTCATCGCTACCACTCCGCTGGCCGCAGGAAGCCAGCCCGTGCAGTATATCGCTCCTGGCACGGAAGGAACCATAACTACGTGGACTACTGGAGTCCGGGTGAGCGCTGGGGACGCGTCGACAAGGGGAACGATAGCTGAGCAACCAATATCCATTCACCACCCACATCACCAGGGATTAATCTTCGTGACGGCGGCTAACCCGACAACGGCAGTCAACACCCCATCCGTGTCCCGAGCAGGACGTTTCGTCGGCGCTGGTGTTGAGTCCCGTAGCGACACACCCTTCCTTTCAAGCAACGCCGGAGCAACACACCTAACGGCAGACGGCATTACCAACTCGCTGGCGCCCGAGGCATTCCACGGTCGACCGAGCCAGGATGTTAACCTGTGGTTGAAATGTTTCGACCAGTTTGCCATGGTGACAGGATGGAGTGCAGAGACACGGAAAGGCTGGTTTCCCCTTTTTCTGCGTTAAAGGGCCAGGCAATGGTACGAAGACCTTCCAACCAAAAATAAGTCGAGTTTTGCAGCATTGCGGGACGCCTTTTTGCAACGGTACCTCCCCGCATCTTTAGCTCAAGGGGGTACGCCTACGACAGTTCAACGATAGACAGCAGTTGCCGAGCGAATCGGTGGAAGATTTTTTTTGCAGAGCAGCGGAAGCTAGGGCGTGAGTTGGAAAAGTCGGAAAAGACATCATGGAACCCATAGTTGGGGGCCTGCTTCCGCAGATTTCCAAATTTGTCATGTTGCGGTCCCCGCGGACTATTGTAGAAGCTCTCGACCTAACGCTCACCGCCCAGGTGTTGGACAATGAACCAGGAGATAGTGCGGGGGGCCCGGTTCACATAGCTGGGCTCAGCAACAGGATCAGTCAGATTGGGGCCACATTAGAGGATGTCCGATGACAGGTCGCGTCGCCGCCATTCATTAACCAGCATCCTGGACCGAGGTTCCGTTCCATGCAGCCTCCAAGCCCCCCCCCCCCCCCCCTCCCCCTCCAAACTATGGTAACCCGTCACGCCAGTCATACAACGATCGACGTCCTCAGGAATGGCGTAACGACTCACCGGGGTATTCCAGGAACCCATTCAACGTTCCTGGCATATACTACACTTCCTGTGGAAATAATCACCCGTCAACTTCCTGCAGGTTTAAGACCACGCAGTGCAGGGATTGTGACCGGATTGCTCACATTGCCCGCGTGTGTAGGTCGCGTCCGAATCACGGACCCTCAGCATAGGGATACGCGCCTGTGTCGCCCGGATTAAGGGCCAGACGGCGCAGGAGAATCATGAAGAGATCGGGTGGCATAGGGGTAAATAGAACACAACCACGAGCAAGGAGAAAAAGACAACCAAGGGTCCATTCGCTGTGGTACGTTAGTCAATAGATAACCCGTTACATTTGCAAGAGACACACATTCTGATCAGCCCCTGCATCCGCAGTACTGTATTGGTGCATCCGCAGGAGCTCATGAGAATCTGTGTCTCTTGCCGGCCATGGATGATGGGGCATATGACGTTTTCAGTCATTTCAATTGTCACCCATGTAAAACATTCAGTAAATTGTGCTGTATTCTATTCTAAGGTTGTCACGCTGCCCATCGCTGAGAACAGGCCCGCCACCTACAGACGCCGCACCCCGCGTGGAATCAGACGCCGACAAGAAGTGCGAGAACTCGCAACTGACCTACAGCCTGGAGGACAACTCTGGCATCTTCACTGTGGAGGTGGGCAACGCCGGAGGTGGGTTAACGGACCTAGTCATCATCGTCAACCAGATGCTGGACTACGACAAGACCGACTCGTACTATATTACAATTGTAGCGTCTGACCGCGGGCAGCCTCGCTTGTCTGGCTCCCTGCTGATCAACGTCGCGGTCATGGATGTGAACGACAATCTGCCAGTCTTCAAACAGTCCAACTACACCGTCAACTTGCTGGAGAACGCGTCCGTGCGTGACCTCATCCTCACCCTGTCCGCCGTGGACAAGGACAGTAACGACAACAGGCGAGTGGTGTACAGGCTGGGATCACACAGTTCATCCAGGCCGGCGAGGCGGACGGCAAGGTGACTCCACTTTCACTTCACCTTCCTGTGTCGGGAAGAGGCATAGATTCTCATGAGCGTCTGCATTTGCAAACTAGTTAGTTATTGGGGTTTAACGCCGAGCGGGCGACTAAGGCCATCTCACTTCGGTCATTTGCAAGCGCTCAGCAGAATCTTTACCTCTTGTAGTTCGATATTAATAATTTTCTGTCATTATCTGTTGTATTGTGCATTTTTGACTGTTGTTGTTTACGTGCCCGTGTTTTGTCCTTTTATCTTGTCAAAGTTTGTTTCTTCCTTTTCGGTCTTTTAAGTCCCTTCTATTTATAAAAGGGACTTTTTAGGACGGGTCGCGGTGGTACGAATTTAATGGCCGGCATGTCCATGATGTCAAAGGCGGGCAGGCTAAACCTCTAACACTTGAAGTAACAAGATAAAAATTACGTCACGTCTAGTTACGCTAACCTCGCTGCTAAACTGCTTGGCGCGAAGTGCAGTATGTGCGCATGTATGTATATGTGTGCGTATGTATGTATTCAAGAGAATCTCCGATATTTCTGCACACACACGCTTGAATCTTTGCTAAATACTTTCTTAAGTGGGTGGCTAAGAGAGCCTACGAGCATACTGTAATTGAATGTCTCATTGAAGACATAAACAAGTTAGTTAGTTAGTTATTTTGGGTTTAACGCCGAGCAGGCAACTAAGGCCATCACACGGCGAGAAGTCATAAACAACCGTTTATAGGAAGTCGGTTGACCCAGATTAGAGTCCGTAATTTTTCCTATATTTTCTTGAACTTTTGCATATAGCTAGTTTGGAGAAAGACATTGGATGAGTTTGTTTGCCAGCTTTGTATCCTTTCAAATTCTTTAGTAAAAGCTAATTCTTTTCCGAAAGAATAAAACACTAAAAAAAAACTTTACTTCTAGAGAAAGTCAGACATTGGCGGTGACGTAAAAGAGGCAACTCCGTCACAACGCAGACACTGACATAATACTCTAAATATGACGCCATTCTCTCTCGTGCGCGTCTCTCTCTCTCTCTCTCTCTCTCTCTCTCTCTCTCTCTCTCTCTCTCTCTCTCTCTCTCTCTCTCTCTCCACCGAGGATACACTGTCCAGGATACTTCTTTCACACCTCCACTGGGAATGTGTCTTTTTAGTTTATTATATGTATCTGGATCTAAATTCTTGAGGTGCACTGTGTGCAGATGTGCAATAGTCATGGATTTCTATTTTTGTGTTAAATAATCCTGAACGATCGTTGTGAGCACTTGAAAAGTTATTTTGTTCCAGAACGTTCGTTAACCTACCCTCACCTTGAGTACATCACTGCACCAAGTGTGTTTTCGAATTCCTGGAATAATTGTTGTGAGTGTTTTCATAAGTGCTTGTTTGCTTGCTCGCTTGGAAAAACTCACGTTCCTTCAGGAACAGTTACTTCGAGTTGGTCGGTGATCCTCCTGATACCGTTTTTCATTCCGCGGTATTCGTCTCTGTCCAACATCGGAGTACTTCAATGGGTCTGTTGGGTTTCCTGACTTGACTTTGTGTGTGTTCGTGATTCTTCTGACTTAGCTCTGCTTTTTTTCAGGTGAGCGTGTAATCATTATTTCAAAAATAATTTGTCAACAAAATACAAATTTACTTTTGGCATTGATAACATTGATTTGATGATTGTGTACATTTGCGTCACGCGTTATTTGGAACTAGGGCGGCTGACGCGTCATATGGAACTTGAGTACCCAGTGCGTCACTTGGAACATGAGCGCTGACGTCGGTCACTTACCTCCCGCTCGCAAGAAAAACTCTATCCCTATATCGCACTGGTATCATACTGGCATGTAACTAATTCCTTGCACTGTGGTACCATTTCTGCAGTGCACTAACAGCTCCCTGCCAATGCATCCATGTGTAACTGTCCAGTGTGTTCGTGTTAGCAAGCTGGCGGACTAGTTCACTCCTGTGAAGGACACTAAACTATAGCCATGCCCCCTAATACGAGATCTATCAAAGCCAAATGCTCCATTGATTTGGAAAAAGTTAAGAAATCAAAAGACTGGCATCAGATCACTTTTGAAACAAATGGTCTTAACTTGCCGGTGTGGAAGCATGCTTTAAGAGAACAATATACTACCAGTTTGCATACAAACCCCCTGAGTTTTCCTCTACATGGGCTGACTTCCAAAAAGACCACACTATGACGCTATCCCTAACCACCCCCTGGCCATTGACCTTCCTCCTGAGCTTTTTAAATCTGTGCTTGATCTCTCGCTAGATGGAAATAAGCTATTGAAAATCTCCATCTACTATACCACGGGCACAATTCTAGTCCAGGGGAAGGCGTGTGTGGACTGGGTGCAAGAGGAATTCGACAAACTGAGGTCAGTCGTGAACCTACTCCTCCTCAGTATCGCATGTCTGGTGTGCCGCCTGATCTACGAGCCCTGCCACCATGCGCCACTATGTGCTCACAGCTCACTAACACTGGCGCAACAGACACGGTCGGTGTAGGTCTTGAGCAGGTAGAAGGAAGTGCCAATACCGACCATGACCAAGATATGGCTGACAGTGCAGACTCAATCAGTGTGACTGGCAGTGCCGATGTTGCTTCAGCCAGCATGGACCGCAGTGGCTGTTCCTGTGACGCCACCCAATCTGCGGCCAGTTGCCCACTGTGACAGCCCGGGCGGTTGCCTCCCTATCCCCGACGCCGGTTCTGCCTTGCAACCGTCTACTTCCCGGATCCAAGCTGACACGGCCAAGAAGCTGACGGAACTCGGCCGTGTTGTTGATAGTCTCGGTGCTGCGATCAGCTCTAACACGACACGGCCATGTGTGCAGTGTATGATTTACAGAAGTAGGTGAGAGAGCTGGTCCGGATTGAGATTCGAGACATCAAGGCCGATTTCCACCAGCAGCTTGAACAGCTTTGTTGTCGCGTCAAGTCACCGGAGGCTGAGAACAAAAAAACTCAGGTGTCAGCTTGGTGACCACAACAAAATCTTCACTTCCCTGCGCATCATTTCCCCGCCCACCACGAAGCAGACGGACGGCACTCTGTTGTCAACCAAGCCTGGCCCATCCCTGACCTCCTCTCAGCCCCAACGGTCCGTTCCCACGGACCATTCCCCGCCTGCCAACAACCTCGCCAAGATTCGCTCAGTTGGTATGGCTTCCCCCTTATCCACTGAAAACTCCGGCCTCACCCCTTCCACTCCCTCGCCGAGCCAGCCCGCACACAACACTGGCCGAGCCTCATACCGTGACGTTGTAGTCGCCGCCGTGCCTGTGTCCAATCGCTTTGCTGCCCTCTCTGTTGACGGCAGCACGAACGACCAGGCCGAAGACACAGGCACGGGGTCGCTACGCAACACGTGCCTTCCCAATCAAAATCAACACCAGGATCATCCCTTCCCCGCCGACGTCTTGACCAAAGAGAGGATTTGGCCTGGGGTCCCTGCTGTGCTAATAGGTGATTCAATCTTGCGAGAGGTGGGTAGCAAGATTGTATCACCGACTGTACCTCTGCAGAAGATCTGCGTGCCGGGCATGTCCATTGCTGACTTGATGGCGTGGCTCGACACGCAGCCTCCTGCACCGCACATTGTCTTAGCCGTGCTGCATGTCGGCATCAACACATGCAAACGCCGACAAGTGATCAGTGTGGACACCTGGGCCAAACTCCTCACACTGGTAAAAATTAAGTTTCCATGCGCCGCCGTCAAAATGTCGTCTGTCCTGCCTGCTTTTGGTCGACACCCCGCCAACAGTGCCATCATACCTTCCAACAGGAACCTGATGGCGGCGTGCGATCAGGTTAGGGCTCTGTACATGGACAACGTGCCAGTGTTTCTGTCTCGTGGTGGGGCCCCGCGTAAACTGCTCTACAGACAAAATGATAATTTCCATCCAAGCACTGAGGGGGCCTTGCGACTTGCCTTCAACCTTAGGTCCACAGCTCGTTCAACCCTGACGTCTGTGCGGTCTAGCTTTGCCCACTTTCCTACTTGTTTTACTCTTTCAGTTAAACATGATAAACCCTAGCACAAACAACACACTACTATCACCTACAGGTCTTACAAAAAGTTCAACACATGACTTTCTTCGTGACCTATCAAACACGCCCTTTCACCTTATTTATAACACTAATGATCCCAATGAAGCCCTAGAGCTTTGGTACAAGCTGTTTCTTTGGGTCCTGGATAAACATGCCCCATTCAGGACTAAACGAATTAAACACCCTACCCTTCCGCCTTGGTTGTCAAAGGACATTATTCACGCGATGAAAATAAGAGATGACTTAAAACGGCAGAAAAATACTTGCAGAGTTTAGAAAACAACGTAATTTTGTAAAATCCTTAGTTAGAAAAGCCCAGAAAACGCTTGCGGAAAAAGTTATCGCAGAGGGTAAAGATACCCGAAGTGTCTGGAATGCAATCAATTTGTTTACAAAGCGGAAAAGTTCCATCCCCGCTGCTACCTCTCCAGGCATGGATCCAGACGACTTCAATTCCCATTTTTTAAATATCGCTGAGTCCCTTGTACAGTCTTTTTCCGCTAGCAGTGATAGTTTACAGTTGTTCTGCTAAACTGCGCACACACTGTGAGTCTGCAGCAGGTGCGTCCTTCTCCATACCTCTTATGACAGTGTTTGAAGTTGGTAAATATATTTCTACTCTAACCAGTAAATCGTGTGGCCTGGATGGAATAAATAACATGGTACTGAAATTGTCACTTCCATACACAGCTGAATCCTTGACATTTATATTCAACCTTTCTATCACGTAAGGTATTTTTCCAGATGCCATGAAGGATGCTAAAGTTGTCCCCATTCCCAAATGTAGATCCCAAAAGTCCAAACGATTTCCGTCCTATTTCAGTGTTATCAATATTATCGAAGCCAATAGAAAGACACGTTCACAAGCACCTATTCCAATTCTTGGAGAATCAACGCCTACTCATATCACTTCAGTCCGGTTTTCGACCTAAACACTCGTGTCATACTGCACTCGTTCACATCGTTGACTCTTGGCTCTCATCAATCAACAATTCCGCATTAAATGGTGCATTTTTTCTGCACCTAACCAAAGCATTTGATTTAGTCGATCACAACATTCTTTTAAAGAAACTTTCAGTATATAAGTTTGATTCGAACTCTATAGCGTTTTTCTCCTCCTACCTAAGTCGCCGCCGACAAAAGGTGTACTCGAACCGAAGGTATTCGAAAGAAGGTACAGTGAGGCACGGAGTTCCCCAAGGATCTATCCTAGGGCCTCTTTTATTTTATTTTTTTTTTATTCATCAATGACCTGCCTCTTTCCATCTCAAATCCTAAGGTAAAATGCGAACTCTTTGCTGACGATTCAACGCTGCATACATCAGACAATCGTGTCACGACGCTAAATTGTATCCTCCAGCAAAGTCTTGATGAAGTGTCAGATTGGTGTACGCATAATCGCATGCTACTCAGTACTTCTAAAACCAAAAGCATGTTGATAACAACCCGCCAAAAGCATCAACTACATCCTGCCCCTTTGATACTTTCACTTGGCGATAAACCTATCCAACAGGTATCCAAGCACCGCCTGCTTTCACTGACGGAACAACTCAAATTTAACAAATGCGTCCTCGTGCACAACATATTTCATTATCAAGTCCCCGAATATCTGTGCACGCTATTTAAATTCAGCCCTAGGCATCAGCTAGACACGAGACATGGCTTGCTTAATTTACCCCGACCCAGGATAGATCTCTACAAGTCAAGCCTTCTATTTTCGGGTAGTTTTGTCTGGAACTCATTGCCTTTGAACATTAAATCATGTTCAGGTAAAACCCATTTTAAACGTGCTTTGCACACGCACTTCCATTCAGCCTGACTTCACAGTTTGCCATATCAGAGTATTACTGCTGATTACACGTAAACGTCAAGTATTTTCTATTTCTCCTTACATTTGTAAACTGATAATCCTTTGTCATGTCGGTGTCGCTATATGCTCTTGATGCTGCTGATTCTTTGACACTGTCTTAGCTGAGTATAATATTAATGCTATCAGCACTCATTTATTTCCCTTGCTTTTTGTGTTGGTGGCAGTTACTAAATCTCCAATACCAATTTTTTTTTCCTTTCATTAATTCACCTATTGTGTTTTTTCCCGTAGTTTTTCTTCCTCTTCTTCTTCTTCTTCTTATTGTTATTATTTGCATGCTCTGTTTATTTTCCTGTTATGTTGTTTGTTTACTAAAGATTCATCATCATCATCATCATCATCATCATCATCATCTCTCTCTCTCTCTCTCTCTCTCTCTCTCTCTCTCTCTCACACACACACACACACACACACACACACACACACACACACACACACACACACACACACACACACAAACATGCGTGCATCTTCAGGAGGAATAGATCCTCATGAGCCTGGAGGACGCATGAGGATCTATGCCTCTTGGAGATGTTTGGAGTGCGCGAGCACGCACGCACGCACTAACACGCACACACACATCGACGCGCTTTCAGAAGAGCATGCAGGTGACCCGTATACTTAGTATGGCATACAGCTAGGTAAAGTCAACCTGCTTTCACACAAACTATAGCAAGATTGAAATTGTACCGTGAAGTTCTAGTTTATGTTTTGTCACCATTTTCTCAAACCAAAAGAAGCGAAAGTTAAACTCATATCACGTAAAATATAAAACTACGAAAAAACTAAAACTTACGTCATGACAAATGACGTTTGACAAATCAATGACGTGTATGTCCTGCGCCCCTTATAGAACTCACTGACGCATTGGCAGATCTGCGAGAGTTTTTCAATAGGAGATAATTAACATCAGAATCAGGTCAAAGACAAAAGGTAGAGTCCATTGTCAGCGAGGACAGCTCTCATATAGAAGGGACTTTGTGGGTTATGGTTCATCCCATCTTGGTTTCTTTTTCCTCCTTGAATCCAGTTGCGGTACAATCTTGAAGAGAAAATCTCGCATCCATCCATCATCCATCCATTTCTTAATCAATATTCAATAATCAGTCAGTCAGTCAGTCAGTTAGTCAGCCAGTCAGTCAGTCAGTCAGTCAGTCAGTCAGTTAGTCAGCCAGTCAGTCAGTCCGTCAGACAGACAGACAGTCAGTCAGTCAGCCAGTCAGTCAGTCAGTCAGCCAGTCAGTCAGTCAGTCAATCAATCATGTAGATTTACCTGACCAAGCCGGTGGACTACGAGCAGGAGACTCAGTTTGTGGTGGAGGCGGCGGACAGGGATAACCCGCCACAGTCCGCCTTCGCCTACGTCACCGTCAACATCGTGGATGTCAACGACAACGCGCCCCAGATCAGCCTTGACCTGTCCCCCGCGGGCACGGACATCGTGGAGCACGACCTCCCTGGCAAGCTCCTGGGCCACGTTAAGGTGACGGATTTAGACAGCGGGTCACTGGACGCTGTTCTGTGGGAGCTGGATGATCCCAATTTCCAGATGGAAGAGTTCGGGGTCAACGTGTACAAGATCGTGTTGGCCCATAGCCTGGATCGTGAGGATCTCTTGCGACGGCAGGTCTGGCTGTGTTTTCAAGTATGTGAGTGTTACGATTATGGTTGTGTTGTCCTGTGAGAGCATGCATGTGTTGACCGTAGGAAACGATCCGATGTTTATTTGAGCTGTCGTGGTTATGATTCACGTACCTTTTCAGTAGGATTCTCTATCGATTCGCGCAGATAGCGGTTTTGGCTTTGTTATGATACACTTAGTTTAGTCCGGAAGCTTCTAGTAAGGTCGCACGGAGAATAGCGGCCGATCTTTGTTTTGTGTAGATTCGCGGAGTATAGATTAGAATCTTCGTGAAGGGTCGCGCTGTCTAGTGACCGCGTACGTGTGTCGTCAGAAGAATAGGTAACAATTCGCTACATTGTATAGTCATAGTTGTTTACTGTGCGCGTGAAATTGGCAGCCAGTCGGTGTGTTTTTCTGAAAGTTTGTGAAATTTCTGGAAAGATCCCGGCTAGGTCGTGAACTGCCTTCCATACTTTTGTGTGACATCATTACACACTAGGATTTGGAGCTGAAATTAGTAGCCGAATTTTTGTAGCCTATTGTAGTTTTTCTAGAAAATTCTTTAATATTAATATTTATGAGTTTCAGTTACGTGTTTCGTTCTGATTGGTTGCGTTGCATGATCTTCTTGGATTATTCTAGAAATTGGTGGGCCTATAAAAGAATGGTGCTGGGGAAGCACGTTCGTACATTGTCTTGCTTGTCAGTTGTAGAGACACACAGTTTATCGTAGGTACGCGGCCCGTATAGGGTGTACATTGTGAGAGACGCAGCGTAACGGTGGTGTGTACGTTGTATGAGAAACCTTGTGTCGCCAGTGTGGACATTTGCAGAAGAGACATTGTATTAGTGTTGGTGCATTTGGAAATGCATTGTGTGGAGATCGCATCGCTGAATGAAAATATTGTTGGAACTGTTGCTCCAGTATTGTCTACATCCTTAAGCCACGTGGGACGGGTTGCAGCTGAATGAAGTTTATTTAAAAGAACCTTACGTGCGTGCGTCTGGTGTGTTTATCATACTACGACTACGACTCAACCACGTAACAGTGAGCGAATGTGGGTGTTTGTGAGTGTGTCTTTCTTTGAGCATATCTGCCGGAGGAAAGGCAACAAAAACAGTAATTCCATATTAATGTTGTGAAAAGCGAGATTTTCATTGCATAACCCTTTGGCTGTCGGTAGCGCTGTTTGTCGCGATTAATCGTGAAGGGAATCCTGGCCACAAAAAGCGCTATCGACAGCCAAAGGGTTAAAATTAAAATCTCGCTTTTCACAGAAAGGATGTTTCGTCGTTTCCCTTCCTATTGCATAATTATATACTTCTGTGTGTGTGTGTGTTTTGCTTTTCACAGAAAAGGACGTTTCGTCGTTTGCCTTTTTAGGGCATATAATATATGCTTCTGTGTGTGTGTTTTGCTTTTCACAGAAAAGGACGTTTCGTCTCTTGCCTTCTTAGGACATACATGCTTTTATGTGTGTTTTTTGCTTTTCACAGAAAAGGACGTTTCATCGTTTGCCTTTTTAGGGCATATATGCTTCTGTGTGTGTGTTTTGCTTTTCACAGAAAAGGACGTTTCGTCGTTTGCCTTCCTAGGGCATATATGCTTTTATGTGTGTGTTTTGCTTTTCACAGAAAAGGACGTTTCGTCGTTTGCCTTCCTAGGGCATATATGCTTCTCTGTGTGTGTTTTGCTTTTCACAGAAAAGGACGTTTCGTCGCTTGCCTTCCTAGGGCATATATGCTTCTGTGTGTGTGTTTTGCTTTTCACAGAAAAGGACGTTTCGTCGCTTGCCTTCCTAGGGCATATATGCTTCTGTGTGTGTGTTTTGCTTTTCACAGAAAAGGACGTTTCGTCACTTGCCTTCCTAGGGCATATATGCTTCTGTGTGTGTGTTTTGCTTTTCACAGAAAAGGACGTTTCGTCGCTTGCCTTCCAAGGGCATATATGCTTCTGTGTGTGTGTTTTGCTCTTCACAGAAAAGGACGTTTCGTCGCTTGCCTTCCTAGGGCATATATGCTTCTGTGTGTGTGTTTTGCTTTTCACAGAAAAGGACGTTTCGTCACTTGCCTTCCTAGGGCATATATGCTTCTGTGTGTGTGTTTTGCTTTTCACAGAAAAGGACGTTTCGTCGCTTGCCTTCCTAGGGCATATATGCTTCTGTGTGTGTGTTTTGCTTTTCACAGAAAAGGACGTTTCGTCGCTTGCCGTCCAAGGACATATATGCTTCTGTGTGTGTGTTTTGCTTTTCACAGAAAAGGACATTTCGTCGCTTGTCTTCCTAGGGCATATATGCTTCTGTGTGTGTGTGTTGTGTACGTGTATCTTTGAGTGTCCATGTATGTGTGCCGGTACGTACTTATGGCTTGTTTACCACTAGACGTCGACGTGACTGCTGTTCTGTCAAACGTGATGCTGTCAATCATCTCTGATGGATCCTTCAGGTGAGCAATTGTACTCTTCATCTCTCTGTGTCGCCGTTGTCTAGTTGCAGCTTTCAAATCATCAGGCGTGAACGAGTACTTCTCTTCGGTCACGATGACACGTCGCAAGGTTTTATAGTTCCTAAAAATCTTGGAAAAGATATTTTGCTCTACGTGTTTTAAGTATGCAATTCCAGATCCAGCGAAAGTTTTGAACTTGACGCCAGAAAAATCGACGATGGCGATACTGATTCGATTGGCCATTTCTGATGGCAGCATCTTGGCGTTCAAGGAAACAAGGGTGTGGCCCCCTTCTTCGGCAAGGACAGAAAGTAGGGCGTTCTTGATGCCCACAGCCTTGTTGGTGTCTGATTTGGAACAATCTGGCCGGAGAATCGCCTGACAAGTATTCCTTTCAGAAGAAAAGCACTGAATGCTCTTGGTTTCCTTTTTAACCGTAAGCTGCCTCTTCTTCTCTCGTTTTTCGGAGGTGGAAGAAAGTGCTGATGATCTGCAAGTCATTCGCTTGATAGTGACGCTTTTCGTTGACTTCAGCTTCGCCAGGAGCTCTTTCGAGGCGCGTACTGAGTTGATCGAAGGACAGTCAGCTTCTGTTGCTCCGAGCATCTTTCTGGCGACAAGAAACCGCCAAATTAAATATTCTCCGGCTTCCTGTGTGTTCCTGTCCAAAGCAGCAAGTGTCAACGGAACGGGATTTTGCGCATACGCATTAAATGGGGTTTGTGGATCCGCGTCTGCAGAGAGATTGACAGTTTTGATAATCATCTTTGCAGTTGGAATTATGTATTGGATATCTGTGTTTGTTAACTTCAAAGTAATGTCAAAATCTGACAAAGTTGCGTCTTCAGCTGTTTATTCGCTGTTCGTCATCATTTCTTCTAATTCTTCAAACTTGTCCACCAGGGACATGCGTGGCAAGATGGAAGGCACAGTTCCTCTCGGACGGAATCCTTTCAAAGCAGCTCTGTGATCCATTTCTCTCTGCGAGTCCAGACCAAAATTCCTCATACTGCTGGATCGATAGGGTGTTGAAAATAATGTCTCTTTCAACAGTAACTGGTAGCCCTGCTGTCCACCGATCACTACAGCCAACAGTAACTGGTAGCCCTGCTGTCCACCGATCACTACAGCCAACAGTAACTGGTAGCCCTGCTGTCCACCGATCACTACAGCCAACAGTAACTGGTAGCCCTGCTGTCCACCGATCACTACATCCAACAGTAACTGGTAGCCCTGCTGTCCACCGATCACTACATCCAACAGTAACTGGTAGCCCTGCTGTCCACCGATCACTACAGCCAACAGTAACTGGTAGCCCTGCTGTCCACCGATCACTACAGCCAACAGTAACTGGTAGCCCTGCTGTCCACCGATCACTACAGCCAACAGTAACTGGTAGCCCTGCTGTCCACCGATCACTACAGCCAACAGTAACTGGTAGCCCCGCTGTCCATCGATCACTACAGCCAACAGTAACTGGTAGCCCCGCTGTCCACCGATCACTACAGCCAACAGTAACTGGTAGCCCCGCTGTCCACCGAGCACTACAGCCAACAGTAACTGGTAGCCCCGCTGTCCACCGAGCACTACAGCCAACAGTAACTGGTAGCCCCGCTGTCCACCGAGCACTACATCCAACAGTAACTGGTAGCCCTGCTGTCCACCGATCACTACATCCAACAGTAACTGGTAGCCCTGCTGTCCACCGATCACTACATCCAACAGTAACTGGTAGCCCTGCTGTCCACCGATCACTACAGCCAACAGTAACTGGTAGCCCTGCCGTCCACCGATCACTACAGCCAACAGTAACTGGTAGCCCTGCTGTCCACCGATCACTACAGCCAACAGTAACTGGTAGCCCCGCTGTCCATCGATCACTACAGCCAACAGTAACTGGTAGCCCCGCTGTCCACCGAGCACTACAGCCAACAGTAACTGGTAGCCCCGCTGTCCACCGATCACTACAGCCAACAGTAACTGGTAGCCCCGCTGTCCACCGATCCTTTCAGCGAGAGCAATGGCCAAACCTTCTTCGCAATGGTTGAGTATGTCCACATGAAGGGCAAAAGTGGCGTTTTCATCCTTCCTTCTATCAACGAACTCCTCATATTGGGCTTTCCACCTCTCTTGGATTTGGCTCTGTCCCAGTTCACTACATAGTTCCTTGGCATTCTCTGGCAGCAAGCTTTCTAGGAACTTTACAATGAAGGCGATATGGATAGCTGTTGCTAGTCTCCTAACAAGTCTTGTGCAGCTGTCGATGTTTTCCGGCCTCACAACTCGGTTGAAGTCTGCTTCTTCAGAATCCTGCAGGAACCGGGCGAGTGTCTCCAGTCCAGCCTCTTTGTAAGCACCGAAGAGATTGACAATCTTTGATTTTCGAAGATGAAGGACAGGGAACTCAGGCAGGATTATCTTGAATCGGGCGTCCTCCTCCATCAGCCGGAACAAGTTATTTGCGATTTTGTGGTCTGGTGCGCACAAAATCCGACTTTTGTCTCTCAGGAAAGTGACATCCTTCTCACTCTTTTTGATGACGTCGGAGATTATTTGTCCCTCAGGAAAGTGACATCCTTCCCACTCTTTTTGATGACGTCGGAGATTATTTGTCCCTCAGGAAAGTGACATCCTTCCCACTCTTTTTGATGACGTCGGAGATTATTTGTCCCTCAGGAAAGTGGCATCCTTCCCACTCTTTTTGATGACGTCGGAGATTATTTGTCCCTCAGGAAAGTGACATCCTTCCCATTCTTTTTGATGACGTCGGAGATTATTTGTCCCTCAGGAAAGTGACATCCTTCCCACTCTTTTTGATGACGTCGGAGATTATTTGTCTCTCAGGAAAGTGGCATCCTTCCCACTCTTTTTGATGACGTCGGAGATTATTTGTCCCTCAGGAAAGTGACATCCTTCCCACTCTTTTTGATGACGTCGGAGATTATTTGTCCCTCAGGAAAGTGACATCCTTCCCACTCTTTTTGATGACGTCGGAGATTATTTGTCCCTCAGGAAAGTGACATCCTTCCCACTCTTTTTGATGACGTCGGAGATTATTTGTCCCTCAGGAAAGTGACATCCTTCCCACTCTTTTTGATGACGTCGGAGATTATTTGTCCCTCAGGAAAGTGGCATCCTTCCCACTCTTTTTGATGACGTCGGAGATTATTTGTCCCTCAGGAAAGTGGCATCCTTCCCACTCTTTTTGATGACGTCGGAGATTATTTCTCTCAGTTTGGAGATATCGTCGTCTTTGCCGATGTACGGAGGAGGGTGACGCGTCAGAAGAGGCGGTGGATGGTAAATACGAAAGCCAGAGTTGAGGATGGTAACTGTAGCACTGGGAACTTTATTTTGAGAAGACGCAGCTTCCGTAAGATCGTGATTTGTACTGTTCGCGTTGTCGCTTACAAGAAGTTCTTTTAAGCTCTGATTGAGAATAGCAATTTCTTGTTCTGCCGTTGTTTCCTCGATACGAAATTCTTCAATTCCAGATATGTTCAGCAGGTCAGAAGTTTCCGAAAACGAAGAATCCAGGGACTCATCAAAGACGGCATCTGCACAAGAAATGTGTAACATATAACACATAACGTGTGGCTGACAAAAGGGCTTTTCGATGGTGTAGTGTCTGTCTCCGCACACACACACACACACACACACACACACACACACACACACACACACACACACACACACACACACACACACATACACACACACACACACACACACACACACAAACAAACAAACAAACAAACAAACAAACAAACAAACAAACAAACAAACAAAACAAAACAAACAAACAAACACCACCTGACGAGCAGACAAACTGACCGAAAGAGAGGAATACAAAGGCCACAGTTTACGTACCGTTCAGTTCTCCCCTTTGTGTACTCGCAACGCCGATGACGCTGGGGTCATGATCAACTGCTCTCTGAATGATTCCACCCATTTCGACATTCACTTCTTGACAAATTGCAGACAGACCAAAGACCATGCTCGTCGCGAAATTGGACAGCTGGGCTGATTCCTCTGCTGACGTCCGGAGCAAAACCATGTCCACATCGGCTGTAGTGAGGTGGGTCGGCTGCATGCATCGACAGTTAGTGGTCATACCGGGACAACCGTCCTCGTGCCAGCTGTCCACTACCTCCCAGTCTTTAGGGAGCCCTTTGAGAGTCACAGGGATTGTGCAAATTTGGGATGACCTGGAGTCGCCCCTACCAGGGTCTGTGTGAAACGTGAGGCGTACCAGATTGTCCAAGCACAATACGAGGAAACAGTCTCGAAGACTAACCTGTCGTCTCAGGATCCCGGCTGCTGTGCAGTACTGCATGTCATATCGACGGAGGTATGTGTTGAAATGACAGTCGGTGTCGTTTGCCTCTCTCTTCAGCATCCCTCATACTTCTCGTGAGTCCTGCTTGCGATGTTATTGAAAACACTGTCGATGCAGAGTGGTAGCCGTTGATCAGTGAGAACGTCTTTCAGAACACCACAATAGCTTCTGTCCCTGAGATTCAAGAGTCCATGAAATGCCAAATACAGGCGCCGCAGTTTTTTCCTGATGAATGCATCCCTGTCTGTTGTTTTTTTCCACAGACATCTTGCTTAAAAACGTCTCCAGAAGCAACTGAAACTGTAATGGCACGAAGTATTTCCACTCCTTTGTCGTATCTAACGTTTTCCAATGCACAGAAGCTCCTTCTGCTTCCAACTGAGAACACGACTTGCACCTCTCTTGATCATTTGTATCGCCAGTTTCATTCGACATGCGTTTGTCATAAACAATTTTAGCTCGTAGCTGCCCTGAGTACAGAGCATCTTTCAATTTATAGATTTCGATCTGTTTGCCAGTGCTATATTGGTCTAGTGTGCCTGGTTGCAGCATGGTCACGCCATGGCACACATCCGAATGGCTTTGCTGTATAGTGATTTGAATGGCTTCTGCAATGTCATTCTTTTCGTTGGTAGGCGTTGACGGACTCAAGTGTTCTTACTTACTTACTTACGCCTGTCACCCCTACCCGGGTATAGGCCGTCGACGAGAGACCTCCAGCAACTCCTGTCCTGTGCTTCTCCTTCGATTCTACTCCAGATGGTTCCCAGTCTCTTGATGTCTGCTTGGAGGTCTCGACGCCAGGAGTTTCTCGGCCTACCTCTTTTCCTCTTTCCCTGGGGGTTCCATGACAATGCCTGCCTAGTGATACTGGAAGCTGGCTTTCTCAGACTGTGACCGATCCATCCCCATCTTCTTCGCCCAATTTCATTCTCTGCTGTTATCTGCTCTGTTCTCTCCCAGAGTCTGACGTTGCTGATCTTCTCTGGCCAGTGGATTTTCAAAATTCTTCTAAGGCAACTGTTCATGAAGGTCTGTACTCTGTTGACTGTGGTTTTTGTCAATCTCCATGTCTCTGCTCCATATAGGAGAACTGATTTTACATTGGAGTTGAAAATCCGGACTTTGGTGTGTTGTGACAGCTCTCTGGAACTCCACACTTTTTTCAACTGGAGAAAGGCTGCTCTGGCTTTACCGATTCGTGCTCTGACATCTGCATCAAGTGTTGAGATTCAACAAAAACATGTATTCCTCTATTTTCGCCACACCCAAAGGAAGGACAGCAGTCGCTGCTTGAAACCCGAGCGTTTTCGTCAATCGCAGCAAACACATTGCTATATACAGATTGGGCGATGACTTCTGGAAAGTGCCGGTCATATTAACCATAAAAACATAAGCCATGCACAACACGTCCAACAGACTGGCGTTTATTCTCGGTCCTGATGGACCTGGTGCACATCTCTGCCAAATAGTCACCTTTGAGTGTTTGACAAGTCTCCCAGTATAGCCATTTTTTTCGACACAGTTCCTCATATTCAAAGGTGACGCAGTTCTCGTTCTCTTTGTGAAAGTGATACTCAAACAGCGCGATCTTTTCCCATTGTAAGGACGAAAAGCACAATTTCGTAGTTTGTGTTTATTGTCTTCAGCTCTGATATATCTGTTGCGGAGTGCACAGAAAAAAAATCGTCGACTTTCTTGTCATGCAAAGAAGTGGCAGCGATAGTGTCATATAGATCTTTGATCGTTTTCACAACAGATAACACTTTTGGGGGCACTGATGCAGCTGCCGGGTTCATAATGCAGTTCCTCACCTCCTTGGCAACTATGCTGCAAATTGCGAGTGCCTCAGAATTATTGAAAATGAATTTCAAACCTGCCTCCACCGTTATTTTCTTGCATTCCAGACCCACGCCATCTCTGAATTCTGACGCTTTCTTGAATTTTCGAACAAGATTTTCTCTTCTTATTAAATTTGTGGCAGTGTCCGATTTTTCGATGTTATCTCTAAGAAACTGTAAAAATTCCTCAAACGAAAGCCAAACACCATCTCCATCTTCGTAGACGTTAAGATGTGAAATAGTTGGTAAGCTCCTTAAAGACATCGATGCACGTTATGATGCCCTGAAATAAAAAGAGAAGAAGAGGGATTGGTATCACAGACATTTTTGGTATGACAAATATAACAATTTATAAAATCATTAAATACTTTTTTACTTTTTAAAAATCATTAAGATACTTAAAAACTGAATTGTGATTTTTGCACACACACAAATTGCAACATACCTGCATTAGAACTCTGTGAAGAAATACTGAACATGACGTGTGCAGTGTGCAAATGAGTGAAGTACACAATCCCTTTTCCTTTTGCAGATAAGACGATAGTTGAAACCGTAGTGAATACATTATTAGAAATTGTGTGTAAAATTTTACTTCATACAAACAGTAGCAACCTTCATATAACATCAAACGCTGAAGCATCAACTAAATTAAAAAGAAAAACCCAACAAGAACAAAACAACATTAAGAACATTATTGTAGAGCATCACAGATTTCCATGACTGATTTACCACAGTATGCAACTTATGGCAGGGAATTGCAAGAAAAGCGTGAAATAAGCATGCAATCAAAACAACAAAAGCAACAAAACCACTACATAAGCGAGATCTTTTAAATGCTAAAAAAATCAAACTTACGGTTGTCGCAGCGAAGTTGCGATTGATGACACATCCGGTAAGAAGTGACTCAAATAATTACGAGGTCAGTGAGGCAGGTCAGTGAGGCAGGTCAGTGAGGCAGGTAAGTGGACGAAGACTGTGCGGGCTTTCGCTCCCAGCGGTTAAATAATCCCCATGCGATCACTCTCCGGCACGGATCACGAAATGGTCAGCAATGGACCATTTAAAAAGAAAACTTGAGTTTGTCGCACACCACTGAGAAAAACAACAGTAACTAACGAATGACAAAACATAGCAACCTTCGATTTAATCCATACGACAGCAAAATTTAAAAGCTAACTATGATACAATCTTTGATTTACAGGGAGACCTTGGAATTCATTGTAAAGTACGATGTTTCAGACTAAAAGGTTGTGCAGTTGTGAAACCTAACGGTACATGAGTCTTGCCGGAGATTTAACAGGCAAGTGTATTTGAACCCGCCGTCGGCATATTACAGCTTCAGGAATACAGACGTAAATGGCAGTACATTTACTTCTAAATATTTCCTTAAGCACTTGAATCCTGTTTATACTTTTTGTTATTTACGTCGGGCGATAAAAGGGAAGGGGGACGCTCTTCTATAGACTGTGATTACAAACTGTCAGTACCACTCACATCACATCAATGGCGAACTCTACTTCTCTGTTACATTAATATGCATAGATAACGCCACGAGTGCATGACCCTTCCTACGTTTGCTGCCGGTATGCCCTTTGGCCAAATGGGAGGGGGCTGTTCTCAATCTGCCTACTCCAACAGTGTCAGGGTATGTGTCATTGTTATGTTTTAGCTGCGTGACTCACTCGGGTGACTTTTAACAGCTGTGCTTCCAACTTGCGACAAGTCGCTGGCTAGGACTTCGTCGCTGAACTGGATTAGTGTCCTCAGCCACCGTACCTCTCATACAAGCGGATCTGCATCTACTTCTAAACTGTACCACTAGAGATACGTGCAGGTCAGCGTAATAAGTGACGCTTCTCCTGAGTAGGCCTAATTGTACAGCAGCGATTTGATAAGGAGGCACGCACTCTAGATTCCACAAAGAATAACAAGTCATTAGAAAGTAGTAATGAAAAGATCCTTAAACGGCAGAGTGATATTGGTGGAGATGCGGGGTATTGCGTCAAAATTTTTATGAGAGCGAAGTAGTATTCACATTTTTGTGTATAGGGTAGCAATGTTGTGTGGCTCAATGAACCTTTTCTTCTAAAGAGCAACGAGACGAAAGGTAAATGCTGTTTGTGAAATCCCTTGGTTGAAGATGTGAGACAGGATACTTTAAAAGTTCTGGGGTTTTTTGTTCTTGATGGTGGTTGGTTGTGGTTGTTTTATTATGTAGTTTCACTTTACTGAAGGCTGAAATTTCTTCCACAACTGAAACCGATTCTATTTTGTTTTATATTAGCTAGAAGGAGTAGACGTAAGTGAGGGTGAGGAAGACGGGGGAGAAGTAGGAGGGGTAGCAGTGGGAGAGCGGGAAGAGTCAGAAACCAAGGAGGAGTTTCAAGGGGGATAGAGAACGAGGTCAGTGGGTAGAACACGAGGATGATTTTGACACAGAGATAGAGATACTTGGGGATGAAATGTTTATCACGATGACACGTCGGACGTAAATTGGATCTAACAGATAGACGAGAAATACAAGTGGGGACTAAGGGAGGAAATTTCTACTTTTCTTTGGCAAGTATGTCCAAGGCGATTCCTCAACCGTTGAACACAGAGGAGGGGTTAGGTGAAATTACTAGGACGGTCACTACAGCATTTGCTAAGATCTTAGATACAGAAGTTAGTCACGCTTCAGATAGTCCAGTTCTCTCGGGTAAGGGCCTTCCATTTCAGTCTTGTCTGTCCCCACCGCAATCCGAAAACACCTTCATCATTGCTTTAAGTTCGGGCTTGCGTTCGCGAGCGAGACCAACTCCCTTTTCGCTCCCACCCGAGAAATTACAACAGGAAGATAGGCCTGGACGCCTGATTGGCAACGTTACGAATCCACGCCACGCATTGGCACGGCGGTTTCTGTTTGAGGATTTGGCCCACTTAGTTTTAGCGGCTACGGGTGTGTGATAGCTAACCTGCCACTTGCCCGCGCGGGCAGAGAAGTATTCACGCATGCGCAGAGGATAATTTACCTTCGATACCAGCGACAAGATGGCGGGCTCAGACTAGCGATTAAAGTCCTATTTTTCCTCTAATGAGAAGGCTATAGGAGGTTCATTATGGGTGAAAGAAGCAGTTTAGCCTCTATCAACCTTTTCTTCGTAGTTATACCTTAGTGTAAGACTGAAAAAGTACTATCAGTTGGATTTTTGGATGGGAAAGGGGAGGTCTGGTTGACATCTGTCGTCACTCTCTAGGGTATGACACTAGCATTCTGCCCCCCCCCCCTCCCCCAGTGCTCTGTTATACACGTTCTGTCAACACTTCTAATGGGCAATTGTGATAGTAAAATGGTTCCCACGGATTTGACAGCCGCTCAGTATTTATTCTGCACATTGTTAAATTGAGTCTCTCTCTCTCTCTCTCTCTCTCTCTCTCTCTCTCTCTCTCTCTCTCTCTCTCTCTCTCTCTCTCTCTCTCTCTCTCTCTCTCTCTCACACACACACACACACACACACACACACACACACACACACACACACACACACACACACACACACACACATACAGTCACATAAAAATGATCCCACCATCCGCACGATCAATCTTGATATTGTGTTGCTGACTGATAAAAACAATGCCATCAATAGGCAAATGCCACCCATCTCCAAAGGGCATAGATCTTGATTTAACCCCACAGACCATAATGTGGATTAGATGAAACATGTGTAACCCTTTGACAAAGAGATGACTTCTGCACCAGCGAAATCCATGTTTTCTCAAAATCTAATTAGTTTTCACACACCCGTGACCCTTGACCTTTATAATATCATAGAGTTTACTGAACTAGTATACATGATAGGAAGGTCTTATCATCACCTGTGTGCCAAATTTGAATGAAAAATTTGCAAAACTGATGATAATACATGTAACTACAATTTTTTTCCACAAAAAAGGAAAAGCCATTATGGCTCACGTGGACAACCGATCTACTTATGTGTGACCTTCTTTGTGACAACAAGTAAATGACTGGCTTTCGCACCAGCAAAGTCCATGTTTTCTTAAAATGTAAGTATTTTTCACACATATGTACACACCCCCACCCCCTCCCCCACCCTTGACATTTGCAGCGAGTTAAGTAAATTAGTATGCACAGGATGGTCTTATCGTCAGCCACCTTTGTGCCAAATTTAATTAAAAATTTTGAAAAAAATTTGATAATACCTCCAATTTTATCAAAAATTGGCATTTTACACACATTTGCAAGCCTGCGACCCTCTCCGAAGGGTTATCCAAATCAGTATGCATAAATAGATCTTACCATCAGGTATCTCTGTAGCAAGTTTGGGTTGAAGTTGTGAGCAGTATTTGAGAAAAAAATAAACATCTTTTGTCAAAATATGGCTATTTTGGACCTATTTCCTGAGCTCTTGTGACCCTTGACCTTTCCGAGGAATCAACCAAATTAGTATGAATTGACAGGTATCTTAGTACCAAGTTTGGATTTGAAGTCGTGAATAATATTTGAGAAAAAAATACATTATGTCAAAATATAGCTATTTTTTACCTATTTCCTGAGCCCCTGTGACCTTCCCCTTTGTGAGAGGTCACTCAAATTGGTATGTTGGAAAGGTCTTCCCACAAAGTAGCCTTGGGCCAAGTTGGAAGACTGTGGCTTGAATAGTCTCCGAGAAAATGCCAACGTTAAAGTTTTAGACACAGACGACAGCCGACGGACGACTGCAGACAGACGACAGACAGACCACCACTGGACCCAAATAATAGACTCACTTTCGCTTCGCACGTGAGCCAACAGAAAGTGAATGAGGACTATCTGTGACCTCATGTGAACGCTGTAAAAATAAAATCCTACCTTAAAATCCCTCTCAGCACCAGTCTGACTGTCAACGAGCGGTTTTTGGTATTCCAACAGTTTTGGCGTAGTTTTTTCTTGTATGTTTAGCGTTTCCCTCCTCCTTTTTAATCCGGGCTTGGGACCGGCAATGGCGGAGTTGTATTCCTTTGCAAATATCCAAACACACATAAGACTCTAGAATTAAAACAAATTACAAGGTGCCGCTACACTTTCGAAGCACATGTCCCCAAGCTATATGTTGTCACGTGGTCAAATGCCCATTCAATGGTGTCATATAACCGCAAGATGAGCGAAACTGAATTTTTTTCTAAAGAAAACAACTTGAATACCTTATTGGTCGCAGGGGGTACAATGCATGGTTTCTTTGACCTCCCTCAGGCCTACAAGGGTCAGTGTAGCGAACCCCCGTGACCCGGGCAATAACTTATCAGATACTAGCCTCACGTATTTTTATCCCCCCTCCGCCCCCCCCCCCTCCCACACACACACACCCTCCCCCCCCCCCCACCCTTCACAACACATCACAGTAAGATGGCCTTAGTCGCCTGCTCAGCGTTAAACCCAAATAACTAACTAACTAACTTCACAACACACACACATACTTTAAGCCCCAAGGTCCCATTTCACAAATGTTGTAGATGTTGCCGCCTAAACTCTGTTTTCCAGCTGCATAGATTGACTATGATAATTCAAGGGTACCCTTGAATTATTCTGGTCAATCCATCTCCCGCTTCCGGGCCCCAGCGAAATGGGTTAAGACACGTTCAGAAATACTCGATGTTGACTGAATTACACACATGACTCATATGGCCGAAATGTTCTAAGAACACATGACAGGGCCGGATTACTTTACTCCAGGGGGTGGGCGTGGGGGGTGGGGGTTGTCCAACTTCTTGTTTGGGACCTTGAACATGATACTAAAGGCCTCCACCACGATGCTACACTTTGCTTGGACGGGGGCCGAAAAATCAAACAGTGGGGGGCGGAGGGGGGGGGTGGGGGGTGGCGGGGTTGCAGTCGACAAACCTTACCTTACAGGGGCCGGGAATTCAAACAAACGAGGAGGTGGGGGGGGGGAGGGGGATGGGGGTGGGGGCAGTTGACAGACCTTGCTTCGAGGGGCCGGGAAATCAAACAGGGAGGGGGGGGGGGGGGTGGAGGAAGAGCGAAAGACCTTGCTTTCAGGGGCCGAAAATCAAACAGCGGGGAGGGCGGGGGGATAGGGGGTGGGGTGGGGGGGGTGGGCCGAAGCGATAGACCTTGCTTCCAGGGGTCGAATAAACAAACAACGAGGGGGGGGGGGGGGGCCAAACACCCCCCAAAAGCATTTTTACAAATTTTGGGTCTGAGGGGGGGAGGGGGGTCCATGTATCCCCCTGCCCCCCTCCCCCCCTGGATCCAACCCTGCACCCCCTCCCCCACCCTAGACCTTTGCAATGAGTTAAGTAAATTGGTATGCACAGGAAGGTCTTATTATCAGCTACCTTTGTGCTAAATTTGATTGAAAAAAATTGCAAAAATGTTGCTAATACCTAAAATTTTATCAAAAATTGTCATTTTACACACATTTGCCAGCCTGTGATCCTTGACCTTTCCGAAGCGTTATCCAAAACAGTATGCATAAATAGATCTTCCCATCACGTATCTCTGTAGCAAGTTTGGGTTTAATGTTGTGTTTGAGAAAATAACATCTTTTGTCAAAATATGGCTATTTTGAACCTATTTCCGGAGCTGGCTATTGTGACCCTTGACCTTACCGAGGGATCAACCAAATTAGTATGCATGGAAAGGTCTTACTCTCAGGTATCTTTGTACCAAGTTAGGGTTTGAAGTTGTGAATAGTATTTCAGAAAGAAAAAATGTCAAACTATAGCTATTTTTGACCTAATTCCTGAGCCCCTGTGACCTTGACCTTTGTGAGGTCACTCAAATTGGTATGTTTAGAAAGGCCTTGCCACAAAGTATCCTTGGGCCAAGTTTGAAGACTGTGGCTTGAAAAGTCTCCAAGAAAATGCCAACGTTAAAGTTTACGACGGACGACTGACGGACGGACGACCGCTGGCCCAAAACATACTCACTTTTGCTTCGCACGTGAGCCAAAAATGTACTTTCACATATGTACGCACACACACACACACACACACCACACCACACCACACCACACCACACCACACCACACACACACACATACACACACACACACACACACACGCACATGCACACACACACACACACACACACACACACACACACACACACACACACACACACACAGAGTAAACTCTAAAATATGATGTTCATGCTAAATAATAAGCAAATACCGGTATTAAAAACAGCAAACGGGCACGCCTCACTGATTCAGTTATAAGCTGACTGTACACATTCCAACAAGTTCTCACTCTCCATTCGCGCTCTTTCCAATCAGTCCGGCTGATCCGAGAGAGCGCGAACAGCCAGAGAGAAAAACTGTTGCGGAATCTGCTGTTCCTGGTACTGATGGACCTGTACCTACGCCCTTATGGTAAAAGTTGGAAAAGCTCATTGCCGGGGTGGGTGGAATCACTGGAGATAAGACTTGCTCTACGTAAGAGACGCTGCTGGTACAGTGAGTCCAGGCTAGGAAGATCTCTGCCTATGATTTGTGAAGCAGTCTTGACCACCCTGCTCAGTCTGATTTTCTCTTTGGCCGTGATGGAACCATACCAAACCGTGATAAAAAAAAAAAAGGTGAGCACGCTCTCAATCACAGCTCGGTAAAATTGCATCAACATGTGGGCACCGAGACCGAAACTTTTCAGACGTCAGCTGCTGTGCTTTTTGGACCATGAAGCGAGTGTTTTCCTCCCACTTAAGGTCGCATGACAGGGTAGTGCCAAGAACCTTAAAGTTCTGGACAGTTTCAATGATTTCACTATTGATCACAAGAGGGGGGGGGGGGGGGGGGGGTACTGTTTCTTTCTAAAGCCCACAATTTTTTTTGTGTGGTTTTGCCAGTGTGCAGTTCAAGGTTGTTGTTATTACACCAGCTAATTAGAGTCTCAACCTGACTTCGGTAGGCGGATTCGTCTGAGTTTGTAATGCACCCCTCCACTGTGGTGTCATCTGCAAATTTCAGAACTTTAGTACTGGCATGGCATGAAGCACAGTCATAAGTAAACAGGGAGCAGAGCATAGGGGAGAGCACGCACCCCTGAGGCGTGCACGTGGATAAAATGAGGGTGGATGACACATTTTCACCAATTTTAATGACCTGTGGTCTCATCAACAGGAAATCGAGGGTCCAGAGGCACAATGCCTTTGGAACTCCGATTTGCTGGATCTTCTGGTACAGTTTGGATGGAATAATGGTGTTAAAAGCAGAACTGTAATCAACAAATAAAATTCTGGCATAGGTGTTTGGGATTTCAAGGTGTAAAACATTAAGGCAGCAAGAGCAGACAACATCCCTGCAGAGCTAGTGCAAGAAGGGGGAGAAGACACGATAAGCGCCTTACTAACAATCTGCAATAAGATCTGGCAGTCAGTGGATTGGCCCACGCCATGGACCCAATCACTTATAATAACTCTCCCCAAAAAAGGCAACTTACATCAATGCCAGAACTATCGCACGATCAGTCTTATATCCCACCCAAGCAAAGTCATGTTAAAGATCCTACTGAACAGGCTGAAGCCACAGGCAGAGGAAATCATAGCTGAGGAACAGGCAGGTTTCAGACCAGGGCGCAGCACAATTGAGCAGATCTTCAACCTGAGAGTTCTATGTGAGAGATACCTCCAGCACCAGCAGGACCTCTATCATGTCTTTGTGGATTTTAAGAAAGCGTTTGACAGGGTGTGGCATGTAGCCCTTTGGTCCACCATGAAGCTATACAACATCAACGCCAACCTGATCAAAGTCATAGCAAACCTTTACAACAAGGCCACTAGCGCAGTCTGCTTCAACGGCAAAATAGGAAACTGGTTTAGGACTACAGTTGGAGTCAGACAAGGCTGCTTGCTCTCACCTACTCTTTTCAACATCTTCCTGGAAAGAATCATGACGGACGCTCTGAAAGATCATGAAGGAACTGTCAGTATTGGAGGCAGAACAATCACGAACTTGCACTTTGCGGACGACATTGATGGCCTTGCAGGAACAGAGAAGGAGCTAGCTCAGCTAGTGGAAAAGCTGGATAGTACAGCCATTGCATATGGGATGGAAATCAGTGCAGAGAAGACCAAACTGATGACCAATAACGCCAGTGGCATTGGCACTGAAATCATGGTTGGAGGCCAAAAACTGGAAACAGTTAAGAAATTCAAATACTTAGGAGCCATTGTGACAGATGAGGGATCAAAACCAGAAATACTGTCCAGGATTGCGCAGACAACAACAGCACTGACAAGATTGAAGACCATATGAAAGGACAGAAACATCACACTCTGCTCCAAGATCAGACTGATGCGCTCCTTAGTCATCTCAGTGCTTTTGTATGCCTGCGAGTCATGGACCCTCACAGCAGACCTTGAAAGGAGGATACAAGCCACTGAAATGAGATGTTTGCGAAGGCTGCTTGGCATCTCATACAGAGATCACATCACAAACGAGGAAGTGGGAAGCAGAATCAGGCAAGCCATCGGGCCCTATGAAGACTTATTAGCCATTGTGAGAAAACGCAAACTGAAGTGGTATGGGCATGTCACGCGTTCAGCAGGGCTTGCCAAAACAATCATGCAAGGAGGACGAAGGAGAGAAAGACAGAGGACAAGATGGGAGGACAATATATCAGAGTGGACAGGACTGAAGCTGGGCGATTCGCTGAGAATGGCAGAGAACAGAGAGGAATGGAGAGAGCTGGTTGCCAAGTCATCAGTGGTGCCCCAACGGTCGGCAAGACTACGGGATATAGATAGATAGATAGAAAACATTAAACAAACCACGGAAAGTTTTTCGCGCTACGCGAATTGAAAACAATCCAGCAGAGGATCGGTAAGTGTTCTCAGAAACCGGACTAGCAGGCGCTCGAGCGTCTTCATGACAACTGAGGTCAGAGCGACCGGTCTATAGTCGTTTAGAGAGGACACTTTGGATTTTTTCGGAACAGGAATGACGGTGGACCTTTTGAAACACTGAGGAACAATGCACTGAGAGAGAGACATGTTGAAAATGTAAGTAAAGACGCCCGAAAGCTGGTCCGCGCAGTTCCTGCGTAAGGGCTGAGAAATGTTATCTGTGGCAGCTTTCCTGCTGTCTAGACGCTGAAACATGCACCTGACATCGGCGTCTAGAACAATGAAAGGTGGGTTCTCAGTATGACTCCTCACCACAGAAGGAGGTGGGGTCGTATTCTTTTTATAAAAACGACTATAAAAGTCATTCAGAGTGTCTGGGAGAGACGCATCTGTAACATCAAGCAGACTTAGATGTTGGTTTATAGTTTGTAATGTCTTTGAGGCCTTGCCAGATGTCTCTAGGGTTACTAGCTGCGAGTTTCTGTTCTAGTCTGTCTCTGAAGTTGCGCTTGGCAATCTTAATTGCTTTTAGTACTGCATACCTAGCTTGTTTGTATCTTTCTATGGCATTGTCTTTGTACGCGTCATGTTTTTCCTGGAGTTTGTGTTTAATGAAGCCGGGTGCTCGTGGAATCCGCACAATCAGCTTTTGCTGCAGTACTGACATTCTCTCATTCTCTGGACATTACGGTCATTAGGTCCAAAATCACAAACCAGCACAGACGACTTAAGAATGAGCCACAGCCGTAAGACCCAGAATCACGAGCCAGCACGAGGTTGTTTAGAAAGTCAACAATCATGGACAAGGCTTCTCCATGTCACTGCTACCCGCTGGACTTGACCTGGGGTATTACCCGCTGGACTTGACCTGGGGTATTACCCGCTGGACTTGACCTGGGGTATTGTGGTGGACTTGTTTGTCTTGACCTGGGGTATTGTGGTGGACTTGTTTGTCTTGACCTGGGGTATTGTGGTGGACTTGTTTGTCTTGACCTGGGGTATTGTGGTCGACTTGTTTGTCTTGCCGTTTTGTGTCCCGCTAATCTGAACATGGTGTACACTCCCACGGAGGTACATATAACCCCCGATCTCTATCTTCCTCTGAGGAAACTCTAATGTAGAAAGACAGCTAGTCTTTACAACCAAGTCCATAATTCTACTGTTTCTTCGTCTGTTTATTCTGTCTATTCTGTAAGTTATTCTACTGGGCAATGCACACTCCACAGTGACAATAAATGAGCATGCAGTGCACGTGGTCATGGTTGCAATCAAGCATCTTAATTTGATCCAGCCAGCCAGGCTTTGTTTGTCCTCGAAAAAGAGATACAGCCGATTACAGTGGGTATTTCCATCTGAGTATGTCGTCATGATGGGAGAGCCGCTGTACATTGAACTTGCGGCACTCAGGCTCCTTGGGGCCTGTGGTCCTAACGACATGCGGCATAGTTTCATTTATCTGGCTGACGGAGAGTGTCACATCAGGACAGAACCAACCAGACGTGCACATCAAGTTACAGCGGCTGCGATGTAAATTGTTCTGCAAGAAGCATATTTCAAGTATACTCAGAGGCAAGAGATGGCGAAAACAGTAGAGAAGTCTCTTTACAAGCAAGCATCACAGACGTGTGCATCTTAACGTTGTTCTGAGACAAAATGGCGTCATTCTACCAACATTCAGAAGACACTGTCAGTAACGTTCATGATCACCCAGAGCGTTGATCACAGCTCTGCATCTCCGCCACATGGACCTCACAAGAGTGTTATTTGTGGTTGCGGGATCATGTGCCAGACGCGGCCAATGGCGGCACTTAGCTGGGCAGCAGTTTGAGGTCTTGGCACATCTTGTTGAGCTTCCTCTGCAGAGCATCCCAACAACGTTCAGCTGGGTTAAGGTCAGGTGAGCGAGCTGGATGGGGCAGCAGAGGGTTATGTTGAAGGAAGGCTTGTGTGACACGTGACAGGTGGTTTTGTTTGACGCTGGAAGAACGACACCACATGAGGTCTCAGCACTTGGTTGATGCACCGGTCAGCATTGACGCCATTTCCTCGTCCTCGGCCGACATTTTGGACGACCACAGGTCCTATTTGCTGGTTAATCCTGATTGCACCCCATATCATCACGCTTTCACCTCCCATCTGCTCCACTGCAAGATGTTAGCAGCTCGAAACTGCTGTTCATGTCTTCGCCAGATCCTGATACGGCCATCAGACGGATCAATGCAGCACCTGCTTTCGTCAGTGAAGAAGACCCTGTGCCAGTCACGATGATGCCTCGTGATGTGGTTTTGTGCCCATTAATTTCCAAGTTCCCACAAAATTATTGAAATATTACAGTGGCCTACTTCGGGACGCAGCCACGCCCACTTCCGGTTGAGTGACAACTAATGTCCCAAATACAATAATTATACAAAAGAGATTTTTCCTCGTTACAAGATGTGCAGTATTACCTCAAATATCCACTATAAGAGCCCCCTCTATATGTGCGTTGCTGAATTTCGTGTCAACATCAGTCTCTATGATGGACAAAAAAGGACAAAATGAAATACTGTTTCGAATTGACTGAGAAATACCAAGTGAAAACGGCCATAGGCGCCAAGCTATTCTGGCACCACCCTTGAACTATCATGGCCAATCTGTCTTGTTAATTGTAATGCAGTCCTCGGAGGACAACTCCAACGCTGTGGTGTGTCGGGAGTGAATGAGTTATCTCTGACTGATCAATACAACATAGCAACCTTTCAATGACCATACAACGGATATAATAAAAGTAAAAGTCAATAAAAGTAAATTATGCATTTGTATCCACTTACTTTCTCGCAGCCGTGACAGACATTTATAATACATCCATCACCTATTCTCCCTCAAACACCACCACAACAAAGACCGGCTTGACTCCGTTCATCCCTCTCGGAGGCTTGCCGGCAATATCAAGTACGGTGGTCCAGCTGTCATCGAGTGTGATGAAAACACTCAACAACACAGAAGCTCTCAGGCTATCACTAAGACGAAACTCTTCTCGGAGGCCTTAGCTAGGGGTAGCCTGGCTATACAGAGTGACACTTCCACTCCTGTCACTATTGTATCCGGTTCTGTTGGTCCCACATCACCAGTACAACCTCAACCACAGGACCATGAGTAACTGCAACAGCATGAGCAGCTGCGGCTACAACAGGAGCAGCAACCACATTTACAGCAGGAGCAGCAACATCTACAACAGATGCCCTACATGCCGGTTCCTGACTGGCAGCAACTTCAGTTCCATCATCTGCTGCAAATACGTGCCAACTCTTCAACTGCCGCACCATGGCAACAACCACAGTACCCGGGTGGTTGCCATGGTGTGCGGTCGAATCATCGCCCACCAACCAATGTATCTGTTTACCAATGTAGTAGTCTGCCACAGTACCACTAGTCAAGTTATGCCAGGTGCCCACAGCGAATGGTGCCAATGGATATGTCAGCCTCTTACGCGGTTGGTAATTCGGTGCCGTGTGACTAGTGATCCTTCACCGTTGTGCTTCACATATTTCACTATGAATGTGTGACGCAGTTCGTGGTTACGTCAGTGTTACGTGTGCTCCTTATATACGGTTCTTCTGCGTTCGTTTCTGATTTATTCCAAAGCAGTGATTGCCTGTGTGCATCAACTTCTGATAAGTTTTTATTGTGACAGCACGTCTACGTCACACTTGATAGATACCGAACTCGTTTTTATATTCCATTTATCTTAGTTATAACAGATTTTGAATGACTGTCTAATATTTGAAACTCTTGTGACTGCATCATTGTGTCTTTACTGATATACCTAAACTCATCAAAGGTATAGTGCACAAAATGGCAGTTGGTCAGTCCAAGGACAAGCGTATCAATATGCGCATTGGTAATCTTAACGTCTATCACTTATTTAACAAAGTGTTAGATGTGAGTGTATATCTAATCAAGCCGGAACCACATAAAGATACATCTTCCCACTGGCGTGCACTAAACCTTGTTACGAGAGGTAGTAGTAAGAAATCACCACTAATCCCTGCCAATCTCAATGCTAACACCTTTAACAACCATTTTCTTCTGTTATCGACTCAATTTTTTTCGCAATGAAGGACTATGTCTACATTATATTTTTTTTGAATTAGTTAATATTTTGCTCGAATGTGCGAGTCTATTCTGCACAGTGCATTTTCGATTCTAGCCGCCAACCAGTGCAGTGCATAGCGTAAAAAAAGAAGAAGAAAAAAAAGCGGTATTTTTGTTCATTCTTTTCTCTTTAACAGTTTTCTTTGTGCAACTACGTATACAGGGCTACTTTGTTCTTTGATTTGTTGTACTTGTTTGGATCACAATGTCTTCGTATTCAAGTGAACGAAGGCGAATACATGCACAGGTTCAAAAAGCATTTGTAGACTCTTTTGGGGGGCAATCACAGTCACAGTCCAAGGCCCGCGTCAGTTGATTCTCTTTCCATGTTAAATAGCAATGTGAACCTTTGGACGAACAAATAAATGTCTTATGTTACTACACGCACTTCGATGCAAGCAAACCTGTTTTGAGTGAAAGGAGGATCGAGCTGCATGCATGGGTGGGGGGGGGGGGGGGCGGGGGCAGGAATGAATGTGGGAAGACAGTAGATTAATACCATAATGCTACCAGAGGTTTCCCACTCGGAACCCACACGGTTCCCACTTGGAACCCACAGACCTCTGTGGGACTTCCTGTGCAGACTCTACACTTTTCCCCACTGGATCCCATTTGCACTCATAATCAAAACCCAGTGGTAATCCATTAGGTTTACTTACACTGGGCCCAGAAACTGTCACGACACGCCTGACGGGGTCAGGGCGCCGTGGACAATATGAGTGCTGACACTCGAGAAAACCCACCCACTCTAAATAAATCACACAACGCCAGTGATAAACAACAACCAAATCTTTTATTACCTACTCTTACTCTAACCCCCACCCCAACCCACTAACGCCCCACACACTCACACATACCCACGCACGCACTCATATAACGTATTAACACGTGAAAAAGATTAACAGATAAAAAATGACTAACAGGTGAAAATGACTAACAGGTGAAAATGACTAAACAGACGAAAATGACTAACAGGTGAAAATGACTAACAGGTGAAAGTCGGCAATGGCTATACAAGGCGGGTACTTTGTCTCTGTACAGTGTCCTCTGTCCCACACTAGACAGGGTGGCTCGTAACGTAAGAGTACTACCCCTACACCGCAGAGCACCGTAGCCGCGCTTGCCCACGCACGCCTGTGACCGACGCGCAGAACGTAGAATCAGCCCGCTGTAGCCCAACGTCAAAGTACTTGTCCAACAGGACTGGCTAGCGAAGGCGTTCCAGCTCCCGATGATGCGTCACCGTTGGTCATGGAAGAATGAAGAGATCGAAGAGCGACGAAATCTTCGAAGCCAGTGCACTGGAAAAGGGCGCATTGTCAGTCAAAGTGCCAACACAGTTAATTCTGGCCTATTTGACACGCACCTACTCACAAACCACGTGAGTTGTGTCTCGTCTCACCCTAATACCCGCCTTGGCCATATTAAATATACAATCATGGATATGAAAGCTTCCTATGTACATTCAACATTCACCAGGTCTGCACTACTCCATTACACTAACATTAAGCTAGCACAACCACTTTTGTATAATAACATTGCCACTGCTAAAACCAACATTATCAAAATATCCACATGTACATACAACGATATGAAATAATCACCAGCAACCACCCAACGTGACAATCTTATTACATTGCATCTAGGACTTAATACAGATATATTTGAAAGGATACCCACTTTAATTCATTTTACAACATGGCCCTTTAAATATACTCACTCGGCGACAGCCGAACATAAACTAAATCCGACACCCACCACACTACAACCCAACCTAAAAACCATGGTTAAAGACTCGATTAAAACATCACTAAAAAACTAGACGAACATACCCTTCCGAACCTATGTACACATTCACACACCCGAGAGCACAGCAGCTAACTGAGGAAAATGGCATGAATTTACCTGTCACTGGTGAGTCCTCCGGCAGAACGAGACAAACAAGACGAAGACGAACCGGAGGGGTCTTCTGTTGAGCAGCAGCCGTGGTCACTAGTCTCTCGGGACACCCACACCCAGGAACACTGGCCGTGGTCTTGCAGGGAGGGTAACACAACCCTCACACAGCTTGTCAAGGGCTCCAAACGAGGCCGTACCCTGACCCAGACTCTCTCTGCGCTAGCTAACTCCGCTGACTGACTGTAATATCCCTCTGCTACCTTGCAGTTTAACTTTACTCTGAACACTGTTCGGTTAAAGCTACCCGGCGAAAGCGTGCAACCGCTGTACTCGCTCACTGCTAAGCTTGCTGCACGGGCTTTACGATTACGCTCACACTACATTTATTAACTTCCCTAAACTAAGGCTATTTACAGAAGTCGGCGACCTACATTTATTAACAAGAAAACGACTTGGCGAAAAAATGAAACAACATGTCACATCCGTTACGTGACAGAAACTAACAATTTTCTGAAATCAAAACAAAGACAATGTGTTTACAACAAGGCACACCAGATCTCAGCATCAAGGAAATGGTGTGAATGTGCAGGCAGGGCCAGAAAGACACCGCGCGTCCTTGCCAGCAAGACAGGCGACCCCTACAAGATAGATCAGCTGGACGTGCCACAACATCAGTACAGCCATGCACGGAAAAAGTCAAGGTGAAAGTTTTGGATTACTTTTTGCCTGTTTGTTTGCTTGCTGTTCCATGTGCTCTCTCTGACAGGACAAGGAACACAGTGCCGTTTCCGTACTGTCTATCTCATAGCCTTAGTCAGTCCCAGTCATCCCCTAATAGTTCACTCCCCTAAATAACACTCCCGCCCACCAGATGCACATTTGAATTGCACAAAATACCAACATAAAAAATACCAGCGCTTCACCCGTCTCATTTCTTGGCTATGAACCTGATTCCTAAACCCAAGCACAGCTGAAATCAGCGTGCCCCTCAAATCACCATGGCAATAGCAACTCAACATAGGCTCACAGTT
The DNA here is from genome assembly GCA_036245525.1 of Semisulcospira habei. Classification (NCBI taxonomy): domain Eukaryota; kingdom Metazoa; phylum Mollusca; class Gastropoda; family Semisulcospiridae; genus Semisulcospira; species Semisulcospira habei. The sequence goes on from BTPG01000004.1 coordinate 148,007,461, forward strand.
GTCCACTGGACAAGCTCAGGATAGTATGAATCCAAGCACCAAACATGTCTCCTCTCACTAACCAAAATTATCCAGCAAATTCCAACATTCAGCCCTACCACAAAATTTCAAACAACGCAGAAAGTTATTTTTAAAAACACAGTAAAAAAATATTCCGTATTAGGTCAATTGGCGCTAAATGCGTTTTGTTGGTACAGAAAGGTATTCATTCCTTTGCCGAGGTATTTGGGAAGGCCTATAATGAGTACACAACGCTTTCTGCATGCAGCTTACTCCAGTCTGCAAGCGACAATAAATTATAGTGTTTCCCCGCCCCTACCTCCCCCCCCCCCCCCACTTCCCCGCACCCTGAGAAACCCTACAGAATCTACACCTCCTACAGATGTGGTGTTGTGTTATCTGGCCCCGGGTGCCGGGCTTTGCCGCCGTGTTAACCCCCCTCAGTGTGAGACGCCTTACACGGGGCCAGAATGACGTTACATGATTACTGACCAGTTCAGTCACAGACACGCCTCGGTCCATCCACCCCCTCCCCCACCCCGACCCCCTCCTTCACCCCGACCCCCTCCCCCATCCCGACCACTCCTCCACCCAGTACTGACACCTGCTTCCACACACCTTAATGTAAATGCCATGGATTTGGATTTTAATGAAATTAATATAGTTGCGGCCAAACGTGTGTGCGTGCGTGTGTGTGTGTGTGTGTGTGTGTGTGTGTGTGTGTGTGTGTCTTTGTGTGTGTGGTGTTGTGTGTGTGTGTGTGGTGTGTGTGTGTGTGTGCGTGCGTCTGTGCGTGTGTGTCTGTGTGTGTGTGCGTGCGTGCGTGCGCGCGCGCGTGTGTGTGTGTATTGTGTGTGTGTGGTGTGTGTGTGTGTGTGTGTGTGTGTGTGTGTGTGTGTGTGTGTTGATCATTTACCGACGTGCGCGGGTACACGCGCGATATCGACAAATCCAAAATCGCTTGTATCTTCCTTATGCGCAAAAGGCCATCGGGTAGACGTCGGCCGCCGTTGGCCCGTGCACAACCGTGCGCGGGACAACGGCGGCCGACGTCGGCCCGATGGCCTTTAGCGCACTGGGTTTTACCAGCGCAAACAATTCATGGCATGATCGGGAGACCAAAATATGTAGACAACAATTCGGACTTGAGCTGTCCAAACCCAGCTAGTGACCACTAACCACTTGTTGTTATTCACGTCTTTTTAATTAGAAATGATGGGTGCGGCCATTTTGAACATGACCTTCGACCTACTGGGGACGACTTCCGGTTTTGCTTGCAAACATGGAAACTGTGAATACAAAACCCTACACAAGTTCCCGATCTAGCGGCCGACATTGCGCAGTAAAAGGTTGCCACAACAACGAAAAAAAGCTGTATGACTTGTTGCAAATGCCATGTTTTGACCACAAACCTTTCATTCGCCGTTATTGTTCGTGTTTGAAACCTTTTTGTTTGTAAAAAAAGTGTATCACATCGCACACTATCCGATGAAATGGCCTGTTTTTTATCGGCCGGCCGTACACACTCGAGCGACACAAGTCAGTCTGAATTTTTATGTCTAGTTCATGTGTGTTTCGAGGAAGTTTTGCTTTAAATTGCCGGTACTCCTCATCGTCAGCGGACCAAACCGTGGCGGAGATAGTTATTTTGCGCAGCGTTTTGTTGCACGTATCAAAATCTCCGTTGAAGTTATATCCCCATATTTTTGGTAGGGATTAGGACTACCGACTCTAAGGCCTACCTACTGATGCCAGCAGGTTGTTGTCTCACTCACGCCCTGATATTTTCATACGGTTTTTGTATCATGGGCGTGTGTGATCTTCAACTTTTGTGTAAATGTGTTGTTGTTGTTTTTTTTTTGGGTTTTTTTTGTTTTGTTTTGTTTTGTTTTTTGTTTTGTTTTTCCTCCAACTTTTTATGTTCTGTCAGTACAATAGTGAAACTTATTTTGTTCTGTTTTGTCGGTACAATAGTGAAACTTGTAGTAATGTACCCAGTAATTCATATTTATTGTCATGCTGATAAAATTAAAGAGTTTGTTGGCAGATTGTCAATTTTTTGTGTTTGTGTCATGAATTATCCTTAGAATGCATTACTCGCAATTCTTTCATTGTTTTCAGTATTATTATATTAATGTATACATGTATGGTGCAGCAATACAAGTTTTGTTGTCTCAAACATTTCATAAATAACATGAGAATATTTTGCCACCCAAAAGTAGAGACCAAACAAAGTGTAGAAATAGTGTTATTAGCTTGAGATACACTTGAAAACAGAACACTTAAATAACTACATGGCTACACAAAATATATATGCATATACACGAAAACTTCGCAAAAAACTTTCCAACGCGCACACGTAAACACTTCTCTGAAAGGCCAAACCGGAAATGCTACACAGCCGAGCAACCTGTTAACCGACCCATTTGAGAATATTATCGTTTGGTAAAAAAGAGGTGAATGGCGATGACAGGAATGTGGAGAATGTGGGGCCGACCAGTTCAGCAAAACACTGTGTGCCGGTGAGTTTGAACGTTGCCGCTATTTCAAGCCGAATACTCCAAACTTGCACAGCCATCTAATACAATGAAGTCACTTGCTGTTTACTAAAATGGACTCAATGTCTCGTGCCTTCTCATGGCACCGCCGTCACATGGCCTTGGTCGCCTGCTCAGCGTCAAACCCAAATAGCTAACTAACCCCTCATGGCAGCCCAGACCTGTGTGAACTGACAAACTGTTTGTCTCCCAGTACGGCAGCCCAGACCTGTAGTGTGAACTGACAAACTGTTTGTCTCCCAGTACGGCAGCCCAGACCTGTATTGTGAACTGACAAACTGTTTGCCCAGACCTGTATTGTGAACTGACAAACTGTTTGTCTCCCAGTACGGCAGCCCAGTCCTGTAGTGTGAACTGACAAACTGTTTGTCTCCCAGTACGGCAGCCCAGACCTGTATTGTGATCTGACAAACTGTTTGTCTCCCAGTACGGCAGCCCAGTCCTGTAGTGTGAACTGACAAACTGTTTGTCTCCCAGTACGGCAGCCCAGACCTGTATTGTGAACTGACAAACTGTTTGCCCAGACCTGTATTGTGAACTGACAAACTGTTTGTCTCCCAGTACGGCAGCCCAGTCCTGTAGTGTGAACTGACAAACTGTTTGTCTCCCAGTACGGCAGCCCAGACCTGTATTGTGATCTGACAAACTGTTTGTCTCCCAGTACGGCAGCCCAGTCCTGTAGTGTGAACTGACAAACTGTTTGTCTCCCAGTACGGCAGCCCAGACCTGTATTGTGAACCGGCCAGTTTCTGTTTGTCTCCCAGTACGGCAGCGCTGACACTTTTCTTTTCCTTTTCTTCTAGACAAACTTGAACACACTGAAAGGTGGTACTTACGTCTGACAGGCCAACACAAATCACACTTCCCTCTGGACACGAGTACAGATTTTCTTCCAAATTCGTTGCAGTGCAGGCGATACAATCATCATGCCCCATACTGACACAGGAACTGCGCTACTGCTCCAAGTCTCGTCAGGGTGACATCAAAACAACATCAGTGACGTAAAATAATCATGTCGTCACGAGAAACTATGACGGAAAGATAGTTCTCTTTCTGACAAAATGCTTTGCTCTGTCCCGGGTAAGCACTATGTGCCCACAAGTCTAGAGAGTTTGGTTAGTTAGTTAACTGTACGCGTGTCGGTAACGGTTTTTGTCGCGATGATTCCTGTACGGGACACACACCGCTACCGACACGCAGATGGTTGGTTGGTTAGTTAAAGGGCGAGCAGGCGACTAAGGCTAGCTGACGGCGGGAAGGGGAACAGTCTGGCCAGGAAGGTGTCAAGCAGGATGTAATTACACTGATATTTCTGGCTAAAAGGACGCACAAGTCATTACTATAGGGCGGGTCTGCAGAAAGTGTACACACAGTGGGGGGGGGGGGGGGGGGGGGGGAGGAGGGGCAAGGGAGAGAGATTTACCTAGGGTAGGGAGTTGAGAGGGGGTAGTGGGTGTACAGAGGGAGAAGAGGGTGGGGGTCGGGGGGGGGGGGGAGATTTACCTAGGGTAGGGAATTGAGAGGGGGGAGAAAGGGAGTGGGGGGGGGGGGCGGTCTCGCTGCAATGTTCATTAACCCATTTAAGCCAGAGGACACAATGACATTTCCCAAAGTTTGGACGCGTCGCCTAACGACTGCATACCATTTGCAGGAGATGGATCGACCATTATAATTCAAGGGTAGTGCCAGGTTAGCTGGGTGCCTTACAGTGCCAATCTAATCTGGCACTACTGACACGTGAATTATCATGGTCGATCCCTCTCTTGCTGCAGTACGTGGGGGCCACGTAGGTCAAAGCCAGCCGCATACCGTGTACTAGATCATTACAGCGCTACACAGGGTACCGTGTACTAGATCATTACAGCGCTTCACAGGGTACCGTGTACTAGATCATTACAGCGCTTCACAGGGTACCGTGTACTAGATCATTACAGCGCTTCACAGGGTACCGTGTACCAGATCATTACAGCGCTTCACAGGGTACAGTGTACTAGATCATTACAGCGCTTCACAGGGTACCGTGTACCAGATCATTACAGCGCTTCACAGGGTACCGTGTACTAGATCATTACAGCGCTTCACAGGGTACCGTGTACTAGATCATTACAGCGCTTCACAGGGTACCGTGTACTAGATCATTACAGCGCTTCACAGGGTACCGTGTACTAGATCATTACAGCGCTTCACAGGGTACCGTGTACCAGATCATTACAGCGCTTCACAGGGTACCGTGTACTAGATCATTACAGCGCTTCACAGGGTACCGTGTACTAGATCATTACAGCGCTTCACAGGGTACCGTGTACTAGATCATTACAGCGCTTCACAGGGTACCGTGTACTAGATCATTACAGCGCTTCACAGGGTACTGTCACAATCCCTACAGGCCGTTTCGGAACAGTGGTTACTTCGTCTTTCTTGCTTTTCCAGACACCATTGTTTCTCAGTGTGGCATTTTCGACAGTTGTGATTTTCAGCTCATTAGTTTTAATCATGCAAGCACGCACGCTAATTAGGTCTTCATAAGCAATACTTTAAAACTGAGCGAACACATCCCGGCTTATGAGTGAACCACATTAATTAGGTCTTCACGAAGACTGCCTGAAAACTGAGCAAACACATCCCTTATCAAGGCCCCATGAACCACATTAATTAGAAGAAGTACCCAACGGAGAAAGAAGCACGCTTAGAAAAGACGGGTACAACACAATTTATTAATATTTCGGGTAAATACCCTTTGTCACAATAGACAAACAAACAGAGAGATTAGCCGCTACTTATCTTCATTCGCAGAAGGAATGTGATACATTCCTTCTGCGAATGAAGATAAGTAGCGGCTAATCTCTCTGTTTGTTTGTTTGTCTATTTTGACAAAGGGTATTTACCCAAAATATTAATAAATTGTGTTGCACCCGTCTTTTCTAAGCGTGTTTCTTTCTCTGTTGGGTACTTCTTTGCATTTTACACGCTTGGCAGTCACCTTTTTGGTCTGAATTGCACATTAATTAGGTCTTCAGGAAGACTACCTGAAAACTGAGCGAATACATCCCTTGGCAAGGCCCCATTGCCCGATGGCTCAACACGTCTGTGGGTCAGTCAAATCCGCGTTTCGCCTGTTGTAACCAAAGATATGGCGCTACAGTACCTAACCAGTGCGCAAAGGCCATCGGGCCGACATCGGCCGCCGTTGGCTCGCGCCGCACGGCTGTGCGCGGGCCAAGGGGCGGCTGCTGACGCCGGCGCGATGGCCTTTTGCGCGTTGGGTACGTTGTAACCGCGGATCACTGAAATGCGTGGGTGCTGTACAGGTATGGGGTGATCATTGTAAATTAGAATGAATCATGTGGTGGTTAGATCGTCCTAACGACTGCTTGTACACTGAGCGAATGCAAACCTCACCGAGGCCCCATTGCCCGATGGCTCAGTCAGGTCACAATGTGTGTCAAAACCGCGTTTCACCTTTTGTAACCCTAGACCGAATACTGACACCAGTGCTGTAAACAGGCACGGCCCGATCATTGTAAAAGCAGTCACCTCTGTAAGACGGGCATGGGATGGCCATTGTGAAATCAGTCACCTCTGTAAGACGGGCATGGGGTGAAAATTCAGTGTGAAATCAGCCACCTCTGTAACACGGCATGGGATGATCATTGTGAAATCAGCCACTTGTGTAAGACAGGCATGGGATGATCATTGTAAAATCAGCTACCTCTGTAACACGGCATGGGATGATCATTGTGAAATCCCGGGAGGGGACCTCTGTATGTATTTGTGTGTGTGTGTGTGTGCGTGTGTGGTTAAATACGTGTGTGCGTGCGCGTCTGAGTGTGTGTGCGTGCGTGTTTGTGTATGTGTGTGCCGGTGTGTGTGTGTGCGTGTCACGTGTGCGAGTGCGTGCGCGTGTGTGTGCGAGTGTGTGTGTGTGTGTGTGTGTGTGTGTGTGTGTGTGTGTGTGTGCCGTGTGTGTGTCTGTGTGTGTGTGTGTGCGCGCGCGCGCGCGTGGGACAGCTAAAAGGACGTGACGTCACGCCGACGACCGCGTGCCCTTCGGACATCCCGCGCGGTATACTGAGTGTGACCTGCAAGAAATGCACACCAAACAACGAAACAGTCTGACATCTTTAATATCATCACGTCTCTAGACACAACATCAGTATACAAGCTTCAGGCCACTGTAAACAATTCGCAATGTCACACAACCTTAACTCATTCAGCCCCACGCACGTATTTCCCAAAATTTGGAGGCATCATCTCACTAATAACTATGCATCAGTTGCAGGATGATGATGATGATGAAACGTTTTAGGCATAGCAATGCCTATCTTCCAAACTGTCCTGCTACTCTACACATATAAAAATATATCAGACGATACAGCAAAAGATAAAACACATATAAGAAAAAAGACCCCCCCCCCCCCTTTCAGAGAGAAAAAAAAAAAGAAAGAAAAAGAAAGAAATTAAACCAATATATAATTATATATATACACACTCGTATGAACCTGACATATTAATGCAGACAGTCGAACTATTACATAACCTGCAGCAATCTGCTGTGCTGGAGCAATATTATACTAAGCAGAAAGATAGAACATTCACAAACGACAGCAAATATTTATGGACGCGAGCTCTAAAGATAGATAACTTTGAAATAGACTTTAAATGAGAGGGCAAATTATTCCATGACTTAGCACCGGAAAATGATATGCTAGATTTGAAGATGTCGATTCTCGGTTTTGGGAGATGGAGTAAGCTGTTCCTCGTGTTCTCTCTATTCGTGTGGGAAAACAACTCACGGAGATAGGGAGGGGCGGCATTGTTTAGAATTTTTTGCACAAGTAAGCATCTATTAAATTCCACTGAATTGTTTATTAAGTGGTAGGATATTAAGGGCCTTCAGTCTTTCATCAGTAGGGGACGAACCAGGAAGAATAAGCTTAATATCTCGCCGGTAAAGGGAATTAATTTTTTTCAAATGAATGTCTCTACAGCCGTCCCAGATATTGGAAGCATAATTACAATGTGTCTTGATGTGTGCGTTAAAAAATAGTTTTCGAGCATCAATGTCAACTATACGACTTAATTTGGATAATAAAAAGAGATTCTTCGAAATAGTTTTACATGCAGTTTCTATGTGAGGCTCCCAGCTGAGCTGTTCGTCGACTGTCACTCCTAACAAACGATGTTTTGACACTTGCTCTATGGGCTGAGAGTGAAGGGACAGTTCAAGGGGTTGCAAACCACGTTGATGCTTTTGGCGTGTCGTCACCAACATACTTTTCGTTTTAGGAATACTAATAATCATATGATTTTCTTCACACCAAGTTGACACTTCATCTAAACTATGTTGGAGAACAGCGCTAACGGTTGAAACATTTTTGTCAGATACATGTAATGATGTATCATAGCAAATAGTTCACAGTTTGTGTCGGGATGTGATATTGACAGTGGAAGGTCATTTATAAAGATGTTGAATAATAAGGTTCCTAGGGTGGATCCCTGAGGAACACCATGGGTCACCAGTCCTTCCGCTGAGTATTTACCATTCAAGAACACTTTCTGCGTTCTGTCTAAGAGATAGGACGAGAGAAAAGCGACTGCATTTGAGTCAATGTGATATAAAGGTAACTTCTTTAGTAAGATTGAGTGGTTAATGAGATCGAAGGCTTTTTTAAGATCTAGAAATACTACACCTGAAAGTTTGGACTCATTTATGGCAGTAAGCCATTTGTGGGTTATGAGCGTTAAGGCTGTCTGACACGAATGTTTAGGCCGAAAAGCTGATTGTGCTGTACTAATAAGGTGGTTTTCCTCCAGGAATTAAAGTAAATGATTATGTATATGCTTTTCAAGTGGTTTGAACACTGCTGATAAGATTGAAATAGGTCTGTACTCACTTGGGTCGCTCAGATCTTTGCTTTTTGGTAGAGGAGTAACTTTTGCTATTTTCAATTCATCGGGAAACATGCTCTTTTGAATCGAAAGGTTATATATAAAGGTTAATGATTCAACAATATAAGGGAGCGCAATTTTCAGGATTTTACTGCTAATACCGTCAACACCACAACATGTTTTACTTTTCATGTTGGTTATAGATTTTCCTACATCAAGGACGGTCATTAGCGGAACTGAGAAAGTATTGCCAGCGTTAATCTGACTGTGCTGTTTCAATTGTTCTGAACATACGTATTCACCTGGCTCAATGGTGTTCGTCTGTGACAGGGTTTTAGCAATGTTAAGAAAGTGTTCATTAAATACATCAGCTGTAGATGGATCGACCATGATAATTTAAGGGCAGTGACAGATTAACTTGGCGCTTTCAGGCGCCAAGGTAATCTGGCACTACCCTTGAATTATCTTCCGTGAGATGGCCTTAGTTGTCTGCTCGGCGTTAAACCCAAATAACTAACTAACTAACTTGAATTACCATGGTCGACCCATCTCCTGCTGTAGTGCGTCAGGGCTGAAATGGGTTAAACCGTAAAGTCCGAAAGTCGTAACGTGGAGGACTTTTCTTCTAGAAATAAATTAATAATAATAATAATAATAATAATAATAATAAATTAATAATAATAATAATAATAATAATAAATTAATAATAATAATAATAATAATAATAATAATAATAATAATAATAATAAAATTAATAAACCCGCGCATTAAACAGGCGCTTTATCCCAATTTAAAATCGGCTCAAAGCGACGCCGCGAACTGAACCCAACCATTCACTCACACACTGTGCGTAAACACAGAACATGCACATGGTGCTAAGGGCAAGCTCCAGCGAGCTACTAAAGTTTCGGAAATTCAAATCGTTTATGTTTGAAATTTGATCAGTGGGCTTAAATAGACACCACAGTCTTTTCCTTCTAATATGTACGCAAGACACGCAGTGCGCAAAAAGCCATCGGGGCGCCGTCGGCCGCCGTTGGCCCGCGCACGGCTGTGCGCGGGCCAACGGCGACCGACGTCGCTCCGATGGCCTTTTGCGCATTGGGGAGTTTTTCCGTTACCAACAAGGGGCAGTGGACAAAAATGTCACGTGTGCCTTCTCACATGGCCGCCGTGAGATGGCCTTAGTCGCCTGCTCGGCGTTAAACCCAACAAACTAACTAACTAACTTCTCACCGGCATGGATTTTCAAAAGACGGGCAGAAAAGTGCTAGTTTTAGGGAGACAACACTCTCTGATAATCCCGGCGAATAGTGTAGCGATCAAAGCCTGACGTGGAGTTGAGCGCTTCAGGCCGCACGGGGCAGTCAGAGAGTGTGTGAAATAATTATACTGACCAGCAAAAGATATGCGACATTTTTTGGATTCACCGGAAACACTACAGTGTACTCTCAAACATGTCGCATTTGTTTTCCTTGTCAGTATAAGTATGTGACCGCTGTTGACGATACTACGTCCCATTGCGCAAAAGGCCATCGAGCCGATATCGACCCGATGGCCTGTGCGCACTTGGTTGGGCGGAACAGCAGCACATTATACACTAGATACATTCGCGCTCGAGTTACTGTTCCATAAACATGAATCCCACACGAATACGATCCCATTTCCGATAGGACAGAAAATCTTAAAAATTGAAACTTTAGATTGAAAATTTTCATTCTCTGAACAAATCAAGTGTATGGTAACCACAACGGCCCAGGTCTAAATTTACTTCCGACTTGAGTGTCATAAATAGGTGTGCGCTGGTCTGTGATTTACGGCTGAAGATGTTAAGGTTCGACATCAGTCACAGATCAGCAGATACATGGATTTATACGGAGATTATTTGGTGCTTCTGCGACACTTTACAATGATAGCCATTCTATGTCAGAGCACAAGCCTGATTATGTGTGAGTGTTTGTGCGTAACATAATTTATTGGCCGTTCAAACATAAATCTACTTAACAATAAACCAGTGCGCAAAGTCCATCGGGCTGAGGTCGGCCGCCGTTAGCCCGCGCACGGCCGTGCGTTGGCCAACGGTGGTCGACCTCGACCCGATGGCCTTTGGCGCACTGGGGAATCGTTCGAATTATGCCTCCGTTTTTCCCATCATCAATAAAAGACTTTTTTGGTGATTCAGAAGTAGCTCATAGCTGCGCCAGTTTCGACGAAAACGGCAAAATAAAAGCCCGGATGAACGTGCGATGTCGCATGTTCGCCCGGGCTTTTAATGCACTGTTTGCGTCACAAGACGCGCCATTTAAAAAATATTATAATAATAAAAACTCTGCTACTGCTGTAGTGTAAAACCTCAGCTATTAGAGGACTTGAAAGATCTGACATTCTCCCTCGTACTGCATGTAATGATGAGGATAGAGTTTGCGACTGACAACTCGCCACTTTGCTTCCCGCTCCAGGCGGCTGACCGTGGGCTCCCATTTGTCACGGTACTCGGGGACGTCTTGTAGAGAGGTTGTTCGTACACAGTTCACGATGTAGCCGCCTGCAGTGGAATGACAGAATAAACACCAACTCTCGGCGTACATTTGTTTCTGCTAATATACTGACGAGCAAAAGAAATGCGACATTTTTGGAATCATCGGAAACACTAAATTGTCTCCGATGATTCAAAAAATGTCGCATTTCTTTTGCTCGCCAGTACAATTACAGTCCACTTCGCTTATAACAAGATCGGATTTTTTTTTTTTAAAATCGGATGTAACAACACTTGTTCTTACGAGGTCTCGACTGTAGTCCGGCTTTCTTAATACTTTAACACTTTCAGCCCGACGGCCGTATTTCCCAAAATTTTGGAGGCGTCATCTAACGACAATGCACCAGTTGCAGGAAATGGATCGACCATGATAATTCAAGGGTAGTGCTAGATTAGCTTGGCGCCGTCAGTCGCCAAGCTAATCTGGCACTACCCTTGAATTATCATGGTCGACTCATCGCCTGCTGTAGGGCGTCAGGGCTGAATGGGTTAAAATTAACTTTGGATAACACAACAGAGTCTGCTCCCCTGGCATTTTGTCATCCGAAGTTTACGATACCATACGACACCATACGATACGTAACGATACCATACGATACGATACGATACGGTACGATACGGTACGATACGATACGATGCGGTACGATACGATACGGTACGATACGATACCATACGATACGATACGGTACGGTACCATACAATACGATACGACACGATACGATACTGTACCATACGATACGGTACGATACGATACGGTACGATACGATACGATACCATACGATACCATACGATACGGTAGGATACGATACGGTACGATACGATACGATACGATACGGTACGATACGATACCATACGATACGGTACGTTACGATACGATACGATACGATACGATACGATACGAATACCTGTGTTGTCCCAAGACGGGAAATTTGTTTGCAGCGGAATTTTTAACAAAGACACACACACACACACACACACACACACACACACACACACACACACACACACACACACACACACACACACACACACACACACACACACACACACACACACACACACACACACACACAAAACATGAACAAAAAAACTACAACAAAACATTTGACTAGAACACACCGCCCTATTACAGCGAGTATATGCATGTATATAACATTACACTCTGTACTGTTCATTTTCACCTACTTACTTACCGTAACATCCGCAGACGTGTAGCGCTGGAACACGTTTTTGTAACTTTAAGGCAATATAATTATGCTGGTTTTATTTTGTGTCTTAAGTACATTGTTGATAGGACCTGTGATGCTTGAAATGCTACTGTTTATTGGACAATAACTATACTTGATTAGCACACCGTAGGGTACATGGAGAGATAAGTAGCTCGGTAGGAGAGCGTCAGAGTCTCGTCCGAAAGGTCGTCGGTTCGAACCCAGCTGGGGTCAACATTTGTACAGACGCCTTTTCGGTGCCCCGTCTTCGAAATCACCTTCGTGCTGATCAAAAGACGTTAAGCCCTAAACGTTTCACGTTTAATGTTTTCAATACAATACAATACAATACAATACAATACAACACAATACAACACAACATAACACAATACAATACAATACTATTGATCCGTGATTTCGGACTTTACAGATTAGATTACAGATTAAAACCTTAATAACACAGTAAGACACAGAGACATGTACCCGGTTTGACAAGTCGAGTCATCTCCTCGAAAGCGTCACAGCAAATGGAACCATGATGCATCACTCCGACCAGTACTATGGCGTCATAACTGTCTGAAAAAACGTTGGAAAAGAAAACACGATTTCAGCAAAAAAAACCTTCACAATGCGCAAAAGGCCATCGGGCTGACGTCGGCCGGTGTTGGCCCGCGCAGGGCGGCCCGATGGCCTTTGTGCACTGGGTTACTATTTTCTTTTTACCATTGGATCAGCTGCCTGAAAGCCCCAAGCTATTCTGGCACCACCCTTGAACTAAAATGGTCAAACTAATTTCCAGCAGTAGTGTGTCAGAATGAAAAGGGTTAGTGTTGACAATCATTCGAATCACCTGCTGGCACGTTTATGGGGTCCCCGGTGAGGTAAAGATTGATGAGACGTCTGTAGATGCCCTTTTCTTCTGCTTTTTGCAACATGTCCTTGGCGGGGTCAAGGCCATCGAAGGTCGTGAATCCGGCCTCCAGTAGCTGTTAAGGGAAAAGTACAAGACGAATACTGTAAGGTGGTTGTCTTGTAATATCCAACCAAGTAGCGGCCCTGGCAATCGTTCTTAGGCGTTCAGTGGACGGCTCAAAATAGGTCTGTCATTCCTTCTCTCCCACCACCCTCTCTTTCTAGATCTAGTGAGCGATGCAGTCACAGAATGGGCAGCTGATGTCCTAATGACACAATGTAAGCTTACCAGCCTGGAATGGCATCAGCACAGTAAAGCATTCTCAGAATTGAAATGAAAAATTACGTCCATTGGAGCTAATCTGATTGAGTGCATTTTTGGCTTTGGGCGACGCCTTCGTTTAAAAGTAAATCCAGAGCTGACTTTGGTGAATTGTATGTTGTCACAAGCCTTCATCAGTGTTAACTACAGTTTTATTTGTATCACACATTCTTTTAATTGCTTACAAACATATCTGAAGACATGCATTTTTGAGAATTCTATAATTTAATTACGGGGATGCAGACCACGTTTTATGCCTGTATTATATTAAAGGCATTGTCACTGCTGTAACCCCACTGCGAGAGATGGGAGGTCAGGAAGGTGCGAGTGTAACTTGGCACCAGGAGAGGTGCAAGGCTGGGCTGACACTGCCCTGGTGTGGCCGGTCCATCTCCCTTTACCGGCTGTTGCATGCAGCTGTGAATGCCTCACAGGGTATTCAGCGTTGCTGCTGAGTGCGTGTCTTGTTTGAAGAGCAGTTAATGTTTAGGAAGATTCTTTTCATTTTTTCAGTTAATGTTTAGTTTGCTAGTTCAGGGCATGTTTGTTGTGTGTGTGAATGAAGCCAAAAAGTATTAGACATGTATTGATATACCATGTACCACCATGCTATACAGTGAAAATAACCTGCGTATACAATAGTAACTTGCATCACACACACACACACACACACACACACACACACACACACACACACACACACACACACACACACACACACACACACACACACACACACACACACACAAGAATCATGCACGACAGACAACAACTACCTTAACCCACCCCCCACCCCCCTCCCCCTTAAAAAAATACCCCAAACAAACGACAATTCAGCGAAATGGCCCGTCCTTGCACTAGTGGATACAAAATGGTGTCGTCATGATGCATTGATCATCATGAGCCTGGGAACTTACTGCGGCGGCACATAAGGATCTGTACTCTTACAGTTTTAGTGGTGTTCAATAAAATTATTGTACTCGTCAGTGAATGGCTTAATGTCTAAATTAGGTTGGTGGTCTTTTCCCCAGTAGCAAAACGTCTTCGGGGCCACGACGGTCGCAGTGGGCTCGCGCACGGCCGTAGTGACCCCGAGGATGGTTGCTTACTGGGTTGGTTGTTGTTCTGATTGTCCTGCCAACTGAATTTCGGAATCTGCCCACATTATCTCAGTTAAAAGTTCGCTTAACGACTTTTCTTTTTTGCTAGGCTTTGAACATGTAACTCACTGTTTTCTCCTAGCGAACTGCCTTTTATTCTGATTCTGGAATTATTGTGACAGGGAAGTGGATGTAAGGTGCTGGGAAGGGATGGGATGGGTTAAATAATTGTGCGTGAGAGATAGAGAGTGTGCTGTTGTGCGTGCGCAGTGAGTCCAGTGTTTTCCTGGAGAACAGCGCTATACAAGAGTTATGTATTATTATTGTATTATTATTTTCTGGTCCTACACTACGAGTCTCTCTGTCATTCTGGTGTTACTCACCACTTGTCCCGTCACCCCAGTCCCACACCCCACGTCAAGAACGATAACTCTGTCTCTGTCCGCAGGAAACAACTCTTGCATGGCTGACTGCATCGCGTAGGGACCTCCGTACACATCTTTTGACAAAGACTGTTGGATATAAAAGACATACTAAAAAAATAAAAACATACAATAGGTATAACATACTGGTATCAGGGGTTTGCTACACGGACCCTTGTAGGCCTGAGAGAGATCAAATTAACCATTGTCATAAGTATATTATTATATGTAGGCAACGCCTATGGCAAAAATCTTTTACGTAATAAGTTGTTAATCTGACATAGTGGCATGTAACCATTTGTTAATCTTATGACGTATTGGCATGCAGACGTCATGCAATGTTCTAAGCATGCAATTTTGAAACAATACTTTTGTCAGTTGTGCAGGGCAGGATTTTGCGTGGTGCGTGTGTGTGTGCCATGTGTGTGTGTGTGTGTGTGTGTGTGTGTGTGTGTGTGTGTGTGTGTGTGTGTGTGTGTGTGCGCGCGCGCGCGCGCATTGAACACCCTCTACCACACTAGCTCGAAGTTCGAATAGCATGGACGATTCTTAATGAGCTTGGGGTCAAAAGGTCGCGTGCGCGAAAACGAGGCTATCTGGGGCTGGACGCGCGACAGCAACATGGCGAGTGAAAGCGCAGAACGTCGAGGCCTTAGAGTTATGCCGTATTTTGAGCATTAGCAAATATCTGACCACATATAAAAATCAGTCCCCTGTAAACCAATCACAGCCATTTGCATTGAAGCTTGATTGAATTGTGTTCAAAGAAACTTGTCAGCAGATTGAGCATTCAGAAGATTGTGGTTTTATGATTTTCTTCTACACATTTGAGATATGTGAGTGTTTTGTCAAAGCTTACACGGAACTTGTAACACTGAGTGCACACTATTTTTTCCCCCAAAGATTTGACTGCACATTAGCATTGTTGGAGTGGTCAACTCGGGTATATTTTGTGAATTTAGCCTCCAGCGAAAAACAACACAGTTTGAATTCAATTATGGGTTGTGGGCCTACTTAGTGTTGTCCCATGCTGCACCCCTCCCCATCCCCTCTCAATGTTTCCAGTTTGGTGAATTCAAGCATATATGGGTGTGCGTCAGGTAAATAAATAAGCTAGCGGGTTAACACTATATACAAATATGAGTCCTCTCTTAACCATTTCGCAGTTGGTAGAAATTTCAGAAGTGTTTTTCACAGGCATCATTTCAACCAGATCGATGCTGACAGCTAAAGGGTTAAAACTGTCGAAGTCAGAAGACTGCAGCAGAATAAATTGTATGACATTCATCACTCTGTGTGTGTGTGTGTGTGTGTGTGTGTGTGTGTGTGTGTCTGTGTGTGTGTGTGTGTGTGTGTGTGTGTGTGTGTGTGTGTGTGTGTGTGTGAGAGCGTGGCAGCACTGCTCAATCATCTAAAGGGATCAACTATGACATTTGAAGGGTAGTGCCATGGTATTTTCATGTGTTAAGCTGATCAGACAATACCCTTAAGCTATCACAGCTGTTTTCTTAAATCAAGATTGTAAGCCAAAACTTTAATACATTGACATTCTATAGCAAAACACGCACACATACACACGTGAGAACAGGCACCTAACTTATATTTTACAACAACAAAAATAAACTGGTTAACAGAGCAGAACCTGTTCTGGCAATCACAATTTTTGCTAGAAGAACGTGGCCTTAAACATCTCAGTCATGCTGTCTCAAGAGAGGACGGTCTTGTAGGGCAAACGGTGGCATCCGGGCTGCAGCCACCTAAATGTTGGTCTGTAAAGACAGGTGATCTGCTATAAGGATGGTCGCTCTAAACAGTTTCTGCTGTAGACCATAACGTCTATACATGCAAGTTTCTCTCACACCCGCAACACACTTGCACATGCACCCACACACGAGCAGACGAATTCGGATCAATCACTCCTTCCTCCGTTGAGTTTCGGTTGCTTTTGGAAAAGTATGAAATTAAAGTTTTGCGTTTTCATTATTCTGTGCTCTATTTGATGTGCACACAGGAACAACGCAATGGCGTTTCGATCTACGCTTCGACTGCTCCTTCTCTGTCGCCATGAAAGTACTGTCTGCCCCTCCCACATGTTCCCCATATAGCCTCGCTTTCGATGCGACCTTCACCTCATGAATATTCGTTGAGAATCGTCCATGTCCCGGACCCTCAAGTATTTTCTTTGGGGCGGTGGGAGGGGGTGGGGGGAGTGGGAGTGGGGGTGGAGGGGAGTGGGGTTGGAGGGGAGTCGGGGGGGAGGTAGGGGGCCGGTCCAGCCCCACCCACTCCTCGTACACCGCCACTGTGTACTACAGGATGCAAAATGCGCGACGCGGCATAACCCATTTAGCCCCAAGGCCCTACAGCCGGAGACGGATTAACTATGATAATTCAAGGGTAGTGCCAGCTCTGGTACTAACCTTGAATTAGCTCAAATCCGCTGCGCCACCGCGTGCGCGCCACCGCATCACTAGCTGATGGTGCTTTGACTAAATACAAATCCGCTGCGCCACCGCATCAGTCAAGATTCAAGATAACTTGATTGTTCAGTGCTATATAGCAAAAAGTGCCTTGCCACTTCAGGTGCTGCTCACATTCACTCACTCGTTCATTCCACAAATTACAAGAACAGAGCCACACAATGGACAATGACTCGGGACGGGTGAAGCCCGTCGCCAAGGCATCTAACGGCCGGCGCCAGTGGCTTCATCCCGACCCGAACCTCCCTGACAAAAACAGAATGCTAAGACAGCCCTATGTCTCCTGAACACAGTATTTTATGTTCTTTTGTTAAGTTTCTACTTGACGAAATCTAGTATATGAAAATACAAGTTAACAACAAAAACAAAATACCGTCGATAGGGAAATGATCTCCGATCTAGGCAACATAAAAACAACGGTCAAGACTGCACCTGGGGGCCCGTCGCCATAGTACAGCGCCGGTGTTTAGAGCGCACCGCTCTGACAAAGTCCGTCAACACTATTATAAAACATAATGTCATTATGGCAACAGCCATGAGTCATTTTGATGAAATAAAACGAGCACCCCCCCCCCCCCCAACACACACACACACACACACACACACACACACACACACACACACACACACACACACACACACACACACACACACAGTCGTGTCCACTGGCACGCCGCTTGTTGGCCGGAAACATGTCAGCAGCTATGGTCGGCCGGCCAGGCAGTTCCGTGCAACATAAACATGGCCGCCGGGGAAAAGAACGTAGTAAAGCTCGCTGGTAAATGCTTTTCTGTATGCTCCCAAGCTTTTATGTGGAGCCAGCCAGAATAAGGAAACATCTGGCAATGCGTCAGTCTGTGAATTATGTAGGATGGAACCGGCCGGGAATGGCTCATATTTAGTAGTTCCACAGTTCAACTGCATGCATGCTATTCTTTGAAAAACATAAGCTGGCACGAAAGGTGAAGTCCAAATTCCGACTATTACAAGATGAAGACGATATTCTACTCGATACACCACAACCATCAAATAAAGTTGTCAAAAAAGTACATCACTGTTCCCGCAGAACTTGATGGCACAACACTGCCGCCTGGTAAATAACAAGAATAGGCGTCACTTCACTAGCGGCAATTGACGGATTTTGCCGGAGCGGCCGGCCAGGAGATGGTGCATGGCCGCCATTTCCCCCTTATCAATCACTAATAAGTCACTAGCTAGATCAATTCGTGAGAGATTAAGGAGATGGATGAGGACCAGTGATGCCCGTCCGTCCTATGTAGGACGCAGCTGCCGAACAGCAAAGGTGCTACCTCTATCCAGAGCCCCCTACACCCCTTGTAGGGGGCTCTGGATAGAGGTAGCACCTTTGCTGTTCGGCAGCTGCGTCCTACATAGGACGGACGGGCATCACTGGTCCTCATCCATCTCCTTAATCTCTCACGTGCTGGCTCCAAGCGCCACACCCTGGCAAACCACCTCAGCTGGTGGGCTAAACCACGTGAGGGGGTGGTGTTCACATTGCACCACTAGGCGGATGAGCTGTTTCTGACAGCCAACGGCTAGAGGGGGGAGGAGATCAGGTTGGATCCAACGGCCAAATGTGGGGGAGTAAACCCTTCAAATCAGGAGTGGAGCCCCGAAGGCAGACAGCTGCCTGTATTCACGCACTGTTCTGGCAGCTCCTGCAACCAAACTGGTGCCAAACGTACTGCTTTGCATTCCTTTGGATACATCAGCGAGGCCGAGAGGGGGATCTTGACGACTGGGCATCCCAGGATCTCCATACACTTCGCTCAGGCTTGCGCACTGGAGAGGTCACTCCAGTGACTGACCCAGCAAGCGCATACTCCATTGTCTTCCGAGACAGGATGCCGAGCAGATCAATTCAGAAGCACCATCGTCAGGCCCCTATAGACCTCAAAGGTGCGCGCATCTTTCAGCCAATCAGAAAATAGAAAATAAATTGCCGCAACGCGGTCCCGCTGTTGCTGGGTCCCACAAGCTTTCCCGTAACTAAGCAAAGAAATGGCGAAGTGCGATACTGTTTGTGTGTATACATTTCACTCAAATGGTCAGGCATTGCCATTGGGCCGGTACCTGCAATCGGGACGAAAGGTACCCTGAAACCATCAAAGAAAGGTTTCTGGTTTTTTTCCCCTCCCAGATGAAACCAACGCGATGGTCTGAACTTAGGGCTCGGGAAACTGAGGTCATCACGCCAGTCGTGGCGGCCATCTTGTGAGGATACGGAACTAAGCGCTCATAGGTAAATCGCTGTTTTTGCAATGTCAGTAAAGTCCTGTTGTGCTATAAGCAACAACAGCAAGCCTTGCCATCACTGTAGGAAACCGCTCACCAGAATCTGTTTTTATTTTTTTTCCAAAGAGGAAGGGGGTGGGGGTTGTACATTGCTTAATGTCCCGACAGCAATAAGACTTTCTCAGGACGTGTCACAGTCTACACTGCTTGTGAAAAAAAAATCTAAACAGAATATTGAATGTATGTCGCCAGCCGGTATAATACGCTAAATAAACCTAGGCCATTTAGCAACACACATTCAAGATCAAGAGCTACAGGCAGCGCAGACAGTAGGGAGAGTTTAAAAAAGGAAAATATAGGTGAATGGACCAAGGGTAGACAGAAACAGGTGCCCTGCGGGGATGACCAGGGTGACCCTGGGAACTAAAAGTAGTTAACCACACCCAAGTCCCCCAGGTCAGACCCGGGTGGTAGACAAAAAGGAAGAAACATCAAGAACAACGTGTTGAAACACTATTTCACTACTATCTGATGGCTATGGTATCCTCATAAGATGGCGGCTGATGCGCCGACGCTGCCAGGCAACGCGGGGAACTTCCCGAGCCCTATAAAACTGAACATGCTGTAGACTGCACTCTGATCATCTCAACATCGTGATACTACCCCCCCCCCCCCCCCCCCCCCACCCCCTAGAGGACAAGAGCAAACGCAGAGCTGTTTGTATGCGGTAAGTGTCATTTTTCTAGTTTGTTCTGAAAACAGTAACAATTCACTTGCGGATGTGGTACATAAGTCAGCGATCGGGTTACCACGGCCTGAGCGTACTGTAGGCCTACTGCTCAATAATGTGCAAGCACTCGCTATCAGGCAGTACCGCTACTATGAGCTGCGCACTTGGATGAATGTGTGTGTGTGTGTGTGTGTGTGTGTGTGTGTGTGTGTGTGTGTGTGTGTGTGTGTGTGTGTGTGTGTGTGTGTGTGTGTGTGATTTGAAAAATGGAATTAACTCTCCAGAAGCACCATAACCAAAGGTTTATGCCCTTACGTTTCTTCAGTCTGCACTCTCTCACTCATTGTAACAAATCACGACTAGCACAAAATTAATAGACACATCTTTCTATCTATCCATAGTCTTGCCGACCGTTGGGGCACCACTGATGACATGGCAACCAGCTCCCTCCATTTCAGTGATGTTCACATGAACAGGTTAAACTCTATATATAAAAGAGCTGTCAAAATGATAGATACGCGGCCCATTCCTACCACAGACAAATTTAGACATCTAAACATTCTCGGCCTGCGTCAACAACTTAGTTTCAACAAATGCATCCTCATGCACAATATATTAAATAACATGACACCGCAGTATCTAACCACCAAATTTGTGCCACAGCATGAACGCGAACGGTCCTCAAGGAACAATACTTTACCCCTACCTCTGCCTGTGGGCAGTGGGCAGATGTTCACATCTGCACGGGACATAGACGACCCCGCCCTCCACGAGTCGCCTGCTGCCTTGCAGGCCTGGCCGCTTGGCTGCGGAAAGGCTAAGGGAGGAAACCCCTGACATCAAAGCCCCCGTGTCTCCGGGGAAGGCTTTTGAGCCAGAGACTAGGACAAGGACAGTCTGATATAAAACCTACGACCCGAGGACCTCGATGCCATCGTCCCAGCTTGCTAGGCCATGGCAGATGAACCAAGGGTTTAAAGGGTGGGGCCAGTACTGCGCACACTGCACTCCACCAAAAAGCTCCACCGCGCAGGCTTTAGGAAACGTCCACGGACCATGACACTGACCATTCCAAGTCCTGTAGCGACGGGCGAGGGGCGAAACGGCAGGTGAAAGATGTCACTGGAAGCCGCAGTCTCAAACCTGCATGCAGGCGGTTCAGGATATTGGTCGCCTGATGTTGACCTGGGGATGACAACATCACTCGGCACACCCTGAACGACCAAGCAGCCTTCTCTAGGGACAGCACTGCTTGCTCCACACGGAGAGGGGCCTAGAAAAGGTGGCCTAACCAAAGCTCGTCCCCTCGCAACCCCAGTTGGCTAGCCGCGGTCAACGGGCATCTTCTCCTGCGGTCAAAAAACAAGAAAGAATAACGGATCCACTCTCATGACGACCACGACCGGACTCAACGTAGCATGCTGGAACGTCCGAACCATGCTCGACAAAGCAGACAGCGGACGCCCTGAACGTCGCTCCGCCCTCATTGCCCATGAATTGCGGAGGTTAAACATCGACATCGCCGCGCTCAGCGAAGTACGCCTTCCGGACGAAGGCAGCCTCCAAGAACTTGGTGCTGGGTACACCCTCTACTGGTCAGGCAGGCCTGCATCAGAAAGACGGCTCTCAGGCGTGGGTTTCATGGTCAAGACATCCATTGCGACTAAGCTGGAAAACCTACCAACGGGCCACTCAGACCGCATCATGTCCATGCGCCTCCCACTGAGACACCAGCAACACGTCACCCTTCTCAGTGTGTACTCCCCAACCCTCCTGGCAGAGCCTGCTGAAAAGGACAAGTTTTACACTGACTTGCGCAGCCTCCTACAGAGTACCCCTGCAGACGACAAAGTCATCATCCTTGGCGACTTCAACGCCAGAGTGGGCCAGGACTCTGAAGCCTGGAAAGGAGTCCTCGGCAAGCATGGCGTGGGGAACTGCAATGACAATGGCCGCCTACTGTTGGAGTTCTGTGCGGAGCAGCAACTGGTCATCACCAACACTATTTTTCAGCAAAAGGACAGTCGAAAGACCACCTGGATGCATCCTCGCTCCAAACACTGGCACCTTATCGACTATGTCCTAGTGCGTCAGAGGGACCGCAGTGACGTCCTCCTCACCAGAGTGATGCCCAGCGCAGAGTGCCACACTGACCACCGCCTTGTCCGCTGCAAACTCAGGCTCCACTTCAAGCCAAAACCCAAGAAATGGGGGCCCCCCAAGAAAAAGCTTGATGTTACCAGCCTTCAGCGTGACGATGTGAAAGCTGCCTTTCAGACAGATTTACAGCGCAGGCTCAAAGACACAGCGGACCCAGTAGACTCCTCCCCTGAAACACTTTGGGAACAACTGAAAACTGCTATTGCAAAATCCTCTGCAGAAGTCTTGGGTTTCGCCAGAAAGAAGAACAAAGACTGGTTTGACGAAAACGATGTAGAGATCCAGGAACACCTAGCAAAAAAAAAAGAGCCGCCCATCAGGCCCACCTAGCCCAGCCTTCCTGCCCTGTGAAGAAGTCTGCCTTCCGACTCGTCTGCAGCAGTCTCCAGCGCAAGCTCAGAGATCTCCAGAATGAGTGGTGGACCAGACTTGCACAGAGGACCCAGCTTTGCGCTGACAATGGTGACTACAGGGGCTTCTACGAAGCACTGAAAGCAGTGTATGGCCCCAGGCACCTGGTACAAAGTCCCCTGCGAAGCGCGAATGGCCAGGCACTCCTCACAGATAATACCTCCATCTTGAACCGCTGGTCGGAATACTTTCAGAGCCTCTTCAGCGCTGAGCGCACTGTTCAAGAAGCAGTCGTCCTACAAATCCCACACCTCCCAGTAAAGGTTGAATTGGACGAACCGCCCACCACTGAAGAGACCCTCACAGCCATCCACCAGTTCAAGAGTGGCAAAGCAGCAGGCATTGATGGAATACCGCCAGAGATCTGGAAACATGGAGGCACAGCACTGCACAACAAGCTCCATGACCTCTTTCTCTGCTGCTGGGAGGAAGGAACACTACCAAAAGATCTCCGTGATGCAGTCGTTATCACCCTGTACAAGAACAAAGGCGAGAAGTCTGACTGTTCCAACTATCGGGGAATTACCCTGCTGTCCATTGCTGGGAAAATCCTTGCAAGGCTGCTCCTGAATCGGCTGGTACCTGCCATCGCTGAAGACCAACTCCCAGAGGGCCAGTGTGGCTTCAGAGCAAACAGGAGCACCACCGATATGGTCTTTGTGCTGAGACAGCTACAGGAGAAGTGCCGCGAGCAGAACAAAGGGCTGTACGTAACATTTGTCGACCTAACAAAAGCGTTCGACACTGTGAGCAGGCAAGGCATGTGGCAGATCCTGGAGCGACTTGGCTGTCCCCCAAAGTTCCTCAACATGATTGTCCAGCTACACGAGGACCAGCAAGGCCAGGTCAGACTCAACAATGACCTCTCAGAACCATTCCCTATTCTCAACGGCGTAAAGCAGGGCTGCGTGCTGGCACCGACCCTCTTCACCATCTTTTTTTAGCATGATGTTGAAGCAGGCCACAGTGGACCTCGATGATGACGATGCAGTGTACATCAGGTATCGTCTCGATGGCAGCCTGTTCAACCTCAGACGACTGCAGGCCCACACAAAAACCCTAGACCAACTGATTCGTGAGCTGCTTTTTGCTGATGATGCTGCCCTCGTTGCACACACAGAGAGAGCCCTGCAGCGCATCACGTCTTGCTTCGCAGATGCTGCCCAGCTCTTTGGACTCGAGGTCAGTCTGAAAAAGACAGAGGTCCTCCATCAGCCGGCACCCAAGACAGTGTATCGCCCTCCTCACATCACCATTGGCGAGTCTGAACTAAAGTCAGTGCACCAGTTTACTTACCTTGGCTGCATTATCACGTCGGACGCCAAGCTGGACAAGGAGCTTGACAGCAGGCTGGCAAAAGCGAACAGCGCTTTCGGGCGACTTTTCAAGCGGGTGTGGCACAATCAACAGCTGAAAACAGGCACCAAGATCAGCGTGTACAGAGCTGTGGTCCTCACCACCCTGCTGTATGGTTCCGAGTCCTGGGCCCTCTACCGCAGCCAACTACGACTCCTCGAACGCTTCCACCAGCGCTGCCTGCGTACCATCCTGGGCATTCACTGGAGTGACTATGTCACCAACGTCGAGGTCCTTGAACAGGCTGAAACTGTGAGCATCGAGGCTTTGCTGCTGCGGACACAGCTCCGCTGGGCGGGGCATGTCTCCAGGATGGAGGATCATCGCCTACCAAAGATCACCCTGTTCGGCGAGCTTGCTACTGGACACCGTGACAGAGGGGCACCAAAGAAGAGATACAAAGACTGTCTCAAGAAGTCACTTAGTGCCTGCCAAATCGACCACCACCAGTGGTCTTCGCTTGCTGCGGACCGTGACACCTGGCGCTCCACTATTTACAAGGCAGCTGTCTCCTTTGAGGACTCTCACAGAGCTAGCCTTAAAGACAAGCGGCTCAGGAGAAAAAACAGAGATGCCGCAACTCAGAACCCTGGCCATACCTTCCCCTGCAGCCACTGCGGTCGAACCTGCCTGTCTCGGATTGGCCTCCGCAGCCACGAACAAGCCTGCAGACGTCGTGGGCAACTCCTATAAAATCTTCGTTCGCGAAGTCAAGCCAAGAGACCTCTGCCTAGAATTGACCTCTTTAAAACTAGTTTATCCTTTTCTGGACCGTTTGTATGGAACACTATTCCTGCACATTTGAAGACTATAGCCTCACTTGGAATCTTTAAAACGAAACTTTTCGATTACCTGATGAGCCAAACATAACAACACTGGGCATTTAAACAAACCCTGATGGTTAATGCTTTTATGTAATATAATTATGCATTTATCTATATTGTTGGTGTGTGTGTGTGTGTGTGTGTGTGTGTGTGTGTGTGTGTGTGTGTGTGTGTGTGTGTGTGTGTGTGTGTGTATGGTATAAGATGAATGTTAAGTGTTATTATTATTTTGTGTCATTTTAAAAAAAAATTTTATTGTTGCATGAAATAATATGTGTAAATATAATTCTTTATTATTATTATTATCTTTTAATCTATTTTATCTTGTAGATGTTAGCAACGGCAAGTTTGTAAAATGACGATTTGTTTCTGTCAAAACTTTTTACCGTTGATAAATAAAGTTTCATCATCATCTCTATGTTCTCTGCCATTCTTAGTGTATCGCACACCTTCAGTCCTGTCCACTCTGAGATATTGTCCTCCCATCTATTCCTCTCTTCCTCTCCTTCGTCCTCCTTGCACAGTGCCTTGCAGGATAGTTTTAGCAAGCCCTGCTGAACGCGTGACATGCCCATACCACTTCAGTTTGCGGTTTTTTTTCACAATGGCTATTAGGTCTTCATAGGGCCCGATAGCTTGCCTGATTCTGCTTCCCACTTCCTCGTTTGTGATGTGATCTCCGAATACAAGAAAGGAAACGAAAGGCACGCGCGAAAGTTTAGGTGTGGCGGGAAGTATCTCGAACCTCTTTCTCAACACCTAGAGTTCAGAGAAACTCTCCCACCTGAACACCATTCAATGTGCCATCAGTGCAATCTTTAGACACTAGCTAAGTCAAACCCAAAGTGACATCATTGAATGTTGCTGCATCTTTATGGTATGGCCCATTATGTGAAGCGCGTCGTTGTGGCGTTCACTATGCTGTTGATGTTTTGCATCATGCATATCTGATGCCATGAAAAACAGACTAAATAATATAATGGACAGAATGCCTCCAAACTACATACTTGGCATGTACATCAAGTAATATATCTGATGCTCAGAAATGTTGCATTTGAGGCACAGACATATGAAAGTATTTTTTTCATATTTTTTTTAAATTACCCACCCCCCTACCTTTTCTGTGTTTCCAAGTTTACATACACATGCAATACAATCTGACTCCCGGTGGGCTGGACAACTGAAAAAGGTTACCATAAAACTGACATTGATGAAATGTAATCTTTTAGACCCAAGGCCATTTCCTTGTGTATCTCAGGGCAGCCAAAAAGACAACACCCAGGCATCCTCATTGACCCTGTTGTCTGGTGACAGCAAGCAGGAAGAGGCCTGTAACCAGCTGCCATGTCCAATATGCTGCTCGCAATCTTTTCCTCAGGCAAAAGGATTCATGAAACAGCTGTGCAATTTAAACATAAAGTCTACTGAGCTATCCTACAGCCAAAAGACTACACAAAACAGCCAACTATGCTACGCGGGACACAACCCATACCCAAACAAGTGACTGGAGTGCTTATTTAGGAGTTAGCAGAGGAAAATGGTTATGTGCAGTTCATTTTTATATAAAAAACACTTGTCAAAGTCTCAAAACACCTCAACTCATGTTGCAAATGCAGCAGGCGTGTGTGTGCCAAACCTGTGAACACTCCTGTAAAAGCCTGTACTGGTGGCTGCAGCAGCTGCTCCCATAACAACACACTCCAATGAGCTTTATGCAGTGTAAAAGTGCTTGTGTTTGGCTCAGAATAGACACCAGAGACATCCCTCATTACAATTACAGAAGAATGACACCTCAGATGCAACATATGTTGTATACAAATGTAGCTGGATCATGCAAAATGCTGTCTGCTGAAATGAACCTGCTGACACTGTTTCATTGTAGTTTTGATCTAAACCTTTGACCATAACCTCCCTCCTCCACCCCCCCCCCCCCCCCCCAGCACAACTTCAATACCTGAATGAGTGCATTTTTCTCATGCATTTAGCAAACTGAACAGCCCAAACCCCACCCTTTCAAGGTCAAGGTCAAAGGTCACAGCTCAAGGTCGAAGGCCAGACTCATGACTAACTGTAAGACAAAAAATAAATGAACAAACACAGTAAACATGGGCCACAGTGCAGGTAAACAGGGTGTTGCGACGCACAACATGCAAAAATGCCTATAAAACTGCAAACGAAACGATGTTTCGGGAAAAATTTCAAATTTGTCATGATTTTCTCAGTTTTCCAACTGCAAAAGTCCAAACTCAATGATATGGTTACATTAAACCAGATTGTGGTCATTGTCACGTATGGCATGTGGTGACCTGACAAGCCAAAGTACACAGTGGGCATCCCCTGCAGTCCCATCTGTTAAAATGCCTTAGCCTTAGTCTGTCCCAGTCATCCCCTAATTTTTCAATCCCCTAAACAACACTACCGCCCATTTGCTGCACATTTGCCATGCACAAAATCAAAAAAAAAAAAAAAAAAAAAAAAAAAAAATAACCACCGTCTTTAATCCAAGCGCAGCCAAAACTGGTACACACCTCAAATCACCATCTGCTTGGCAACTCAAACTAGACCCAAAAGAGTCTGGTATGAATCAAAGCACCAAACATGTCTCTTCTCATCTATCAAGAGATTTTAAGCAAATTCCAACATACTGCCAAAGAAGGCAGAAGATTAAAAAAAAAAAAAAACACTGGTCCTCTTACTGTCTCACCTACCTTAATTGAATATATAATGTGACCTGCATACCAAAAATTGGGGCGGTCCGTGGCGCAGTGGTTAAGGCGCCTGCCACCAATGCCAAGGGTGCGAGGTTCGATACCGGGTTCCGGCGTTGGACTTTTCTCCTCTGGTAAGTGTCACCGTTAATTCGGGCGGACCGTCGGGGGTTCTTTCTCCGGGTACTCCGGTTCTTCCACCCCCCTCCCCCACCCCCCACGCTTTGGCACCGGTCTCAGGCCACTTTACAAATTTCAAATACAAGTGATGAAAAATCTCTGTAACTTCAGTAGCTGACTGGCCCTTTGTTTGTCTTGTACTGTGTTTGTACTGTGCTTGTCTTAAATGGCGTAAATCCGTGTCTGTTTCGTGAGTGTGTGTGTGTTGGGTTTCAGGCGCGGCGCTTTGAGTCGATTTTCCCAAAATTGAGAAAAAGCGCCTATATAATAACGGTATTATTATTATTATTATTATTATTATTATTATTATTAAAAAGCCCTAGCCGCCGGGAACATGCATACAAAATAGTGTCAACAAGAGGTATAGGGCTGGGAAGTTCTCCGCGTTGCCTAGCAGCGTCGGCGCGTCAGCCGCCATCTTAAGAGAATACCATAGTCATGAGATAGTAGCGAAATAGTGTTTCCGGCCGGCAACACGTTTTTTTTTTTTTTTTTTTCATTTTTCTTCCTCTTTGGAAACAAGCAAAAACAGATTCTGGTGAGCGGTTTCCTACAGTGACGGCAAGACTTGCTGTTATTGCTTTTAGTACGTCAGGACTTTCCTGACATTACAAAAAACAGCGATTTCCCTATGAGCGCTTAGTCCCGTATCCTCACAAGATGGCCACCACGACTGGCGTGATGACGCCGTCAGCTTCCCGAGCCCTATAGATCCTTGGCTTAACTGGGCGTGACAAACCCGAACCTTGTCTCGGCGAGACACCCGAGACAGTGTCGGCGAGACACCCGACCCACCCCTTTATTAGGTTCGGCGAACTCTCCGAGACAAGATCAGACGTGCCGAACCTAATAAAAGGGTGGTACGGGTATCTCGCCGAGATAGAGTCCGAAATAGCTCAGGCGGTTAAACGTCGAGCAGGAGAGCGAAGGGAATCGCCGGGTCGTGGGTTCGAATTCCGTCCCGGCCCCGGTAGCTGGACTCACAATCCAGGGGGGAAAAACGGATTTGTTCAATAGCATGTCCGTTGAAAGGTCCTGGTAAATCAAAGTGGCACAGTTGGAGTGCGCCTGAGTTGATCAGTGTTCAGGTCGTACTCCATAGGCAATAGATTTTCCTGTCCCCCATAACCCGCCCGTCAGGGCCGTCCATGATCACCTCGGTGCTGTGGACATTAAACCCGAACTAACCTCGCCGAGACTGTCTCGGGTGTCTCGCCGAGACGAGGTTGGGGTTTGTCTCGCCCAGTTAAGCCAGCCCTAATCCTTAGAGGGGCGCGTGAGGATCCATACCTCTTGCAGATTCAAGTTCTCCGCACTGCGGAACAGGTTGAACTGACAAGGTACTAAACCCTGGGACCGTGGTGTCAAAATGAGCTACAACTGAAAAGGTACCGACCTTATCATAGGTTCCGTGCTTGGCCCACTCATTGTAGAGGTGCGTCACTTCGCTCGTTTCGATTCCTTGTCTGAAGATTGTCTTCGTCACATCGTTTGCGTCATCCCAGTTGACTTGTGACGCGTCTTTTGCCGTCGTCATTTTTGTGAGGAGAAGTTCAAGGCGGGTAGTGTCTGTCGTCGGCAAAAGTGCAGACAAGTATGTCAGTGTGACTAACTTGGTATGACTGAAAAGCGACCGAGTCAGTCAGATAAACTGACTGAACTTGACTAACCGGCTCGTCTGCAGCTGTGACCGTGGCCGATTTTGTCAGACCGTGCTCGATTGGGTGTATCAGCGCACACACAAGCGTACGTTAGCGCAAAACTCACACGCGAAGGCGCATTTGCTGGAACGGCTTCGAAACAACTGACACCCAAGGCGCAACTAAAAGCCATTGGGCTGATGTCGGCCGACGTTGGCCCGCGCACGACGGTGCGCGGGCCAACGGCGGCCGACATCGGCCCAATGGCCTTTTACGCATTGGGTAGAACGCTCTGTTATGACACATAGGCTAGAACGCTCTGTTATGACACATTGGGTAGAACGCTCTGTTATGACACATAGGGTAGAACGTTCTGTTATGACACATAGGGTAGAACGCTCTGTTATGACACATTGGGTAGAACGCTCTGTTATGACACATTGGGTAGAACGTTCTGTTATGACACATAGGGTAGAACGTTCTGTTATGACACATTGGGTAGAACGCTCTGTTATGACACATTGGGTAGAACGCTCTGTTATGACACATAGGGTAGAACGCTCTGTTATGACACATTGGGTAGAACGCTCTGTTATGACACATTGGGTAGAACGCTCTGTTATGACACATGCTGCCGGTTTCAATTGTCACGGCTGGACGCGGCTTGTGTTTGGTGTGCCGTGAGTTTGGGCCTTACGGCTCTGGGCCGTTTAAGGTTCACAATCACACACCAGCACACATAGCTTATGTGCAGTTGAAAGTGCACGCTCACGGTAGAGTCCGAAATAGCTCAGGCGGTTAAACGTCGGAGCAGGAGAGCGAAGGGAATCGCCGGGTCGTGGGTTCGAATCCCGTCCCGGCCCCGGTAGCTGGACTCACAATCCAGGGGGAAAAAACGGATTTGTTCAATAGCATGTCCGTTGAAAGGTCCTGGTAAATCAAAGTGGCACAGTTGGAGTGCGCCTGAGTTGATCAGTGTTCAGGTCGTACTCCATAGACAATAGATTTCCCTGTCCCCCATAACCCGCCCGTCAGGGCCGTCCATGATCACCTCGGTACTGTGGACGTTAAACCCGAACTAACCAACCAACGCTCAAGGTGGGCTGCCAACCTTTATTGTCCGGTCTGTTATATGTAGTCTCGGGCACTGCGGAGACGGGTTTCTATAACAAGTCATGAAAATCGACAACTTTTGGCACATTTTAGAATTCGATGAATTTCTTTCTTTCTTTTTATTATTTTATTATTTTTTTTTTAAAAATCATTACAAGTGTGTCTGTAGTCTTGCAGTCTTCGCTGACAGTGATCACGGATTTCGCCTCTGACTGAAATGACTGCATACTGACAGACATTCGCGTGAGGAACACAATGTATCTGGGACAACACATAGACACAGAGAAGTACCCAACGGAGAAAGAAACACGCTTAGAAAAAACGGTACAACACAATTTATTAATATTTCGGTAAATACCCTTTGTCAAAATAGACAAACAAACAGAGACATTAGCCGCTACTTATCTTCATATGCAGAAGGAATATGGCCATATTCCTTCTGCATATGAAGATAAGTAGCGGCTAATGTCTCTGTTTGTTTGTCTATTTTGACAAAGGGTATTTACCCGAAATATTAATAAATTGTGTTGTACCGTTTTTCTAAGCGTGTTTCTTTCTCCGTTGGGTACTTCTTTGCATTTCACACGCTTGGCAGTCACCTTTTTGGTCTGAATTACATAGACACAGAGCACACAGAACTAACAAGTGGCGGCATACATCCTCATGGGCCCCAGCGACTGTGGGGACTCGATGATTTATGTCTCAATCTTGCAGAAGGGTAGCGTTCGCCTCCGCTCAGCAGTGAAGGTGTTAATATTTTCTTCAGGCATGGGGTGATCGTTGTGTAATCCATCACCTAGAACTATTACACGGGTAGTGATATTTCCGACTACCCTGGTTATAGGGCTCGGGAAGCTGACGTCATCAGGCTAGTCATGGCGGCTATTTCTTTGAGAGGATACGCCGACTCATGCCGCGCTCATCAGCCAAATCGCTGTCAGGACAATGTCAGGAAAATCTATAGGCAATAACAGCAAGTCTTGCCATCACCGTAGGAAACCGCTAACCAGAATCTGTTTTAGTTTGTTTCCAAAGAGGAAGAAACATGAAGATAAACGTGTTGAAACACTACTTCGCTACTATCTGAAGTCTATCGCCAGGCGAGCGTGTCCTATCAAGATGGCGGCGCGCCAGCCGAAGCTCCTAGGCAACGCGGGCCACTTCCCGAGCCCTATAGAGGCGATGGATTGCGCCAAGACCTACTGCTATAAACACCGAGTAGGCAGGGCTTCTTAGTAACCCTTTTAGCCCCACGGTCTCATTTCTCACATTTTGGAGGTGTTGCCTAACGACTATGTACCAGTTGTAGGAGATGGGGTGATCATGATAATTCAAGGGTAGCGCCAGATGAGCTTGGCGCTTTCAAGGCGCCAAGCTCATCTGGCGCTACCCTTGAATTATCATGATCAATCCATCTAATGCTGCAGGGTCCCGGGGCTAAAAAGGTTAACCAGTTATATCCTGAGGCTGATTTTATTGTCCTACAGATTATAGGATACCGCATCAACCGTTTTAGTTTAAGGCGGTGCCAGATTAGCTTGGCGCCTAAGGTGCCACCCTATTCTAGCACTACCCTTCAACTATCAGAGTCACTTTTTCAAACAATAGCGTATCACTCAGGATGATAAGGGTTAAGACACGGCCGCCTTCTTGCATTGGAAACCATACGTGAAAGAGTGTCCCAGACTGATGTCGGCCCGATGGGCTATTGTGCATTGGGTAGTGGCATGTAGATCAATATTCAGGTGGTAGGAAAACGTAGGTTTCTACTGGACTTGGGACTGCAACGACAGACATTCGCCCGCGACTGAGTTGCACGACATGCATGCTTGCACTTCTATGTCTGTACTTAATTAACTAAGGCTACACACCAAGGAACAAAAGCAAACTACATATAATGAGCCATTGAACAGCATATTGATGTAAGATAAGATAAACATTATTGCCATCTGCATAAACATTAGGAATTGTTTGCGGCATAACTGACCAGCGTCCATATTAGGATCAACAAATAAAACATACATACATCACAATCAAGCAGACTAAAAAATACCAAACCAAACATGAAGAAAAACGTGTTGAAACACCAGGTAATTAATGTTTGCGAGTATGAGTGCATGCCTATGGCTGTTTTGCGGTTGCAGCGTATATGAATGTTTATGGCTGTTTTTGCGATTGCAAGTGTGTGAAATTTGTTTTCGCGGTTTCAGTGTGTGTGCATGTTTTTGCAATTTGAGTGTGTGGGAATGAGATGCTGTAGGTTACACGTAATGAAGTGCAGGTCAGCCCCAGTATTAACCCACCATTACACCGTGCCGCTATCTGGCAGAAGGCACACAGGTCTCTCAGTGCCTTACACGAGGATATTCGGTGAGCAAAAGGTCCTCGAGGTGACCACGACCGTAGCGGGCCCACGCACAGACACTGACACACGCACGCACGCACGCGCACACACACACACACACACACACACACACACACACACACACATAGCCGTGCGCGGGCCAGTTAAGACTGACCCTGGCCGAGGACCTTTTGCTTACTCAGTGTTTTTTCTTCACAAGTGTTGTCCAGGTAAATTCAGCACTACGTCGGACAGCCGGTTCATACACTGACTGTGTGGTTTAGTACTTGCAGTGAAGCCGGTGCGCGCTCTTGGTATCATCGTAGAAAAACAACCCAATGCGCAAAAGGCCATCGGGCCGACGTCGGCCGCTGTTGGCCCGCGCACAACTGTGCGCGGGCCAACGGCGGCCGATGTCGGCCCGATGGCCTTTGCGCACTGGGAAGACAGTCAGCTGATAATCTTGTTTTAGTAGTTCGCGATATATTTTGAAGTAGGTTCTTAGTACGCGTCTTAGGTCAAAGGTAAACATGACTTAACTTAAAAACCCAATGCGACCAATGTTCAGTTGTTGAAAATGCCAGAACATTTCATTGTGTGGATATTAGTGCCGGACAAAAATCGCCGTTCGCGCAAAGAAGGCACACACATACTTGAATATTCATCGCCATGCTTTTTATTACGTATGCATATAGGGCTCGGGAAGCTGACGTCACCACGCTAGTCGTGGCGGCCATCTGGAGAGGATACGCGACTCATACGCTCACTGATCAGGAAATCGCTGTCAGGAAAATGTCGAGTAAGGAAAGTCCTGACGTGCTATAGGATGCAGATGATCGTCTGGTTCTATACCTGCGTATTTCTCTGTGGGCTGGCGATTGGGTGCCTGATAGGCGGGGGCAGGGGCTCTAACTGTTTGTCTGTCCAGCGCTGAGTGATTCCCCTTGGTTTGTGTACAATTCTGCCAGCGCTAGCCTCACCTATCTGATTTGTGAGTATCTATAACTCGAGGCAAATTTGTATCGTTACATTGTTGTGTAATGTTCTGTGCATCTACTGTGGGAAATCAGGGTATTTACCCGACCACATAATTATAGTAGTGCACCTTCGTGTTTGTGTATGTATGTTTCTCCTGCCTACTTCCCAAGTTCCGGAGAAAGACATGGGTTATATAAGAGACCTGATGCATCTTTTTGGATGCAGACGATCGTCTGGTTCTATACCTGCGTATTTCTCTGTGGGCTGGCGATTGGGTGCCTGATAGGCGGGGCAGGGGATCTAACTGTTTGTCTGTCCAGCGCTGAGTGATTCCCCTTGGTTTGTGTGCTATAGGCAATAACGGCAAGTCTTGCCATCACCGTAGGAAACCGCTCACCAGAATCTGTTCAGTTTTGCCGTGTGTTTCTAAAGAGGAAGAAACATGAAGAAAAACGTGTTGAAACACTACTTCGCTACTATCTGAAATCTCAGTAGTATCGCGTCCTCTCAAGATGGCGGCACGGCAGCCGGCGCTCCTAGGCAACGCGGGGAACTTCCCGAGCCCAATAGTCGAGTAACAACAGAAACGAGGTCCGAGGTCCGTCGGGGGTTCTTTCTCCGGGTACTCCGGTTCTTCCACCCCCCCCCCCCCCCACCCCCCACACTTTGGTACCGGTTTCAGGCCACTTTACAAATTTCAAATACAAGCGATCAAAAATCTCTGTAACTTCAGTAGCTGACTGGCCCTTCGTTTGTCTTGTACTGTGTTTGTCTTAAATGGCGTAAAATCCGTGTCTGTTTCGTGAGTGTGTGAGGGTTTCAGGCGCGGCGCTTTGAGTCGATTTCCCCAAAATTGAGAAAAACCGCCTATATAATAACAGTATTATTATTATTATTAGGACCGGTGTTTTTAAAATAAATCTTCTGCCTTCTTTGGCATTTAGTACAGAGACAGTATGCTGGAATTTGCTTAACATCTCTTGATAGATGAGAAGAGACATGTTTGGTGCTTTGATTCATACCAGCCTAGGCTTAACCAGCAGACTCTTTTCGTCCTAGTTTGAGTTGCCAAGTGGATGGTGATTTGAGGTGTGTACCAGTTTTGGCTGCGCTTGGATGTAATGTTGGTACCGAATCATGTTGATAGCCAGGAAATGAGACGGGTGATGTCCTTCTTTCCTTTGGATTTTGTGCATGGCAAATGTGCAGCAAGTGGGCGCTAGTGTTGTAGCGGGGTTAGCGTGAGCTTAGTAGCGGGATTAGCGTGAGCTTAGTAGCGGGGTTAGCGTGAGCTTAGTAGCGGGGTTAGCGTGAGCATTGTAGCGGGGTTAGCGTGAGCTTAGTAGCGGGGTTAGCTTTGTGGCGCTATAGCGAAGAACTTTGCTAAGGGTCAGTGTACACGCTACCACAAACACCTATTGCCGGCCGCAATTTGTGTGGCGGCAATGTTGCGGCCACATTGCGGGGTGCCGGCAATATTGCCGACACAACTTGTCACCCGATACTGTCCGAGTCTACTTTCTGGTGGTACAGGGCTAAGCTCACTCATCACGTGATCCCAAGAAGTGAAACTTCACTCTTAAACTCCCAAAACTAGACGACATCCATTCTGTAGAATGGAAGTCATTCTGATATATAAGAGTTTTTTTTAAAAATCATATTAGGTGATATACTATGCAATGCAAAGACACTTAAACACTATATAATATAAATATTGTACATTGTACAAGGTATGCCTTACTAAACGCAAAGCTAGTTTAACTCTGTTACACACCCGATATTAATCCTGGCAGACGCGATACATGACCATCTCATTACCTTGCTACGTTTTAACAATACACAAATTCTAAGACTACGTTTTGGTGTTCGTGAGTCGGTCTTATCAATTACAAAATCGGCCATTGACACAAACAAGGTATTGCGTCATTAAATGCGTGACTCTGTTTGTCCTGAATTATGGCCAACTCTGTACATAGGTTATGGCGGAAAGTCGCAAAAGGGGGTGGGGAGTGGGGGGTGGGGGGGGGTGGAAGGGGGTGCGGGGGGGCGGGGGAGTGGGGGGGGGAGGGGGGGAGTGAAGGCAACAGGGGTGTGGGTTGATGAATTGCTGTATGGACGCGCTTTCCACGACTGACGCAAAACGCCACATAAAGCCTCACAATATTTTAAAGGCTTTATAAAAAGATTTTTTTTTCTTTGTTCACGACACCGGGTTCTAAAGCACCTTCAGTCATTTCTACTGAGTACTGAGACAGTTGTAAGTCTTTATCATTTGTACTGAGTACTGAGACATTTGTAAGTCTTTATCATATGTCGGAAAATAACTTCTTTCCCAGAGAAAACTGACTTCAAAACCGTTTCGACCTCCGCCACAACTTCGCAAGCAAATTTGGCGACACCGCTACGTGTGTGCGAGTCTGTGATCCTGAACCTTACGGCTTTGAGCTTCCACCCCGCCCCCCCCCCCCCCCCCCCAGCTACCATCCCTCAGGGGCCAGTTGTGTGAGTGACCTTAGTCTGGCACCAGCCACTAAGCAAGGTGCTTAGCTATAGCGGACGTGGCTGGCGCCGTACTAAGCTCTCTCGGCACGCCACTGGCCACAGCTTCCAACCTAAAGGTCCTCAATCAAGGAGCAGCACATTCTGACATTAACGCAACATTTGGTGGATCAGGCGCAGGCCGTCGTGGTGAAAGTAATGGTTGGGGTATCGGTGTTGCTCCACCAGGCGCCATTTTCCCTCCTCCGACAGTCTCGAGACGAACGGCTCCCAGCGCCCTCTGTACTCCGGGCACGTCTCCAGATACTCGGCACGCAAGCAGTTCACGATGTGACCGTCTGAGGGGGAGAGAGGAACAAACCACAGGGTTTTAAATACAGCGTCGCACTCACAACACAGGTAAACGCATAAATCCATCATTACGAAATAATCAATTTGGGAGATATCCTCGGAGGCCCACGTCACAGTCCTGGAGTCTGATCGACCATGACAGTTCAAGGGCGGTGTCAGAACAGCTTGGCGCCTGGAGGCGCCAAGCTGTCCTGACACCACCCTTGAACTATCAAGCTCAATCCACATCTTGTCTTAGCTCGTCAGGGCTTAACGGGTTAATGCGTGTGGAAAGAATGGCTACTCAATGATTGCAATGGTATAATGGGCGATATCCACCCGCGTAGCCTGTGGAAACAACGAGTACACAATAGACCAGTATATTGAGCAGCCTCTGTAGAAAGGTCGAGTACACACTAGTTACAATAGTCACGGTACTGCGTAGCACAGCCACGAGAGCAACCCACCCTGGGGCAGATCGGGGCGACCCTGTAACCCGGCACTATCATTAGAACATTCAGCACGGGGGCTTCTTGTATGTTCGCACGCCTGCCCAGTGCGCAAAGGCCATCGGGCCGTCGTGTGCCACCGTTGGCCCACGCACGGTCGTGCGCGGGCCAACGGTGTCCGACGTCGGCCCGATGGCCCTTTGCGCATTGGGTAATAGCTGTCCTTGTCGCCCATAGCCCTCCCGTCAGGTCTGTCCATTATAAGTCCGATGCCGGTGGACGCTAAGACCCAAACCAACCAGCTTGTCGGTACGTACTGGGTTTGACGATGCGGACTGCCTCCTGAAACGCCTCCACAGAGAATGCGCCAGGTCCACACACGCCGCACATTACGATCAGGTCGTACGTGTCTGGAACAATAAACACACAGTGAACAGTCAGGTCATACGTGTCTGGAACAGCAAACACGCAGTGAACAGTCAGGTCATACGTGTCTGGAACAATAAACACACAGTGAACAGTCAGGTCATACGTGTCTGGAACAGCAAACACGCAGTGAACAGTCAGGTCATACGAGTCTGGAACAATAAACACACAGTGAACAGTCAGGTCATACGTGTCTGGAACAGCAAACACACAGTGAACAGTCAGGTCATACGTGTCTGGAACAATAAACACACAGTGAACAGTCAGGTCGTACGTGTCTGGAACAATAAACACACAGTGAACAGTCAGGTCATACGTGTCTGGAACAGCAAACACACAGTGAACAGTCAGGTCATACGTGTCTGGAACAATAAACACACAGTGAACAGTCAGGTCATACGTGTCTGGAACAGCAAACACGCAGTGAACAGTCAGGTCATACGTGTCTGGAACAATAAACACACAGTGAACAGTCAGGTCATACGTGTCTGGAACAGCAAACACGCAGTGAACAGTCATGTCATACGTGTCTGGAACAGCAAACACGAAGTGAACAGTCAGGTCATACGTGTCTGGAACAGCAACACACGCAGTGAACAGTCAGGTCATACGTGTCTGGAACAGCAAACACGCAGTGAACAGTCAGGTCATACGTGTCTGGAACAGCAACACACGCAGTGAACAGGTCATAGGTGTCTGGAGTGATATAGAGACAGTAAACACACACAGTGAATAAGGTGCTCAAGAAATACATGGAATTTTATATTCGAAAAGAACAAAAGACACTCTTTGCCGGCTAACCCCTTCGCGGTCACAGGACGCAGATTGCTTTTGTGAAATATTTGTTAATTCAGCGCCAGGAAAGATGGATACATGGTGGTGCCAGCAAGTAGCTATGTCTCTTACAGCTGGTCGTGTTGAACTTTTCTCGGCAGTGTTCAATGTCTCTCTTACTCAAAAAGAGGAACCCACATGCACCCCCCCCCCCCGCCCCCCTGGCAAAAATAACAACAACAACAACAACAAAAAGAGCCGAGTGTGCTTTTTAGTCACGTGACTGAAAATACAAATTTTGAGTACAGCAGGAGGCATCTCGGCGCCTCTGTGGCCCACAGAAAGTGACTCTTAGGAGACCTGCTATGAAGGTTCCGCAGGCAGCAGCTGCATAATTATGCATCGTACTCAATAACTGGCAATGTTTCGGACGCAGACAGCTGCAGTACGTCATAATTCGACGTCATACTCAGTAACTGATACTATGTCAGACGCATTCAGCTGTGGTACATCATAATTTGACGTCATACTCAATAACTGGCACTATGTCAGACGCAGACAGCTATTGTACGTCATACTTCGACGTCATACTCAGTAACTGGCACTGCGTCGGACTCGGACAGCTGCGATACGGCACAATAAGCATAAACGATGGATGAAGCAGATACGGGGTTTATCCTGTTAAACCATAAAGCCCTGACATGCCACGACAGATGTGGTTCGACCATGATAGTTCAAGGGTGGTATCAAAATAGCTTGGCGCCTGTAGGCGCCAAGCTATTTTGACTCCACCCTTGAACTATCATGGCTGGTCTGGCTCCAGAGCTGTGACGTAGACCTCTAACAAGATTAGACAACGTATCCTTAGGACGTAATGAGTTTAAACAGGCCAGACTGGTGTGTTTTAACGCATTACATCCCGAGGGTGTCACTCGTTCGTCCAATGACGAAGGAATAACCGTTCCGTTTCAACAGGACGATTTCATATGGGCGTTGTGTATGGGCGTTGTTATGGATGTTGTGTAAGGGCGTTAAGTATGGGCGTTGCCTACGGGAGAAACACCATCACAAACAAATGAAACTAAACTGTGCTGACCATCGGCAATGCCCGCGATGGGGTCGTCTGTGAAGATGCCCTGGATGTAGCGTTTGTAGACTCCCTTCTGCTCCGCCGCCTTCAACATCTCTGCCGACGCATCTAGGCCGTCGACGTTCCGAAAGCCTATGTCGCGGAGCTGGAGGGCAAAATACAAATCAGATCATATTGTCAGTCCAACACTCAATCCTGTCAAACTGTAGGAGGCACACATCTTCATTAGACGGTAGCTTACAATAAAAGTAGTTCTGTTACAGGCCGGCACAAGTATATTTGTATACAAAGAGAGCAAAGGCGAGGTGTGGCGGTCAAGAACCACTCCCCCACCCACCCACCCCCCCCCCCCCACCCCTCACCACCCAGCCACCCCCCCCCCCCCCAAAAAAAAAAAAAAAAGGAAAAGGAAAAAAAAAAAAAAGAGAGAGAGAGAAAATACAACCTTTGGCCATACCATAATCAGCGTGTTGCCCTGTGAGGGCAAAAGACAGCAAGTACAGTTATGTAAAAAGCGAGTTTTCATTGTAATATCATGAAAATCTTGCTTTTTACAAGAATGGACTTAATGCCTTTTGACCTGACAGAGCAGAACTGCAGGAATGACCATGCCATACCATTGCACGACCCCCCCCCCCCTTCTCTCTCTCACCCTCTCTCCCCCTACCCTCCCCCCCCTCCCCTGTTTCCTACTCCTCTGAATGTGATATCAGACATACCAGAAACAAAGTAAAAAGATGGCGACGGAAGAGCCCCATGCGCAAAAGGCCATTGGGCTGACGTCGGCTGCCGTTGACCCGTGTACGTCCGTGCGCGGTCCAACGGCGGCCGACGTCGGCCCGATGGCCTTTTGTGCATTGGCAGGAGGAAAAGACGAAGGTATCCATCGTCCACCCGGAAAAACGCTGCTCTTACCCGCTCGCCAATGATGCCTGTACCCGCCCCAACGTCCAGTATTCTGACGTCACGGTTGTGAGGGAAGAGGGACAGCACCCCGGCAATCAGCTGATCGTGGGCATTCTTGTACTTGGTCTCAGGAGTTAGGTACAGCTGCACAGAAAATATAGAAATACATGCATAAATGAACCTAGTTAAATGACTAATTAATTTGATGAGGTTAATGCGAATCTCGGCCTCAGACTGACTGTGTAGTAGTGTTCCGTTGGTCTCTGACTGTGTGTTAGTGTTCCGTTGGTCTCTGGAGCCGGTCAGAGATGGACAGAAAGATAAACGCCAGGCGTTTATAAGACGCGTAGGTCCTCATTCCCCATAGGCCCGCTCAAAATGCATGGACTCGCCATGATGTGTGCCTCTCGCTGACTCTACTTATCAATAGCTGGTTATGGGCGTTCTGGGAAAAAGTAGATAAACAGGTGAACAAATAAGGGGTGATTGAACCTGTTTGCGTCATTGTACCACTAGTGCAGGGAATGTCGCAAAGTCTGCAGGAGGCACAGACCCTCATATGGCCGCAGCAGAATGTGAGGACTCAGGACGAATTACAACTCCCTGCTAGCCTCCATATTATTCGTGTTCCTCAGTGTGGATGGCGCTATCGCCAGTATATCCCTTGGCTGTTCAGGCCCTGTCTAATGTGGCGAAAAGTGGAACACCACAGCACTCTTAAACTGATCCCATCAATGCCGTCCCTGTGCTCTTGTTTTATCTTGCCCTCTCTTTCCCCTCGGCAATATGTAATACTGGCTGTGATATAATTTAACTTAGCAGATTGACTCAAAGTCCCTTTAGAATTACCTACAGCCCATCTTAGTTGTTTATATTTCTTTATAATATCCAACAGACGGATTACGAACAAACTATCTGACATTCTTGATGACAAAACACATCCACTTATATGAATTTGACAGCAGAACGAAGTGGCAGACTTCGAGTACCCAAAAGTCGTACATCACGTTAGGCCAACTCTTTTGTCCCTCAAGCTGTAACCCTTTTCAACTGTAATATCAGTGTCTGTCAACATTCTTTAGTTGTTTAGTACTAGCCCATTCAGTAGTTCACTGCAACATTGCTGACATCAGAAGCACAGGGGTCATAAACCATAAGTGTTTCTGATGCCAGGAGAGTTACACAGGTAACAAACAGTACGTCTGCTACAGTTCATCTCTTTACCTGAGAGTTATGTGTATGGGCAGACATTGAATTTCCCCATGAAATATTGATAAAGTATTATTGTATTGTATTGTATTGTATTGTATTGTATTGTACTGTATTGTTTTGTATTGTATTGCACTGTATTGTATTGTATTGTACTATACTGTATTGTACTTATTGTACTGTTTTGTACTGTACTGTTTTGTACTGTACTGTATTGTACTGTATTGTATTGTACTGTTTTGTACTGTATTGTATTGTACTGTAATGTACTGTATTGTATATGTTCTCTCAACCATTTCTGAGACCGGCTATAGGCCTACAGTTGTATAAATACATATGATTTTCGTTATTCTGTTTTCATTATTCTGTTTTCGTTATTCTGTTTTCATTATTCTGTTTTCATTATTCTGTTTTCGTTATTCTGTTTTCATTATTCTGTTTTCGTTATTCTGTTTTCATTATTCTGTTTTCGTTATTCTGTTTTCGTTATTCTGTTTTCATTATTCTGTTTTCGTTATTCTGTTTTCGTTATTCTGTTTTCGTTATTCTGTTTTCGTTATTCTGTTTTCATTATTCTGTTTTCGTTATTCTGTTTTCATTATTCTGTTTTCGTTATTCTGTTTTCGTTATTCTGTTTTCGTTATTCTGTTTTCGTTATTCTGTTTTCGTTATTCTGTTTTCGCTATTCTGTTTTCGCTAATCTGTTTTCGCTATTCTGTTTTCGCTATTCTGTTTTCGCTATTCTGTTTTCGCTATTCTGTTTTCGTTATTCTGTTTTCGCTATTCTGTTTTCGCTATTCTGTTTTCGCTATTCTGTTTTCGTTATTCTGTTTTCGTTATTCTGTTTTCCTTGCGGCTCACGGCGGTTTTTGTTGTCAGAATATGCTTATAATGCGATAGATTTATCTTATTTTATTTACTTAGATGCGTGTGCATATTTAGTAGAATAACTGCTATACATATGTGTGGTTTGGTATTTTAGAGTCTGCTTTATTGTGATGTATGTATGTTTAATGTGTTGATCTTAACATGTACGCTCGTCAGATATGCCGCAAAAAAATCCTAATGTTTATGGATATGGCAATAAAGTGTATCTTATCTTCTCTTCTCT
Organism: Semisulcospira habei; assembly: GCA_036245525.1. Lineage (NCBI taxonomy): Eukaryota > Metazoa > Mollusca > Gastropoda > Semisulcospiridae > Semisulcospira > Semisulcospira habei. The sequence continues at coordinate 148,050,385 of BTPG01000004.1, forward strand.
TATCTTATCTTTTCTTATCTTATCTTATTTTGGTGAAAAGGTGTACATCGCACACCACTATGTGATGGCTTGATGTGACCAGCTGTATACCCTTATGACATTTCACAAATCAGTCACGTTTCAGTTGTGTTTGTTGCCTGAGGTGTATATCTTTTCTTTTCTTCTCTTCTCTTCTCCTGTTCTTTTCTTTTCTTCTCTTCTCCTGTTCTTTTCTTTTCTTCTCTTCTCTTATCTCTGTGTCGCGTTCAAGGACGTAACTCATGACCTCTGACAGTAGAGGGTTAACCGTTTCACTGCCATAGGGCTCAAGATTATAGTTTTTGAAAGCAATGCAAATTCAGCACCGAGTAATCCCATCAGCCCAAGAAAACGGATATGAATAGGGTCTCGAAGAGGCAAAGAACCTCATGAACCCCCGCAGCTGCAGGGGTTCATGAGGTTATTTCCCTCTTGCAGATAGTTGCTGTAAATTATTCCAGTGAAATGATTTAAAATCCATTAGTGCGAAGCTATTAGAAGTCCCCCCATTATGTTATAGTGATAGTACATCTCTTTTTAAAAAATACCTTTTCACTACAACAAAATGGAGTCATTGCTAATAGCTCAGCACTGATGGTTAGCTGATTAGAAATGGCAGGTCATGAAATCAGACTGTCATTAAAGAGCTATTTTTACAGTACAGCGACTCTGCCCGATTAAAAAAAAAAAGAAAAAAAGAAAAGAAAGACAAACATGAGTGGCCATGACATAAAATGTTGTGTTTTTTTTTTAGGTTCGGGTGGGTGTAAATCGTAGATGTAGAGGCATGTTATCAGTATTAGACTAGCGAAAATACTCCTACAAATGGCAACCTACACATCTCGGTGTCACATTCCTCTTGCATGGCAACATGACGGTAGTCGGTTTTAAAAAAAAGTGTACACAAATGTGCGCGTTACCCTCTGTAGACTACGGTTGAATTCAGGAATCAAATATACCATAATAGTTCAAGGGTGGAGTCAGAACAACCTGTCGTCTCAAGGCAACAGTCTATTCTGACACCATCCTTGAACTATCATCTTCAATCCATATCGAGTTGCGTTGGTTCATGAAAGGTTTATTTCCCTGGTACTGCACGTACATTTTTGTTTATGGAATCTTCCTTCATTCACCCGCCAGAAACCAAAACCCGTCCAAGAAGCATGGATACAAACTTGGTCTCAGCAAGAGGCATAGATCCTCATGAGCCCCCGCGACTGCGGGGGCTCATGAAGATCTATGCCTCTTGCAGTTACACCATGTTCAGTGTTTTCTCTCGGCAGTGAAGGGATTAACGGTGAAATGAGCCAACAAATAATAACAAAAAACCCAAAAAAACCACAATAATTTAAAAACATCATCGTCAATAATCACGGAACCTTGTCGTAAGTTCCCATGCGGCCCCATATGTTGTAGAGCTCCTGAGACTCCTGAGGAGAGATGCCAGGTCGCAGTATCACCTTGTTGATCACCTGTATATCGTCCCAGTGCTCAGCACTGTTCCAGTCCGTCGGCGTCGGCTTGGACATGCTGCTGGGATGGGTGGGGGAGTTCAGCAGCAACTGAAACTGAGATGGACATGCGCATGTTATAAAAATAATAATCAAGGAAAAGAACATGGAAAAAAAAATTGGGTCACATAAAACAACCGCACTTTATTTCTTCAGACCCAGTGCGCAAAGGCTATCGGACCGACGTCGGCCCGATTGCCTTTTGCGCATTGGGAAGTTTGTCAAGGACTACTGTTTTTGCAGAATCTAAAATTCGTGCATAATGTCACGCGCGGCCATGGCAACTGTATTTTTTTTTTTTAAGAATCTTTGCGAAATACAAATTAAACACATGTTCTGCTAGAAATCGAGAAGATATGGTTTGTGACCTGTGGAGCTTAGCTAGTTCAACGGGATAATTGATGGTTGGCAATGATCAAAATCAATGTCACATGTGAAGAATCAATACCGTATGTGCGTGCAATATCATTGTTAGCGCTCATATATTTGGCAATGGCCACTATGTTTGCGTACAAGATAAGTTAACAAATAAAGATACCAGACAATCGTTCTTTAAATTGTTTTAAACAATTATGTTTAAATTTTTTTTAATCAAAAAAGAACAAAATATAACAGCAGCAGTACGTAAGTAACGTTGGCACTCTCTATATTAGCCTGCTTGAACATTGAACATGTTCACAGATGATCAATTTAAACGTTAACACTAATGCAGTCTTTGGACATAACGGGATGTATAAGATATACGGGCCACTTACCCGGCTCTGAGGGTGAGCAGTTGGTGACTACGGTGAGAATTCAACAGCAGCGCTCAAAATGCCTGACAAGCTCTGCTAATGTGACAGCTGTCTCTCCAATGCCAAATGCGTTGGATTCTACCGCGACTTGCTTCTCCCTTTAAATACGGTCACAACACGCACATCAGTGAAACCGGACGAAATCGGCGCCAGCTGGAAGTCCTTGTCCCTTCAATAATAGCATAGCAACATCAGTGAAAACAAACAATGATGAACAATGAACAATGAACCTTTATTTTCCAACGCCGTAGAAGTTATTGGTAACAGGACCAGTTTTCAAACTTGCCGTTGCTACATCTACTACATAAATGACATAGACGTGTAAACATACACATACCACACACTGACGCATGTATGCACTCGCTCACGCACGCACGCCCGCACATACACACGCACACGCACGTTCACACACACACACAAACACAAACTTCACACACGCACGCACTTAGACACACACGCACACATATACACACACGCTCTCGGACACGCACTCCAGACATGGCGTACGCGCATAACGCGTACGCACAAAAATATATAATGAGTAAAAATGCAAATTAAAGCAATACACAGAAAATCATTAAGTACATTAGAATTCATACAGCAAAGGCAAATATGTATATATGTGCTCTCTCTCTCTCTCTCTCTCTCTCTCTCTCTCTCTCTCTCTCTCTCTCTCTCTCTCTCTCTCAGTCTCTCTCTCTCTCTCTGTCTCTCTCTCTCTCACACACACACACACACACACACACACACACACACACACACACACACAGCATGCACACACACACACACACAGCATGCACACACACACAGCATGCACGCACACACACACACACACACACACACACACACACACACACACACACACACACACACACACACACACACACACACACACACACACGTGAGCGCGCGCCGAAAAATATCGCGTACACACATATGAAGGCAAAAACATTATACATGGTACATGCAGTATTCAATGCCAGCAGGCAGCACTCGTCACGTGGACAGGCGCACCCAGTGCGCCAAAGGCCATCAGGCCGACGTCGGCCGCCGTTGGCCCGATGGCCATTTGCGCATTGGGTCAGCTCTTGGCGAAGGGGCCGGAGACTGCGGAATTAGGAGAGGAAGAGTAAGGGAGTTCTTCACCAACTCGGGTCCCTTCCGCTCTCGCCGAGAGGCATAATTATATTCTCATCAAGCGCTGCAACCGGCGCGGCAGGGTTAGGATTAGGGTTAGCAGCAGCAGCAGCAGGGGCTTGGTGAGGACAGAGATATGTAGGGGTCCCTACACATCTCTGGTGAGGATCTATCTTGCTGGCAGAATTCAGGAGTCCCTTACGTCTTCGGCAAAGAAACGCTTCATGGTTAACCACTTCACTGTCAGTAATTTCCCCATGAGGGATTAATAAAGTATTATTACTGTATTGTAGTAGGCGGACACTGTTTCTACAATCACTACCGCTAGAGGGCGAACACCACTCGTCTGCAAGCGGCATAGACTCTCACGAGCCCCGCATTTGCAGGGGCTCATGAGGATCTATGTCTCTTTGCTGGATTCTAAGGCGGAACGTGGAAGTATTTTACCTCTGGGAGACTACAAAGGGTGAAAAGAGATGGAAACTGATCCCAGACCGACTAAGGAACACGTGGATACAAAGTGGGGTCAGCAAGACTGAGGCATCAGCCTACGCACCTGCCGGGGGTTCATGATGTATATCTCTTGCAGTTGGATCGTGTGTTCCGCTTTTCTGGTCAGTTTTCGCAGAGCGGACTGAGTGACGCATTATTTCATGGGCCTTGTCTGGGCGTGCGCGCTTGGCGATAAAAATGTGTACACATACCAAGGGGAATTACTGACTCAGCGCTGGACAGCCAAACAGTTAGATCCCCTGCCCCCGCCTATCAGGCACCCAATCGCCAGCCCACACAAAAATACGCAGGTATAGAACAAGGCCATCATCTACATCCCTAAAAAAGGATGCATCAGGTCAAGCCTATAACCCATGTCTTTTACTAGAACTTAGGAAGTAGGCAGGAGAACCAAAAACACATACACAAGCATAATTATGAGGATAAAAATGTGTGTACAGGGGTGGAAGCCGTGGGGTAAGGAAGGGGGGAGGGCGGGGGGGGGGGAAGGGGGGGGGTTAAGGGTAACGTACTACTTCTTGCATATCACTGTAGTGTCACTATGCGCACCTAAAAATGTGACCAAGAAATTCGTTGTCAACATCTGTCGTAACAGTCACTAACTGAAAGTAACCTCGTCATTGCCGGCAGAGCACGGTCACCACCAAACTGCGTGAGGCATAGATCCTCATGAGCCCCCGCAGTCGCGGGGGCTCATGAGGATCTATGCATCTCGTTGGCCCCATAGTTCATTCCTTGCGCGTAGCGTTCCTCTGACAGTCATCGTGCCTTCAGTTCGTGTCGATCCCAGAGACTTTACTCGTGGCCGCCGTCAGACGATTCCTTCCGTCTGGAGCCTGCAAGAGGTACAGCATCTCATTAACACCTGCACAATGCACAGTTCAGGGGATCATGAGAGTCTACACCTCTTGTAGCTGAAAGGGGCATGGTTTCTGGACTGTAAACGGTCAGTCAACCCGCCATGCTGAGTTACAGGCGCTTTCACCAATAGAGGTGGACATAATTATTATATTATACTGTTACGTGGTGGAGTTGTAGTCGAAGTATGATAAACACACCAGACACACACGCACGTAGAGTTCTTTTAAATAGACCTCATTCAGCTGCAATCCGTCAACCGTGGCTTAAGGATGTAGACAAAACTGGAGTAACAGTTCCAACAATATTTAATTCAGCAATGCGATATCCTCACAGTAATGCTCTTTCAAATGCACAAACTACTGAATACAAAGTCTCTTCTGCGATGTACTCACTACGACTCAAAGTTTCTCATACACAGCGTCTCTCGCAATAAACTGCGTATCTCTACAACTGACAAAGCAAGACAATGTACTAACGGGCTTTCCCAGCGCCCTCCTTATATACACTATCAAAATCTAGAATCTTCTACGGAAATCATGAACTCAACCAATCAGAACGGAACACACGCAGCCGAAACTCATTAACATGAACTTTCCAGAAACAATATATCAGGCTACAAAAACACGGCTGCTCACTTCAGCTCTAAATTCTAGCATATAATAAAGACACATAAAAGTATGGTATCCCTATCTATGATAGCTCAAAAAAGTACGAGAACATTCACCAAACAAAATAAAAGCTGCTCACTTCACGCGCACAACGAAAACAAAAAGTAGCGAAAATGTAGCGATGTCAGATGTCAACTAACCGACGTGACACTTACGAGGCCACCAGACAGTGCGACCTGTCTACAACGTTCCGGACTAAACAAAACGAAATCGGCTCTACTCACGAACAAAAGAAAATCTTACTAAAAAGGCACGAAATCATAACCGTGATAGCTCAAATAAATAACATATCGTTACCTACGAATAACACATGTACGCTCTCACAGGATAACACAACCACAATCGTAACATATACTTACATCATAAAAGCTTCAAATTTGTACGCTGCCATATGCAAGCTATAGTATAGTACTTACAGATAAGGGCTATGCAGACCAATGGCTTTTGTTCAAGGGTGATGCCACAATAGCTTGGTGCCTACAGGCCCCAAGCTATTCTGGCACTACCCTTAAACTATTTTAGTCAAACTTATTTCACACACTGGTGTATTCCGAATAATAAGGGTTAAATAACCTATATAAATTTGTATAGAACATGACTGGGTTCCAACAAGACAGTTCACACTGGTCAAGGCTAATACTCAAAGTCAAAGGAAATGCTTCATCATGGTCTGCTGTGTTTGTTATCTTTTGTTTAACCCCCCCCCCCCCCCCGGCGCCTCCCCACTCTTTCTTTTGCTGTCGTTGTTTTCCGTTTGCTTGTGAAGTTAGTTTGCTTATTTGTGCATGTTATTTGTTTGTTTTGTTTTTGCTGTGTTTTGTATTTCTTTCTTTCTTTGCAGAGTTTTTACAATTTCCACACACATTCGGAAATGACAAACCGTCCTGCATGCCTATATATAGTTAGAAAATACTTCGTGCTGGTTCAAATTTACACGTTGTTTGAATGTCACTCCCCCCCCCCCCCCCCCCCCACACACACACACACACACTGGGCAGCTGGTTCTGAAACTCTGTTAAATTATTATGTGTGTCCTGTTTGGCGTGTCCTCAGTTGGGTGACCCGCGTCTCACAATATAAGTCCACCCGCACACTCTCAGGCCCATTTGCATACCCCCTGTAAACTCCTGGTACAAACTCCCTTGTTTTCATCCCTACGTCACACCACCAAAAACTTTAACGCAAACCGTACCATGTGACCGGGATACAAAATCTCTTGTAGCAACTAATGGCCGACTTTTTGTAGCCCTCTTTCTGACGCGTCTTGGCTGCCAGTTTTGTTCCATAAATGATCACCAAATCAACCTAAAGTACAACGTTATCTAGTGTTGTTCGAAACAACAGGCACACTACTGGAAACGACAACGTCATGAAAGATATTAAATTACGTCATAAGTCTATTATGTATAAATGTCGGAAGATTTTTTCTTGACTTCTTTTACGAAAACGTTGGAGGAATGAAAACAAATACGTTATTGGTAGCAGGGGCTTGCTGCACGGACCTTTGTAGGCCTTCGGGAGGTCAAAGGAACCATTGTTCGGGGTACAATGGTTCCTTTGACCTCCACTCAGTCCTACAAGGGTCCGTGTAGTAAACCCCTGCTACTATTAACTTATATAATATAGACAGACATAAGACATAAGACATTTATTCACCAAGTAAAACGTTACAAGGATTTTTGTGTGACATGGCGACAGTAAAATACATCCTCATTTGCTGCACATGCATTCATCATGACATACACTCAGTTGGCGATCGTCCTGTATACAGCACTAAGATAGATAAACACAATATTACACACATATCAGTCCTATGTCACAATCATGGAATCACGTTGTTCCATGGATGGTGATGAACTGAGGACAGCTTCTGGACAGAAACTGCATCTGAATCGAGAGGTTCTGGCTTTCAAAGCACGAAACCGCCGGCCAGAGGGCAGAAGCTCGAAGAGATGATTGGCTGGGTGTGACAGATCGCGAACGATCTTTCCTGCCTTTCGTTCCATATGCGTTTTGAAAATGGAGGCAACAGATGGAAAGTCGCAACCAGCTATTTGGGAGGCAGTCTTTACAATGTGCTCGAGCTGGTTCTTTTCTGTCCCTGTTGTGCTGCCATACCAGACAGTGATAGAGAAGCACAAGGTGCTCTCTATCACCGCGCGGTAGAACTGTGCCATGATTCCTCTGGACATACCGAGTTTCCCCAGCTGTCTCAGAAAGTGGAGACGCTGTTGGCACTTTTCCACAATGGCCGTAGTGTTATTGTCCCAACCCAGATCGCTCGAGATGATGGAGCCGAGAAATTTGAACGAGTCGACTTGTTCTACGGTTGATGACAAGGGGCAGTATCGGGACTTTGATTTGACGAAAGTCAATCACCACCTCTTTTGTCTTTGAGACATTCAGTTCCAGGTCATTTTCCGAGCACCAGTCGACCATTCTCCAAACCTCGTCTCGATACACAGTTTCGTCGGCATCAGACAACAGGCCCTCAAGGGTGGTATCATCAGAAAATTTAAAAATTTTCACAGACGGGGTTGCGGAGACACAGTCGATTGTGAACAGGGTAAAGAGAAGCGGAGAGAGAACGCATCCTTGTGAAGCGCCAGTGTTCAGTGTTACAGCGGCAGAGTGTGAATTGTAGAGTCTTACGACCTGAGGACGGTCCAGAAGAAAGTAAGGGTCCAGTGACATATGGAGGGTTGAACATTGAGGTGAGCGAGTTTGTCGAAAAGCTTGTGAGGTATGATGGTGTTGAAAGCACTGGAATAGTCAATAAACAAAACTCTGGCATAGGTGGCGTGGGGTCTCCAAGTGCTGCAAGATGAAATGCAGGCCCAGTGCGACTGCATCATCCACTGACCTGTTCGCTTGGTAGGCAAACTGGAGTGGGTCAAGCAAGTGCCCTGTGGATACCCTCAGGTAGCGAAGAACAAGCCGCTCCAAGACCTTCATGGCAACAGACGTCAGTGCCACGGGGCGGTAGTCGTTCAGCTGGTGACCTTTGACTTCTTGGGAACAGGGACGATCACGGACGACTTGAAGCACCGCGACACCGACATCTGTTGTAGAGAGATATTGAAGATATCGGTGAAGACAGGAGCGAGCTGGTCAGCACAGAACTTCAAGGCAGCCGTAGACACGTGGTCGGGACACAAGGCATTCCTGAGATTCTGTCTCTGGAAGAGACGTTTTACCTCCGCCTCCCGAACGCTGAAGGGCGGCGTCAGAGTCGACGCGTCTCCAGGAAGCGGAGGACGGTATCCAGGAGTGGGATTCTTCTGGTCAAACCTGCTGTAAAACAGGTTCAGCCTGTCCGGGAGCTCCGGGTCCACGTCGTCGTGAGTTGTTGCCCCTTGCTTGTAGCCGGTGGCCTGCTGCAAACCCCGCCACACCTCTCGCATGTTGTTGGAGGAGAACTGGTCTTTGATTTTCTTCCTCTAGGTCGACTTCGCCTTGCTGATCTCGCGACGCAGCGCAGCTTTGGCCTTTCTGTACTGCTCCCCGTCGCCACTCTTGAAGGCCTCGTTTTTAGCGTCAAGTTTTACCTTGACTGAGCGGCTGAACTACGGCTTATTATTGCCAAAGATGCGGACGGTCTTGGTCGGGACACAGGCCTCCTCACAGAAGCCTATGTACGACGTCATTGCATCTGTGTACTCGTCCAGGCTACTGCTCGCCTCTTTGAAAACGCTCCAGTCCGTCGCCTCCAGACACCCTTGCAGCGTCTCCGTTGCCTCCGTGGTCCATCTCCTGACCGTCTTGGTGACAGGCTTCACAGCTTTCAGTCTCTGGCGAGAGGTCGGAGTGAGCAGAACCATGGCATGGTCAGACTTCGCCCAAGGGAGCCCTCGTAGTAGCACGGTAGGCAGACTTCAACGTAGTGTAGCAGTGATCAAGAGTGTTCTCTCCTCTAGTGGGGCAGTGCACATGCTGATAGTACCGAGGCAAAGTCTGACACAAGTTCGTTTGGTTGAAGTCGCCAGTGATGATGATAGAGCTATCAGGAAAGGCAGACACAGCAGCAACAACGTGCCTAGTTAATTGACTGATAGCAGCGGTAGCGTTAGCGCCAGGTGGTATATACACAGCGATGAGAACGCAGGAAGAAAATTCGCGTGGAGAGTAGAATGGCCTGCAGTTGATAGTCAGATGTTCAAGGAAGGGAGAGCACGACTGAGAGAATACTTTAGTATCCGTACACCAGCGGTTGTTTACTATGAAACACACACCACCACCAGCCTCCTTCTGATTGCACAAGCACACAGTATGCTCTATGTAGCGTGAAACCAGGGGAAGTAACCACTGTGTCAGGTTTGTCTTCTTAACCATGTCTCAGTCAAACATACGACAGAAGAATCCCTACATTCCCGGTTAAAGGTAATCAGATTAAAAAGTTCATCAGACTTGTTATTGAAGGAGCGTACGTTGGCAAGGATGATCGCAGGGAGGGGAGGGCGGTGGGCGCGTCGACGAAAGCGGACCAAAACACCACCGCGCCTACCCCGTTTCCTTATCGTGCGCCGGTGCCTCGCGTGGCCGGTAGGCCATTTTGAAGGCTGTTCGACTCGGGGCCGTCACGTGTACAGTAAGCACCCCCTCCTCGGGCCCACGATGGCCGCAGTGGGCCCGAAGACGTTTTGCTGCTGTTGGCACTCGGAATGCCAATTATACTTGCTCACGCCGTGCTAGGTGAGAGTATTGGGAGTGAGTGAGTGAATGCCGGAAAACAGCAATGTGCAGGCCGGGCAGAGTTTTCCCAGTCTGTATCAAGGGACCACACTCTGTCCGCCTGGGCTGTGACGCTGGTCTGATTTTTACCCAATCGTGTTTGAGCCCCACCACTTAATGGGAAGTAGCTCTCTTGGCTTGACTTCGCGAACGAAGACTTTATAGGGGTTGTCTACGACGTCTGCAGGCATGTTCGTGGCTGCGGAGGCCAATCCGGGACAGGCAGGTTCGACAGCAGTGGCTGCAGGGGAAGGTATGGCCAGGTTTTGATTTTCGACATCTCTGTTTTTGTCCTGAGCCGCCGCTTGTCCTTAAGGCTAGCTCTGTGAGAGTCCTCAAAGGAGACAGCTGCCTTGTACTGAAATGGTGGAGCGCCAGGAGTGTCGCGGTCCGCAGCAATCGAAGACCATTGGCGGTGGTCGATTTGGCAGGCACTAAGTGGCTTCTTCAGACTGTCTTTGTATCTCTTCTTTGGTGCCCCTCTGTCACGGTGTCCAGTGGCGAGCTCGCCGAACAGGGTGATCTTGGGTAGGCGATGATCCTCCATCCTGGAGACGTGCCCCGCCCAGCGAAGCTGTGTCCGCAGCAACAAAGCCTCGATGCTCACAGTTTCTGCCTGTTCAAGGACCTCGACGTTGGTGACATAGTCACTCCAGTGAATGCCGAGGATGGTACGCAGGCAGCGCTGGTTGAAGCGTTCGAGGAGTCTGAAGTAGCACACAACGAGAAATCCACTGACATACCCACTAAGCTACCGCGAAACCAGTGGCCGGGTGAACAACCTCTGTTTTGCCCTATCTGACATCAGAATGAGTGGGGGTCTACCCCCTCCCCTCCCCCCCTCCACTACTCATTCAGACTGGCTGTATAGTGGGAACACAACTGACGCTTCTTAGCTGCCAACTGTTGATACTGAAAAGCCAAGAGTCAGTAAATCCACTCAGAGCTGCATGGCGGGCGTGTCCCGGCCCATATCCTGACAGAAGAATGGAGCAACTTTCCCCACTCTAAACAGTCAGCCCGGTGTTTATGTGCAGGCCTTTCAATGGATTTAGATACCACTCAGTGAAAGTTACAAACAAATCAGGTATATGCCAGTGCGCAAAGTCCGACGTCGGCCCGACGGCCTTTTGCGCTTTGGGATAGTTGTAAGTGGTAAGGTGAGGCCGTTCTTTAGAGTTCGGTGTTTATGCCCATGCCTTTTCAAGGGGTTAATCAAACAATCACATTACTCACAAACCAGATAGGTGAGGCTGGCGCTGGCAGAATTGTACACATACCAAAGGGACTGAGTTACTCAGCGCTGGACAGACAAACAGTTAGATCCCCTGCCCCCGCCTATCAGGCAGAAAAATATGACGGGTCCCCTAGAGATGTAGATGATCGTCTGGTTCTATACCTGCGGTCGCAGTGTTGCTGTATTGATATTGCAGAATAAGCCTGACTACCTCAAACTGTAGATGTCAATGTGGCGGCTGCTTGTGAGCATAAGGTATACATTCTCAGTTTGTGTCTACCGTATTTAAAGCTGAGGTGCAATGAGAAAAACCCGCCTAGCGCGTGTTTTAAAAAGACTACAGGACCCAGCTTGGGCCCTGCCCCTAAGTGGGTCAAATCGGTTCGTAACACAGTTGACGGAGTTGGCAACTGCGTATCCCGAGCTTGCAAAACTCTCGGAAAACGACAGACCACTTCCTGTTGCACGGAAATCATCGCGATTAGCAGATCGGACAACAGCAGACGATTCTGTGACACTTTGAAACTGACCGACAGCCACGGATTTTACGCGCTGGGGACTATGATGGCAGAATGTACGGCTGTACATGCTGTAAGTATGACTCCTGACACTTTGTAGTTGTGAACGAATTTTGTCAACACGTACATTCAGTCCAATATAGGATAATATAAATAAATAAAGAAGCATTGTGATGTACATCCAACACAGTAAATTGGATGTGTGTGTGTGTGTGTGTGTGTGTGTGTGTGTGTGTGTGTGTGTGTGTGTGAGAGAGAGAGAGAGAGAGAGAGAGAGAGAGAGAGAGAGAGAGAGAGAGAGAGAGAATCGACTGTTTACATAGATGCCAAAAGATACAAGGTCGCCATGGGTCAAGCTGATTTTTAGTAGCTGCCCTTCGTATGGAGAAAAAATTTGCTGTAGGCCACTCCAGATGAAAAGATATAACAACAAACACTAAACGACGAATAACCCCTCCTTCCTCACCCTTCCGATATCATATAAGCTTCAGGCTGTACTGTGTAACTTACGGATAGCTCGGCCTGGTCCATATCCAGTGTGCGTCCAGGCAAGGCACAAATGGCCTGCTCTGTCCGTCGGGTGGTCGAGTGTCATCTGCTACTGTTGATATCAGTCAAAAATATCGCTGGTTTAGATCAGTGATCGCGGTTCCCACTCGCTGCAAACAGGAAGTGGCCTGTCTTTTTCACGGGAGTTTTGCCAGCACGACAAACGCAGTTGAAAACTCAGTCAACTGAGTCAGTTGCAAACCGGTTTGCCGAAGTTAGCCGAACGTTCACGAAGACAGGGCCCTCGCTGGGTCCTGCAAAGTTTTTTTAAAACACGTGCGGGGCGGAGTTTTTTGACTGTTTCTCAGCTTTAACAAAGCTGAGGTGCAATGAGAAAAACCCGCCTAGCGCGTGTTTTAAAAAGACTACAGGACCCAGCTTGGGCCCTGCCCCTAAGTGGGTCAAATCGGTTCGTAACACAGTTGACGGAGTTGGCAACTGCGTATCCCGAGCTTGCAAAACTCTCGGAAAACGACAGACCACTTCCTGTTGCACGGAAATCATCGCGATTAGCAGATCGGACAACAGCAGACGATTCTGTGACACTTTGAAACTGACCGACAGCCACGGATTTTACGCGCTGGGGACTATGATGGCAGAATGTACGGCTGTACATGCTGTAAGTATGACTCCTGACACTTTGTAGTTGTGAACGAATTTTGTCAACACGTACATTCAGTCCAATATAGGATAATATAAATAAATAAAGAAGCATTGTGATGTACATCCAACACAGTAAATTGGATGTGAGTGTGTGTGTGTGTGTGTGTGTGTGAGAGAGAGAGAGAGAGAGAGAGAGAGAGAGAGAGAGAGAGAGAGAGAGAGAGAGAGAGAGAGAGAGAGAGAGAGAGAGAGAGAGAGAATCGACTGTTTACATAGATGCCAAAAGATACAAGGTCGCCATGGGTCAAGCTGATTTTTAGTAGCTGCCCTTCGTATGGAGAAAAAATTTGCTGTAGGCCACTCCAGATGAAAAGATATAACAACAAACACTAAACGACGAATAACCCCTCCTTCCTCACCCTTCCGATATCATATAAGCTTCAGGCTGTACTGTGTAACTTACGGATAGCTCGGCCTGGTCCATATCCAGTGTGCGTCCAGGCAAGGCACAAATGGCCTGCTCTGTCCGTCGGGTGGTCGAGTGTCATCTGCTACTGTTGATATCAGTCAAAAATATCGCTGGTTTAGATCAGTGATCGCGGTTCCCACTCGCTGCAAACAGGAAGTGGCCTGTCTTTTTCACGGGAGTTTTGCCAGCACGACAAACGCAGTTGAAAACTCAGTCAACTGAGTCAGTTGCAAACCGGTTTGCCGAAGTTAGCCGAACGTTCACGAAGACAGGGCCCTCGCTGGGTCCTGCAAAGTTTTTTTAAAACACGTGCGGGGCGGAGTTTTTTGACTGTTTCTCAGCTTTAACAAAGCTGAGGTGCAATGAGAAAAACCCGCCTAGCGCGTGTTTTAAAAAGACTACAGGACCCAGCTTGGGCCCTGCCCCTAAGTGGGTCAAATCGGTTCGTAACACAGTTGACGGAGTTGGCAACTGCGTATCCCGAGCTTGCAAAACTCTCGGAAAACGACAGACCACTTCCTGTTGCACGGAAATCATCGCGATTAGCAGATCGGACAACAGCAGACGATTCTGTGACACTTTGAAACTGACCGACAGCCACGGATTTTACGCGCTGGGGACTATGATGGCAGAATGTACGGCTGTACATGCTGTAAGTATGACTCCTGACACTTTGTAGTTGTGAACGAATTTTGTCAACACGTACATTCAGTCCAATATAGGATAATATAAATAAATAAAGAAGCATTGTGATGTACATCCAACACAGTAAATTGGATGTGAGTGTGTGTGTGTGTGTGTGTGTGTGTGTGTGTGTGTGTGTGTGTGTGTGTGAGAGAGAGAGAGAGAGAGAGAGAGAGAGAGAGAGAGAGAGAGAGAGAGAGAGAGAGAGAGAGAGAGAGAGAATCGACTGTTTACATAGATGCCAAAAGATACAAGGTCGCCATGGGTCAAGCTGATTTTTAGTAGCTGCCCTTCGTATGGAGAAAAAATTTGCTGTAGGCCACTCCAGATGAAAAGATATAACAACAAACACTAAACGACGAATAACCCCTCCTTCCTCACCCTTCCGATATCATATAAGCTTCAGGCTGTACTGTGTAACTTACGGATAGCTCGGCCTGGTCCATATCCAGTGTGCGTCCAGGCAAGGCACAAATGGCCTGCTCTGTCCGTCGGGTGGTCGAGTGTCATCTGCTACTGTTGATATCAGTCAAAAATATCGCTGGTTTAGATCAGTGATCGCGGTTCCCACTCGCTGCAAACAGGAAGTGGCCTGTCTTTTTCACGGGAGTTTTGCCAGCACGACAAACGCAGTTGAAAACTCAGTCAACTGAGTCAGTTGCAAACCGGTTTGCCGAAGTTAGCCGAACGTTCACGAAGACAGGGCCCTCGCTGGGTCCTGCAAAGTTTTTTTAAAACACGTGCGGGGCGGAGTTTTTTGACTGTTTCTCAGCTTTAACAAAGCTGAGGTGCAATGAGAAAAACCCGCCTAGCGCGTGTTTTAAAAAGACTACAGGACCCAGCTTGGGCCCTGCCCCTAAGTGGGTCAAATCGGTTCGTAACACAGTTGACGGAGTTGGCAACTGCGTATCCCGAGCTTGCAAAACTCTCGGAAAACGACAGACCACTTCCTGTTGCACGGAAATCATCGCGATTAGCAGATCGGACAACAGCAGACGATTCTGTGACACTTTGAAACTGACCGACAGCCACGGATTTTACGCGCTGGGGACTATGATGGCAGAATGTACGGCTGTACATGCTGTAAGTATGACTCCTGACACTTTGTAGTTGTGAACGAATTTTGTCAACACGTACATTCAGTCCAATATAGGATAATATAAATAAATAAAGAAGCATTGTGATGTACATCCAACACAGTAAATTGGATGTGAGTGTGTGTGTGTGTGTGTG
Organism: Semisulcospira habei; assembly: GCA_036245525.1. Taxonomy (NCBI): domain Eukaryota; kingdom Metazoa; phylum Mollusca; class Gastropoda; family Semisulcospiridae; genus Semisulcospira; species Semisulcospira habei. The sequence continues at coordinate 148,065,911 of BTPG01000004.1, forward strand.
TGTGTGTGTGTGTGTGTGTGTGAGAGAGAGAGAGAGAGAGAGAGAGAGAGAGAGAGAGAGAGAGAGAGAGAGAGAGAGAGAGAGAGAGAGAATCGACTGTTTACATAGATGCCAAAAGATACAAGGTCGCCATGGGTCAAGCTGATTTTTAGTAGCTGCCCTTCGTATGGAGAAAAAATTTGCTGTAGGCCACTCCAGATGAAAAGATATAACAACAAACACTAAACGACGAATAACCCCTCCTTCCTCACCCTTCCGATATCATATAAGCTTCAGGCTGTACTGTGTAACTTACGGATAGCTCGGCCTGGTCCATATCCAGTGTGCGTCCAGGCAAGGCACAAATGGCCTGCTCTGTCCGTCGGGTGGTCGAGTGTCATCTGCTACTGTTGATATCAGTCAAAAATATCGCTGGTTTAGATCAGTGATCGCGGTTCCCACTCGCTGCAAACAGGAAGTGGCCTGTCTTTTTCACGGGAGTTTTGCCAGCACGACAAACGCAGTTGAAAACTCAGTCAACTGAGTCAGTTGCAAACCGGTTTGCCGAAGTTAGCCGAACGTTCACGAAGACAGGGCCCTCGCTGGGTCCTGCAAAGTTTTTTTAAAACACGTGCGGGGCGGAGTTTTTTGACTGTTTCTCAGCTTTAACAAAGCTGAGGTGCAATGAGAAAAACCCGCCTAGCGCGTGTTTTAAAAAGACTACAGGACCCAGCTTGGGCCCTGCCCCTAAGTGGGTCAAATCGGTTCGTAACACAGTTGACGGAGTTGGCAACTGCGTATCCCGAGCTTGCAAAACTCTCGGAAAACGACAGACCACTTCCTGTTGCACGGAAATCATCGCGATTAGCAGATCGGACAACAGCAGACGATTCTGTGACACTTTGAAACTGACCGACAGCCACGGATTTTACGCGCTGGGGACTATGATGGCAGAATGTACGGCTGTACATGCTGTAAGTATGACTCCTGACACTTTGTAGTTGTGAACGAATTTTGTCAACACGTACATTCAGTCCAATATAGGATAATATAAATAAATAAAGAAGCATTGTGATGTACATCCAACACAGTAAATTGGATGTGAGTGTGTGTGTGTGTGTGTGTGTGTGTGTGTGTGTGTGTGTGTGTGTGTGAGAGAGAGAGAGAGAGAGAGAGAGAGAGAGAGAGAGAGAGAGAGAGAGAATCGACTGTTTACATAAGATGCCAAAAGATACAAGGTCGCCATGGGTCAAGCTGATTTTTAGTAGCTGCCCTTCGTATGGAGAAAAAATTTGCTGTAGGCCACTCCAGATGAAAAGATATAACAACAAACACTAAACGACGAATAACCCCTCCTTCCTCACCCTTCCGATATCATATAAGCTTCAGGCTGTACTGTGTAACTTACGGATAGCTCGGCCTGGTCCATATCCAGTGTGCGTCCAGGCAAGGCACAAATGGCCTGCTCTGTCCGTCGGGTGGTCGAGTGTCATCTGCTACTGTTGATATCAGTCAAAAATATCGCTGGTTTAGATCAGTGATCGCGGTTCCCACTCGCTGCAAACAGGAAGTGGCCTGTCTTTTTCACGGGAGTTTTGCCAGCACGACAAACGCAGTTGAAAACTCAGTCAACTGAGTCAGTTGCAAACCGGTTTGCCGAAGTTAGCCGAACGTTCACGAAGACAGGGCCCTCGCTGGGTCCTGCAAAGTTTTTTTAAAACACGTGCGGGGCGGAGTTTTTTGACTGTTTCTCAGCTTTAACAAAGCTGAGGTGCAATGAGAAAAACCCGCCTAGCGCGTGTTTTAAAAAGACTACAGGACCCAGCTTGGGCCCTGCCCCTAAGTGGGTCAAATCGGTTCGTAACACAGTTGACGGAGTTGGCAACTGCGTATCCCGAGCTTGCAAAACTCTCGGAAAACGACAGACCACTTCCTGTTGCACGGAAATCATCGCGATTAGCAGATCGGACAACAGCAGACGATTCTGTGACACTTTGAAACTGACCGACAGCCACGGATTTTACGCGCTGGGGACTATGATGGCAGAATGTACGGCTGTACATGCTGTAAGTATGACTCCTGACACTTTGTAGTTGTGAACGAATTTTGTCAACACGTACATTCAGTCCAATATAGGATAATATAAATAAATAAAGAAGCATTGTGATGTACATCCAACACAGTAAATTGGATGTGAGTGTGTGTGTGTGTGTGTGTGTGTGTGTGTGTGTGTGTGAGAGAGAGAGAGAGAGAGAGAGAGAGAGAGAGAGAGAGAGAGAGAGAGAGAGAGAGAGAGAGAGAGAGAGAGAGAGAGAATCGACTGTTTACATAGATGCCAAAAGATACAAGGTCGCCATGGGTCAAGCTGATTTTTAGTAGCTGCCCTTCGTATGGAGAAAAAATTTGCTGTAGGCCACTCCAGATGAAAAGATATAACAACAAACACTAAACGACGAATAACCCCTCCTTCCTCACCCTTCCGATATCATATAAGCTTCAGGCTGTACTGTGTAACTTACGGATAGCTCGGCCTGGTCCATATCCAGTGTGCGTCCAGGCAAGGCACAAATGGCCTGCTCTGTCCGTCGGGTGGTCGAGTGTCATCTGCTACTGTTGATATCAGTCAAAAATATCGCTGGTTTAGATCAGTGATCGCGGTTCCCACTCGCTGCAAACAGTGAGGAAGTGGCCTGTCTTTTTCACGGGAGTTTTGCCAGCACGACAAACGCAGTTGAAAACTCAGTCAACTGAGTCAGTTGCAAACCGGTTTGCCGAAGTTAGCCGAACGTTCACGAAGACAGGGCCCTCGCTGGGTCCTGCAAAGTTTTTTTAAAACACGTGCGGGGCGGAGTTTTTTGACTGTTTCTCAGCTTTAACAAAGCTGAGGTGCAATGAGAAAAACCCGCCTAGCGCGTGTTTTAAAAAGACTACAGGACCCAGCTTGGGCCCTGCCCCTAAGTGGGTCAAATCGGTTCGTAACACAGTTGACGGAGTTGGCAACTGCGTATCCCGAGCTTGCAAAACTCTCGGAAAACGACAGACCACTTCCTGTTGCACGGAAATCATCGCGATTAGCAGATCGGACAACAGCAGACGATTCTGTGACACTTTGAAACTGACCGACAGCCACGGATTTTACGCGCTGGGGACTATGATGGCAGAATGTACGGCTGTACATGCTGTAAGTATGACTCCTGACACTTTGTAGTTGTGAACGAATTTTGTCAACACGTACATTCAGTCCAATATAGGATAATATAAATAAATAAAGAAGCATTGTGATGTACATCCAACACAGTAAATTGGATGTGAGTGTGTGTGTGTGTGTGTGTGTGTGTGTGTGTGTGAGAGAGAGAGAGAGAGAGAGAGAGAGAGAGAGAGAGAGAGAGAGAGAGAGAGAGAATCGACTGTTTACATAGATGCCAAAAGATACAAGGTCGCCATGGGTCAAGCTGATTTTTAGTAGCTGCCCTTCGTATGGAGAAAAAATTTGCTGTAGGCCACTCCAGATGAAAAGATATAACAACAAACACTAAACGACGAATAACCCCTCCTTCCTCACCCTTCCGATATCATATAAGCTTCAGGCTGTACTGTGTAACTTACGGATAGCTCGGCCTGGTCCATATCCAGTGTGCGTCCAGGCAAGGCACAAATGGCCTGCTCTGTCCGTCGGGTGGTCGAGTGTCATCTGCTACTGTTGATATCAGTCAAAAATATCGCTGGTTTAGATCAGTGATCGCGGTTCCCACTCGCTGCAAACAGGAAGTGGCCTGTCTTTTTCACGGGAGTTTTGCCAGCACGACAAACGCAGTTGAAAACTCAGTCAACTGAGTCAGTTGCAAACCGGTTTGCCGAAGTTAGCCGAACGTTCACGAAGACAGGGCCCTCGCTGGGTCCTGCAAAGTTTTTTTAAAACACGTGCGGGGCGGAGTTTTTTGACTGTTTCTCAGCTTTAACAAATGCCGTAGACTTTGAAATGGGGCTGGGTCGGAGCGCATTCCGGGCATGCACATGACGTTTTGGGCGTGCGGGCAGAAATTCTGGCAAAGAAGTAACACGATAAAAATGACGTCACGTCCAGCTACGCAAACCTTGTTAGAGAACGTCTTTTTGGCGTGTGTGTGTGTGTGTGTGTGTGTGTGTGTGTGTGTGTGTGTGTGTGTGTGTGTGTGTGAGACAGCGACCAGAACCCGCGTTTGAGGACGGACAAGCTTGAAATGTTAGGATATTGTCCCTAAAAGAATTATCTCGCGACCTTTTTTTTAATGTTTTGAGTAAGATGCTCATTGGCGAGAAAATGGCTGTTTCACAAAAACAGGTTGATCTACACTGGAGTCCGTAATGTTTCTTATCAGTTTTTACTAGATATTTTGCTTATAGCTAGATAAAAGGGAGGTATTGAATGAGTTCGTTAACCAGCATTGTACCTGTAGAACGTTTTGAGTGACAATTAAATATTTTTTTAAAAAAATATATTTTCACGTTTTGGGGATTTATTTGTTTTTTTTACGAAAAGAAAACCCAATCTTCTCATTAATAGTGTCACGACACGTATTCCCCCCCCCCCCCCCCCCCTATTTTTGTAGGGGAGTTAAATTTAAGGGGTGACAGAGATTAGTTTGTCACCGGGTAAAACGATAGCATAGGTGAGTTGTTTGGCCTTTACACGAGGAATTGCTGCCATACGAGAGTCGAGGGACGGCGTGTGACGCACGTGGTTGTTCTGCACGATCGGGTGGTTTAGTCTTGATTCACGTGAACTTACATCGCACTATTTACTGGGCGCATTTTTGCTAAACCGTACGATATCCAAATTGTTAGTCAGTCGCTTTCCAACAGCGAACAAAAGCAGTCGTTTTGTCGTTTTTGACCAGCAGAACAGAACAGTCTCCTAGGGAGGTCTTTCAGGCGTGGTTCGCCATTAGCTCAACCCCTCAATCGGTTGAGCCGTTCCTCTGTAACGGCCCTGCAATACGTTTCTGGTCGCCCCGGAGCCGGTGCCCTGGAAAGGAGAGAAAAGCTGCGACGACTGAACCCCTGGCTTGTCTTGTCTTTGTTTGTCTTCGTCCCAGCCGGGGCTTCTTCACGGATGTCAGTGAGTACACGTAACAATTCTTTAGTGGCCATATACTCGGGGGGGGGGGGGGAGGGGGGGAGGGGGGTGTTTGTCTGTGTTTGCTTGTTCTGTTATTATTATTAATTTAGTTAGTGAGTATTGGGGGGCAAGTGTAAGAATGTAGAAATGTCATTTATTTGGTAGCATCTAGTGGCGGAGGGTAAATTCGGATTGATTGATTGTACATTGCTTAACGTCCCGACAGCAACAAGGCTTTCTCAGGACGTGCCTGCACTGCTTGTGAAAAAAACCTAAACAGAATATTGAATGTATGTCGCCAGCCGGCCAAAACGTTAAATAAACCTACGACATGGGGCCTAAATAAAGCTAAGACCATTTAGCAACACACATCCAATATCAAGAGCTACAGGCAGTGCAGACAGTAGGGAGAGTTTAAAAAAGGCAAATACAGCTGAATGGACCAAGGGTAGACAGAAACACATGCCCCAGAATCGAAAAGGAAACCCACCCTGTGGGGCTGACCAGGGTGACCCTGAAAACTAAAAAGTAGTTAACCCCACCCAAGTCCCCCAGGGCAGACCCGGGTGGGGGAGGTAAATTCGGAAGCGAGTCATGTGGTAATGTGTAAATATGCATTTTGTTAATTTGAATTTATTATTGTTGTGGGAGAGAGGTGAAGGAATATAAAAGACGGCAATTAAGATTGCGGGAAGGGTGATGTGATTACCTTCCTTCCTTCCTTTTGTTAGTTATTCATATGTGTATTTTTGCACCCTTGTTTTAGTGCATCCAAAAACCAAAGATCTAAAGAACTAAGTGGCTAAGTCCGCCGCCGTGCTGTGCGGAAGGCCTGGGTGGTTCGTTGTGAAAGTGGAGGCTGGCTGTCACTCCGTCTCGTGGGACTACGACGCCGTACCTGAGCGCTGTTGCGAGCGTCGCGGCACGCCCCGTGTTTAGCCAGGTCGGGTCCTTCCATCACTAGCGTTATTTATTTAAGTAAAGTCTTGTCCAGTTGTAAACTTGTAAAGGACGTTGCGAGATTAATTTCATTTTCTCCTGGTGACAATATTGTGAGAGGAACTTTGTCGCAGTGACAGAAATATTGTGTATTCTGAAATATTGTGTTATTCAAAAGGAGCCATGTGCTTTGAAGAACCTTATCACGGAAGCAAGAGCGATAAGCTGAGCTGAGCATGATGGTTGTGCTTCCGTCGAGGAGGTCCAGTGACTTGTGAACTATATTAAATTTTTTTTAGTTTTCATTTGTATTTTATTAAGGATATTTGTTTTATAATATATTTGATGTTATTTATATTGTGTATAACGGATATTCGGGTTGGGGAGTGTGGACGTGTGTGTATGTGTGTGAATGTGATGTGTGAATGAGTGGGTATGATTGAGTGAGGATATTTGGGCTTGTTATTTTTATATGTAATAAATGTTGTTGTAATTGTTCCTCTGGTGTTTGTGTTGGGATTGGGGTGGTTGTTCTCGAGTGGTAGCGCACATAGATCGCGCCCCGGAAGCGGGTGTCGTGACAAATCGCATGATTTTTGGTATACGGCATTTACATAAGCCTGCAGTTTGTCTCGGCTGTCGGGTACGATTATACCAATTGTGACTTGTAGGCCCTAGGTGTGAAAATCAGACAGTTTTCTGCACCACTTTTTAAAGTTATATTTAAAAAAGCTAACATAACTTTAATTTTTCTTTTACGAAAAAGGCTATCTTCTCATTAATACCCGCATGATTTTTCATAGACAGTGTTTGCATAAGCCTGCTATTTGACCCGGCCCTGGGGTAGGACTAGGTCGAATTGTGCCCTGTAAGCCCTAGGCATGAAAATCAGCAAGAATATTGCAAAGTTGATCCTCTGATACGTCAAATGTTAGTATTGCGATGATGACGTATAACATCGAGTCGTCATTATAAACACGGCGTCGTGGGGCTAATGATGCCATGACGTGAAGCTTGAAGTGACGTCATTTGGCTGCTCGTGCTATTCTTCTTCAGAATAGCCGTATGCCACGGCAGACCACAGAGCTTAGGAATGGAGGGAATCGCCGTGTGCTCGTCTTTATTTATGTGTGCCATTGTGTGTAGATCAGAGGGTGGGCATATGGTTAGAGTAGTAGATGGATTCCTGTCGTTACACAAGCCCACAGAGCGTACTAATGGCGGGAAGTGCCGACGTGTGTGTTGATCAGAGGTTGGCTTAGAGAGGAGGGAAATGGATCAGTATGATAAGCCTACAAATATGAACAACTCTGAATGTTCCTAAAAGATAAACGCATCTGAGCTCCAAACAATACGGTAGACTTTGGGATGAAATCCTCATCTTGTTTTGCTTTGACCAAACTCGATCTATGATCATTGGTCGTTACGGCACAATTCTCTCCCCTGACAGTGCTTTTATGACATACTTTACTTTGTAATCTTCCTAAAATATTAGCATTGGTAGTCTTCCCTTTTCTTTTCACATTAACATTGTTGCTGAACTGACGCAAAGCACCAGACACGTCATTGTTATTACTCTCTCTCTCTCTGACAGTTTGATTTAGGAAGACCGCTTATAGAAAGTCGGTTGACCCACATTTGAGTCCGTAATTTTCCTTCTATTCACTTGCAATTTTGGATAGCTAGCATTGAAATAGACATTGGATGAGTTCGTAATCCAGCGTTGTCAGCACCTCTTCAACTTTCTGCAAAATAATTAATTCATTTTTGCAAGTTTTGGATTCAGTATACCCATCAAACAGTAAGCCCTGGCAGAGGCTGTGTAGAAGAAAACAGTCAGCCCTGGAAGAGGCTGCGTGCTTTCGGATGAGTGACGTGAAACATCAAATGCGTCACACTGTACAAAGCGTGGTGAGACTAGCTATTGACATCAAGGTTATAGTGACGTCATTTTGCTGCTGTACTATTATTCTTTAGAATTCCTGTTGCTACACGAACCCACAGAGCGTACTAATGGCGGGAAGCACCGTGTGTCCGTCTTTATTTGTGTGTGCCGGAATGTGTGTTGATCAGAGATTGGCTTAGAGAGGCGGGAAATGGATCAGAAAAAGAAAAAAGCACGTGAGCTACAAACAATACGGTAGACTTTGGGATGAAATCCTCATCTTGTTTTAGCTGCCAAGATCATGAATATTAATTTCCATGTCACTTATTTCCTTTTTTTAAGGCATTCTCTTTCCTATTATCTTCTTTTTTCTTGTGACTTGCATAGGAGATGGTTCGGCCTGGAACCTCCAAGAGAATCATTTTTAAAAAAAGATCTGGTCATTAATGCTGAACAGTAAGTCATTATTCTTAACATTACCTTAACAATATTTTCCACCACAATGCCATACTGTCTCTTTAACTCTAAAATCGCTTTTTTTAACATCATCAACATATGACTCAGTTTATCTTTAAGTAAAGAGTTATTGAACTTCCAGTAAGTTCTTCTTTTCATGTGAGGTTTTGCAAAATGTTCAATGGACACCAATGAGTGATAACCTGATTCAATCCTTGCAGACATGACATCCAACATTAAACATTCTGAATTCAAAAAGTAATCCAGCCTCCCCTGTTGGGTAGAATTAATCCGACGCCATGTATACTGCCTGGTTACAGGGCCAAGATCTCTCCATGCATCCACTAGATCAAATAAGGTCATAATATCAAGCACTTTTTTTATTGAGCGTGGGTGATTTAATATTTTCATACCTGTCAAGGGACCAAAATTAAGTTCAGAATTCAGTGGAAGATTAAGAAGTGAGTGGAACCAAGTTAATCGCGAAATAATTGAATAAGGAAAATGTATATCGCCGACTGCGAGTAAGTCATGGGGAGTGGAGACGGGAAGCGGTCGTACGTGCCGGTACGCACGACCTAACCTATTTAGCGGGGAAAGTTGGTCAGTACTTTATGCTGACAAGAGGAAGTGAGTACGTGCGGAAATGAAGGTACCTAAACTAATTATCCGGGAAAAGGGGTCAGTACTTTCCCGCCGGAGTCTATCAAAGAATACAACTACTCAGTAGTGTCTGAGGAAAATTCCAGAATTTGGAAAGAAATAGTCCGTACACAAAATAATTACATTAATGTTGTGATACAGGTGCTAGGCTAAATTTTATGCATGGACTGGATGTGAAATGCCGCATGTTTAGTATATTTTATATAGTTATTGAAGTTAGTTGAAATTGATGTAGAGATGTAAATGAATATTCATGACATCGCGTTAGAATACAGAATGAGGAAGGGAGAGATTGATTGATTGTACATTGCTTAAAGTCCCGACAGCAACAAGACTTTCTCAGGACGTGCCTGCACTGCTTGTGAAAAACAGAATATTAAATTATGTCGCCAGCCGATCCAATACGTTAAATAAACCTACGACATGGGCCTAAATAAAGCTAAGACCATTTAGCAACACACATCCAATATCAAGTGGAATACAGTGGACACTGTGGACACAGCTTGACGACCTCGATTTTGCAGACGACTTGGCTTTACTGTCCCACACTCATCAACAAATGCAGGACAAGACCACGAGGCTTGCTGACATCTCGTCCCAAGTGGGCCTCACCATCCACAAACAGAAAACAAAGACAATGAGGCTGAACGCAACCAGGGAAGAACCAGTCTTGCTTGCTGGCACCCCGTTGGAGGAGGTGGAGTCCTTCACATATCTCGGGAGCATCATAGACAAAAAAGGCGGCACTGATGCAGATGTCAGAGCACGAATCGGTAAAGCCAGAGCAGCCTTTCTCCAGTTGAAAAAAGTGTGGAGTTCCAGAGAGCTGTCACAAAACACCAAAGTCCGGATTTTCAACTCCAACGTAAAAGCAGTTCTCCTATATGGAGCAGAGACTTGGAGATTGACAAAAAACACAGTCAACAGAGTACAGATCTTCATAAATAGTTGCCTTAGAAGAATTTTGAAATTCCACTGGCCAGAGAAGATCAGCAACGTCAGACTCTGGGAGAAAACAGAGCAGACAACAGCAGAGAATGAAATTGGGCGAAAAAGATGGGGATGGATTGGTCACAGCCTGAGAAAGCCAGCTTCCAGTATCACTAGGCAGGCATTGTCATGGAAGCCCCAGGGAAAGAGGAAAAGAGGTAGGCCGAGAAACTCCTGGCGTCGAGACCTCCAAGCAGACATCAAGAGACTGGGAACCACCTGAAGTAAAATCGAAGGAGAAGCACAGGACAGGAGTCGCTGGAGGTCTCTCGTCGACGGTCTATACCCTGGGAGGGGTGACAGGCGTAAGTAATCCAATATCAAGAGCTACAGACATCGCAGACAGTAGGGAGAGTTTAAAAAAGGCAAATACAGGTGAATGGACCAAGGGTAGACAGAAACACATGCCCCAAAATAGAAGGAAAAACCCACCCTGTGGGGCTGACCAGGGTGACCCTGGGAACTAAAAAGTAGCTAACCCCACCCAAGTCCCCCAGAGCAGACCCGGGTGGGGGAGGAAGGGAGAGGGACTTGTTTTAATATACGGAGCCAGAACGTGGGGAGACAGAACACTTCGCGCTGAGAGAGACAAAAAGACCATGAGGTCTGAGACGATGGCAAGTAGTGTGGACTTGTGTGATCAAAAATAACCGGTCATTACGGATTCATCGGAAAATGATCAAACCCGGCAAGTCAGTAACCGAGTTCCTTAGTGAATCAGTTGTATGGATGCATGTGTGGGAAGCGCATGCGAGACGGCCCTCTCCAGAGTGAGAGAAATGTGTTGAATGAGAAGTTTATAACTACAATGATGAGAGTGTGAGTGGAGATCCCCCTGTTAACAACATTATGTAACCTACACCCACATCACAAACAAACCACCATCTTTCCTTAGTCCGTGACAATACATAAAAGTGTCCTTGTCAACATTCGAAACAACATTCCAATCAGCCCTTATGATGACATACTGGTTGTCTAGTCTTTCTATTTCCTTAAATACAGTGTCAAAAAACGAGGGGCAGTCCACATTACTAGGACCATAAACATTTGTAGCATCGGCGTGTCACACCAAGCCTGGCACTAATTTATATAGCGTCGCGGGTCGCCCCTATTATATTGCTACTTAAAGGACAGGCACCAAATGTATTGTGAGATCTAAGAAAGATCTCCAGCGTCCTACAAAAGGTGCGGCCCTTGGCTACGGAGGACCAGACTAGCTGACCTCATATCCTGTTTATATATGCCCTTGCGTCACCTGGTTCGCTGTCCTAATGCCCTAATAAGAGATTTCTGTGTGTCTGCCGATCTGCCCGCCCCCCCCCCCCCCCCCCCCCCCCCCCCCCCCCCCCCGTCACCCAAAAGGCTCTGAATGTCGCTGAGACGTGTCAGGAGGCAGCGGCCAGAGCTATCCTACTAGACTACAGATCAAGCACACAACCATTTTCCCAGTCTCACTCTAGTCTAAGGATGAACGACACAGATTATATTATCTATGCTGTTAACTCTTAAGACCAATTTGTGTTCTCTTGTATACTTGAGTCCACCTATTGTATACAAAGACGGATAAGATGCAGACAAGAGTCCGTAAAATAGAGAATGTTCGGCACTGAGTGAGCCACAACAGCAGTATAAAATGCCCAAATAAATATACTGCCAAAATAATCAACAAATCAATAATGCATTAAATAAACTAATAAAACATCAATATATCACTATAAATCTAGCCTTATCTAATCAATACACAAGAACTACCTGACAGAAGCGTTGAATAGACCCAGTTCATGCTCTACTGAAGGGGGAGGGGATCAAGGTGGCTCTATTAATACACTACGGACTTATCTGCACCCGATTTGAGATGGCGATGCTTGGTTGAAATTCAGACGTTTCCTTGTTGAAGGCGATTGGTCGAAGTCGGAGAGTTGCAAGCGCTGATCCGAATCTGGCCTTGGCTGACAGGTCAAAAGACCGCAATTAGTCTGCCTAACCCTACCTAACCCACCCTACCCTACCCACCCTAACCCAACCCTAAACTCTACCTAACCCACCCACCCACCCTAACCCTACCATAACTAACCATAACCCCCCCCCCCCCACCCCACCCCCCTCCCACTGTGAGATGGCCTTAGTCACCTGCTCGGCGTTAAACCAAAATAACTAATCCTAACCCCACCCTAACCCTACCTAACACACCCTAACCCTACCCACCCTAACCCTAACTGTAATCCCTTTTAACCCTAAACCTAACTGTAATCCCTTTTAACCCTAACCCTAACTGTAATCCCTTTTAACTTTAAACCTACCCTACCCTAACCCACTCTTTGCGCAAGGATTTTGGAAAAGCTCGTTTGAATCAAATCTGTCACGATGCACCATTGGCTGCAAAGTTATGATGCCTGGTGGATGACAGCAGATGGATGGACAACCACTGGCCCTTTGCATAGATTTAATTTTGATGTCACACATGAGCCAAAAAATGAAGTCAAATACAAAAACATCAGGATTGCAAATTTTTACTTTGTTTCCCAAAGATGTATTTGACAATGTTTTAATGTACAGCTCATTTCTTGTGATTTACATTACACTGTCATGCACAATGTCTCACTTGAACAAGCTCTCTACTCTATTATGCCTGTGTCCATTAATGGTCAGGCAGGGGGGCACGGTCAGCGTAAATCTCAGTCAAAGCTCATTTCTTGTGATTTACATCACACTGTCAGGTACAATGTCTGACTTCAAGAAGATCAATCTCTGTTCTATAATGACAGTCTTTCTTAATGTTCAGGCAGAGGGGCACGGCCAGCGTAAACCTCAATCAAAGCTCATTTCTTGTGATTTACTTATGCACAATTTCTGACAAGAAACTCTCTACTCTATACTGACAGTCTGTTAATGGTCAGACAAAGGGGCAGCCAGCATAAACATCAGTCTCTCTGTTAGTGGTCATATGTCAGACAGAGGGCCAGCATAAACATCAATCTCTCTGTTAGTGGTCATATATCAGACAGAGGGGTACGACCAGCATAAACATCAGTCTCTCTGTTAGTGGTCATATATCAGACAGAGGGGTACGACCAGCATAAACATCAGTCTCTCTGTTAGTGGTCATATATCAGAGGGGTACGGCCAGCATAAACGTCAGTCTCTCTGTTAGTGGTCATGTATCAGAGGGGTACGGCCAGCATAAACATCAGTCTCTCTGTTAGTGGTCATATATCAGACAGAGGGGTACGACCTGCATAAACATCAGTCTCTTTGTTAGTGGTCATATATCAGACAGAGGTGTACGACCTGCATAAACATCAGTCTCTTTGTTCGTGGTCATATATCAGACAGAGGGGTACGGCCAGCATAAACATCAAAGCTCATAGCTTCTGACTGACATCACACTGATTACGGATTTAAACAAGCTCTCTACTCTATCATGCCGGTCTCTGTTAACAGTCACATAGCATACAGAGGGGCCCAGCCAGCGTAAGCCTCAGTCTCTCTGTTAACAGTCACATAGCGTACAGAAGGACCCAGCCAGCGTAAGCCTCAGTCAAAGCTGCCTCCAATACCAATGGCAACATTTTCTTCATCCACCACAGGCAAGTATGATGTCTTCCAAAGAAAGTCTGTGGCAACCACTGAAACAAATGTTATACACAATAGTTTAACAAGCAACAATAAGCATAAGGATACATCATTTGTATTACAGAGCAAAAACGGTAAAGCCATTAAGGCTCACAAGCATGACTGATCAACATGGTAATCATCGGACCTTGGTGACCTTCACCTTTCCAACAGCAAGTGTTCAAAACAGATAAAGGGTTATATCTGCGAAATTCATTTTGCACTTTATCCAAAATTATGCATTTTCACACTTTTATCAACCTCCCATGATCCTTGACATTTGCTAGTGAACCAAATTAGTATGCATAGAAAGACATTTGCTAGTGAACCAAATTAGTATGCATAGAAAGGTCTTATCATCATGCAGCCATTTGGTTGAAAGGCTTTGCAAAAGCGCTGATAAAAACTAAAATTCTACACCCCAAAAAAATTCACATCATTTGACAATATCTTGTTACCCTTGGCCATTTTGATGCGTCATCCAAATTAGCATTATCTCTGTACCAGATTTGGAATGGAATTTGTAAACAGTGCCTATTTGAGATAAAAATCATTCTTGTCAAAAATAGCTCTTAGTCACCTATGTCCTTACCTCGTCACCTTTGACCTTTTCAATGGGTCATCCAAATTAGTAAGGGAGACTGGGGCTAGTCAGGCCCCAGGCCAAGTCCATCCATTGGGTTTTATTTGGAGACTTTGATTTATTCAGTCATTTTGGTCAAATAGTTAATTCACATGCCTGTTCATCTCCCTGCATGGTAAATAGGGTGCCCATGTTTTGAAAACTTGTCAGCTAGATGTAAAAATCTGATTTTGCTTGTGAAAAGTAATTTCTTGACAATTTTGTATAGGTCAAATTTCAATACTTATAAATGACATCAGTCAGACATTCAGATCAGTAACCAAAGTCCTAATATCTGTAAAGTAGTAGTAGTAGTAGTGTGTGTGTGTGTGTGTGTGTGTGTGTGTGTGTGTGTGTGTGTGTGTGTGTGTGTGTGTGTGTGTGTGTGTGTGTGCACGCGCGTGTGTGCGTGCTTGTGTGCGTGCATGTGTGTGTGTGCAGTTACTTGTAGGAGTGACTGATATGAGTGTATTCAGCTCTACTGCCCTGTACCTCTGTTACCATGGTTCAGAGACTGCATATGTGTTTCAGCTATGTGCCTAGGACTTATTGGGAAAATACTCCAGGCTGTGTGTGATGCTTGAAGTGAAATTGATGCTGATGTTACTATTTGTTTTCTACTTGCTCTTTCTAATTCTGTCTTTCTTACCTTCCTCGCACAGTGTACAGTGAATGGGAGTTCATCCTATTGATTATCCACTGACAGTAGACCAGAACAGACTAGTGAGTTTGACTGCAGCTAGGGGTGTGTGCTGTTGTTAGCTTTGCTTGTGATGTGTCTATGTTTGATTTGAGCACTTACATTGTATAAGCTTCATTAGGTCACTGAGACTTTTCATGTTTGACCGGCTTGATTATTCAGGTCACTAGTTCATGTGCTGTTTTAGCAGGCACTGCATGTGCGTCTTTCTCTCTAACTCTCTCAGTGATGGTATAATATAAGTTACGAGTATTGGTCGGAGGGGTTCGCTACACGGACCTTTGTAGGCCTGAGGGAGGTCAAAGGAATCATTGTACCCGGAAGGCCTGAGGGGTACAATGATTCCTTTGACCTCCCGAAGGCCTACAAGGGTCCATGCAGCAAACCCCTCCGACCAATAACGTATTTGTTTTCATTCCTCCACTATTTTCGTAAAAGAAATCAAGACATCTTGCGACCTGGATCACGCCAGACATGACTGACGTCAAAGGAATATCTCTCTTGGCTTAACTTCGCAAACGAAGATTCTATAGGGCTTGCCCACGTCGTCTGCAGACATTATCTATCATCATCATCATCATCTCTCTTGGCTTGACTTCGCGAACGAAGATTCTATAGGGCTTGCCCACGTCGACTGCAGGCATTTTCGTGACTGCGGAGGCCAATCCGGGACAGGCAGGTTCGACCGCAGTGGCTGCAGGGGAAGGTCTGGTCAGGGTTCTGAGTTACAACAACTCTGTTTTTTCTCCTGAGCCGCTTGTCCTTGAGGTTAGCTCTGCGAGAGTCCTCAAAGGAGACGGCTGCCTTGTGAATGGTGGAGCGCCAGGTGTCACGGTCCGCAGCAAGCGAAGACCACTGGCGGTGGTCGATTTGGCAGGCATTAAGTGACTTCTTGAGACCGTCTTTGTATCTCTTCTTTGGTGCCCCTCTGTCTCGGTGTCCAGTGGCGAGCTCGCCGAACAGAGTGATCTTGGGTAGGCGATGATCCTCCATCCTGGAGACGTGCCCCGCCCAGCGAAGCTGTGTCCGCAGCAGCAAAGCCTCGATGCTCACAGTTTCCGCCTGTTCAAGGGACCTCGACGTTGGTGACATAGTCACTCCAGTGAATGCTGAGGACATAAGTCTTGTGACATAATTTAAAATATGTCATGACGTTGCCGTTTCCAGTACTGAATGTGCTTGTTGTTTCGAACAACACTAAGTGGCTTTGTACTTTAGAACGTTTGGCGATCTTTTATAGAACAAAACTGGCATCCAAGATGCGTCATCGAGAGGGCTACAAAACGTCCGCCACAGGGGTTTCTATATGACGGTCACATGGTACGGTTTGCGCTAAAGTGACTGGTCGTGTGACGTAGGGAGGAAAACAAATGGATATATACTTGACCTGTCGCAGCCATACACAGTGGAACCTCTTACATACATAACCCATATCATACTGAGGCTAAAATCTTCTTCAACTTTGTGCACTGCCATATGCAAGCTACATTATAGTACTTACAGATAAGGATATATAGACCAATGGCTTTAGTTCTAGGGTGGTGCCAGAATAGCTTGGCGCCTAGAGGCGCCAATCTATTCTGGCACTACCCTTGAACTATTTTAGTCAAACTTATTACACACACTGGTGTATTCCGAATGACGAGGGTTAATAATATGTGCAAACAACAAAATTGTCTTCCCAGTAACTTTTTAAAAAAATCAAAATTAGTACCTTTTCCTAAAGCAAAAGATTCCTCTGAAATTAATAATTTTTGCCCCATCTCTCTTCTATCAGTTCTCTCAAAGCCTCTGAAAAAGCATGTTCACAATCAAATTCTGGAATTTCTTTTAAAAAAAGGTCCCTAGCTATTATGTCAGTACCAGTCTGGTTTTCGTCCCAAGCATTCATGTTGGACTGCAATCGCATGAATAGTAAATTTGTGGGTCAACAGCATAAATGATTAAAAAAAATGGCTGATGCCATCTTCTCGGATCAAAGAAAAGTGTTCGATCTACTGTTACATGTAACGTGTACTGAGGCTGAGTGTGACATGTTTGCTGACGACTCAGCATTACATTCCGCTGGGAAAACTGTGCCTGAAATTGCAAATAATCTTCAAAAAGAGTTTCATGAAGTCTCTCGGTGGTGAAATGAAAATCGCATGCTTGTAAATCCCACAAAAACCAAGAGCACCAGCTCAACCCTCGACTTTCTTTTGACTCCAACCCAGTTGATCAGGTCAGTCATCACCGCCTGCTTGGAGTAATAATAGATGATGATCTAAGCTGGCAAAAGCACCTATTCTATATGAGAAACAATTTGTCCAAAAAGTTGTTTCTATTTTCCAAACTTAAAATGATCATTGACCTTAAGACATTAAAACATTAAAACATATTTTTCAGTGCCTACATTAAACCACACATTGATTATGCCTCAACAATATGGGATGGCTGCAGTGATAATCACTTCAAGAAGATAAACTCACTATACAAGTGCGCTGCTAAGCTTATCCTCCTTGATCCGTCTTTATCCACTGATGCCAACCTGGAGGTCATTGGGCTTGTCCCTCTCGTTAAGCACATCGCACTGAAAAAAATGTGTACTCATGCACAACATTCTTAACGAGAAAGCCCCATCTTACTTATCTAGGTTTTTTTCGCCAACTGAAAAGAAATACAGCACCTCGAGAAACAGTCTCTCTATAAAAAGGCCCCGTATAGACCTGTTAAAAACTAGCCTGTCTTATTCAGATGCTCTTTTATGGAACTCACTTCACTCACTTGTAAGAAAGGCCTCTGCACCTAATAGCTCAATCCTTGGAAAATAAAGTTTTGTTCGTTCTCTCTCTTTCTCTCTCTCTCATCTAAGTATCTCTTTCATTGTTCAATTTGATTATTTATTTTCTGTAAATATGTAAATTAGTTCATGTTCAGTTTGTATATAGTCTAGCACTTACATTTATCAGATGGAAGTTGTCATAGTAATGTATAATTACTCCTACTTTGTATATATAGTTGCCAATGTACCTCCATTTGCGTCTGACAGACTACAAGTGTGTTTCAGGGTTACAAAATAAAGTCGTTGTGTAAATACACCACCATAGACTGCCTCTGCCTCTTCTTCCATCTCCACACATCAGAGCCCTGAGAGATCAGGCTTACATATCAAGGTTATTATTGAGATGTAACATTATTATCTAAACTATGTAAGCTATTATTGAGATGTAACATTATTATCTAAACTATGTAAGTTATTATTGAGATGTAACATTATTATCCAAACAATCTAAGCTATTACTGAGATGTAACATTATTATCTAAGCTGTCTAAGCTATTACTGAGATGTAACATTCTTATCTAAGATGAGATGAGATTACTGAGATGTAACATTCTTATCTAAGTTATCTAAGCTATTACTGAGACTTTTCTCCTCTAGTAAGTGTCACCATTAATTCGGGCGGACCGTCGGGTTTTTTTCTCCGGGTACTCCGGCTCTTCCTCCCCCACGAATTCGGTATTAATTTCAGTCCACTTAATCAAATTTCAAAAATATAAAAAAAGATTTAAATTTCCAAAATTTCAGTAACTCGTTTGAGCTTGCCCTTAGCACCACGTGAATGTTCTGTGTTTATGCGCAGTGTGTGAGGAAATGAGCGTGATTCACGTGAGCGTGCTTATTGCGTTCAGTTCGCGGCTATGTCCTGCGCATTGAGTTGTCGACTGTGGGTCTGAAAACATGGTGCCGTTAATTTGTGTGTTGCCGTCATATGGACGAGATAGCAATATGCAGAGCGTTAGGAGCATTATTTTTAGGTTTCTCATGTGAACTACAGGCACCAGATTAGTAGTTGAAGAGATAGAAGTATGGTGGAGATGTCAGAGAATTCTTTTCAGGTTTCTTATGTAAACTACAGGCACCGGATTAGTAGTTATTTATCTCCAGAGTGATGGGCCTTCAAAAATGGCTGAAACAGCACTTTCAACTTGTTGGTCTACAGCTGTCTCTCCTCTTTTAATGCAACATGTTCGGCTTTTGTCAAATGAAATATGGTCTCTCAAAAGTACACTGGCACTTTGCAACAGCATCTCTGACTTTGTGTGTGAAAAATATGCAGGTACTAATGGGCAGATTCTGAAAACCAATAATGACACTGTTTACAGTCGCAGCAGATTGAACAGTAAAAGGAGAATAATTGGCTAGTTTTTGCCTACCGTATTAAAAATACGGTAGACTTTGAAATGGGGCTGGTTGGAGCGCATTCCTGAGCATGCACATGACCCTTTTGGCGTGCTGGGCAGAAATTGGGGCAAAGAAGTACCAAGATAAAAATGACGTCACGTCTAGTTACGCAAACCTTGCTAGAGAACGTCTTTTTGCCGCCAAAGCGCCATATGTGTGTGTGTGTGTGTGTGTGTGTGTGTGTGTGTGTGTGTGTGTGTGTGTGTGTGTGTGTGTGTGTGTGTGTGTGTGTGTGTGTGTATGTGACAACGACTTTAGCCCGCGTTTGAGGACGGACAAGCCTGAAATTTTAGGATGTTGTCCCTAAAAAAATTATCTCAAGATCTTTGTTTTTTTTAATTTTGGATTAAGATGCTCATCAGTGAAGAAATGGCCATTTTACAAAAAAAAAAAAAAAAAAAAAAAAAAAAGGTTGATCCACACTGGCGCCCGTAATTTTTCTTATTTTTAATAGATATTTTACGTATAGCTAGATGAAAGGAAGATTTTAAATGAGTTTGTTAACCAGCATTGTACCTCTAGAACGTTTTCAGTGATAATGAAATTGTTTTTAAAAAATATATATATTCACGTTTTGGGGATTAATTTCACAAATTATATGGGTTAATCTTAAAACAATTGAATCTTTTTTACGAAAAAAACATTCTTCGCATTAATAATCACATGATTTTTCCTATATGGTATTTACATAAGCCTACAGTTTGTCTTGCCTGTCGGGTACGATTAGGTCACTTGTGACCTGTATGCTCTAGTTGTGAAAACCAGACAATTTTCTGCACCACTTTTCGGAGTCTTTTGTAAAACAGCTAACGTAACTTTAATTTTTCTTTTACAAAAAAAGCTATCTTCTCATATGATTTTTTTATAAACAGTTTTTGCATAAGTCTGCTGTTTGTCCCGCCTCTGGGGTAGGATTAGGTCAAATTGTGACCTGTAAGCTCTAGGCGTGAAAATCAGCAAGAAAGTTGCAAAGTTGATCCTCTGATACGTCAAATGTTAGTACTGCAATGAGTGACGTATAACATCGAGTCGTCACTATGAACACGGTTTCGTGGGACTAATGATGCCATGACGTGAAGCTTGAAGTGACGTCATTTCGCTGCTCGTGCTATCATTCTTCTTCAGAATAGTTATGCTATGCCAGACCACAGAACTTACGAATGGCAGGAATCGCTGTGTGTCCGTCTTTATTTCGGTGTGCCAGTGTGTGTGGATCAGAGGGTGGGTTAGAGTAAAAGGAGATGGATTCCTGTAGCTACAAAAGCCCACAGAGCGTACTAATGGTGGGAAGCACCGTGTGTCCGTCTTTATTTGTGTGCGCCGACTTAGAGGGGAGGGAAATGGATCAGCATAATAAGCCTAAAAATATAAACAACTCTGAATGTTCCAAAACGATAAACGCATCTGAGCTCAAAACAGTATGGTAGACTTTGGGATGAAATCCTCATCTTGTTTCTGACTATCACAGTCTAGGGATCTCAACCCCTTTAATAATGTTTGCTCAGAGTTGAAAAATAAAATTGGTTACTGTGCATCAGCTGTTTTGTGGACCTACCATCGGACTTATCCCTATTTGTAATCAAGTGCTTGTGGTGCTCTTTAGGCTACCTTTTGACTAAATTCCCCAAAGATTTCTAAAAGTACTGCTAATAAATGATCATACTACTAAATATCAGCCTTCCACACACAAAATCAAAGTTAGGAGAGCATTTCGAACATTGGCCACCAAAAAAACTTCACACCCACCACCATTTTACAAACCTGACTCACTTCACATGTTGCGGGTGTCGATCTTCAAGAGATACATCTACACATTTTGGTTGTAAAATAATGAAAAGGTTACGTACAAACTTCCCCAGCGTGGATTATGCCATTCAGAGCCTCACAGATGTGTTTGCATGGCGTTTTTGGCAGCAACTGAACTTCCATCTGTCCTTCAACTTGCAGCAGGAGCACAACGGGATGATCAATCAACACCTGCAATCACAGTACATGTGTGATGACATTGAGATTCAGAATATTACTTGAACTTTTGCACATAGCTAGTTTGGAGAAAGACATTGGATGAGTTCGTTGGCCAGCTTTGTATCCTTTCAACTTCTTTAGTAAAAATTAATTCTTTTCAGAAAAGAATTAAAACACTAAAAAGCCTTTACTTCTAGAGAAGTGTCAGTGGCAGTGACGTAAAAGAGGCAACTCTGTCACCACGCAGACACTGACATAATACTCTAAATATGACGTCATTCTCTCTCGCACGCGCGTCTCTCTCTCTCTCTCTCTCTCTCTCTCACACAAACACACGCGCGATTCTCATGCACCCTCCAGGCGCATGAGGAACCCCACCCGGGTCTGCCCTGGGGGACTTGGGTGGGGTTAACTACTTTTTAGTTCCCAGGGTCACCCTGGTCAGCCCCACAGGGTTTTTCCTTCTGGGGCATGTGTTTCTGTCTACCCTTGCTCCATTCACCTGTATTTGCCTTTTTAAAACTCTCCCAACTGTCTGCACTGCCTGTAGCCCTTGATATTGGATGTGTGTTGCTAAATGGTCTTAGCTTTATTTAGACCCCATGTCGTAGGTTTATTTAACGTATTGGACCGGCTGGCGACATACATTCAATATTCTGGGTTTTTTTTTTCACAAGCAGTGCAGGCACGTCCTGAGAAAGCCTTGTACCATCATCACCATCGCATGAGGATCTTTGCCTCTTTGAGATGTTTGGAGCGCGCGCGCATGCACGTACTAACACGCACACACATCGACGCGCTTTCAAAAGAGCATGCAGGTGACCCGTGTAGTTAGTATATCATGTAGCTAGGTAGAGTCAACCTGCTTTCACACAAATTATAGCAAGACTGAAATTGTACCGTGAAGTTCTAGTTTTGTCACCATTTTCTCAAGCCTAGGAAGCTAAAGTGAAACTCATATCATGTCAAATATAAAATTACGCAAAAACTAAAACTTACATCATAACAAATAAAGATTGACAAATCAATGACGCGTATGTCCTGCGCCCCGTATAGAACTCACTGACGCATTGGCTGATCTACGAGACTTTTTCAATAGGAGATAATTCAACATCAGAATCAGGTCAAAGACAAAAGGAAGAGACCATTGACAGCGAGGACAGATCTCATATAGAAGGGACTTTGTGGGTTATGGTTCATCCCATCTTCTTTATATTGTTTCCATGCTAACATAAGCAAAATCCTCGATGCCCCAGGTGTGGAATTTTCTTCTATCGCGAATTTCTACCACCTTACAAAATTTCAGAGCAATCGGCCCATAATGCATAATTCTGCCATCAGCGACTGAACTAGTAAGACAGTCACTAGCTACATAGCAGACCTACAATAAAACAGTCATATCATACTTTTTCGGACACCGCACCCCTGTACATGGACCAATGTTAAACTGTTACACCGTTTGCACTGTCCCCTGTTGTAGATGGACGTCTATTCAGTTCCATTTGTCCAACCACGAAGCCAAAACGCCTTGCAGAATTACATAATCCACAAGACCCTGATGTACCGTGGCATATCCCTAACGCCTTGCAAAATTACGTCGTAATCCACAAGTCCAGTATGGGCACTGTGTGAGTTGCAGGCTGTTCCAGTGGCATGGACTCTGTAGTACTCGTGGCACAGACCTACATCCTTAGCTTATGTAATACACACCAAAGGGGTCTCAGTGCGGCATAAACAGCATTTTAATCTATCGATACAATTTTAAGAAAAAGCGTATTTGAGTCATGACAACATTGACTGCTAGTTGTATCCTTTTACTTGTAGCAATGAAAGCCTGCCATAGAGGAGATCGTTTTAATATTTCACTTAGTTTAATTAGTTTACGCGCTTAGAGCCCACTGCTCCTGGGGATTCAGCGCGATATAAATGCTCTTTATTATTATTATAATTGCAGTCTGTTTGTGATCAGTGTTTGCCTGCCATAGAGCAGATCGTTTTAATATCTCACTTAGTTTAAAGGCCCACTACCACCATAACTGTTCAAAGATACACTTCTGTTACAGATGGTTACGAAACGCTACACACAGGTCTAGTTATGGTTCATTTAGACACAGGAGAATCCAGTTCAGCACGTGTCGTCTTTATATCAAGTAACCTCACAATGACTCCACTCCGATCTAGAAATACAACACTATCTATGCGAGAAACAGCTAAAAATAGAATGACACACTAATGGCTGCACTAAATAAATAAGCACGATTGTAATTTTTCTCATTTTTACTAGATATTTTGCATAGAGCTAGATACAAGGGAGATATTGAATGAGTTTGTTAATCAGCATTGTACCTCTCGAACATTTTTAGTGATAATTAAATATCTTTTGAAAAAAATATATTTTCATGTTTTTGGGATTAATTTCACGAATTATATGGGTTAATCTTAAAACAATTGAATAATTTTTTATTAAAAAAAACCCCAATCTTCTCATTAATAATAGCATGATTTTTCATATATGGTATTTATAAAATCCTACAGTTTGTCTCGGCTGTCGGGTACGATTAGGTCAATTGTGACCTGTATGTCCTAGGTGTGAAAATCAGACAGTTTCTGCAGCACTTTTTGGAGTCACTTGTCAAACAACTAACATAACTTAAATTTTTCTTTTACGAAAAAAAGCTATCTTCTCATTAATACCCACATGATTTTTCACAGTGTTTGCATAAGCCTGCTATTTTAGTGTCCCGGCCCTGGTTAGGGTTAGGTCAGTTGTGACCTGTAAGCTCTAGGCGTGAAAATCAGCAAGAAAATTGCAAAGTTGATCATCAAATGTTAATACTACGATGAGTGACGTATAACATCGAGTCGTTACTATGAACACGGGGTTGTGGGACTAATGATGCCATGACGTGTAGCTTGAAGTGACCTTATTTCGTTGCTTGTGCTATTATTCTTCTTCAGAATAGTTATGCTATGCCAGACCACAGAGCTTACGAATGGCAGGAATCGCCATATGACCGTCTTTATTTATGTGTGCCAGTGTGTGTAGATCAGAGGGTGGGTTAGAGTAGAAGGAGATGGATTCCTATCACTACTGATACGAGCCCACAGAGCGTACTAATGACGGGAAGCGCCGCGCCGTGCCGTGTTACCGTCTTTATTTGTGTGCTCCGACGTGTGTGTTGATCTGAGGTTGGCTTAGAGAGGAGGGAAATGGAGCAGCATAATAAGCCTAAAAATATGAACAACTCTGAATGTTCCTAAAAGATAAACGCATGTGAGCTCCAAACAATACGGTAGACTTTGGGATGAACTGAATCCTCATCTGGTTTGGCCGTTGTTCAGCACCGCGCCTCGACTCCTACACGTTTTTAACATAGCAGGGACTTCAAGCGCTGTTCCTTAGTATGCGCTTGGTCTAGGAGCTACCTCACTGAATATTATTAATTATAGTAAGCCTTTGTCCCACACAGACACATTAGCGGGGCTGAAAAGGTCAACTGTGACACATTTAAAGAAGCAATATACATAAAGCCTGACATGGTTCATCACTTATCTCCTTGAATACTACTCCAGTGTAGTAAGCCTTGGTCTCACACAGACACACTAGGGCTGAAAGGGTTAACGGTGACACATTCAAAGCAGCAGTGTACACAAGGATCATTATTTACCTCCTTGAATACTACTCCACTATTATAAGCCTTGGTCCCACACAGACACACTCAAATGGTTAATGCTGACACATTCAAAGCAGCAGTGCACATAAGGATCATCATTTACCTCCCTGAATACGTTATAATAAGCCTTGGTCCACACAGACACACTGAAAGGGTTAACGGTGACACATTCAAAGCAGCAGTGTACAAGATCACCATTTACCTCCTTGAATACTACTCCACTGTAGTCAGATGAGATAAAAATCCAGTTGGTGTGTGATGTTTCCACAGATGTCGGTAAAAAGTATGGACGTCTATAGAAAGACCGGAATGCCTTGGCTGCAGGCAACTGACAGTTTTCCCTGAGTGACAAATACGCAACACTGACACCTTTAGCAACAGTCAAAATCAGCATAACACACACACACACACACACACACACACACACACACACACACACACACACACACACACACACACAATCACACACACACACACACACACACACACACACACACACACACACACACACTAAACACACACGTACACTCACACACACACTCAGACACTAAACACACACACACACACACACACACACACATGTACACTCACACTCAGACACTAAACACACACACATGTACACTCACACACACGCACACACATGTACACTCACACACACACACACACACACACATGTACACTCACACACACACACACACATGTACACTCACACACACACACACACATGTACACTCACACACACACACACACATTCAGACACTAAACACACATATATTTAAATATGCATGCGATGCAATAACAAGTAGCATACCAAGAGGTAAAATCTCTTATATAGCGGCATGTGCTGGTACATGATAAATATCTTGAAGCATTTTTTCAAGTCGGTACATTAAACAACTGTCAGTGATAACCCATTAACTGTGGGGAAAAGCAAATGATACCCAGCAAATGATACCCAGCAAATGATACCCAGCAAATGACACCCAGCAAATGATACCCAGCAAATGATACCCAGCAAATGACACCCAGCAAATGATACCCAGCAAATGATACCCAGCAAATGACACCCAGCAAATGATACCCAGCAAATGACACCCAGCAAATGATACCCAGCAAATGATACCCAGCAAATGACACCCAGCAAATGACACCCAGCAAATGATACCCAGCAAATGATACCCAGCAAATGACACCCAGCAAATGATACCCAGCAAATGATACCCAGCAAATGACACCCAGCAAATGATACCCAGCAAATGATACCCAGCAAATGATACCCAGCAAATGATACCCAGCAAATGACACCCAGCAAATGACACCCAGCAAATGATACCCAGCAAATGACACCCAGCAAATGACACCCAGCAAATGATACCCAGCAAATGATACCCAGCAAATGACACCCAGCAAATGATACCCAGCAAATGACACCCAGCAAATGACACCCAGCAAATGACACCCAGCAAATGATACCCAGCAAATGACACCCAGCAAATGATACCCAGCAAATGATACCCAGCAAATGATACCCAGCAAATGACACCCAGCAAATGATACCCAGCAAATGATACCCAGCAAATGACACCCAGCAAATGATACCCAGCAAATGACACCCAGCAAATGATACCCAGCAAATGATACCCAGCAAATGACACCCAGCAAATGACACCCAGCAAATGATACCCAGCAAATGATACCCAGCAAATGATACCCAGCAAATGATACCCAGCAAATGACACCCAGCAAATGATACCCAGCAAATGATACCCAGCAAATGATACCCAGCAAATGACACCCAGCAAATGATACCCAGCAAATGATACCCAGCAAATGACACCCAGCAAATGACACCCAGCAAATGATACCCAGCAAATGACACCCAGCAAATGATACCCAGCAAATGATACCCAGCAAATGATACCCAGCAAATGACACCCAGCAAATGATACCCAGCAAATGATACCCAGCAAATGACACCCAGCAAATGATACCCAGTAAATGACACCCAGCAAATGATACCCAGCAAATGATACCCAGCAAATGATACCCAGCAAATGATACCCAGCAAATGACACCCAGCAAATGACACCCAGCAAATGATACCCAGCAAATGATACCCAGCAAATGACACCCAGCAAATGACACCCAGCAAATGATACCCAGCAAATGATACCCAGCAAATGATACCCAGCAAATGACACCCAGCAAATGATACCCAGCAAATGACACCCAGCAAATGACACCCAGCAAATGATACCCAGCAAATGACACCCAGCAAATGACACCCAGCAAATGATACCCAGCAAATGACACCCAGCAAATGATACCCAGCAAATGACACCCAGCAAATGACACCCAGCAAATGATACCCAGCAAATGATACCCAGCAAATGATACCCAGCAAATGACACCCAGCAAATGATACCCAGCAAATGATACCCAGCAAATGATACCCAGCAAATGATACCCAGCAAATGACACCCAGCAAATGACACCCAGCAAATGACACCCAGCAAATGATAACCAGCAAATGACACCCAGCAAATGATACCCAGCAAATGATACCCAGCAAATGACACCCAGCAAATGATACCCAGCAAATGACACCCAGCAAATGATACCCAGCAAATGACACCCAGCAAATGATACCCAGCAAATGATACCCAGCAAATGATACCCAGCAAATGACACCAAGCAAATGATACCCAGCAAATGATACCCAGCAAATGACACCCAGCAAATGATACCCAGCAAATGATACCCAGCAAATGACACCCAGCAAATTTATACCCAGCAAATGATACCCAGCAAATGACACCCAGCAAATGATACCCAGCAAATGATACCCAGCAAATGACACCCAGCAAATGATACCCAGCAAATGATACCCAGCAAATGACACCCAGCAAATGACACCCAGCAAATGACACCCAGCAAATGATACCCAGCAAATGACACCCAGCAAATGATACCCAGCAAATGATACCCAGCAAATGATACCCAGCAAATGACACCCAGCAAATGATACCCAGCAAATGATACCCAGCAAATGACACCCAGCAAATGATACCCAGCAAATGACACCCAGCAAATGATACCCAGCAAATGATACCCAGCAAATGATACCCAGCAAATGATACCCAGCAAATGACACCCAGCAAATGACACCCAGCAAATGACACCCAGCAAATGATACCCAGCAAATGATACCCAGCAAATGATACCCAGCAAATGATACCCAGCAAATGACACCCAGCAAATGACACCCAGCAAATGATACCCAGCAAATGATACCCAGCAAATGATACCCAGCAAATGATACCCAGCAAATGACACCCAGCAAATGATACCCAGCAAATGACACCCAGCAAATGATACCCAGCAAATGATACCCAGCAAATGACACCCAGCAAATGACACCCAGCAAATGATACCCAGCAAATGACACCCAGCAAATGATACCCAGCAAATGACACCCAGCAAATGATACCCAGCAAATGATACCCAGCAAATGATACCCAGCAAATGATACCCAGCAAATGACACCCAGCAAATGATACCCAGCAAATGATACCCAGCAAATGATACCCAGCAAATGATACCCAGCAAATGATACCCAGCAAATGACACCCAGCAAATGACACCCAGCAAATGATACCCAGCAAATGACACCCAGCAAATGATACCCAGCAAATGATACCCAGCAAATGACACCCAGCAAATGATACCCAGCAAATGACACCCAGCAAATGATACCCAGCAAATGATACCCAGCAAATGATACCCAGCAAATGACACCCAGCAAATGATACCCAGCAAATGATACCCAGCAAATGATACCCAGCAAATGATACCCAGCAAATGACACCCAGCAAATGACACCCAGCAAATGATACCCAGCAAATGATACCCAGCAAATGACACCCAGCAAATGATACCCAGCAAATGATACCCAGCAAATGACACCCAGCAAATGATACCCAGCAAATGATACCCAGCAAATGATACCCAGCAAATGATACCCAGCAAATGATACCCAGCAAATGACACCCAGCAAATGATACCCAGCAAATGATACCCAGCAAATGACACCCAGCAAATGATACCCAGCAAATGATACCCAGCAAATGACACCCAGCAAATGACACCCAGCAAATGATACCCAGCAAATGATACCCAGCAAATGATACCCAGCAAATGATACCCAGCAAATGATACCCAGCAAATGATACCCAGCAAATGATACCCAGCAAATGATACCCAGCAAATGACACCCAGCAAATGATACCCAGCAAATGATACCCAGCAAATGACACCCAGCAAATGATACCCAGCAAATGATACCCAGCAAATGACACCCAGCAAATGATACCCAGCAAATGATACCCAGCAAATGATACCCAGCAAATGATACCCAGCAAATGACACCCAGCAAATGACACCCAGCAAATGACACCCAGCAAATGATACCCAGCAAATGACACCCAGCAAATGACACCCAGCAAATGATACCCAGCAAATGACACCCAGCAAATGATACCCAGCAAATGATACCCAGCAAATGACACCCAGCAAATGATACCCAGCAAATGACACCCAGCAAATGATACCCAGCAAATGATACCCAGCTGCAAGAGACATAAATCCTCATGAGCCCCCAAAGTCGCAAGGCTTCATCAGGATTATATTTAATAATGATAATAATAATGGGCTTTTATATAGCGCCTAACCTCCTGACAGAGGTCTGGGCTTTACAATGTTTGTTTGTTTTTTTAAAAACATAATGCAAACATAAATATACCGATACTAAATATTAACAAAATAAAAGAACAAAACCAAACAGTCACAAAAACACTCGTTATGTATATGCACATACACGATCACACACACACACACACACACACACACACACACACACACACACACACACACACACACACACACACACACACACACACACACACATGCACACACAAACAAACAAGTCAGCAGTAGGATGATTTAAAAAGATATGTTTTAAGTGAGCTTTTAAACGAGTGACTGCACTGTGTAGCGTATTTCTTGTGGGAGGCTGTTCCATAGCAGAGGACTCTGGTACGAAAAAACAGCGCTGCCCAAAGGACTTGGTTTTGGTGGAGGGAACACAAGGAATTCGGGTGTCAGATGAAGATCGCAGCTGTCTGGATGGAGTGTCAATGGGCAACAGATCAGAGAGACAGACAGGTCCATAGTCAAAGAGAGCAGTGTATGGCAGTGAGAGAATTTTATACTGTATCCTAGCAGGGGCAGGCAACCAGTGGAGTTGGTGAAGAAGGGCGTCACGTGGTCTGTCTTACGGGCTCTAAACGCAAGACGAGCAGCAGCATTCTGCACTTTTTGTAGTTTGTCTATGAAGTACTGAGGACAGCCAGCAAGCAAGGCATTACTGTCGTAATGTACTTCACTATTTGTGGTACGTGAGTCGTTGTCTAAAGCGTGCGCATGCGTGCGCGATTTGTGACTGCGCGCTTAGAGTTATAATTATTATAAGATAAGCGCATTATAAATACCGTAATTATTATTATTTTAATTATTATTTATTATTATTATTTCTTTTATTATTATTATTATTATTATTATTATTATTATTATTATTATTATTATTATTATTATTATTATTACCATAGTCTAACCTGGACAGAACAAACGAACACACCAATGTTTTTGTGGCTTCTGGGGAAGATACTGGCGAACAGAGCTAATACGCGCAGTTCAAAGTATGCAGCCCTACAGACACCAAGGCCATGGTAGTTCATTGACGGAGCAGAATCTATGGTTACACCTAGGCTTTTGGCAGTGGATGTGAAAGTAATGTTAGTACTGTCAACTTGCAGGGAGGTCAGGAGTGGCTCAGTAACTGAACAACGTGGGCAAGCTAGTTAGTCCTATGTATGACTATTTCCGTCGCATTAACGTGTGTTTTCACGTCAATCTCTCAATGTGCAATGGTTTCAAACACAAAATTTGTGATCACTGGCACTTACTGGGTTACAGCATAACATGGAACGTATGAACAAACATTTCATGGCAGGCCAGGGATTGTTCACTTCCAATCTGGATGAGCCAACAAAAGGTGCAAGAGCTGTATGTGTGAACATTTCACTGGCAGGGTGTGCTCACAGCATTGAACTGTGTCCACGCTCACACAGTCTTGATAATTACCAGTGAGCATAAAATGATGTGATGTTTTCTCTGAGAATTCTGTGCAGCAAATCCCTGTGACTCCTGAATTTCATGCGCAGGTTGCTGGAGAAGCCGCATCCACCATGAGACATCAGGACTTTGTCATCTTCAAATATCTGCCATCACAGATGTTTACTGCATGAGTTGAAATACATAACAGGTTATCTGGGTTCAACACCGAGTAGGCGGCCACGGTCATCTCACGGCGCAATTACAGACAAGCTCACGCATAGTACGCATTACATTATATCTGTTTCTACATGTAGTTAACTCATTCTACCCCAGACACACCACAGCAAGATAAGGATCGACCATGATAGTTCAAGGGTGATGCCAGAATAGTCATGGTCGCTCTGTGTCCTGCACTGCAATGCAGTCTTCAGAGGACAACGGCAAAATTTAAGGAATTTGGTTTTGGGGTAGAATGAGTTAATGCGATCCACAAACTTAAAATTTTGAATTTTTATACCCGTTTTCTCACCTTCTGCACAAATGTCCCATTTCTAACAAAACTACTGGTACTTTATCATCACTTTCGGCCCATTGCAATTTGCCGTTCTATAAAAATGCTGTGGTGACATGTATATACTTGAGCAAGGTCCTGAATGGTGAGGAAAAACTGTTCATCCCAGCCACGAAGCCCATCCTCAATGATGACTGGAACGTCCAGTTTTAAATACTGCTCCACCACATCAGCAGGGTTGACACTTCGCGCCCGCATGATCTTCTGTACACTTTCACAGATCTGCAAATTTAATGCCAGAATCTATCCAGTACTGAACACGGCACAATTAGCATCAGTATAAGATGAAATACAGAATACCTTCAATGCCAGAATCTACATAGTACTGAACATGGCACAATTAGGATTAGTAAAATAATAATGCCAGAATCTATATAGTACTGAACACATCACAATTAGCATCAGTATAAAATGATATACAGAATACCTTTAATGCCAGAATCTATACAGTACTGAACACGGCACAATTAGCACCAGTATAAGATGAAATACAGAATACCTCAGAATCCAGAATCTATACAGTACTGAACACAGCATGATTATATCATGCCTCTTGCCTGCCTCTATCATTATGCTGGTTCTTACATAGAAGTTGCTGCATGAGCCGATTCATTAAATGCCTTCCATAGCTATTAGACGTGCCGACAGCATGTGGTTATAAACAGACCTCTGTGCTCAAAAAAGGGGACAGAAACAGTCCGACTTAGAACTGATATGGTAATTTGATGTGAGGATGAAAGTTTCCCCAATCATCACTCACAGCCTGTATGGTAATTTGATGTGGGTTAGAAAGCTTCCTCCCATCACCTCACACAGCCTGTACGGTAATATGATGTGGGGATAAAAATGCCAGCTGTCATTCACCTGACAATCCTCTGCCCTCAAAGTGTTGGCCATTGTGTACTGTGGATTAGCAATCAGACAAGGACTTTCATACAGCTCAGTCCAGTCCCACAGAGGCAGCAGCTGAAACAAACAAGACTTATAGTCATACTTCAATACAAACAAACAAGACTTATACTATAGTCATACTTCAATACAAACAAACAAAACTTATAGTCATACTTCAATACAAACAAACAAAACTTATAGTCATACTTCAATACAAACAAACAAAACTTATAGTCATACTTCAATACAAACAAACAAAACTTAGTCATACTTCAATACAAACAAACAAGACTTATAGTCATACTTCAATACAAACAAACAAGACTTATAGTCATACTTCATTACAAACAAACAAGACTTATAGTCATACTTCAATACAAACAAACAAGACTTATAGTCATACTTCAATACAAACGAACAAGACTTATAGTCATACTTCAATACAAACGAACAAGACTTATACATAGTTGTACTTCAATACAAACAAACAAGTCTTATAGTCATACTTCAATACAAACAAACAAGACTTATAGTCATACTTCAATACAAACAAACAAGACTTATAGTCATACTTCAATACAAACAAACAAGACTTATAGTCATACTTCAATACAAACAAACAAGACTTATACATAGTTGTACTTCAATACAAACAAACAAGACTTATAGTCATACTTCAATACAAACAAATAAGACTTAAACATAGTCATGCTTCAATACAAACAAATAAGACTTATACATAGCTGTACTTCAATACAAACAAACGAGGAAGTGCGAAGCAGAATCAGGCAAGCCATCGGGCCCTATGAAGACTTATTAGCCATTATGAAAAAAACGCGAACTGAAGTGGTATGGGCATGTCACGCGTTCAGCAGGGCTTGCCAAAACAATCCTGCAAGGCACTGTGCAAGGAGGACGAAGGAGAGGAAGACAGAGGAAAAGATGGGAGGACAATATCTCAGAGTGGACAGGACTGAGGCTGGGTGATACGCTAAGAATGGCAGAGAACAGAGAGGAATGGAGGGAGCAGGTTGCCAAGTCATCAGTTGTGCCCCAACGGTCGGCAAGACTACGGGATATAGACAGACAGACAGATAAACAAACAAATAAGACTTATATATCATAGTCGTACTTCAATACAAACAAATAAGACTTATACTTAGTTGTACTTCAATACAAATAGGACTTATATATAGTCGTACTTCAATACATACTGTAAATTTGCCTCCCCCAACGCTGAACAAAATCAAAAAAATTGGTTTCTCACAGTTTGGAGAAGAACCCAACGGAGAACTGTTTGTCCTGCCTAGACAGGACTTTCCTACCCATCTTTTCACAAGCCATGTCAGTACAGGCACACATACCAGATGTTTACTGATCATGACCTCTCATCCATCAGCGATGGATGGATGGAGAAACAGAGGGAAGGGGGTAGGGACCCAGTGATGTAGGGAGTTTTGGTGGAATGGATGACGGAGAGACAAATGGAGAGCGATTATATGATTGTTTATTTTACATAATTTATTTATTTCATCTCTCTTTCTATCTCTGAGTAAGAGAGCATGCATATTGTACTGTTCTTTTTATGCATGGCATTGATCATTATAACTATGCATCCATAGAACTATGTTTCGATAGAACATGTCAATAGCATTACAGCCAAAATAGGTCTATTCGAGATGATGACTAGACATGTACACATGCGTACTTTGGAAGCTGCAGTGATATCAACATGTAGGTCTAGCACCACCTAGTCCTACCCTATCTACACATAGTGCTATCTAGATATGTAGTGCTAACCACAGAGAAGTGAGAAACCCTGCAGGACACCACGCACAGCCTTGGCCACTTTTGGGAAGAGGACCTCGAAGACACAAGACTGGTACGAGGCCAAGTCGACCGAGATGTCCCCCATCATCGTAGCCAAGTGAACTGCCCTTGCTGAGTACAAACGGTCGACCAGCAAAAAGATCTTGCAGGTTCTCAGGGCTGCCATGACCAAGGTCAAACAGACTGCCAGGCGCTGCGCCAACGAATGCTGGACGGAGCTCAGTGAGAACATCCAGACTGCAGCCGGTACGGGTAACATCAGAGGAATGTACGACGGCATTAAGAAGGCATTAGAACCAACCCAAAACAAGATGACCCCCCGAAAATCCTTCACCGGGGAAGTTATTACGGACAAAGGCCAGCAGCTGGAGAGATGGGTGGAACACTATTCTAACCTCTACTCCAGACACAACGTCGTGACTCCATCAGCTCTTGACGCCATCGAGTGCCTGCCTGTAATAGATGAGCTAGATGCAGTGCCAACAATAGAGGAGCTCAGCAAAGCCATTGGCAGCTTGGCTTCAGGCAAAGCCCCAGGCAACGATGGGATCCCCCCCCCCCTCACCCCCCCCCCCCCCCCCCCGCCTGATTTGATCAAGAACTGCAAGGCCACATTCCTTCTCCCCCTGCACGAGATCCTACTCCAGTGCTGGCAGGAAGGAGAGGTACCACAAGACATGAGGGATGCCAAGATCATCACCCTCTACAAGAACAAGGGCAAGAGAAGCGACAGTAACAACTACAGAGGTATCTCCCTTGTCAGCATTGTCAGCAAAGTCTTTGCCCGTGTCATCTTGATCCGTTTGCAGAAGCTGGCAGAACGTGTCTATCCCAAGTCGCAGTGTGACTTCCGAGCTAAGCGGTTAACGGTGGACATGGTCTTCTCCCTCTGTCAACTCCAGTTCAAGTGCTTGGAACAACAAATGCCTCTGTATGTCGCTTTTATTGACCTCACCAAAGTCTTCGACCTGGTCAGTAGAGACGGTCTGTTCAAGATCCTTTCAAAGATTGGATGCTCACCCAAACTGCAGAATATGATAGAAT
This sequence comes from Semisulcospira habei, assembly GCA_036245525.1. Classification (NCBI taxonomy): domain Eukaryota; kingdom Metazoa; phylum Mollusca; class Gastropoda; family Semisulcospiridae; genus Semisulcospira; species Semisulcospira habei. The sequence continues at coordinate 148,101,226 of BTPG01000004.1, forward strand.
CCTTCCACACCAACATGAAGGGGACAGTGCAGTTCAACGGCAGCACATCCGAACCCTTTGACGTATGCAGCGGAGTCAAACAAGGCTGTGTCCTGGCCCCTACTCTCTTTGGGATCTTCTTCGCTGCCCTGCTCAAGCATGCCTTTGGTAACACAACAGAAGGAATCTACCTGCGAACCAGATCAGATGCCAGGCCTTTCAACCTTGCCCGCCTCAAAGCCAAGACAAGGGTATGCGAAGCCTTCATCAGGGACATGCTGTTCGCTGATGATGCGGCAGTTTCGACCCATACCCAGCAGGAACTGCAGTCACTGATGGACGGATTCTCCCAGGCTTGCAAGGACTTTGGACTGACTATCAGTCTAAAGAAAACGAATGTCCTGGGACAGGACACAGAGGCACCGCCACTCATCACCATTGACAACTAAAAGTTCGACGTCGTCCACCAGTTCACGTACCTTGGGTCCACCATCACCGATAACCTCTATCTGGACATCGAGACAAGAGGATCGGGAAGGCTGCTGCAACTCTTGCATGCCTCACAACAAGAGTGTGGACAAATCCCAAGCTGAGTGTGAAAACAAAGATGGCTGGGTACAACGCCTGCGTCATCAGCACACTACTATACGGCAGTGAGACATGGACGACATATGCTAGACAGGAGAGAAGATTCAACACCTTCTACCTGAGAAGCATCCACCGTATCCTGGGCATATCTTGGCAAGCTAGAGTGACCAACACCGAAGTCCTGTCACGCGCTGGCCTTTCCAGCATGTACACCCTACTCAGACAACGCAGACTGCGCTGGCTCGGCCACGCTCACCGCATGGAAGATGGCCGCATCCCAAAAGACATCCTCTACGGAGAACTGGCAGCTGGGAGAAGAAACACTGGTCGCCCCAAGCTACGATTTGTAGATGTCTGCAAGAGGAACATGAGAGCACTGGACATTGACACTGGGTCTTGGGAACGCCTTGCAGATGACCGTGCTAAGTGGAGAAGTATCCTCCACCAACACCTCAAGTCAGGGGAAGAGAAGATGTCGAAAGCAGCAGCAGACAAGCGGGCACGCAGAAAGGAGTGCAACAACTCCATCAGAGCAGCGACCACGTACATGTGTGATCTTTGCAGCAGGGACTGCCACTCCCGCATTGGCCTCTACAGTCACACAAGATGCTGCTTCATTCCAGCTGAGCAGGCAATCAGATCAGAAAAACTAGGATGAATTATCTATGGTCGATTCAGACCGACAGAGGCCCATCAGTGCTAACGACACGTACGTAGTATTAGCGATCATGCAGAGCTTTTGACACATAGTGCTAGTGACTGTACTGCTATCAACACCTAGTTCTCGTGATATGTTGTGCTAGCGATGGAGATCTATCCATTCCAGGTACAATAAATCAAGGTAGTGGCTATTTGGACGGCGCCGTCCAATAGTCTAGCAGATGTCCTTCATAGACGATCAGCTGTTTACGAGATAGTGATTTTCTTCAGAGTAACAAAGGTTTGGGTATGTCAAAATAAAGTCTAGTATGAATAAAAGCAGTGCGCACTCATTTTAAACCGCCGAAAGATGGAGACATTTTTCTGTATGACATTTTGTTTGCAGACGAAACCAGGACTGTCGCAGCCATGTTTTCTGGGGATCGGTAGCTTACACGGGCCTCATTGTTCCTGTATTCAGTTGTAGTATGCACTGTATGCTACTTAAAAGGATTTCAATTATTTTTAAAGTATATTTTCACACTTAATTATATTAAGAGAAGAAACAATTTCGAAAAAAAAAAAAACATGCCTTGAGCTCAAATATCGTTATTCAACAATAAGGTATCCCAAATCACGTGATCTTTACATGATACAATTTGCACGCGGACTCGTTGCCGTGAATTTCGTTGTGCCAAAGAGTTCTTTTGATTTGTTCTACATAGGCTTGTTTTTTTTTCCCCAAGAAAACTCGCTTTGTGTATTTTTACGTCTTATTAAGGTTTGTCACGTTTATTTCCATTCACTTTACTATCGCTTTGCCCATTTCATTTCGACACCACAGTACTTAAAACAAAGCGCAACCCACAAAAACAAACGCGCTATCTTCGAAACCGATGTCCGAAGTGCTGCATGCTGTAAGAGAGAGAGAGTGCCACACCACTTGGTTTTAAAGCTGAGGTGCAATGAGAAAAACCCGCCCAGCGCGTGTTTTAAAAAGACTCTACAGGACCCAGCTTGGGCCCTGCCCCTAAGTGGGTCAAATCGGTTCGTAACACAGTTGACGGAGTTGGCAACTGCGTATCCCGAGCTTGCAAAACTCTCGGAAAACGACAGACCACTTCCTGTTGCACGGAAATCATCGCGATTAGCAGATCGGACAACAGCAGACGATTCTGTGACACTTTGAAACTGATCAACAGCCACGGATTTTACGCGTTGGGGACTATGATGGCAGAATGTACGGCTGTACATGCTGTAAGTATGACTCCTGACACTTTGTAGATGTGAACGAATTTTTTCAACACGTACCTCCAGTCCAATATAGGCTAATATAAATAAATAAAGAAGCATTGTGATGTACAACCAACACAGTAAATTGGATGAGAAAGAGAGAGAGAGAGAGAGAGAGAGAGAGAGAGAGAGAGAGAGAGAGAGAGAGAGAGAGAATCGACTGTTTACATAGATGCCAAAAGATACAAGGTCGCCATGGGTCAAGCTGATTTTTAGTAGCTGCCCTTCGTATGGAGAATTTTTTTTGCTGTAGGCCACTCCAGATGAAAAGATATAACAACAAACACAAAACGACAAATAACCGGCCCTCCTTCCTCACCCTTCCGATATCGAATAAAGCTTCAGGCTGTGCTGTGTAACTTACGGATAGCTCGGCCTGGTCCATATCCAGTGTGCGTCCAGGCCAGACACAAGGGCCTGCTCTGTCCGTCGGGTGGTCGAGTGTCGTCTGCTACTGTTGCTGTCAGTAGAAATATCGCTGGTTTAGATCAGTGATCGCGGTGACCACTCCGCGCTGCATACAGGAAGTGGCCTGTCTTTTTCACGGGAGTTTTGCCAGCACGACAAACGCAGTTGAAAACTGAGTCAACTGAGTTCCAAACCGGTTTGCCGAAGTTAGCCGAACGTTCACGAAGACAGGGCCCTCGCTGGGTCCTGCAAAGTTTTTTTAAAACACGTGCGGGGCGGAGTTTTTTGACTGTTTCTCAGCTTTAACTGTTATGAATGAACACAGTTTCGGAATTTGATTAATTATATATTACTGTAACATTTAATTCATTCAGTAGCACTGGTAAGCTTTGTTGTGACGTGTAATCACCAATGCAGTCTCAGTGATCACTGATGGTACCCCAGTACACTACACATTGAAAGAATACACAGAGCAATGTGAACACTCTTGGAAGTTAATGCAATGCTTTATTTAAACTTAACCCCTATCTTGCTAGGAGTAGCCTTGCTGCACAAAAGAGGAAAACTGTATTTTGCTGTTGCGTAATTTGCAGTTTGTCTGCATATTGACATTTGAAGTTTGCTGCAAGGATTCTTAGCAGCTGGCATTAGCACTGACACTCATACATATTGGGATTAAAACGATTTTTAAAAATGACGAAAGGTGTCACAGAGATGATTTAATAAATCAGTCAGTCAAGTAATCAATGAATATATGTTAAATTATGATGAACAGCTAGTTTTAGGGCAGGGGGGGGGGGGGGGGGGAAGGTTGGAGGAGGCGCGTACTGCATAATGTACACATACTATTTCTTGCACACACTATTACTGTTTCTTTCTGTGTTTCCATCACACACTCATAACACCATTGGGCTCAATCTCATGTTTTATTTGAGTGATTTACAAAATACATGTACTTGCTTCTGTTATCTTATTTTCTTACTGGCTTTGACATTTCGCTGGAAGATTTACAGTCCCATACTATAAGCCTGTCTGACGTAACGCATACTGAAGTTGACTATATCATTGATATGTGTGTGTAGGTAGCGTTTTGAGGTGGCAATTGTGGCCTCATCTTTAGATTTGGTGCCCTTGTGCATGTGGCCACCAGTACTATTTACAGAACTGATGGCTGCATATGCAGGCTAGTTCATGGTATCAATGTGTATTGGGCAGCCTATTGTTTGAAGTGATCAGTGGTGGCATCATCCATGACAATGATGTCTGTGTGCATTTAGCCACTGGTACAGTTTACAAAGGTGCTGTTTATAGAACTAGTGACTGTGTATGCATATTAGTTCTGTTATTATTATCAGATGTGGCCTCATCTCTAAGTTTGGTGCCCCTGTGCATGAGGCCAACAGTACTTTTCACAAAACTGATGGCTGCATGTGCAGTGTGATGAACTGTATAATTGAGATTTGTAGGTGGGCAGCTAAAATACAGGCAGTCAGTACAAGCCACTTTCTTAACCTCAAGTTTCTATTTAGTTGTTGTGATGAAACTCTATGCTCACGCGTAGGGTTCACACAGAGGGTTTAGTACGGTACAGTTTTGTTAGTGGTCTGTTTTGTTACAGATATTCCGTGGGGGCACGAGGCCCACGTGAAATCGTAGTGAAACGTTTTGCACGGGGGGGAGGGGGGGGGGGTTTAGTGAGTTCAGGCGAACAGAACTGTAGGAACGTCAGTGCGAGCTACACTGTCAGTAAGAACGGATGTATGTCAGATACACTAGCCGTATTCCAAGACTCTGAAACCTAGAATTCAGGTATGTATTTTATATGTATTATTAATGCTTACTTCCCCGGAGACACGGGGGCTTTGATGTCAGGGGTTTCCTCCCTTAGCCTTTCCGCAGCCAAGCGGCCAGGCCTGCAAGGCAGCAGGCGACGGCTTTTGAGCCAGAGACTAGGACAAGGACAGTCTGATATAAAACCTACGACCCGAGGACCTCGATGCCATCGTCCCAGCTTGCTAGGCCATGGCAGATGAACCAAGGGTTTAAAGGGTGGGGCCAGTACTGCGCACACTGCACTCCACCAAAAAGCTCCACCGCGCAGGCTTTAGGAAACATCCACGGACCATGACACTGACCATTCCAAGTCCTGTAGCGACGGGCGAGGGGCGAAACGGCAGGTGAAAGATGTCACTGGAAGCCGCAGTCTCAAACCTGCATGCAGGCAGTTCAGGATATTGGTCGCCTGATGTTGACCTGGGGATGACAACATCACTCGGCACACCCTGAACGACCAAGCAGCCTTCTCTAGGGACAGCACTGCTTGCTCCACATGGAGAGGGGCCTAGAAAAGGTGGCCTAACCAAAGCTCGTCCCCTCGCAACCCCAGTTGGCTAGCCGCGGTCAACGGGCATCTTCTCCTGCGGTCAAAAAACAAGAAAGAATAACGGATCCACTCTCATGACGACTACGACCGGACTCAACGTAGCATGCTGGAACGTCCGAACCATGCTCGACACAGCAGACAGCAGACGCCCTGAACGTCGCTCCGCCCTCATTGCCCATGAATTGCGGAGGTTAAACATCGACATCGCCGCGCTCAGCGAAGTACGCCTTCCGGACGAAGGCAGCCTCCAAGAACTTGGTGCTGGGTACACCCTCTACTGGTCAGGCAGGCCTGCATCAGAAAGACGGCTCTCAGGCGTGGGTTTCATGGTCAAGACATCCATTGCGACTAAGCTGGAAAACCTACCAATGGGCCACTCAGACCGCATCATGTCCATGCGCCTCCCACTGAGACACCAGCAACACGTCACCCTTCTCAGTGTGTACTCCCCAACCCTCCTGGCAGAGCCTGCTGAAAAGGACAAGTTTTACACTGACCTGCGCAGCCTCCTACAGAGTACCCCTGCAGACGACAAAGTCATCATCCTTGGCGACTTCAACGCCAGAGTGGGCCAGGACTCTGAAGCCTGGAAAGGAGTCCTCGGCAAGCATGGCGTGGGGAACTGCAATGACAATGGCCGCCTACTGTTGGAGTTCTGTGCGGAGCAGCAACTGGTCATCACCAACACTACTTTTCAGCAAAAGGACAGTCGAAAGACCACCTGGATGCATCCTCGCTCCAAACACTGGCACCTTATCGACTATGTCCTAGTGCGTCAGAGGGACCGCAGTGACGTCCTCCTCACCAGAGTGATGCCCAGCGCAGAGTGCCACACTGACCACCGCCTTGTCCGCTGCAAACTCAGGCTCCACTTCAGGCCAAAACCCAAGAAATGAGGGCCCCCCAAGAAAAAGCTTGATGTTGCCAGCCTTCAGCGTGACGATGTGAAAGCCGCCTTTCAGACAGATTTACAGCGCAGGCTCAAAGACACAGCGGACCCAGTAGACTCCTCCCCTGAAACACTTTTTGAACAACTGAAAACTGCTATTGCAAAATCCTCTGCAGAAGTCTTGGGTTTCGCCAGAAAGAAGAACAAAGACTGGTTTGACGAGAACGATGTAGAGATCCAGGAACACCTAGCAAAAAAAAAGAGCCGCCCATCAGGCCCACCTAGCCCAGCCTTCCTGCCCTGTGAAGAAGTCTGCCTTCCGCCTCGTCTGCAGCAGTCTCCAGCGCAAGCTCAGAGATCTCCAGAATGAGTGGTGGACCAGACTTGCACAGAGGACCCAGCTTTGTGCTGACAATGGTGACTACAGGGGCTTCTACGAAGCACTGAAAGCAGTGTATGGCCCCAGGCACCTGGTACAAAGTCCCCTGCGAAGCGCGAATGGCCAGGCACTCCTCACAGATAATACCTCCATCTTGAACCGCTGGTCGGAATACTTTCAGAGCCTCTTCAGCGCTGAGCGCACTGTTCAAGAAGCAGTCGTCCTACAAATCCCACACCTCCCAGTAAAGGTTGAATTGGACGAACCGCCCACCGCTGAAGAGACACTCACAGCCATCCACCAGCTCAAGAGTGGCAAAGCAGCAGGCATTGATGGAATACCGCCAGAGATCTGGAAACATGGAGGCACAGCACTGCACAAGCTCCATGACCTCTTTCTCTGCTGCTGGGAGGAAGGAACACTACCAAAAGATCTCCGTGATGCAGTCGTTATCACCCTGTACAAGAACAAAGGCGAGAAGTCTGACTGTTCCAACTATCGGGGAATTACCCTGCTGTCCATTGCTGGGAAAATCCTTGCAAGGCTGCTCCTGAATCGGCTGGTACCTGCCATCGCTGAAGACCAACTCCCAGAGGGCCAGTGTGGCTTCAGAGCAAACAGGAGCACCACCGATATGGTCTTTGTGCTGAGACAGCTACAGGAGAAGTGCCGCGAGCAGAACAAAGGGCTGTACGTAACATTTGTCGACCTAACAAAAGCGTTCGACACTGTGAGCAGGCAAGGCATGTGGCAGATCCTGGAGCGACTTGGCTGTCCCCCAAAGTTCCTCAACATGATTGTCCAGCTACACGAGGACCAGCAAGGCCAGGTCAGACTCAACAATGACCTCTCAGAACCATTCCCTATTCTCAACGGCGTAAAGCAGGGCTGCGTGCTGGCACCGACCCTCTTCACCATCTTTTTTAGCATGATGTTGAAGCAGGCCACAGTGGGCCTCGATGATGACGATGCAGTGTACATCAGGTATCGTCTCGATGGCAGCCTGTTCAACCTCAGACGACTGCAGGCCCACACGAAAACCCTAGACCAACTGATTCGTGAGCTGCTTTTTGCTGATGATGCTGCCCTCGTTGCACACACAGAGAGAGCCCTGCAGCGCATCACGTCTTGCTTCGCAGATGCTGCCCAGCTCTTTGGACTCGAGGTCAGTCTGAAAAAGACAGAGGTCCTCCATCAGCCGGCACCCAAGACAGTGTATCGCCCTCCTCACATCACCATTGGCGAGTCTGAACTAAAGTCAGTGCACCAGTTTACTTACCTTGGCTGCATTATCACGTCGGACGCCAAGCTGGACAAGGAGCTTGACAGCAGGCTGGCAAAAGCGAACAGCACTTTCGGGCGACTTTTCAAGCGGGTGTGGCACAATCAACAGCTGAAAACAGGCACCAAGATCAGCGTGTACAGAGCTGTGGTCCTCACCACCCTGCTGTATGGTTCCGAGTCCTGGGCCCTCTACCGCAGCCAACTACGACTCCTTGAACGCTTCCACCAGCGCTGCCTGCGTACCATCCTGGGCATTCACTGGAGTGACTATGTCACCAACGTCGAGGTCCTTGAACAGGCTGAAACTGTGAGCATCGAGGCTTTGCTGCTGCGGACACAGCTCCGCTGGGCGGGGCATGTCTCCAGGATGGAGGATCATCGCCTACCAAAGATCACCCTGTTCGGCGAGCTTGCTACTGGACACCGTGACAGAGGGGCACCAAAGAAGAGATACAAAGACTGTCTCAAGAAGTCACTTAGTGCCTGCCAAATCGACCACCACCAGTGGTCTTCGCTTGCTGCGGACCGTGACACCTGGCGCTCCACCATTTACAAGGCAGCTGTCTCCTTTGAGGACTCTCACAGAGCTAGCCTTAAGGACAAGCGGCTCAGGAGAAAAAACAGAGATGCCGCAGCTCAGAACCCCGGCCATACCTTCCCCTGCAGCCACTGCGGTCGAACCTGCCTGTCTCGGATTGGCCTCCACAGCCACGAACAAGCCTGCAGACGTCGTGGGCAACTCCTATAAAATCTTCGTTCGCGAAGTCAAGCCAAGGAAAAAAAAAAAAAAAAAAATGCTTACTGAGTTAAAGTTAGTATGCATTTGTAGGAGGTAATTCGGTTGCATAGCGTTGTCTGGTTTGGTTCTGTTATGTGGATTTGGAATTCGTTGAGGTAACCGGTGTTTTGCCTAGCGGTTATTTACCGAGATGGATAACAAAGGAATGCGAGGTGTGTATGCCCAAGTCGTTATGAAGGTAGTACGTGGTTGGTTAAGTATAGTCTTTTCTAATGTATGGAAGAAGGTATGGCGAGTGTTGGGTTATAGTCTGTTTCAAGATAGTGACAGAGTTACTGGGTAAAGTAGTTCGGGTTATAAAGCACGTGCGTGTTGTGAATGAACGTGTGAGTTATGTGTATCAGCCAGGTTACGTAATTAATGTATCTCATATCATCGAATATGTGTGTTTTGCAAATGTTATGATTTAGGACTTTCTTGTTCAGAGTGCTTGTCGGCAGCGGAGCGACGTGACGCCGAGACATCAGTCAACAGCGGCTACCGCCGAGGGACCTACTGCGAGGTCATTTCTTCACTCAGGGAGTGAGCGACCGGTGCCGAGACACCCGGATCATCAAGGACTGCGCTACAGAGCGAGTTACGAGGCTGTCCACGGTACGAGAAACGGGTCGACTCAGAAGCGTGCGACGAAGGACTTGCACGCCTAGACGTGAAAGGACAGAACGTAACCAAGCGAGAACACCAGTAAAACAGGTTGGATTGTGAGAGACAATTACCTAGCCTGGCGTTTACATTGTGTGTGCATGCAGTGTAGATGTGCTTGTAGTGTGAAGGGGTGTTGTATATAATTTTGATAGTGTTTTTGTAGTTTTATTTACATAAAGATCCACAGTAGAAAGAGAGCTAGTGTGTTGAGTTTTACCGCGTGAATGCGCCCGTCTGAGTCAGTGGCGGTGTATGCGTCTGTTGTGCGAGAGTCTGTACGCACGACTGGGGCAAGTCTGCGTGTGTTACAGTTGTACAGTCCACTAATGTCCATCAGTATACATTTGTGCATGTCTTTGGTGGGTGTTTGCGGTTTTGTGTGTGTATGTGGAGTGGGGTTGGGAGCGGGCGGTATGGCACCTATTACCATGTATGTGTATGTATACCATGTATATTATATGCTGATGCATATGCACAAAACCTACATGACAAACCAACAAAAGTAAATACAAAAATAATTTAAATAAAAAAGTTATTTGGTTTAACGCCGAGCAGGCGACTAAAGGCCATCTCAAGGCGGTTAAATAAATAAGATAAAGTAGTTAGTTAGTTAGTTAGTTATTTGGGTTTAACGCCGAGCAGGCGACTAAGGCCATCTCACGGCGGGATGGGTAAAAATCTGGTCAGCCAGACTAAAAGTAAGGTCTTAAGACAAGATGTAAATATAGATTAAAAATCTCAGGCTAAAATGTCGCACATGTCTGGAAAAGAAACGTCTACAGACTCTCAAAAAGGGCAAATAAAAAAATTCACATAGTCTATGAATGCTCAGATCTTGTTAAAAATATTGCATTCTCTCAAAAAATTGAAGATTTTGTCCGGGGGAACATCCCGGAACAAAACCTTCAAGGAGTCTGCTGTGAAGTGTTTATATCTGGTGTCAATTAGGTCAGCACAATACAGCAAAAAGTGTCGAACAGAAAACTGCTCATCACAGGCAAAACACCATGGACGCTCATCCTGTTTAAGTAAGTAAGAGTGCGTAACATATGTGTGCCCGATGTGGAGCCGAGCAAGGACAGTCTCCTCACGGCGGCTGCCGCAGCGGAAAGGTAGACTGTCAGACAACTTAGGAAGAGCTTCATGAAGCTTGTTCCCTTCCTCTTTGTCCCACTCGGACTGCCACTCGCGGGCTATGTACGCACTAATAACAGGTTTAAAATCACTATAGACAGTCTGTGTGTCAGGGACAGGGTCACTGCGGGCACTGTTGGCAGCAGAATCTGCGATTCTGTTGCCTTCGATGCCCACATGGCCTGGGACCCAAATAAAAATGATGTCATAATATTCCTTCATCAAGTCCGCGTAGAGCTCTCTAATCTGCACCAGCAGTGGATGGTCTGTTCCCGCGCCCTGAAGGGCCTGCAGGGCAGAAAGAGAGTCAGACAGAATCAGGAAGTTCCTTTCCCGAGACTGATAGGCATGCTTGAGTGCTAGCAGAATGGCCTGCAGTTCTGCACTAAATACAGAGGAATGGTCAGGGAGACGGAGCTTAAATGGGCGTCTAGGATGGCGAGAGGACACTGCAGCCGCAGCCACTCTTCCATCCTCAGACTTGGACCCATCCGTATAAAGACGACAATAGCCAGGAAAAATTGAAAGGAGTTCATTGAGGCTCTGTTGGTATATGGCTGGTGGAGTACAATCCTTCTTGTGGGCAGTCAAGTCCAGCAAGATGTCAGGAACTGGTAGTAGCCAGGGTGGAGTGACGTGTTGCAGAGATTCCGAAACTTTGTCCAGGTCCACTCCGGCCGCCTGCAGATGAGGTCTGACACGGAAGGAAAGTGGACGGACAGCTCCCGGATGGGCATCGTAAATCTCTGCAAACGACGGGTTAAAAACACAATCATAGGCAGGATTTTCTGGATGGGCCTTCAGCTTCAGAACGTAGCTGAGCATGAGGCGGATGCGGCGGAGCCTGAGAGAAGGCTCCCCTGCCTCTGCATACAGACTAGGAACTGGAGATGTCCTGAAGGCTCCCAGACATATGCGCAGACCTTGATGGTGAATTGTGTTCAGACGCTGCAGAACAGACTTGGAAGCCGAGCCATATACCACAGAGCCGTAATCCAGTTTGGACCGAACAAGGGCCCGGTACAGTCGAAGTAAGACGATGCGGTCTGCACCCCAGTCAGTACGACCAACGACACGAAGAATGTCGAGGGCCTTCCGACAAGAGGTTCTAAGGTAGTTAACATGGTTGCAGAAGGTCAATCTTTTGTCAAAGATGACCCCCCAAAACTTAGCCTCTTCAGCCACCTTAATTGGCACTCCAGCAATGCTCAGGCTAGGTTTTGGAAAAAATTTCGTCTGGTTAGTAAAATGCACACAGACTGTCTTGGAGGGCGAGAATCTGAATCCATTGAGAGACACCCACCCCTGGATGCGATCAACGCACAGCTGCAAGCGCCTCTCAAGGGACGCAAGTCCTCGACCTCGTGCACACAAAGCAAAGTCGTCCACAAACAAAGAGCATTCAGAATCATCCTTGACGGCCTTTACAATGTTATTTATTTTAATGCTAAATAAAACAGGAGATAGAATACTGCCCTGCGGGACACCCATCTCCTGTTCAAAGGAGTCGGAGAGGGTGGAGCCCACACGGACATGGAACGACCTGTTGGACAAAAAATTGTGAATAAAAACGGGCAGATGCCCTTTAAAACCCATGTCCGACAAATCAGACATTATACCATGCTTCCAGGTAGTGTCATATGCCTTTTCAAGATCAAAGAAAATTGCATAGACATGCTGCTTGTTAACAAAAGCATCTCGGATAAAAGACTCAAAGCGGACTAGATGGTCAGTTGTACTACGGAAGCGCCGGAAACCGCACTGGAGGTCTGTGATGAGACCCTGTGACTCAAGATGCCACACCAGTCGGGCGTTGACCAAGCGTTCCATAGTTTTACATAAACATGATGTCAAAGCTATTGGCCGGTAGTTGCCCGGGTCGGAAGGATCCTTACCCGGCTTGGGAATTGGCACAACCACAGCCTGGCGCCAAGATGGCGGAAAATGACCGGTTATCCAGATATGGTTAAAGGCCTTGAGAAGTACAAGGAGTGAATCCTCAGGCAGATGTGTTATGAGCTGATAATGGATGGTATCTAATCCAGCAGCAGAGTCAGTACATTTCTGCATGGCTTGCTGCAATTCTGAAAACGTAAAAGGGGCATTATAGTCTTCCAAGTTATCCGATATAAAATCACAAGCACAAGATTCTCGCTTCTCCTTCTCTCTGTGGAAGAAAGGTGAATAATGCTCTGTTGAAGAATTATGGGCAATGGTGGAGGCAAGCAAATTGGCCACAGCCTTTTTATCTGTGACCAAACTGGCACCATCTCTAAGATGGCCGACAGAAGCCGAGCCACCCCTGCCCCTAATTCTTCGAACAGCCTTCCAGACTTTTTGGGACGGAGTCCTAGAAGATAAAGATGAGACGAAGCGTCTCCAGGAAGCACGGCGTTCACGTTTAAAAATATAACGGGCTTTCGCCCGCTGTCTTTTAAAGGTTAAAATATTTGCTTGCGATGGATTACGAAATGCACGTCGCTGAGCAGATTTGCGCATTGTTTGGGCCTTGCGGCACTCTTCATTGAACCATGGTACTCTCGGCTTCCGAGGGAGTGATGTGGAAGTTCTAGGGATGGTTTCACCTGCAACCTCCAACAAAATAGAAGTAAAACAAGAAACAGGTTCTTCAGCTGACATGATCACCTCCTCTGTAAGACGAGACTGACAGAGAGAGGCAAACAGAGACCAGTTAGCTTTCTTGAGATTCCAGCGCCCCACCGGCGAATCCTCCTCACAGCTGACCGATGACAGGACTACTGGGAAGTGGTCACTACCACACAGGTCGTCGTGAACCTTCCAGTCAAAGTCCAGCATGAGAGAAGGATCACACACAGTGAGGTCTAGAACAGAACTAGATCCGGAACCTGAGTTAGAGTATGTAGGTGAGCCATCGTTAAAGACACATAGGTTAAGTTGAGAAAAAACATCTTCTAACATCTGACCTCTGCCATCATAGTGGTCACTACCCCAAAGGTGAGCATGACCGTTAAAATCTCCCATGAGAATAAAGGGAGGGGGCAGTTGATCTACTAAGTGAAAAATATCATTGCTACAGACCCGCAGTGATGGTGGCAGGTAAATACTGCATATGGTTATGGTCTTTTTTAAGGTAACCCGAGCAGCGACAGCCTGAAGACAGGTGTCGATGCTAACGGGGCTACATAAAATTTGGCTACTAATGAGAAGAGCCGCTCCACCCGAGCGCCTCTCCGAATCAGAGCCTTTATGTATAACATTAAAACCATTAAAAGACACAGGGTCAGAAGTCTTCAGGTAAGTCTCCTGAAGAGATATGACTGAGGGGTTATAGAACTTGACTAAAAGACGTAATTCCTCAAAGTTAGCTCGAAAACCACGACAATTCCACTGAAGCAAAGAGTCCATGATTAAGTCTGATCTGGGGGTAAGGAGTTTTTCCCCCCTTTTTCCTTTACCTTGGAAGGAGTTGAAGAAACAGAGGGGGGCCGGCTCCCGGGCCTCCTCTGGTTCTTCGGAGAGGAAGGGGGTGGAGCTGCCGCAGCATCAGCAACAACAACTTCCACTCCCTCCATCCGCTCCTCCAGTGCAGCATATTTGTTTTGAAGGGGCACATCTGTGTTCCCCTTCTGGGCCCGTGCGCACAGCGGTCCCATAGATTTCTTAGACTTCTGGTCCTGGGCAGCGTTCCTGCCGCTAGAGTTAGCGGCCTTAGAAGGCTGACCAGAGCCAGAAGCCTTTGGAGTTGACTGACTAACAGGTTTGGGTGGGGGCTGAGGCTTAGGGGCAACAGAAGGCGGCACAACCGGACCGGCAGTGTCCGCCTTCTGCGTTCCCTGGCTCCTTGTCACCACCGGAGGAGGGTTACTCTCCAGGGGCGAGATGAGCCGAGGCTCCGCCCCCAACCAAGAAGTTGGGGTCTGACATGAAAAGTCTTTGGTGGGGCGCTTGCCTGCCACCGCTGCACTAAAAGTATACACTGAGGTGTTAGAGGTTGGGGCAGCCGCAGCTGCACCAGGGCCTTCAACCAGTTTTTTGGCATCCAGAAAGGACAGCCCCTTCTCCACACGCACCTGCTGAATCTTGCACTCGGATATCCAACGAGGGCATTTCTTATCCGAAGCCATATGCGCCCCCTGGCAATTCACACACAGGGGGGTGGCTGTGCAGGACTCAGCAGAGTGTCCGGGCCTAGTGCAACGGGCGCATGAAGCCTCTGCCTGACGGCATGTCTTCTGCCCATGGCCATACTTTTGGCACTTAAAGCACCGGAGGGGAAGAGGGACGTACTTTTTCACTCTCAGGGAGTAGTAACCTCCCCAGATGGTAGTAGGAGGGGTGGGGGTGCCAAACGTCAGGATGATGGTAGGGAGACGGATCTCCCCACCACCTCGCTTGGAAGCGAAGCGCCTGACGCAAGTCACCCCCTGAGACTTAAGGTTCCTTACAAGTTCATCTTCTGACAGTTCTGCCAAAGCTTGATCTTTGATTACGCCTCTTGACGAATTCATAGTTTTGTGGGGTGTGACTTCCACAGGAGTGTCTCCGATGGAAGAGAGCCCCAGTAGCCCGCTGGAGTGTGCCCGAGTACGGCACTCCACCAGCAAGTCACCAGACCTGAGGCGCTGGGCGTCAGGCCTGCCAACACGGCTCCTGAGGGTCTCCCCCACCAGAAAAGGATGCAGCTTGGTAACTGGTTTCTCCTTCACCTTGCTATGGACAATGAGGAAGCGAGGCCATACGGCCGACGCCTGAGGCGTCGCTTCCTCACAGTCTGAATCACTGTCATGTGCAATGTCGGTGTCTATGCGCCGTTTCTGTGCTAGTTTTGGTTTTTTGGTTTTATCCATATTATATTAGTAGAGATATTCATCCCCCGGGGTCCCCGCCCGCCACCGAGCCCAACAAGGGAAAGTGCAACTGTCGGCGGGTCTCCAGCCGACGCACAATGGAGACTGCCCGAAAGATATACTCAAGGGGGTAAGCCCGATTGAACCGTTTGAGCCACCGCCTTCTATCACACCGTTGAATGCAGGGGAATACTGGCGTAAAGCACCTAATCAGCAGCAGAAGCTATAGCATGGTGCTCCGTATAGCAACCCGCATGTCAACAGTGGGATAGGGCTCAACGTGACAAGAGCCGATTGACTAGGCCGGTACGACTAGCCTCCCGTTTAGGTAGAAGTCAAGGCCGAAGTGGAGTGTTGGCACCAGTGAGCCGCAGCCCAAAGGGAACCTCAGCCACCAGGATCCTCTTCTCCCCCGACACGGGTCTCCAAGCACGGCAAACACTTGGGATCCAAAGGACCAAAAAGTCACGAGTATTTTTAAGGACCAATCCAACATGGTACGACCTAGGTTAGCACAGCTCCTTAAAAACCGGACCAGTGAAAAGGCTGAACAACATATCTGCTGACATCAAGTCCTAATCCTGGACAAAGATGGCACCCGTCCGCTAGCCCACTCAGTCAGGGACTGAGCGGACTACCCACCTACGCCACGTGGAGGCCGGTGCCGGGTAGGCTAAGATAAAGTAAGTCAAAGATACCTGGGACATATGACTGCTAAGTAATGGATAGATTGTGAACATGAACAGATGTACATATCTTTTGGTGGGTGTTCTGCGGTTTTGTGTGGGGTGGGGTTGGGAGCGGGCAGTATGGCACGGCACCTATTACCATGTTCTCATGTTGTAAGCAGATGTGTATGTACAAAACCTACATTACAAACAAACAAAATAAATAAATAATAATAATAATAAAGAAAATTTGTTAAGCGCTTATTCTAAAAGTAGCTCAAAGCGCATATATAACAAAGGCTAACATGCGCACACACACACACACACACACACACACACACACACATACACACACACACACACACACGCGCGCGCGCGCACAGTGGTGATGAATTGTGCATGGCTGGGGAAATGAACTAGTAAAAGGCAGCGTTGTAGAGGTGGGCTTTGAGAAGTGATTTAAATGAGGAGAGCGTTTGACAGTTACGGACTGGGGCGGGGAGGCTGTTCCGAGTGGCGGGGCCAAGATGGGAAAAGGCACGACCGCCACGTTTTTTACATTTGAAATTGGGAAGGCGAAATTTATGTGTGTCAGAAGTAATTTAAATAAATAAGATAAAGTAAGTCACATATACCTGGGACATATGAATGCCAAGTAACGGATAGATTATGAACATGCACAGATGTGCATGTCTTTTGGGGGGTGTGCTGTGGTTTCAATGTGTATGTGGAGTCGGGTTGGGAGCGGGCGATATGACACCTATTACCATCTATGTATGTGTATATTTTCTTGTTGTATGCTGATATGTATGTACAAAGCCTACATTACAAACAAACAAAAAATAATAAATTTAAATAATAAAATAAGTAAGTCAAAGATATCTGGGACATATGAGTCAGTGCCAAGTAAAGGATAGATTATAAACAGCATAGATGTACATGTCTTTTGGTGGGTGTTCTGTGGTTTTGTGTGTGTGTGTGTGTGTGTGTGTGTGTGTGTGTGTGTGTGTGTGTGTGTGTGTGTGTGTGTGTGTGTGTGTGTGTTTTAATTGGGAAAAGCTATCATTCACCACAAACGTACCGTAAAGGACGCCAACTTTTCTTATTTTCTTGCACTTTTTGCTCACATTATTGAAACTCAATAGGTAAAGAGAGGTCAAAATGAAATGGAATAACTTAAGTAATTTTTTCTAATTAATTTTGTGTATTTTTACAACTTGGGGGTAGGGATACAAAATCAACCACTGTGGCACTCACAGTGATCAAAGCATGACCTAGACAAGTTTATAATAATTGTGACATCCTGTTTTAATGATGTAAACCTGAAAATGGACTGTCGGTGCTATAGAAAATGTCTGAAAGCATCTGACACATTATTTTTTGTCTTTTTTTGCGATTTCGCGGAAATGGTCGTTTACTGGGTGCACAAATACCTTCACTGTGAGCCAGAGATTCAATATTTTTTCATTCTGTTTTTTGCAGAGGATGCAGAAGGTGTGCCTTAACATAATATTGCCTGATTTGGGCTTCTGGAATGAATTTTGATTTATTTAGAGGAAAATGTTTCTCAAACTCATTTTAGCACCTGCGAAGAGCGTGATTTTCGGGGAACATGGCTTAAACATCTCAGGACATACTAAGGAATACTTTGAAACCTATCTTATTGAGTACTGGGGGGGGGGGAAGGGGGGGGGTTGTGCACGGTAGATCTTCCTAGCTTATGGACTACTTGATTTACACTCAGTGCTACGATCCGGAGCGGTACTGAATACGGAAGATGCTGATAACATGTATGCTGTTTTTGTTTTTTCTTTTAGTGAAGCAACCCGCATGAAAAGCTAGCAAACAAACTATTACAGGCTACTGACGGTAACACAATAATTACGTATTTATAATCGGCAAAATGCAATTCACACAAATTTAATGTGCCACTGAAAATACCTGAAATCAGATCTAGAGAGAAAAAAAAAAGGACAAAGACTGATAACAAATCAACTTGACACACGTACAGTAGAACCTCCAATGCACGGTCACCCCGGTTGCCAACGTGAAAATGAATGGATGACGTAGCCGCCGTAAACGGCAGGTGACCGTTCACGGGACGTTTCAGTGATGAAAACGGACATAGGTTCCTTGTGACACTCGGATAGAAGCACTGATATGGATGGGCGACCACCAAAACGGGACCTTCGTCTGCTTCTTCTAGCTTCTCCGCCGTGAGACGGCGTTAAACCCACTGAATAACTATAACTAACTAGCTCTGTGAAGTGTGATGCATTTACTAGTGACGCGGTTTACTAGTGACGCGGATGTTTCGTTACTATGATCTTCTCAGTATGATGAAAGAAAATAAAAGTGTGGTTGTGTGCACAGTCTGTACTGGTACAGTCCATACGCTAGCCAGATCTATCGTGCACCCCCCCCCCCCCCCCAGTACACAATAAGATGGGTTTCAACATGTACCTTAGTATGTCCTGAGATGTTTAAGCTACGTTCCCCGAAAATCCTTAGGAACACACCAGAGATATAGCCGATGGCGCAAGGGTACCCCCATTCACGCTCTGCTAAAAAGAAGTTGAGAAACATTTTCCTCTAAATAAATCAGAATTCGTTCCAGAAGCCCAAATCAGGCAATATTATGTTAAGGCACACTTCTGCATCCTCTGCAAAAAACAGAATGACAAAATATTAAATCTCTGGCTCACAGTGAAGGTATTTGTGCACCCAGTAAACGGCCATTTCCACGAAATCGCAAAAAAAAAGACAAAAATAATGTGTCAGATGCCTTCAGACATTTTCTATAGCACTGACAGTCCATTTTAAGGCTTACATCATTAAAACAGGATGTCACAATTATTATAAACTTAACTAGGTGATTCTGTGAGAGCCACAGTGGTTGATTTTGTATCTCTACCCCCAAGTTTTAAAAATACACAAAATTAATTAAAAAAATTACTAAAGTTATTCCATTTTATTTTGACCTCTCTTTATCTATTAATTGTCAATAATGTGAGCATAAAGTGCAAGAAAATAAGGAAAGTCGGCATCCTTTACGGTACGTTCGTGGTGAATGATAGCTTTTTCCCAATTAAAATTGCGGATTTAGGAAACATACGTTGTTTCCGATACCCTCAGAAATTTTGTATACAACGGATAGGTCTTTGTTAGGTTTTTATTGGTTAGGATAGAGTACCACAGTTACTCCCAACCTGATTTTATGATGCTGTGATGCATTTAGGGGCCACAGTGGCTAAATCTACTGCCCTACCCCCATTTTACCAGTACGCAAAGAAACGCAAAATGATCATAACAATTGCTTATGTCATACTCCTCTTGTTTAAATATTTTTGTTGCCAGTTTTCTTAACAAAGTATGCATATTGAGCATACAATTTGTGATCATTTCATTAATTTCAATGTGACTCATGAATTTAATTGTAATTCTTTTTAGTTAAGGCATGTTTAACAGGGGCTGCTGCTGAAGCTTCTACCGTCTGCGCATTCTGCAGTCTTGTCAAACTTGGGGACGCTGTACCTCAGGGAGATGTTGTGTCTGATACTGTTTTTGGTCTGCATTAATGGCCTCCGTCCAACAGTACCAAGGTTCATCTCGAACATCCTCCATGCGGATGACTTTGCAGTGTGGAGCGCAGCAGAAAATAAAGAAATAGCATCCTGCAGAATCCAGGATGCTGCCTATATAGTAAGCAGCTGGACTGAAAGATGGCCACTCAAACTGAGCTAGACCATCTCTTTCAATCAAATGGAAGTGGTCGCCTTGAAACTGGAGACCTTCCAATACCAACGACAGACTTTACTGGCAACAAATAATTACTGGATTCAAGCGGAGGCCTCACATCGAAGCCATGGAAGCTAGAGCTGCGGAAAAGAAGTTTCTGATGAAGAAACTGGTGGGGACCACATTGGCGCAAATTACAGCATCCTGGCGCAAGCAAACACCTGCTCGGTCAGACCAGTAGTGTGGTACCAAGATACATCGACAATATGAAACACTGCCTGCAAAACCAAAAAAGCCAGGCTTGACAAGATAATAATAATAATAATAATAATAATAATAATAATTACGGTATTTATAATGCACTTATCTTATAATAATTATAACTCTAAGCGCGCACTCACAACTCGCGTACGCATGCGCACGCTTTAGACAATGACTCACGTACCACAAATACATTACGACAATCAGCTTGGGGTGGGGAGTATGGTGCTATTAGTGCTAGAACTGTTGAATGAGGTGAGTTTTGAGGGCGGACTGGAAGGAGGAGAGAGAGTGTGTTTATGATGGAGAGAGAGTGGGAGAGTGTTCCAGGTGGAAGGACCATATACAGAGAAGGAGCGGGGGCCGAAAGTGCTGAGTTTGGTGCGGGGGATGTGGAGGCAGAGAGGGTCGGAGACGGAGCGGAGGGAGCGGGGAGGAGTGTAGGGGTGAAGTTAGTTGGAGAGATAGGCAGGAGCGTAGTTGTTCAGGGATTTGTAGCAGAGGGACAGAATCTTGTATTGGATGCGTTGGGGTATGGGGAGCCAGTGAAGGAGTTTGAGCAGGGGAGTGGTGTGGTCGGATTTTTTCTTTCTGAGGACGAGGCGGGCAGCTTTGTCATGGACGCGCTGGACTGAAGTGAAAGTGGTGGAGTGAGGGAGGCCGGAGAGGAGAGAGTTGCAGTCTGTAGTCGATGCGAGATAGGATGAGAGAGACAGCAAGTTTGGTGGCAGCTTCGGTAGTGAGGTATTTTCTGATGCAGAACATGGGTCATTCTCATGATGCAGTGACATTCTTAGAGCCATCTGGAGCACCCCAATTTAGGAAATGGAGGACATTGGAGCCACTGGAATGCAGAACAGCACACACGATGAAGAGACTTACTAAACACCGACAGCATGGGAGACTACAGTAGCAGACCAAGAACCCTCAGAAACGCCCAAGTCTGAACCGCCAACTGAAGGTCCTGAAAAGGGCTAAAACTGATGTCCTGAAACCAAGCCCAAAGATGTGTGAAGAGCTCCCTTCAGATACCTAGACATCTCGAAAGAGCCTTCTAGACAACATAAACAATGTTCCAGGACTCTTTGCCAAAGGTCGCGGCACTGCACAAAGCCAACTCGCTGGAGATTATGCACAAGCGCTACCGTCACAGCAGCTGTGGTACCGCACAAGACGCCGTGCGGAATGAAGGAAGTGGCGTGTACATCTGTTGTGCAGACCACACTACTACCTCCCTCTCCTTACCAGCTGGCGGCAGCAGCTCCAACTATCGAACAGATCTGCAAGTGCTCAACACAGCAGCAGAGCACTAGCTAGGGAAAGACAGCAGCTTGATCCACTGATCTCACCAGGAAGCTTCAAGATAGACTGGATGCCCTGTCCACAAAATAGTGCTGCAGTGGATTCCAGTGCATTCTGGACTAGCTGGGAATGGAGAGGCTGACAGCCTGGCCAAAGCAGGCGCCAGACTACCTCAAGATCACAACCTCCTGTAAAGAAACCAACACTACAGCAACAAAGTGATTGGCAACAGCAGAATGGCGGCTGCAGCCCGTGGGCATACGACATCAACAAGCTGAACAGGGAGAGCCAGGCCACCATCTTTCATCTACGCACTGATTACTCTGGACAGGGTCCATACAGAAAGCAGGGACGAAGTTCACAAACGTTTCATAACGTTTCACAAACCCAAACTGAAGCCTGAAGGTTTACACACTTTAAATTAATTAGATCACTCTGTATCAGCAGCTCATTTGAAGCTTTCGTGCCTAATGCATGAAGAGATACCAAAATAAAAGAACGCTTAGCGAATGGCGGTGCTCGGTAGAGGCATCTTCGGCAGATCAGAATCTTCGGCAGAACGGTCATGCAGTCACTTTATGATCAGAGCTAAATATAGATCACTTGCAACACGCGTCATCATGATCGTTCGCAATGGAATAGTCACAAATTGGGGAAGAAAAAAAAAGAAGTAGACAAAAGTTTGCCAGCACTTTGTCATTTTTTACGAACTTTCACAGACTTTAAGGAAAAAGACTGAAATTGGCAGACTTTCCAGGGCCCTGAAAAAGCCTTGTCATTTTTTAACAACTTTCACAATGTTCACAGACCCTACTGACCCTGCTGGACTCACCTCTTGAGACTGGGTCATGCGGA
Source organism: Semisulcospira habei (assembly GCA_036245525.1). Taxonomy (NCBI): domain Eukaryota; kingdom Metazoa; phylum Mollusca; class Gastropoda; family Semisulcospiridae; genus Semisulcospira; species Semisulcospira habei. The sequence goes on from BTPG01000004.1 coordinate 148,123,299, forward strand.
AACAGCCCTATGCGAATTTGGCGTAGAATATCAGTCTCCTTAGCACATTCTCTAAACATGTTCCGCTGGCAGTTCTGACCAGAAGACACGCCCCTGTACACCAAACTCTGAAAACATGCTGCCGAGCTCTTGACAGCTCACTTATTGGCAGCCAGAACAATATAAGATTTAAAGACGGCCATCAAGGAATTGAACGTTTGCAGAAGAAGGTGGAAGGTGATCTCGTGGTGGACATGTGGAAACTAAGTATTTTGATAACATTGTTTTGGTTGTTAGGAACCATGAAACTTTATTACGCATATTCATATTTACACATTTTGAGATGAAATAAATGAAAAGAAAAGGGGAGACCTTACTACACCCGCCTTACGCTAGGTAAAATATCACCTAAAAGACCAGCCAGTTAAAAATAGTTACAATTAAATTGATGGGTCACATTGAAATTAATGAAATGATCCCAAACTTTTATGCTCAATATGCATACTTTTTAAAGAAAACTGGCAACAAAAAATATATATAAACAGAGGAGCATGACGTAAGCATTTTTTATGATCATTTTGCGTTTCTTTGAGTACTGGTAAAATGGGGGTAGGGCAGCAAATTCAGTCACTGTTGCCTCTAAATGCATCACAGCATCATAAAATCAGGTTGGGAGTAACTGTGGTACTTAATCCTAACCAATAAAACCTAACAAAGACCTATCAGTTGTATCCAAAATTTCTGAGGGCATCGGAAACAACGTACATTTCCCAATTCGGCAATTTTAAATGGGAAAAAGCTATCATTCACCACGAACGTACCGTAAAGGATGCCGACTGTCCTTATTTTCTTGCACTTTATGCGCACAGTATTGAAAATTAATAGGTAAAGAGAGGTCAAAATGAAATGGAATAACTTTAGTAATTTTTTTTAATTAATTTTGTGTATTTTTAAAACTTGGGGGTAGGGATACAAAGTCAATCACTGTGGCTCTCACAGTGATCACAGCATCATCTAGTCAAATTTATAATAATTGTGACATCCTGTTTTAATGATGTAAGCCTTAAAATGGACTGTCAGTGCTATAGAAAATGTCTGAAGGCATCTGACAAATTATTTTTGTCTTTTTTTGCGATTTCGTGGAAATGGCCGTTTACTGGGTGCACAAATACCTTCACTGTGAGCCAGAGATTCAATATTTTTTCATTCTGTTTTTTGCAAAGGATGCAGAAAGTGTGCCTTAACATAATATTGCCTGATTTGGGCTTCTGGAATGAATTCTGATTTATTTAGAGAAAAAATGTTTCGCAACCTCATTTTGGCATCTGCGAAGAGCGTGAATGGGGGTACTCTTGCGCCGTCGGCTATATCTCTGGTGTGTTCCTAAGGATTTTCGAGGAACATGGCTTAAACATCTCAGGACATACTAAGGTACATTTGAAACCCATCTTATTGAGTACTGGGGCGGGGGGGTGGGGGGGGGGGGGGGTTGGTGCACGGTAGCTGGCTAGCTTATGCACTAGAGGAAGAAGGATCGAGTACTGGTACGGGAGGGAGAAGGAGCGACGCACGCCGTTGCGTGTCGCTGCCGTGTTCTTCTCTTAAACAGTTAGGATAGGAGGGGCGGGTGCCGGCAAAGTACAGAGGGCGTGGCAATGACAGAGCCGGGTTCAATATCCTGTCACCTTACTGACTGTCCCGATACTTACCGAGCGGAGGCAAAATGCGTTGCACCGTTTCCGGCCGCTTTGTGTAACCATTTTCTTTTTCTCACCATTTTCCCCTCGGCTAAGCGTATGTAGCATGGAACTGACGTCACGGTTTGTGGCCGGCGTCAGTATAGGGAAACTGACAAGTCATTCATTTCGGTACTGACAGCCACTAATTCGTTTTGACTCTCAGTGATGCCGTGATTTCTTGACTGGCCGTGGAATTCATAGATCTCCGCCTGAAGAATATAAGGGAATGTTCTTGATATACGAATCAGCCCGTATCCGAAAATTACTATAAACACAATGACACGCGCGTCGGCGTACGCCGCGCTAGATTCTCATGAGCCCCCGCAGTCGGCTGCAGGGGCACACTACGACTGAGTCGGAATGTCAGTCCACAGGCCCACAAGTCGATCACAGCACTGTTATACAACAAAAAGTGTACGAGTGCTGAGATGGACATGATTTGGAGGCCTGTGGTACTGACACTAACGGACGCGCGTTTGCCGCGCACGTCGGTTCGCCCTCAATTTGCATGAGCCCCTTCCATCTGCCGGCAGGTGCGCTTGAGAGTTTCAGCGGCCATTTTGGAGCCCGGGGCGAAAGAGTAGTCACATCGGAAGCCGGATTATGTGACCGCACAGTAAACCGACTTACGTGGACATGGCCGTCAAGTAGATAGCGCACACCTTTGTTACGGACCCCATACACAGCTGGGAAGCCGATGGCACAACCACTGACCGGGAAAAAGCACGATTCTTGAATTTCAGTTAGTTTGTGCTTTAACTCATTCTACCCCAGACACGCCACAGCAAGACTGATAAGGATCGACCATGATAGTTCAAGGGTGATGCCAGAATAGCTTGGCGCCTATGGGCGCCAAGCTATTCTGGCATCACCCTTGAGTTGAACTATCATGGTCAGTCGATCTGTGCACTGCACTGCAATGCAGTCTTCAGAGAACAACGGCAAAATTTGGGGGATTTCGGTGATGGGGTAGAATGAGTTAATTCAACGAATTAAAGACAGTCGCCCACGGTCAATGGTATTGGCGGTGTCTCCTCCATCTTCAGTGAAGGGATCGACTGTAAGTGCTTCGCGCAAATATTCCGCGATTTCACCAGTGCCGTCCAAATAGCCTAGTGACGATCTGCGCTTGGACGGCGCCGTCCGCAAAGAGCCACTTCCATAAATCAATACACTATAGACCCAATATCCATGACAACCACTTAATTTAATCTCATCAGGCAAGCAAGATTGGGTTGTCTGGCCGACAAGTCATTCAGTGAATCTGGCTGAATTTGGAACCAGCTGATACGGGGATGATTAAAACTGCCATCCAATTTTGCGGTGAATTCAGCCGTGAAATTTGAATCCCAAAATAGCCATTTGTATGGAAAGATTATTGTGTGTGGTTCACTGAAAATGCAGGGACAAGCGCGACTATCTGCACAGTAATGGACATAAGATAAGATAAGATAAACTTTATTGCCATATGCATAAACATTAGGATTTTTTTTGCGGCATAGCTGACGAGCCGATGACCATCAACACATAAAACATACATACATCACAAACAAGCAGACTCTAAAATAACAAAACACACATATGTATAACAGTCATTCTACATAAATCGAATAAGTAAAAAAGGGATAATTTTCAGCACGAAAATATACTTCACAAAGGTTTGGCATAAGTGCGTGGGAGGGGGAGGGGGGGGGGGAGAGGGCTGCGGCGGGAGGGGGGGGGGGGGATGAAATAGACTCGGACTGACTTACTTTTATAACGCCAAATCTTGCAGTTGCATTTGCCAGCCGACATGCTGAATCGACGTGATGGAGAAGAAAAAGAGCCAATGTTAATAAAATGAGGCACAATCCCTTGCGTTTCCATCTTTGTAGTTTCGCTAGCGATGATGACTCTTTGAAACAATCACCAAAGCTTTCCACTTGGACATCACTGTATCCCGACTGCATGCAAAATGCGTGCAACTTTCTAATCTCTCTGTCAATAAACAACATTTTGTCTTCCATCACAGTTCCTTGTAGTGAGCAGTCGAAAGGATCAAAGTCATAACGGACTGGTTTTGTTTCCCCAAGTGATTCTCCAATGAACCGAGGCGCGGTAGCAGACGCCTGCTTCCTCTGTGTCGCCATCTTGAAAAGTTAGCATTGTACTTTCCGTCGCATATCTGCATCATCTAGTGTTGGTGACGGTCAACTCGCCCATATGCCAACTCGCCCAGTCAACTCGCCTCGTAATGGGTCAACTCGCCTGAGTGCTAGAGCATACACTGCCCATACCAGCGTAGGCCGGCCTAGTCAACTAGACTGCCAGGGCCTAGATTTAAATTTCCATGCATCAAGGGGCTGGAAATCCAGTGTACGTGTGATACGCCCCCCTTCGGGGAAAAGGAGGAGGAGGTGCGGGGGGTGGAGGGAGGGGGGCTAATATATTTATTGCTTCCAGTTACTTACTTAGCGCACCACTCTTTCCTATCCTTTGTGTGTGTGTGTGTGTGTGTGTCGGTGTGTGTGTATGTGTGTGTGTGTGTCGGTGTGTGTGTGTGTGTGTGTGTGTGTGTGTGTGTGTGTGTGTGTGTGTGTGTGTGTGTGTGCTTTGACCAAAGTAGATCTATGATCGTTGGTTGATAATGCATAATTCTCTCCCCTGACAAAATTACGGTAGAATTTGAAATGGGGCTGGGTCGGAGCGCATTCCAGAGCATGCACATGACGTTTTTGGCGTGCGGCGCAGAAATTCTGGCAAAGAAGTAACAAGATAAAAATGACGTCACGTCTAGCTACGCAAACCTTGCTAGAGAACGTCTTTTTGACGCCAAAGCGCGTATGTGTTTCAGTGTGTGTGTGTGTTAAGATGTGACAGCGACTAGAGCCCGCGTTTGAGGGCAGACAAGCTTAACATTTTAGGATATTGTCCCTAAAAGAATAATCTTGGGTCCTTTTTTCCCCCGATGTTTTGATTAATATGCTCATTGGCGAGAAAATGGCCGTTTTACAAAAACCGGTTCAACCACACTGAGTCCGTAATTTTTCTTATTTTTACTAGATATTTTGCATATAGCTAGAAAAAAGGGAGATATTGAATGAGTTCGTTAACCAGCATTGTACCTTTAGAACGTTTTAAGTTGAGTGATAATTATATATTTTTGGAATTTTTTTTTTTTTTCATGATTTGGGGATTAATTTCACGCATTATATGGGTTTACCTTAAAACAATTGAATCTTTTTTACGAAAAAAGCAATCTTCTCATTAATAATCGAATGATTTTTCGTATACGGTATTTACATAAGCTTACAGTTTGTCTCGGGTGTCGGGTACGATTAGGTCAATTGTGACCTTATGCCCTAGGTGTGAAAATCAGACAATGTTCTGCACCACTGTTTAGGAGTCATCTGTAAAACAGATGACATAACTTTAAATTTTCTTTTACGAAAAAAAACTATCTTATTAATACCCGCATAATTTTTTATAAACAGTGTTTGCATAAGCCTGCTGTTTGTCCCGGCCCTGGGGTAGGATTAGGACAAATTGTGACCTGTAAGCCATAGGCGTAAAAATCAGCAAAACAATTGCAGAGTTGATTCTCTGATACGTCAAATGTTAGTACTGCGATGAGTGACGTATAACATCGAGTTGTCACTATGAACACGGCGTCGTGGGACTAATCATTGATGCCATGACGTGAAGCCTGAAGTGACGTCATTTGGCTGCTCTTGCTATGATCATTCGGCTTCTTCAGAATAGCTATGCTACGCCAGACCACAGAGCTTACGAATGGCGGGAATCGCTGTGTGTGTGTGTCTTTATTTCTGTGTGCCAGTGTGTGTGGATCAGAGGGTGGGCTAGAGTAGAAGGAGATGGATTCCTGTGGCTACACGAGCCCACAGAGCGTCAGTACAAATGGCGAGAAGCGCCGTGTCAGTCCGTCTCATATTTGAGCCCCGTGCGCCGACGTGTGTGTTGATCAGAGTTGACTTAGAGAGGAGGGAAATGGATCAGCATAATAAGCCTAAAAATATGAACAACTCTGAATGTCCCTGGAAGATGAATGCATCTGAGCTCTAAACAATTCCGTAGAAATCCTCATCGTGTTCCTATTTACTTGGTACTGTTTCTCATTACAAGCAGTAGCAGCCGTCCGGTCGGCAACCTTTTGGTCTCGTTGACCGCTACCCAGCGCAAAGCTGTGCTCATGAAATCAGGTTAAAAATAGCTTGATCGGTCCAGATTGCTTGTTGCGACATAATGATCCGCAATTATGGATCAAGGCAATTACCCAAAGGACGTATATTACCCAACAGGCATTGTCGCTGACTCAGAAACTCGACTAAATGGCACCGGCACATCATTTTAATTGTTAAGTTCCTTCTATTCATACTAAGGCATTTTTTAGGACGGGTCGCGGTGGGACGAATTTAATAGCATGTCCATGATGTCAAACTGAGGCGGGCAGGCTAAACCTCTAACAATTGAAGTCACGGTAACAAGAAAAAAAAACTACGTCATATTGTCTACCAAGTACGCTGGCCTCGCTTCTGAACGTAGAGTGTGTGCGTATATATGTAAACAGGAGAATCTCCGATATTTCTGTACAGTACACAAGCTTGAAACTTGGCGAAATACTGACTCAGTTTCTTAAGTGGGTGGCAGCCTCCCAGCATATTGTAATTGAATGTCTCACTGAAGACTACGGACGGACATAAAGATTATGCCTGCTGTCAACCAACGATACACACAAATCGAAGATCGGTCTTGCGGGCTTCAGTGACGATACGTTGCCCTATGCTTTCCTTTTTTACCCGTTTCGAAACACTGACGCGGCGATTTTTCCGCTGTACGGCTGACCTGAGGCACTGAGTCCGCCACTGACACACGATGGTTCGGCAGTATTGTTATTCAGTAGTGAGCAAGAGAGTGTTGAGAAGTGTTTGAAAATGTGGCAGAACGTTGAAGTCAGTTCTGTACTGAACAGCTTAGTGGTGTTTTTCAACACCTTTTCCAGCTCTCCCTAGATACCGTCTCTATTCCCACCGCGTGGAAAACCTCAACGGTCATCCCACTTCCCAAGAAGGATAACCCAAAACAACTGCGGAACGATTTTCTACCAGTTGCATTAACCTCCCTTGTCATGAAAACGCTGAAGATTGTTCGAGATTTTTTTATTTTTATTTTTTGGTCTGCAACTGAAAGTAAAATGGATCCATTGCAGTTTGCTTACCGGGCTGGAAAGGGTGTTGAAGATGCCAAGCTGTTGATTCTAGACAAACTGTACACTCATCTGGAGGTCCCCGGTGCACATCAGTACCAGGATCCTATTTGCGGACTCAGTTCTCCTCAGCCTTTCAGCAATACCATGCAGCCACACCTGTTAGCCCATAGATTACTGTCTAATTCCAACCTTCACCCACAGCTTGTTTTGTGGATTACAGATTTCCCTCTCGGTAGACCACAACATGTTTTGGTTAATGGTCGCTTCTCTAGTACTGCTGCCACGTGCACCGAGTCCCCCCAGGGGTGCTGCTTGTCTCCGCCCACTCCTTTACTCGGACATCCTCTAAAAATGACACTGACGATTGCAGGAGTTGTCATGCTGACAGTTACATTGTCAAGTTTTCAGATGACAGCGCCTTAATTTCCCTTCAGCAAGGGTCATCTGATGAACATGGACCCACACTGACTGACTTTGTTCAATGGTACGATGACTTGTTTTTAGAGCTTAACGTGGGTAAGACATGTGATTTCAGTTATTGTTGGTTTGAGGATGAACAAGCAGGATCACAGTAAGGCTATTATACATGATAAGGAAGTTGCCATTGTCCAGAAGTATAAATACTTTGGCACCATCTTCGATGATAAACTGAATTGGGATGACAATACTGAAGCTGTTGTGAAGAAAGGCCAGCAGAGATTGTATTTTCTGAGAAAGCTAAACTCTTTTTCTGTTGACAGGACCATTTAAACTTTGTTTTACAAATCTTTCTTAGAAAGCGTCCTGACTTTTTCGTTCATTTCTATCTATTTATCAAAACAAATTTTTTTTTACTACAATTTCGACTGCAACCCCTTCCCCCTTTTCAGTAGGTTCTCTCTTAGCCGCATGGAATTTTGGCTCTAGGTGGAGGCATGGAATGTATGCCCCTGTAGAAACCACAGTAAAATGTGGTCTTCTTTGCAGGTAAGCAGAAATTCCTTCTCTTCCTCCAGTGTTGCCGATGGTGTGCTGAAGAGGTCGCCAAGACCGAAACAGCTGTCCACACCGGCTCAATATCTGGACCCCCACTTGGGGGACCTAGATTTAAACTTCCATGCACCTAGGGGCTGGAACAGTGGATATGTGATACGCCCCCCTTGGGGGTGGGGGGGGGGGGCTTCCGTATGCATTGCTTTCAGTCTCTTACTTAGCGCCCCCTCTTTCCTATCTCTTTTTTGTGTGTGTGTGCTTGGCCCAAAGTAGATCTATGATCATTGGTCTATCATGCACACTTCTCTCCCTTGACAGTGCTTTTTCGTACTCACTTAGTAGTTTTATCTATCTATCTAATCTAATCTAATCCAATCCAATCCAATCCAATCCTATCCTATCCAATCCAATCCAATCTATCATCTATCTATCATCTATAAACTGTAGTCTTGCCGACCGTTGGGGCACCACCGATGACTTGGCAACCAGCTCCCTTCATTCATCTCCGTTCTCTGCCATTCTTAGCGTATCGCCCTGCTTCAGTCCTGTCCACTCTGAGATATTGTCCTCCCATCTTTTCCTCTGTCTTCCTCTCCTTCGTCCTCCTTGCAGGATTGTTTTGGCAAGCCCTGCTGAACGCGTGACATGCCCATACCACTTCAGTTTGCGTTTTTTCACAATGGCTAATAGGTCTTCATAGGGCCCGATGGCTTGCCTGATTCTGCTTCCCACTTTCTTGTTCGTGATGTGATCTCTGTATGAAATGCCAAGCAGCCTTCGAAAAAATCTCATTTCAGTGGCTTGTATCCTTTCAAGGTCTGCTGTGAGGGTCCATGACTCGCAGGCATACAAGCACACTGAGATGACTAAGGAGCGCATCAGTCTGATCTTGGAGCAGAGTGTGATGTTTCTGTCCTTCCATATGGTCTTCAATCTTGTCAGTGCTGCTGTTGTCTGCGCAATCCCAGACAGTATTTCTGGTTTTGATCCCTCATCTGTCACAATGGCGCCTAAGTATTTGAATTTATTAACGGTTTGTAGTTTTTGGCTTCCAATGATGACGTCAGTGCCAATGCCACTGGTGTTATTGGTCATCAGTTTGGTCTTCTCTGCACTGATTTCCATCGGCCATACGCAATGGCCGTACTGTCCAGCTTTTTCACCAGCCGAGCTAGCGCCTTCTCCGTTCCTGCAAGGCCGTCAACGTCGTCCGCAAAGCGCAAGTTCGTGATTGTTCTGCCTCCAATACTGACAGTTCCTTCATGATCTGTCAGAGCGTCTGTCCTGATTTTTTTCCCAGCATGATGTTGAAAAGAGTAGGTGAGAGCAAGCAGCCTTGTCTGACTCCGAGTCCGACTCCGTTCGTTTGCTGGTTCCCAAATCTTAGTGTTAAAAACAAAAACAGTCTTCAGAGAATTGTTCGTCTCAGTTCAAAGATCACTGGGGAAGAACAGAGACGTTTAGCCGTGTTCTGCGATTGTCAGATTGTATGAAAAGCTACTTCCATCCTGGCTATAGCCACTATAGTGATGCTCACGTGATGAAAGACCTCCTTGAATTGCTCCCGTGCCGACACAGACAACCATCATGTAAAACCAACCGCAGGAAACTGTCTTTCATCCCTGTTGCCACCCGATTCTTAAATATTTTGTAAATCTACACAGGCTGTTAAAAGCCGTGTGTATTGCGCGTTTGCGTGCACGCGCGTGTGTACGTGTGTGTGATTTAGGCCTACACAGCTGTTTTATTGCGTGGTATCGCTGGCCTGGATGGACAGTTATAGAGGGGATAAGTGAAAACTGGTAAGACGTTAATGTGTTCGCTGATAATGTTGTTAATAATGCTCTTTAAAAGTGTTTATGTTTTAGTAACTGTATTAGTTTAGAGTTTTAATATATCTTAATCTTAGTATTTATAAGTCTTACAGATTTAGTATATTAATATCAGGTAGACATACAAATGCGACATTAGAATGTCCTGATATTAACTACTGTTTATTAAATGATTTTTATTTGATTGCCCCCCCCCCCCTCCCACCCACACAACTGTAATTGCCCTTTAAGTAAATAAATAAATTTTGTTGAATTGAATTGATAAACGTCGGTTGACCCAGATTAGAGTCCGTAATTTTTGTCATATTTACTTGAACTTTTGCATATAGCTAGTTTGGAGAAAGACACTGGATGAGTTCGTTAGCCAGCTTTGTATCCTTTCAACTTCTTTCGTAAAAATTAATTCTTTTCAGAAAAGAATAAAAACGCTAAAAAAAACTTTACTTCTAGGGACAGTCAGACAGTGGCGGTGACGTAAAAGAGGTAATTCCGTCACCACGCAGACACTGACATAATACTCTAAATATGACGTCATTCTCTCTCTCGCGCGCGGCTCTCTCTCTCTCTCTCACTGACAAACATGCGCCCATCTCCAGGAGAAATAGACCCTCATGCGCCATCCAGGCGCATGAGGATCTATGCCTCTTGGAGATGTTTGGAGCGTGCGCGCACGCACTCACTAACATGCACACACACACCGACGCGCTTTCAGAAGAGCATGCAGGTGACCCGTGTACTTAGTATATCATGTAGCTAGGGAAAGTCAACCTGCTTTCACACAAATTATAGCAAGACTGAAATTGTACCGTGAAGTTCTAGTGTTGTCACCATTTTCACAAGCCTATGAAGCGAAAGTAAAACTCATATCACGTAAAAAGCCCGATCTAGACTGGGCTGGAAGGTCAGTTCTGGAAAAGGCGCGTTCGTTTTAGTGCCCTCAGATATGACGTCAAAGTTTTGTAGTACACGTTGGCTACATTTCGCAACATTCACAGTATGCGCCTAGACATTAGTGGAAGATTGTATATAGAATGACCTAGATGTTGTCGTGATCACCGAAACGTGGCTCCGCTCAGCTGGCGATGAACCCATCATCGCCAGCGTCACTCCGAGTGGCTACCGCCTGGCCTCCTTCCCGCGTGCTTCCAGAGGGGGTGGCATTGCCATCATCTACAGGGACTGTCTTTCTGCTCACCTCTCCTTCTCTCAGTCTCTCCCTTTTGCTCATCCCTCCTTTGAATCTGTCGAGGCCGTAGCAACACTCCCTGGCCAGTCCCTTATCTTCTCATGTATCTATCATTACCGACATCATCAACACATCTCTAGAGAATGGCTCCGTCCCCGATATCTTCAAGTCCGCCATCGTCCGTCCTCTTCTCAAAAAACACAATCTCGACCCAAACGAACTCAAGAACTACCGCCCAGTCTCCAATCTCTCTTTCCTGTCCAAGCTTCTTGAGAAGGTTGTCCTCAACCAACTCAACCTCCACCTCGCCGACAACAACCTCCTCAGTCCTTTCCAGTCTGCCTATCGCAAACATCACAGCACTGAAACGGCCCTTCTACATATCCTAAACGACCTGCTTCTCTCCACCGACTCGGGCAACATCTCCCTTCTTACGCTACTCGATCTCTCTGCCGCCTTCGACACCATAGACCACTCTGTCCTCCTCCACCACTCCTTTGGCATCACTGACTCTGCTCACTCCTGGTTTCTCTCCTACCTCTCCGACAGACAGCAGTCCGTCACCATCGACGGCGTCTCCTCCAACCCAGTCAGGCTCTCCTGCGGCGTTCCACAGGGGTCCGTCCTGGGCCCGGTCCTTTTCACACTCTACACCTCCCCCCTGTCCAACATCATCCAGTCTCACCACATACATCACCACCTCTACGCCGATGACTCACAACTACTAGACAAAGACAAACTCGACAACACTCAGACACTACTGACTCGCACGGCTGACTGCTATGAAGACGTGAAAAACTGGATGACAGCAAACAAGCTCAAACTGAACGACGACAAAACGGAAGCCATGCTGGTAGGCACTCGCCAGAAACTTTCCCAGCTCCCCCCCCCCCACCCCTCTCTCCACCTTCAACTAGACAGCACCTCCATCTCCCTCTCTGACTCGGTCAAGAACCTTGGCGTTATCCTCGATTCCTCTCTTTCCATGACCAGCTTCGTCTCCGCCACTGCCCAGGCATGTTATTTCCACCTCCGCCGCATCAGTCAGATCAGAAAATACCTCACTACCGAAGCTGCCACCAAACTCACTGTCTCTCTCATCTTATCTCGCATCGACTACTGCAACTCTCTCCTTTCCGGCCTTCCTCACTCCACCACTCTCACTCTCCAGCACGTCCAGAACAATGCTGCCTGCCTCGTCCTCAAAAAGAAAAAATCCGACCACATCACTCCCCTGCTCAAGCTCCTTCACTGGCTCCCCATCCCCCAACGCATCCAATACAAGATTCTGTCTCTCTGCTACAAATCCCCGAACAACTACGCTCCTGCCTATCTCTCCAACTTACTTCACCCCTACACTCCTCCCCGCTCCGCCTCCGACCCTCTCCGCCTCCTCATCCCCCGCACCAAACTCAGCACTTTCGGCCCCCGCTCCTTCTCAGTATACGGTCCATCCACCTGGAACACTCTCCCACTCTCTCTCCGTCAGAAACACTCGCTCTCCTCCTTCCAGTCCGCCCTCAAAACTCACCTCTTTCAACAGTTCTAGCACTATATAACCACACTCCCCACCCCAAGCTGACCGTCGTAATGTTTTTTTCACTTTGTGTTACGTGAGTCATTGTCTAAAGCGTGCGTATGCGTTTGCGAGTTGTGAGTGCGCGCTTAGAGTTATAATTATTATAAGATAAGCGCATTATAAATACCATAATTATTAATTATTATTATTTATCTAGAGTGTTCTTTTTAATGAATATTAATGAGTTTTGGTTACGTTTTCTTTTCCGATTGAATTGTGTAATTTGCGGGATTGTTCTGGAAATCTGTAATAGTATAAAAGAGGGTGTTAGGAAATATGTGGGTGCATTGTATGGGAGATACAGTATCAAAATTGTGGATGCATTATATGAGACAGTGTATCAAAGTGTGGATGCATTTGTGGATGCATTGTGTGGAGATTGCATCGTGAGAATAAAGTACTCCTGGAACTGTTACTCCAGTGTGGTCTACAACCTTGTGCCACCTGTGACGAGTTGCAACTGAGTGAGGTTTCTTTACAAGAACCCTACGTGAGTGTGTCTGGTGTGACTGCATCATACTATGACGACGATAACCACGTAACTCCAGGACAGGTCAGTCATCACACAGTGTGACTCCGACGTACTTGATGGCGTCAACGGGTTTTAGCAACTGCCCATGCCCATGTGGTCGGGATGATGATGTTTTTTCTTTTACGTTTTCCGGGCCTGGCGTGCATGACTGAGCATTTGCTAGGGTTGAACTCCATCTGCCAGCTTTCCTCCCAGGCTTGAAGCACTGACAAGCCTTCTTGCAGTAGTTGGCCGTTGCTGGGGGAGTGAATTTTCCTGTATAAGAGGCTGTCGTCCGCAAACAGATTTGTATTGGAATTCTTTACGGAATCAGGTAGGTCGTTGATGTAGGTTAGAAACAACTGGGGGCCTAACACTGTGCCTTGTGGTACTCCGGACAAGATGTCTGCCATAGATGATGTGAGCCCCTCTAGTAGGATCTGTTGGGTGCGGTTAGATAGAAAGTTGTGTATCCATGACAGAGTGGACCCCTTGACTCCTTAGTAGTCCAGTTTATGTAACATCCTGTTGTGTGGTACCTTATCGAAGGCTTTAGAAAAGTCCAGGAGGATCACATCTCCTTGGGATAGGTTTTTGGCGATGTCGTGAACAGTCACAAGTAGCTGCATCTCACATGTTTGACATTTCCTGAGGCCGTGTTGGCAGTCGTTGAGGATCTTGTGATGCTCATAGTGCTGCATGATGCTACTGTGGATTACATGCCCCAAAATCTTGCAGGTGATTGATGTGAGAGAAACTGGTCTGTAGTTTGATGCGAGATGTTTGTCGTCTTTCTTCAAAATAGGCATCACTCATGCCTCCCGCCAGTCAGCTGCCACTTGGCCAAGGTCCAATAAAAGCTGGAAGATTCTGGAAAGTGCTGGGGCAATCTCCGCAGCCGTGGGCTTGAGCATTACAGCTGGTATGCCGTCTGGTCCGGTGGCTTTATCTGGTTTAAGATTTTGTTGCAGTTTGAGTATTCCCTTTTTGTTCACCTTGATGGATTCCAAGGCTTCGTAGTCACTGGGTTCTTTCGATGGAAATTTTTTTGCAGTCTTCAGTAGTAAAGACCGATGTGAGCTTCGCTTTGGTGCTCCGTCTTGAATTTTCAGAGGTGGTATGCCTGAGGATTCTTGTCCTCGACTCAATGAATGACCAAAAATTCTTGGGGTTTGCCTGGTATGAGTCGCTGACTACATCCTCCATGTACTGTCTGTTCGCGCCTCTGATGTAGAATTTGATCTCCTGTTGAAGCCGTTTGTACCTTTCTAAGTCTCGATCTCTTCTTCTGGGTCTTTGCTGCCTTCTTGTAGGTGCGTTGTTTGCGGTGGATGGCCCTGCAAATGTCTGTGTTCATCCAAGGGTGGCTGTATCTGGATGAAATCATTTTGGGGATCAACCAGCCAACCAACCCACCTACCCATCAGCCAGCCAACAAGCCAACCAACCAACCGACTAACCAGTCAAGCAAATACATGTAATTGTCACATGTGAAAACAAAGGAAAGCTTGACAGCAAGGATTCAATATTTTTAGTGCAAACAAGTACATTACAAAAATAATAATAAAGGGTTTTTATATAGCGCTAAATCCCCATTGCTAGGCTCAAAGCGCTTTACAAAGCATGTGATGAGATGCAGTGTGCACTCTCCTCCCACCCACCGCACCACCTGCCTGAGCAGTTGTTGATTGTACATTGCTTAACGTCCCGACAGCAACAAGGCTTTCTCAGGACGTGCCTGCACTGCTTGTGAAAAAAAAAAAACTAAACAGAACATTGAATGTATGTCGCCAGTCGGTCAAATAGATTAAATAAACCTAACACATGGGGCCTAAATAAAGCTAAGACCATTTAGCAACACACATCCAATATCAAGAGCTACAGGCAGTGCAGACAGTAGGGAGAGTTTTAAAAAGGCAAATACAGGTGAATGGACAAAGGGTAGACAGAAACACATGCCCCAGAATAGAGAGAAAAACCCACCCTGCTGAGCAGTTGTGGTAGAGTGATCTTTGATCATGCGGTTAAATAGAGGAATGGAAGTGTCTAGTCTATATTTTCCACTGATTATGATTTGTAAGGTAAATAAATGTTAATTAATGGATAAAGCCAAATAGGTTGTTAATTCCTAGTTAGTATTGTCTTCTTAGATCTTTTTCTCTTTTAACTTGATCTACTTCATTCCGTTGTCTTGTTTTATAAGGTGGTATGGATAGACTGCACTGCAAACCAGACAGGTTTAACTGTAAGTCAGAACAGTTTAGTCAGTGGGAGCATAGATGTATATCGTTCCTAGCTCTAGCCTAAATGTATAAATATTGCTGCCTGACTGTGTTTAGACAGCATGTAGCCATAAGTGCTACAAGAATCCAGTGCATCTTGGGCGGTAAGTTCTGTCATGAGTTTTTCAGTCAGGTGCATGAGCTTTGACTGAACTGTATTCACCTATAGCTGCTGTGACATTTTTGGGCAGTCAGACACAGCAGTTTTGTTACTTGACTGCATCTGGTCATATGAAATTCAGTCTACCTTGATGTTATCCACCTTTGACACTTTGCTAAGGTATGTTGAATAGCTAAATGTTTGGTTATTTGTTAAGGTAATAGAATATTGCATTAACTGAAAAATGTTGTTATTGCATTTTATGTTATTTTTACTTGACTGTCTGTTTTTATAATTCGTTGTTTAGAGCCGATTTGTACTGTACATTCTTTTGTAATTTCGGTTGCTTGACAATAGCTAGAATGTATGTTCAAGCTATAGCGGCGTATGTATATTTGTGATAGTTTGATAGTACGTTCACGCTATATTGTATATGATATATACTTATGACATGTAATGTTTGTTGCAGGGTGGCATCATTGACTTAGAGGCATTGACTTAGAGGCATTGACTTAAAGGCATTGAATTAAGGGATTGATTTAAGGACCTTGGCTTACGGTCTTGATTTAATGCCGTGAATAAAGAGATGTTCTTGAAGTAAGCCTCTTCTCAACCCTCACGGAAGCGAACCCCAGGGCGTGAGTGCGTGAGAAAGACCCTATACACCCCACTCTACAACACAGTGTCACCGTCTGTACGTGTACAGTCAGCAGACACTATACAGAGTGGCGAGCAAAAGGAAAGAGCACACCACAAAACAGTCATGAAAAATAAACAATAAAATGTTCTTAAAAAGACAGAGTAGAAACAAAACAAAGTACACAACACAACTAACTACATGTAATAACAAAGCCAAGTAAATGTTTTAATATTGCCAGTTTTTGATACTTTTTTTTTCCAAAATGTTCACATAAAAAAAAATCAAATTAGGCATATAGGTAGCTGATGATAACACCTTTCTATGCATATTAATTAAGTCAATCCTTCACAAAGGTCAAGGGTCATGAAGGGTTGACAAATGTATGCATACATCTTGAGAAAACTCAGATTTCGCTAGTACAAAAGTTATGTTAAGACACTTGAACGCCTATAATGTGGTTTGGTCGCACACGTGAGTCACTAGGGCTTTGTCTTTCTTGTTTTTAACTTTCTATTACCCATTAGCTTCATTGCGTACAGTTATGTTGGTGCTTGAAATGTACGCTGCATAATCAACATGATTGATTGATTGTAAATTGCTTAACGTCCAGACAGCAACAAGGCTTTCTCAGGACGTGCCTGCACTGCTTGTGAAAAAATATAAACAGAATGTTGAATGTATGTCACCAGCCCGTCCAATACGTTAAATAAACCTACGACATGGGGCCTAAATAAAGCTAAGACCATTTAGCAACACACATCCAATATCAAGAGCTACAGGCAGTGCAGACAGTAGGGAGAGTTTAAAAAGGAAAATACAGGTGAACGGACCAAGGATAGATAGAAACACATGCCCCAGAATAGAGAGAAAAACCCACTCTGTGGGGCTGACCAGGGTGGCCCTGGGAAATAAAAGTAGTTAACCCCACCCAAGTCCCCCATGGCAGACCCGGGTGGGGGGCATAATCAACATGGTTAGGCAGTGGGAAACATGGATACCATAAACAGACACTTTCATTCTGACAGAAAAACACAAAAGAAACGTTTTCACACATAACAGACCATGTAATGGTGCAAAAAGCCCTTATAACATTTCATGCATGCGCACAGTCCTACTCACACAAATAACTACCCATGTTAGTTGCCACATTCCTTCTGCCAATGAAGATAAGTAGCGGCTAATCTCTCTGTTTGTTTGTTTGTCTATTTTGACAAAGGGTATTTACCCGAAATATTAATAAATTGTGTTGTACCCGTCTTTTCTAAGTGTGTTTCTTTCTCCGTTGGGTACTTCTTTGCATATTACACGCTTGGCAGTCACCTTTTGGGTCTGGATTACCCATGTCCATCGGACAAATTGACAACTCGTCGACATGACATTTCGTCGAGCGACACAAATGTTTATAAAAAAAAAAAACTAGAAACAAGCAAGAATGGCAAAGTCATTAAGGCTCACGTGGATAAGCAAGATGGTTATAAGTGTGACCTTAGTGACCTTCAACTTTCTAACAGGTCTCTAAAATTGTTCAGGCATTTTAATATGAGTAGAGAGGTAGCGTTTGCACCAGAAAAGTCTGTTTTCTCAAAATGTATGCATTTTCTCAAGTTTGTTTGTCAAAAACATTTTCTCACAAAATGTTTGTCAAAACCTCATGACCCTTGATCTCTGCCAGAGGTCAACTAAATTGGTACGATTAGAACGATCATATCACCAACTACCTTTGTGTTAACCTTTTCCACAAGACAGCTTCATTAAAATTCATGTTGGTATTTATCATATAACACTCAGTTTAAAATATTAGTGATCAAAGATCTTGTTGATAAAATGGTGGGAGCTAGATCTAAACCTCTCACATTCTAGTAGCTGTCAGGTGCTTGTGCATCGACTACAGCCCTCTATACCAGTTTATGGTGGAATAAACTCGCCAGAAAGGTAACATTTTTCATACCTTCCTTTCTTTTTAATAGACACTTTTAATTTTACAGTATACAGCACCAAAAGATAGACTTAGCGGTACACGAGTCTATCTCTCTCTCAGTGCAGTACATCACACCTATGTGATGAAGCTTTATGCCCACGCATAAAGTTCACACAGTGTTTCTCCATGGTGCTGTCTTTTCAGCGGTTTGTCTGGTGACAAATATTCCGTGTATTCATGAGTTTCGTGCGGTTGCGAGGTCAATGATTTGCACGGAGTTTTAGTGGCGGAGCTCAGTCCAACAGAGCTCAAGAGTAGTCAGTACGTGCTATTCTGTCAGTGAGGACGGACGTTTGTGGGATATACTAGCTGTATTCCAAGACTCTGAAACCAAGATTTCAGGTACATTTTTATATGTATTATCGACAGCTAGGGAGTTAAACGTAGAATGCGTTAGTAAGATTTAATTCGGTTGTTATGTTCAGATAACTGGGAATTTTTGTAGTTATTTACCGGGATATATAACCAAGGAATGTGATGTGTGTATGCCGAGGTTGTTTCCGAAGTAGTAGTACGTGGGTGTGTTAAATATAATCTTTTTCTATGTACGAACCCGTGTATGGCGCGTGCGTAATGTTATAGGTTTTTTCAGTGTAGTGACCGAGTTATGGTGTGTTGTGAATCTTGTCCATTTTATGAAGCACGAGTGTGAGAATGAACGTGTAGATTTATTTGTATCAGCCAGGTTACGTAATGTACTTCATATTATCCAATATGTGTATGTTAAGCAAGTGTTATGGCTTAGGGTTAGAACTTTATTGGACAGATTTCTTGTGTGGAGCGAGGGACATGACGCCGAGATGTCAAAGTCAACAGAGGCTGCCACTGGAGGAACGTGTCGTGAGGACATTCATCGCTCGGGGAGAGAAAGACTTGGTGCCAAGACATCAAAGTCAACAGAGGCTGCTCTAGAGAAGCGTGTCGAGAGGACGTCCACAGTTCTGGAAATTTGGGACAGCTTCAGGAAAGCATGATGAAAGAAACTACACACACACCTAGACGTGGAGAAACGTGCGAATGATACAGAGCGATAACACCAGTTGAGCAGAAACTACCAAGTGAGTAGGAAAAAGCACTGTCAGGGGAGAGAATTGTGCATTAGCGACCAATGATCATAGATCTACTTTGGTCACAGTGCTTTCTCCTACTTCCGACATTCACCGCTCGGGAAGCGAGAGACTTGGTGCCAAGACATAAAATCAAGAGACTGACTGACTGACTGACTGAAACTTTATTTATCAAGGATTGAGATATTAGGCGCACAGGCCTTTCTTCCAATCTGTCCTTGCTACATCTACTGACATATAATAACAGGCAAAGCTACATTAAACTCACAAACAACATCGAACTGAAATTAATGCGAATTACGACAACACTACAAACTGCAACAATGATTTAACAAAACACACAGGTACCCATACGAAGATGTTTGCACGTGTCATAATATCCGTTTGCGGGAGCCCTCCCCAGACACTCCCACCCGGGGGGCACGCCACAAATATACTTTCACTCGAATGACATACTAAGCACATCGTTTGAATAAACTGTGCACCGGCACTGCATCCCCTGACCAGGTCTATACGGGAAGCACCCTCACAAACGGCACGTGAACGCAAATGGTATAATAAAAATAATAGTTGCATAAAAAGAAATAAAAATATATTATGGTTAGACAACACGAGATAATTAAATTTACGTTGCCTTGGATAAGTGCTTGAACAGTTTTGCTTTAAAAGCAGCTAGGGAATTAACTACTTGTAGATGCAAAGGAATAGAATTCCACAGGAAACCACCTGAGTATGACAAACTGGATTTATACAAATCAATGCGGGGCCGTTTTATGCTCAGGTTGCTCCGAGAGGTGCTGTATCTCTTCTCAGTAAGAGTAAAAAGTTCCGATAAGTAGCCGGGGGCCTTACCCTTAAGAGCTTTGTGCACTAGTACGCACTTGTTAAATACTAAGTGTTTGTCAAGAGGAAGGAGTCCAACTGCCTCGAGCCTCGCCTCAGTGGGTAGAGATGAGCTAGGAATAATGAGTTTGGCTGCTCTTCTGTATAGCGAATTTATTTTCTTGAACTGAACCTCGCTACAGCCATCCCAAACTGTTGAGGCATAATCAATGTGGGGCTTGATGTATCCATTGAAAAATAGTTTACGCGTGTTCAGATTAATGACCGCTTTCAGTTTAGACAGTAAAAATAATTTCTTTGAAATTGTCTTTCCGATGTGTATGAGATGAGGCTGCCAACTAAGTTGGTTATCTACAACTACCCCTAGTAAACGGTGCTGCTGTACTTGCTCTATGGGGACAGCTTCAAATGAGAGGTTTAGAGGCGCGGGTTGCAGCTGATGTTTCTGACGTGTTGTGACTAACATGCTTTTTGTTTTAGTTGGATTGACTATCATTCTATTTCTACTGCACCATTTAGAGACTTCTTGTAGGCTCTGCTGGAGGCTGTTGGTTATGTCAGCTACAGTTTTACCGGATGCATGTAGCGTCGAATCGTCAGCAAACATGTCACACTCGGCACTAGCACATGTGATGTGTAGTGGTAAATCATTAATAAAGATACAAAATAACAATGGGCCCAGAACCGAACCCTGAGGAACACCAAGCTCTACCTTACCCTCTGAGGAATAGTTACCATTTACATAGACAGCTTGTGTTCTCGCAGAAAGATACGAGTTAAAAAATGAAAGGGCTGACGGGCTGTTGTTGTTGAAATAAACATTAAGTTTCCTCAGCAAGATTTCATGATTTATCAGATCGAACGCTTTTTTCAGGTCCAAGAATACCGTGCCAGTCATTTTGTTATTGTTGATGTTATCTAGCCATGAATCAACCATACGTACTAATGCTGAGTGGCATGAGTGTTTGGGTCTAAAACCGGACTGGAACTTATTTAACAAGGACCGTTCTTCGAGGTACTGGAGGAGATGCTTTTGAATATGCTTCTCAAGTGGCTTTGATAAAACAGACAGAAGAGAAATGGGACGAAGGTCATTTACATCAGTAGTATCTTTGGTCTTGGGTATAGGAACAACTTTTGCTTTTTTAAACGCCACAGGAAAAGTATTGTACTGTATGCATAAGTTAAAAATGTAAGTGAGGGGTTCAACAATATAAGGCAGTGATATGTGGAGTATATAACCATTTATACCGTCCACACCAGCAGATGTCTTGTTCTTAAGGCACGTTATATAACGCCCGACTTCGTGAACAGCGATAAAGGGGATACCAAACGTATCATCGGACGATAATCGTTCCTGGCAAAACATGGACAGTTGATCCGATATTACATACGCTGACGGATCAGGGCTGTTGGAAGTAAGTAGCTGTTCTGGAGCTGAGAGAAAGCAATTGTTTATGCTTTCCGCAGAGAATTCGTGTGGAATGATATGAGTCTGCCTGCGCGTGTTGCTTGTTAGAGTATTCAAAGCAGTCCAAACAGAAGCAGGAGATTTTTCGTTCTCAATTGTCTTTTCAACAAATAACTTTTGAGCTTCTCGAACTAAGTACTTAACTTTGTTACGCAAACGTTTAAACTCAGCGAAGTTCTTTTCTCGTTTAGCGGTGTTTCGTGCCTCCATAGTTTGTTTGATTTCCTCCGTTATCCAGGAGGGAGGCTCGCGGCGTCGGACTCGCTTCCTTCTTAGCGGCGCGTGTTTATTCAGCACACCGAGGAACAGATCAAGCCATATAGTGAGCGCATTATCAGGGTCAGTGCAGTTATACACTTGATCAAATCCTGCATAGCTTAGATCATGTAAGAAAGCATTCGTATTGAGCTTTTTAAACGATCTGTACGTTATGTACGAGTGCTGGTCCCGACTTTGTTTTGCGGGCAGATTGCACGACCATGTACAGGCGATGGGAAAGTGGTCACTGACGGCTAATGAAGAAACATTAGTTTCCGCTATTGCTGTTGGGTTATTAGTGTAAATGTGGTCGATGATGGTGGCAGCAGAGCGTGATACTCGCGTTGGAGATTTAATCATCTGCTTTAGCCCGAAAAGAGTGATCGCTGATTGCCATGTAGGCTTGGGTTTCAGCATATCGATGTTAAAGTCTCCCAGAATGAGAACATTTTTACCGGTGTCGTTCACTTTATCCATCACTTGTACAAAGTCGTCATACCAGTCAGCAGTAGCAGCTGGATTTCTGTACATAAAGGCGACAAGGATGGGAGAGGAATGTGGTAGTTTCACCTCCAGCCACACACACTCTAGCTCTCTGGACTCAAGGTCTTCACGTCTGCGCACCATATTTCGGATAGAGCTATGTACATAGACAGCTATTCCAGTGTGTCCAGGGTAGCTTGACCGTGAGACCAAAGAGATGGAAGTGCGATGGCTCATTTAAAAATAAACGAATATCGGGGACCTTGTGAAACAGGTGAAAAATATTAAGGTGTCCGATTTTCAGTCCAAGTGATTGTACGCTAATTGAAGCTTTCGGCATCGCTTCTCGTCAGTTCGCGTGAAGTCACTGTAAAAAGCCTCTATGATCTCAAAATGGGATCACATACACAAAAATGCACGATGATCTCAAAATAAAATCACATACACACACAGTACGGTTAAGTCTCTCGAGCCAAGAGAACTTGGAGTCCACAAAGACAATTCACTGGCTAAAGGCCAAAAGGTCACTGTGACTTCCGTAGTCAAACAGTTCTCAGTGTGCTGCCTCAAAGGCAAACACACAGCCAATGTCAAAACAGTCTGTAATATTTCGTAGTTCCGATTATCAGAAAGTAATCACTATTTACGTAACACGGTAAAAAACTAAATAAAAATGTCTAAGTGCCGCAGCACTTGTTAAAACACATGCACAGAAATTCGAACGTTTCTGTTATTATTTCAAATTAAGTCCACACAACCTATACAAGGGCTCACACACCTATGCACATAGGAACACACGCTATTGTCCGCGGTTCGCGGATTGCGGGTTGAATCGTAGTCAAGATTAATTATTTAAAAAAAAAAAAAAAAAAAAAAAAAAAAAAAAAAAAAAAAAAAAAAAAAAAAAGTCATAGTTTTGAATGACTCGATGGGCGCTAAACCAAATAAACTGAATGACAATTGTCAGTGTAAACGCTATATAGTTCTACCTAACACATTCACTGTGCCGAGCAGACACGGATTAATTTAATTACACTACAGCTTAAGGCCTCAGACCACCCATCAAGTAGGGTAACTGCCAATGAGGGAAAGGTGGGGGGTATGGCTGGAAAGGCGGTTGGAAGAGAGGCTGCGCTAGAGGAGCGTGTTGAGAGGATGTCCACAGTTCGGGGAACGTGGGACAGCTCAAGGAACATTTGACGAAAGAAACTACATGCCTAGACGGGGAGGAACATGCAAACGATACAGAGCGATAACACCAGTTGAGCAGAGACTACCAAGTGAGTAGGACAAAGCAGTGTTGGTTCAGTCAAGCTGCAGTGGTGATGTCACTTTAAGTGGGTCAGACTCGTATCAGTTTGTAGTGAAGTATGGTATACTACAGCATACATTTTTCAAAGGTGTTGAATCAGCAACTGTGCCGACGGCTGTACAAATCACTGTACCTTCCTCGCTGCGTGACACAGTTCTGGTGGCGGCTCATGACAGCTTGTTGGCTGGTCACTATGGTGTGAAACGGACATTACGGCATGTTTGTCTCAGGTTTTCATGGCCAGGTGTGTTGGCGGACGTGAGACTTCATTGTCGTTCGTGTGACATCTGTCAGAGGAGTATTCCGAAGGGCCGTGTTCCAAATGTCCCCCTTCAGTTCACGTCACGCATTGAAACACCATTTGGCAGAGGTGAGCCATCGTTACAGCAGGGTTCGGTAGCTGTAGGAGAGACCACTCCATTCAGTTCACTTGTGGGTGAAGGATTCTGTCCACAGGTTTTGCCCATCACTCAGGTTGACCAGGTAGTTGGAGTGGCGGCAGAATTAGCGGTAGTGTCACTGATAACACCAGAGGAAGATGACGCTTTACCGTTGCCTACTCTTCCGTCTCCTCATAACGTAGAGGCGTTCAGTTCCACTGGCATTGGAGGCGTCTTGCTGCAGGAAAGAAATGCCACTCACCACCCAGTCTGTTATGCAAGTCAGAAACTGTTGGACAGAAAAACTTCCTATAGCACCATTGAGCAAGAGTGTTTGGCCATTGTTTCCAGAGGTATTTGTGGGGGGGGGGGGGGGGGGGGGGGGGAGGGGGGGGGGGATTGTTCCTCCAACAAACAGATCATTGACCACTGGCATATCTTATGTCAGGCCATTTCAGGAACGCACGACTGATGCAGTGGTCATTGACGTTGCAAGAATTTCAGTTTGAAATTGTGGGAGTTCCAGGTACGGAAAACACGTTTGCTGATCTGTTGTCACGTTCTCAGTGTGACCAGCGAGTGACTGTTTGAGATTTAATCATTTTGATGGTTTATTGGTTCTGATGATTTCAGTGTCATTCAGTAAGTGAAAAGAAACTCGGTTGTTTCTGTTTTCCTCGGGAGGAGGAGGGGGAATTGTGATGAAGCTCTATGCCCACGCATAAAGTTCACAGGTTTGTCTGGTGACAAATATTACATGTATTCATGAGTTTCGAGCGGTCGCGAGGTCAACGATTTGCACAGAGTTTTAGTGACAGAGCTCAGTCCAACAGAGCTCAAGAGTAGTCAGTACGTGCTATTCTGTCAGCGAGGACGGATGTTTGTGGGATATACTAGCTGTATTCCAAGACTCTGAAACCAAGATTTCAGGTACATTTTTATATGTATTATTGACAGCTAGCGAGTTTAAGGTAGTATGCGTTAGTAAGATTTAATTCGGTTGTGTAGCGTTGATTTGGTTCAGTTATATCGGTGTAGAACATGTTGAGATAACCGGGAATTTTTGTATATAGTTATTTACAGGGATGGATAACTAAGGAATGTGATGTGTGTATGCCTAGGTTGTTTCCGAAGGTGTGTTAAGTATAATCTTTTTCTATGTACAAACCCGTGTATGGCGAGTGCATCATGTTATAGTTTTTTTCAGTGTAGTGACCGAGTTATGGTGTGTCGCGAAGCTAGTTTGTTTTATGAAACGTGTGAATGAACGTGTAGATTTATTTGTGTATCAGCCAGGTTACGTAATGTACCTCATATCATCCAATATATCTGTACATTATTGTACAGAGTTCTTGTGCGGAGCGAGGGACGTGACACCGAGACGTCAAAGTCAACAAAGGCTGCCACTGGAGGAACGTATTGTGAGGACATTCACCGCTCGGGGGAGTGAGAGACTTGGTGCCAAGACATCAAAGTCAACAGAGGCTGCGCTAGAGGAGCGTGTCGAGAGGATGTCCGCAGTTCAGGGAATGTGGGACAGCTTCAGGAACGCGTGATGAAAGAAACTACACACACGCCTAGATGTTGAGGAATGTGCGAACGATCAGAGTGATAACACCAGTTGAGCAGGTTGGATAATGAAGACGGTTTACCTAACCTGGCTTTTACAATATTGTGTGTGGCTGTGAGGGCGATGTGTTAGTGTTGTGAATTGTGCATCTTGTGAAGAGTATTTTTGAGTTCATGTTTTGTTAGTTGGGACTAAAAACGGTGCCACAGAAAAAAAGAAATGATGTTCTGCGTTTATACTGCACGAATGCGTCCGACTGAGTTAGTGCTGTTGTGTATGTGCCCGTTGCATTTGTCAGTCTGTGCATGCAACCGGTTGAAAGTCTGCATGCATTACAACCTACAGAGACACGGCATTACGCAAGTGTGTGTGTGTGTAATTCTCTCTTACACATTCTGAATACATGAAAAAAACAACAACGATATCCAAACAAAAAACGCCTACTGGCGTAAAACAATGGCCAAAACTGCATTTCCTCGTACGCACGATGCAATCCCACTGAGTAATCCAAAATGAACATAACAAGATTTACTCGTACGTTCTGAAACAATCGCCAAACACATACAGAAATTAAACAGTTCAACGAGTGACATATTATTCGGAATGAGTAAATCTTGTTACGTTCATGTCTGTTTTGGATTCCTCGGTGGGATTTCATCTAATGAACTAATGAACATAGACGGCAACACCCTATCATTCCTGAGTTTCTTACCATGCTAACCCCCTTCTTGATGCAGGACACAATACCAGGGGCTGCAGGCACAAAGGAGTTAAGAAGTAAGATAACGCTACATGACGCGGTCACTTTAACATGGAAGCGACTCGTGTCCAGTTCTCGCTGATGGCCCACAGACGTTTGGCTGCTTCCTCATCTTTTCCTTGCTCTGCCACATCCTTCTCTTTGCAGTCACTGAAACAAAAGCAAGATGAGGATTTCATCCCAAAGTCTACTGTATTGTTTGGAACTCACATGTGTTTTGTCTTTTAGGAACATTCAGAGTTCATGTTCATATTCTTAAGCTTATTCTTCTGATCCATTTCCCTCCTCTCTAACCTAACCTCTGATCAAAACACACCAACACACATACATAAAGACTGACACATTGCGCTTCCCGCCATTAGTACGCTCAGTGGGCTGATATAGCGACAGGGATTCTGAAGAGGAAGAATAGCATCAAGGTAGGTTATAACACAGGCAGAATATCACCTCTGCAATATCAGAATATCACCGATACAAGGAAGCTACGAATTCCATCTGTCCATAAAAAAACCTTTGGCCAGCGTAGCTTTGCTTACCAAGCTCCTGTCTTATGGAACACTCTCCCCTTTGAAATCAGACACAGCGAATCTGCCTCTGCTTTCAAACAGGCCCTGAAAACCCACCTGTTTCGCCTGTCTTTTGCCTCTGAACAGTAGTGTAGAAGACAGTAGTCTTACTATACTGTTTTTAATCTGTCATTATAACTGCTTACATTGTATGAATGTGGTTTTTGGCTTGTGGATTATGCGAAGTGATATGTGTTGTCATTATTATTATAGCACGGGGGAATTCACCAAAGTAGGTTATAAGTTTACAGGTGGAATAAGATTATAGCACAGGTGGAATAGGTAGGTTATAACAGGCAGAATATCACCAAGGTAGGTTATAGCACAGGCGGAATATCAACAAGGTAGGTTATAGCACAGGTGGCATATCACCAAGGTTGGTTAGAACACAAGTGGAATATCACCAAGCTAGGTTATAACGGGCGGAATATCACCAAGGCAGGTTATAACACAGGCGGAATATCACCAAGGTAGGTTATAGCACAGGTGGAATATCACCAAGGTAGGCTATAACATAGGTGGAATATCACCAAGGTAGGTTATAACATGGGTGGAATATACCCAAGGTAGGTTAGAACAGGTGGAATAGTAGGTTATAACATGGATGGAATATACCAAAGGTAGGTTATAACACAAGTGGAATATACCCAAGGTAGGTTATAACAGGTGGGATATCACCAAAGAAGGTTATGACAGGTGTTCAGACCTGACTGCTGTGACGATGTCCACAAGTTGTTAATGAAGATGACCCCTAAGTCATGTGAGCTCAATCCAGTGCCTACCACTTCTTTGTAGAACTGTCTGGATAGTTTACTGACGTACATAACTCACATTGTCAATGATTCGCTTGCATCTGGTGTTTTCCCACCACTGCATAAAAGTGCTGTTGTGAAACCCTTACTGAAAAAACCCTCATTAGATCACAACGACCGTAAGAATTATAGACCTGTCTCAAACCTACCGTTTCTGTCAAAGGTGATCGAAAAGATTGTGCTTTCGCAACTTTTGGATCACCTGGCCTTGAATAATCTTATGGATCCATTTCGGTCAGCCTACAGATGTTGCCACAGTACTGAAACAGCACTTCTCACAATCATGAATGACTTGTTACTTGCTCTGGATGATGGTAAGGTGTCAGTGCTCGCCTTACTAGATCTTTCAAGAACGTTTGACACAATCGACCACACTACCCTGATTAATCGTCTTCAGCTTGTTTTTGGCATTGATGGCACTGCCCTGTCTTGGTTCCACTCTACTGAGCGATCACGATACACAGCTCTATAAGTCAGGCAGGTAGTGTGAGTCAGGTCAACGAGATCATCCACAGCGTGTCACATTGCATTCTTGATGTGAGGCTGTGGATGTCTGAAAACAAGCTCAAACTGAACGAAGGAAAAACGCAAGCCATGCTCACTGCATCACCCAAAATTTCTTCTTCTACCGCATTGCCTCAGCATATCATGATTGAGAACATGACCGTCGGCTTCTCTCAGTCAGTGAAGAACCTGGGTGTTGCAAATGAGCATGACTTGTCCATGGATAAACAGGTGATAAACATTTGCAGGGCAGCCTATTTGGAGATGCGTCGTATTAGCTCTATTAGACAGTTTCTTACCTCAGAGGCCTCAAAAACTCTGGTTTGTTCATTTGTTCTGTCTCGCATTGACTATGCCAACTCACTCTTATCTGGATGCCCGCAGTATTTATTTGATCGGCTCCAGAGAGTCCAAAATTCAGCTGCACGTCTGGTCATGAAAGCGAAAAAGTCAGACCATGTGTCCCCCATCCTGCACGCTCTCTACTGGTTGCCAGTGAAGGAGAGAGTTAAACACAAAGTCTTGCCCATTTGTCATGTTTCACTTTCTGGCACAGGACCCACTTATCTCTCAGAGCTCCTTCACTGTTATATCCCTTCCAGGCAGTTGAGCAGTTCGTCCGACAATAACTGCTTCGGATTCCTACAGTAGGACTAAAGGATTTGGGCAGAGATCTTTTTCTTACGAGGGTCCATCAGTCTGGAATGATCTCCCTAAATCATTGAGACACCGTGAGTCAAGTGCCAGTTTTAAACACAGTCTTAAAACCCATCTTTTCCCATCTTGATTATCAGTGTTTATGTATTTAGTCATTTTCTGTTCTTTTGTGTAATTGTACATGTGGCTTTGGTTTTGTCACTTTCTGTGTAATATTTTTCTTGTTCGTATGTACTGCGCCTAGAGCATCTTACTATGTATAGGCCCATAAATCTTCCTCAGTATTATTATTATAACAGAGGCGGAATATCACCAGGGCAGGTTGTAACACAGGTGGACTATACCCAAGCTAGGTAATAACACAGGCAGAATATCACACAGGTAGCTTATAGCACAGGCGAAATATCACCCAGGTAGGTAATAACACAGGCGGAATATAACACTTTCCTAGACGTTCCCACCACACTTGTTCTATGTAAATACTTTATCTGTAATGAACTTCTTATTTAACAAGGTAAGTTGGGTACCAAGGTGAAATACACTGTTTACTAATGTATGTTTGATATAGTGCCGAACCTCCAAACAGATCTCTAGGTGCTTTACAATCAGTGCTATATACACAGTCCCTAAGCAATATTGACCTGACATCATTTACAACTTAACTAAAGCGAAGCATGCAAGGTGGGGGGAAGGGGGGGGGGGGGATTTGGGTGTGGTGGGGGTGGGATGGGATCTATAGAAGTTGACTATTTCAAGGATATACACTAAATTAAAATCAGTCAAAAAAATGAACAATGCCTGTCGGCCAGCAAGCTACCTGAAGTACTTCCCCGTAACCCCTTCCAGTTCTGAGGACAGTGAGCAGTACAGAGTTGTCTGAGCCCCCTGTACCGGCGTTTTAAACAGCAACCAGGCAATGGGCGTGAACACAATACGTCCTATGGTTGATTTGGTCACAGCCAGGTGGCGATTAAGCTCCGTCTTCACCACACCAGGGTGGAGGGAGTTCACGGTCACTCCAGTGCCTGTTGATAAATTCATCATGAAATGCTACGGCTCAAAGGGTGATATCTGCAATATTTATCAACCTAGAGGCACCAAGCTATTCTGGCACCACCCTTGAACAACTCAAGGACCTATAGATACATTCATTACAATAAAGTTATGTGTACATGTTCACTGAACACTATCATTATAACCAACCACGCACACTGACAGACAGACTATCATTACAACCAACCACGCACACTGACAGACCGAATATCATTACAACCAACCACGCACACTGACAGACACAATATCATTACAACCAACCACGCACACTAACAGACAGAATATCATTACAACCAACCACGCACACTGACAGACACAATATCATTGCAACCAACCACGCACACTGACAGACACAATATCATTACAACCAACCACGCACACTGACAGACAATATCATTACAACCAACCACGCACACTGACAGACACAATATCATTACAATCAACCACGCACACTGACAGACACAATATCATTACAACCAACCACGCACACTGACAGAATATCATTACAACCAACCACGCACACTGACAGACACAATATCATTACAACCAACCACGCACACTGACAGACACAATATCATTACAACCAACCCCGCACACTGACAGACACAATATCATTACAACCAACCACGCACACTGACAGACACAATATCATTACAACCAACCATGTACACTGACAGACACAATATCATTACAACCAACCACGCACACTGACAGACACAATATCATTACAACCAACCACGCACACTGACAGACACAATATCATTACAACCAACCACGCACACCGACAGACTGAATATCATTACAACCAACCACGCACACTGACAGACACAATATCATTACAACCAACCACGCACACTGACAGACCGAATATCATTACAACCAACCACGCACACTGACAGACCGAATATCATTACAACCAACCACGCACAGTGACAGACACAATATCATTACAACCAACCACGCACACTGACAGACACAATATCATTACAACCAACCACCCACACTGACAGACAGAATAAATCCACTATGATAGCTGATAGGTAGTGATCCATATGAATTCCAAATTGAAGTAGTTAGTCAGTAGTGAATGAATTCTATTAATTGTAATACTATGCGTGTAGCCAGTAAGTCAGTTATATACAGTATGCATGTAGCCAATACATCAGTTTATACAAAATGTGTGTAGCCAGTACATCAGTTTTAGATAGTATGCATGTAGCCAGTACATCAGTTTTATATGTGTGTAGCCAATAAGTCTGTTTTATATGCATGTAGCCAGTAGTCAGTTTTATATAATATGCATGTAGCCAGTACATCTGTTTTATATGTGTGTAGCCAGTACGTCAGTTTTATATACTATGCATGTTGCCAGTATATCAGTTTTATATACTATGCATGTAGCCAGCATATCACTTTTATATATATACTATGCATGTAGCCAGTATATCAGTTTTATATACTATGCATATAGCCAGTATATCAGTTTTATATACTATGCATGTAGCCAGTATATTAGTTTTATATACTATGCATGTAGCCAGTATATCAGTTTTATATACTATGCATGTAGCCAGTATATCAGTTTTATATACTATGCATATAGCCAGTATATCAGTTTTATATACTATGCATGTAGCCAGTATATTAGTTTTATATACTATGCATGTAGCCAGTATATCAGTTTTATATACTATGCATGTAGCCAGTATATCAGTTTTATATACTATGCATGTAGCCAGTATATCAGTTTTATATACTATGCATATAGCCAGTATATCAGTTTTATATACTATGCATGTAGCCAGTATATTAGTTTTATATACTATGCATGTAGCCAGTATATCAGTTTTATATACTATGCATGTAGCCAGTATATCAGTTTTATATACTATGCATGTAGCCAGTACATCTGTTTTATATGTGTGTAGCCAGTACGTCAGTTTTATATACTATGCATGTTGCCAGTATATCAGTTTTATATACTATGCATGTAGCCAGCATATCACTTTTATATATATACTATGCATGTAGCCAGTACGTCAGTTTTATATACTATGCATATAGCCAGTATATCAGTTTTATATACTATGCATGTAGCCAGTATATTAGTTTTATATACTATGCATGTAGCCAGTATATCAGTTTTATATACTATGCATGTAGCCAGTATATCAGTTTTATATACTATGCACGTAGCCAGTATATCAGTTTTATATACTATGCATGTAGCCAGTACGTCAGTTTTATATACTATGCATGTAGCCAGTACATCAGTTTTATATACTATGCATGTAGCCAGTATATCAGTTTTATATACTATGCATATAGCCAGTATATCAGTTTTATATACTATGCATGTAGCCAGTATATTAGTTTTATATACTATGCATGTAGCCAGTATATCAGTTTTATATACTATGCATGTAGCCAGTATATCAGTTTTATATACTATGCATGTAGCCAGTATATCAGTTTTATATACTATGCATATAGCCAGTATATCAGTTTTATATACTATGCATGTAGCCAGTATATCAGTTTTATATACTATGCATGTAGCCAGTATATCAGTTTTATATACTATGCATGTAGCCAGTATATCAGTTTTATATACTATGCATGTAGCCAGTATATCAGTTTTATATACTATGCATATAGCCAGTATATCAGTTTTATATACTATGCATGTAGCCAGTATATTAGTTTTATATACTATCCATGTAGCCAGTATATCAGTTTTATATACTATGCATGTAGCCAGTATATCAGTTTTATATACTATGCATGTAGCCAGTATATCAGTTTTATATACTATGCATATAGCCAGTATATCAGTTTTATATACTATGCATGTAGCCAGTATATTAGTTTTATATACTATGCATGTAGCCAGTATATCAGTTTTATATACTATGCATGTAGCCAGTATATCAGTTTTATATACTATGCATGTAGCCAGTACATCTGTTTTATATGTGTGTAGCCAGTACGTCAGTTTTATATACTATGCATGTTGCCAGTATATCAGTTTTATATACTATGCATGTAGCCAGCATATCACTTTTATATATATACTATGCATGTAGCCAGTACGTCAGTTTTATATACTATGCATATAGCCAGTATATCAGTTTTATATACTATGCATGTAGCCAGTATATTAGTTTTATATACTATGCATGTAGCCAGTATATCAGTTTTATATACTATGCATGTAGCCAGTATATCAGTTTTATATACTATGCACGTAGCCAGTATATCAGTTTTATATACTATGCATGTAGCCAGTACGTCAGTTTTATATACTATGCATGTAGCCAGTACATCAGTTTTATATACTATGCATGTAGCCAGTATATCAGTTTTATATGTGTGTAGCCAGTACATCAGTTTTATATACTATGCATGTAGCCAGTACGTCAGTTATATACTATGCATGTAGCCAGTATATCAGTTTTATATACTATGCGTGTAGCCAGTACGTCAGTTATATACTATGCATGTAGCCAGTATATCAGTTTTATATACTATGCATGTAGCCAGAATATCACTTTTATATACTATGCATGTAGCCAGTATATCACTTTTATATAATACGCGTATAGCCAGTACGTCAGTTTTTTATACTATGCATGTAGCCAGCATATCAGTTTTATATTATACGAGTATAGCTAGTACGTCAGTTTTATATACTATGCGTGCAGCCAATACATCAGTTGTACATAATACCCATGTAGAGAGTAGGTCAGTTTTCAGTCTATGAACCCCAAAGCATCTGTGCATAAATCTTTTCATCTATCTGGTAAGTTACAGAACAAGTGTCTTATGATGTTACAGAACACGTGTCCTATGATGTTACAGAACACGTGTCCTATGATGTTACAGAACACGTGTCCTATGATGTTACAGAACACGTGTCCTATGATGTGGAAAATGTCATCAAAATCTGTTTAACCCATTTAACCCCATTTCCCAAATGGAGGCGTCCCTAATGGCTATGAACCAGGCAATGGATTGACCATGATAATTCAAGGGTAGTGCCAGATTAGCTTAGTCCCATCAAGCGCCAAGCTAATTGGCACTATCCTTGAATATCATGGTTGATCCATCTCCTGCTGTAGTGCGTTTGGGCTAAATGGGCACCCCCCCCCCCCCTCCCCCGTGTGTGTACTGTACATAGTACCAGTGGCTGCACACACAAGAGGCGGGGTTACTGTGATTTCCCCACACCACATGCACACCGATTTCACCACACCACACACACGCTGATCTCCCCACACCACACGCACGCTGATTTCCTCACACCACATGCATGCTGATTTCCCCACACCACATGCACGCTGATTTCCCCACACCACATGCACGCCGATTTCTCCACACCACATGCACGCTGATTTCCCCACACAACATGAATGCTGATTTCCCCACACCACATGCACGCTGATTAAACCACATCACATGCACGCCGATTTCTCCACACCACATGCACGCTGATTTCTCCACACCACATGCACACTTATTTCCCCACACCACATGCATGCTGATTACCCTCAAGTTTCTTTGCAAGTTCTCTTGTAAAAAGAACATTGGCCAGTTTGCTCTGAGAATAAGCTCTTCCAGGGTCGTAGGACTTTGCGCTGTTCAAGTCATCAAAGTTGATAGTGCCACGCGTGTGTGCCAGGCTGGAAACATTGATAATGCGACTTGGGGCTGATGCCTTGATCTTATCTAGTAACAGCATGGTCAGCAAGAAGTGACCTGTAAAAACCATGTCAAACAAAAATGTGAAAAGAAAGAAACAGAAAGATGAAAAAATAAAATGGCAAGAAAATAAGATCCATCCTTTGTGTCATTTTAAGGGTAGTGCCTGAGCGGGCGGTCCCTGGCGCAGTGGTTAAGGCGCCTGCCACCAATGCCAAAGGTGTGAGGTTCGAAAACGGTTTCCGGCGTCAGAATTTTCTCCTCTGGTAAGTGTCACCGTTAATTCGGGCGGACCGTCGGGGGTTCTTTCTCCGGGTACTCCGGTTCTTCCACCCCCCCACCCATCCTCCCACCCCCCAAACTTTGGTACCGGTTTCAGGCCACTTTACAAATTTCAAATACAAGCGATCAAAAATCTTTGTAACTTCAGTAGCTGAACTGGCCCTTCATCTGTCTTACATGGCGTAAATCCGTGTCTGTTACGTGAGTGTGCGTGTTGGGTTTCAGTTCGCGGCGCTTTGAGTCAATCTGCCAAAAAATTTGAGAAAAAGTGCCTATATAATAACGGTATTATTATTATTATTATTATTATTATAGCTGCTTGGAGTGTGGCACTGCCTACATAACAAGATGGGATGAACCATAACCCACAAAGTCCCTTAAGCTTCAATATGAGAGATGTCCTCACTGTCAAGGGTCTCTACCTTTTGACTTGGACTTGATTCTGATGTTGAAATATGTCCTTTTGAAAAAGCCTCGCTGATGTGCCAATGCATCATACTGAACTCTATAAGGGGTGCGTGCAGTGCATACACGTCATTGGTTTGTCAAACGTCATTTGACATGACCTATTTTTTTGTTTTTAAGTAATTTTATATTTAGCGTGATATGAGTTTCGCTTTCGCTTCAAGACTTGGGAAAATGGTGACAAAACTAGAATTTCACGTTACAATTTCAGTCTTGTTATAATTTGTGTGAAAGCAAGTTGACTTTACCTAGCTACATGATATACTAAGTACACCTGCATGCTCTTCTGAAAGCACATCGATGCGTGTGTATGTGTGTGGGTGTGTGTGCGTGCATGCACGCGCTGCAAACATCTTCAAGAGGCATAGATGTTCATGCACCCTCTGGGCACATGAGGATCTATGCCTCTTGGAGATGCACGCATATGTGAGAGAGAGAGTGAGCCAGTGAGAGAGAGAGAATTACGTCATATTTAGAGTATGTCTTCGTGGTGACGGAGTTGCTTCTTTTAAGTCACCGCCACTGTCGGACTTTCTCCTGAGGGTTTTTTACTGTTTTATTTTTTTTCTGATAAGAATTAATTTTTAGTGAAGAAGATGAAAGGGGACAAAGCTGGCGAATGAACTCATCCAATGTCTTTCTCCAAACTAGCTGTATCGGGTCACCTGAATGCTCTTCTGAAAGCACGTCATGTGTGTGTGCGTGTTAGT
The DNA here is from genome assembly GCA_036245525.1 of Semisulcospira habei. Classification (NCBI taxonomy): domain Eukaryota; kingdom Metazoa; phylum Mollusca; class Gastropoda; family Semisulcospiridae; genus Semisulcospira; species Semisulcospira habei. The sequence continues at coordinate 148,159,197 of BTPG01000004.1, forward strand.
GCGCGCACGCTCCAAACATCTCCAAGAGACATAGATCCTCATGCGCTTTCCAGGCGCATGAGGATCTATGCCTCTCAGAGATGCATGCACGTCTGTGAGAGTGAGTGAGAGAGAGAGAGAGCGTGGCACGCGCTAGAGAGAATTACGTCATATTTAGAGTATTATGTCAATGTCTGTGTGGTGATGGAGTTGCCTCTTTTACGTCACTGGCACTGTCTGACCTACTCTAAAAGTCAAGGTTTTTTACTGTTTTAATTCTTTTCTGAAAAGAATTAATTTTTACTAAAGAAGTTGAAAGGATGCAAAGCTGGCTAACGAACTCATCTAATGTCTTTATCCAAACTAGTTATATCCCAAATTTCAAGTAAATATGACAAAAATTACGGACTCTAATCTGGGTCAACCAACTTCCAATAAACGGTTGTTTATGTCTTAAATGAGAGATTCAATTACAATATGCTCGGGGGCTCTCTTAGCCACCCCTTTAAGTATTTCGTCAAGTTTCAAGCTTGTGTGTACACAAATATCGGAGATGCTCTTGTTTACATACATACGCACACACACACATACTGCATACATACGCACACACGGCACTTTGCGCCAAATGTACGTTCAGCAGTGAGGTTAGCCTAACTAGACATGACGGAATTTTTCTCTTGTTACTTCAATTGTGAGAGGTTTAGGCCTACCCGCCTTTGACATCATGGACAAGCTATTAAATTCACCCCAGCGCGACCCGTGCTAAAAAGCCCCTTCTATAAATAGAAGGGACTTGAAAAGGCACAAAATATAGGCTCTCACATTATTTGGCAAAATCCAGTATGTCTATCTTTGAGAAAAGCAAGATTCTCATTGTAATATAAGGAAAATCTCATTTTTCTCCAGAATGGACGTTGTTCATTTCTTTAGAAAAAGCAAGATTTTCATTGTTATACAATCAAAACCTTGCTTTTCTCAAAATCGGTCATAATGGTTTGCCAAATAACAGCAAGGCCATCTTCACGAAACCATAAACTGAGTCAACTGATTGTGAAAGAATTACACAGCAATGACTACCACAACTCAGAACTGCTCATTACACAGCAATGACTACCACCAATCAGTAACTGCTCATTACACACCAATGACTACCATGAGTCAGAACTGCTCATTACACAGCAATGACTACCTTGACTCAGTAACTGCTCATTACACAGTAATGACTACCATGACTCAGAACTGCTCATTACACAGCAATGACTACCACCACTCAGTAACTGCTCATTACACAGTAATGACTACCACGACTCAGAACTGCTCATTACACAGCAATGACTACCACCACTCAGTAACTGCTCATTACACAGCAATGACTACCACGACTCAGAACTGCTCATTACACAGCAATGACTACCACCACTCGGTAACTGCTCATTACACAGCAATGACTACCACTACTCCGTAACTGCTCATTACACAGCAATGACTACCATGACTCAGTAACTGCTCATTACGCAGCAATGACTGACTGAGGAACTGCTCATTACACAGCAATGACTACCATCACTCAGTAACTGCTCATTACACAGTAATGACTACCACTACTCCGTAACTGCTCATTACACAGCAATGACTACCACCACTCAGTAACTGCTCATTACACAGCAATGACTACCACCACTCAGTAACTGCTCATTACACAGCAATGACTACCACCACTCATGCTCATTACACAGCAATGACTACCACCACTCAGTAACTGCTCATTATACAGTAATGACTACCATCACTCAGTAACTGCTCATTACACAGTAATGACTACCACCACTCAGTAACTGCTCAATACACAGGAATGACTACCACCACTCAATAACTGCTCATTACACAGTAATGACTACCATCACTCAGTAACTGCTCATTACACAGCAATGACTACCACCACTCATGCCCATTACACAGCAATGATTACCACTCCGTAACTGCTCAATACACAGCAATGACTACCACCACTCAGTAACTGCTCAATACACAGCAATGACTACCACCACTCAGTAACTACTCATTACACAGAAATGATTACAACCACTCAGTAACTACTTATTACACAGCAATGACTACCATCACACAGTAACTACTCATTACACAGAAATGACTACCACTCAGTAACTGCTCATTACACAGCAATAACTACCACCACTCATGCTCATTACACAGTAATGACTACCATCATTCAGTAACTGCTCATTACACAGTTATGACTACCACCACTCAGTAACTGCTCATTACACAGTTATGACTACCACCAGTCAGTAACTGCTCATTACACAGTAATGACTACCATCACTCAGTAACTGCTCATTACACAGCAATGACTACCATCACTCAGTAACTGCTCATTACACAGTAATGACTACCATCACTCAGTAACTGCTCATTACACAGTAATGACTACTACCACTCATGCTCATAACACAGCAATGATTACCACTCCTTAACTGCTCAATACACAGCGATGACTACCACCACTCAGTAACTGCTCAATACACAGCAATGACTACCACCACTCAGTAACTGCTCATTACACAGTAATGACTACCACCACTCAGTAACTGCTTAATACACAGGAATGACTACCACCACTCAACAACTGCTCATTACACAGTAATGACTACCACCACTCAGTAACTGCTCAATACACAGGAATGACTACCACCACTCATGCCCATTACACAGCAATGATTACCACTCCGTAACTGCTCAATACACAGCAATGACTACCACCACTCAGTAACTGCTCAATACACAGCAATGATTACCACTCAGTAACTGCTCAATACACAGCAATGACTACCACCACTCAGTAACTACTCATTGCACAGAAATGATTACAACCACTCAGTAACTACTTATTACACAGCAATGACTACCATCACACAGTAACTACTCATTACACAGAAATGACTACCATCACTCAGTAACTGCTCATTACACAGCAATAACTACCACCACTCATGCTCATTACACAGTAATGACTACCATCATTCAGTAACTGCTCATTACACAGTTATGACTACCACCACTCAGTAACTGCTCATTACACAGTTATGACTACCACCACTCAGTAACTGCTCATTACACAGTAATGACTACCATCACTCAGTAACTGCTCATTACACAGCAATGACTACCATCACTCAGTAACTGCTCATTACACAGTAATGACTACCATCACTCAGTAACTGCTCATTACACAGTAATGACTACTACCACTCATGCTCATAACACAGCAATGATTACCACTCCTTAACTGCTCAATACACAGCGATGACTACCACCACTCAGTAACTGCTCATTACACAGTAATGACTACCATCACTCAGTAACTGCTCATTACACAGTAATGACTACTACCACTCATGCTCATAACACAGCAATGATTACCACTCCTTAACTGCTCAATACACAGCAATGACTACCACCACTCAGTAACTGCTCATTACACAGTAATGACTACCACCACTCAGTAACTGCTCATTACACAGCAATGACGATCACCACTCATGCTCATTACACAGCAATGATTACCACTCCTTAACTGCTCAATACACAGCGATGACTACCACCACTCAGTAACTGCTCAATACACATTTCAATGACTACCACCACTCAGTAACTGCTCATTACACAGCAATGACTACCACTACTCAGTAACTGCTCATTACACAGTAATGACTACCATCACTCAGTAACTGCTCAATACACAGTAATGACTACCACCACTCAGTAACTGCTTACTACACAGTAATGACTACCATCACTCAGTAACTACTCATTACACAGCAATGACTACCACCACTCAGTAACTGCTCAATACACAGTAATGACTACCATCACTCAGTAACTACTCATTACACAGAAATGACTACCACCACTCCATAACAGCTCAATACACATCAATGACTACCACCACTCATGCTCATTACACAGTAATGACTACCACCACTCAGTAAATGCTCAATACACAGCAATGACCACCACTACTCCGTAACTGCTCAATACACAGCAATGACTACCACCACTCAGTAACTGCTCATTACACAGCAATGACTACCATCTCTCAGTAACTGCTCATTACACAGCAATGACTACCACCACTCAGTAACTGCTCAATACACAGCAATGCCTACCACTACCCCGTAACTGCTCATTACACAGCAATGACTACAACTACTCAGTAACTGCTCATTACATAGCAATGACTACCACCACTCATGCTCATTACACAGCAATGATTACCACTCAGTAACTGCTCATTACACAGCAATGACTACCACCACTCATGCTCATTACACAGCAATGACTACCACCACTCATGCTCATTACACAGCAATGATTACCACTCAGTAACTGCTCAATACACAGAAATGACTACCACCACTCATGCTCATTACACAGCAATGATTACCACTCTGTAACTGCTCAATACACAGCAATGACTACCACCACTCAGTAACTGCTCAATACACAGCAATGACTACCACCACTCAGTAACTGCTCACTACACAGTAATGACTACACCACTCAGTAACTGCTCATTACACAGTAATGACTACCACCACTCAGTAACTGCTCATTACACAGTAATGACTACCATCACTCAGTAACTGCAAATTACACAGTAATTACTACCACCACTCAGTAACTGCTCATTACACAGTAATGACTACCACCACTCAGTAACTGCTCATTACACAGCAATGACGACCACCACTCATGCTCATTACACAGCAATGATTACCACTCCATAACTGCTCAATACACAGCAATGACTACCACCACTCAGTAACTGCTCAATACACAGCAATGACTACCACCACTCAGTAACTGCTCATTACACCAGGGCTTCCGTTTTAGTGCGTCTGTGCGTCTATGATGCATTAAAACTCAAAATCACGTACTGAAAATGTAACTAAGGGGTAGTCAGACGCACTAAAATTCAGTGCATCTGCATCCGAGACACATTATCCTTGCGCCACCGTGCGTACCATAACAGAGGTCGGTGACAGTCATTCTATTTTTAGTGATGAGTTGGTTCGTCGTTTAGCCGCTCGCTCAGTCGCGGCTGCGTTCAGAATCAACCCGAATCCGGGGTCCGTGCGAGTGTAACTGGGCGGGCAAACTGTTAGTTTATGTGTGGTGTCAGCATGTTATTACAAAGTGCGCGCTACATGTTGAACGCGTTACTTGCTGTGACGTCACCATACATACTATTATGGGATACGACATCGTGCATTTCACTTTCGATCTTGAACGAAGTTTGTAAATGCGGAAAAAAAGCAAAGGAAGCTGGAATGCTTCGGATTCTTCAATCCAGCACCGTCTGATCTTGATAATCGCTAAGAAGAAAGTTGCACTTCGACACCACCATCTCCATCGACAAGCGACAGTACCAGATATGATACACCTGGGCCGTGTGTCGCACCGCCGCTGCGACGCAGTTTTCAGAGTTCATAGCGGCTGCGCTGCGTGATTTCCATGGCTAAAGCACGACGGCACACGAATGGCATGCGCAATGTGCACTGAGGCAAACTCAAAAAGCAAGTCCAGAAATTTTAACAGAAATAAGTTTGTCAGGTTTTTTTAAAAGTTGAATCGTGGTCGATCCATCTTCTGGTACACAGTTATTAGGCAAAAATGAGAGAAACACGTCTTTCTGAGTGGTTAAATGGGTTGAAATAAACTTCTATGTAGATCAGTACACACACACACACACACACACACACACACACACACACACACAAGGACACAGAGAGAGAGAGTTTAGACAAGTCACACTTGGGTTGTCACTGAATCTGCCGCATTCAGCAGAAAACGCTATATTCTCCATTACAATACATTATCAAACAATCATACAAATAAATAAATAGATATATGTTTTTATGTGTGTGAGAGAGAGCGAGGGAGACATGATTTTGTGCGATAGCTCACCAGTTAAAGAATCAGTATCATGGAAAGGACACACACACTGTCACAACACATTTAGAGGAGAGAGCGAAATGAGTTAATTTATTTTAAGGAACATACAGATGATGCAGTTTTTCTTAAATAAATCTGCGGACCCTCTATAATGCTCAGATGGGGGTCTGTATACCCTCTAAAATTTATACCTGGGGATCTACAGACCCTTTAAACTGTTGTGAAAACGGAAGCCCTCATTACACAGCAATGACTACCACCACTCATGCTCATTACACAGCAATGATTACCACTCAGTAGCTCATTACACAGTAATGACTACCACCACTCAGTAACTGCTCAAAGATAAAAGATTACCATAAACAACTGACTGCGAAAGAATTACACAGTAATGACTACCACCACTCGGTAACTGCTCATTACACAGCAATGACTACCACCACTCAGTAGCTGCTCATTACACATCAATGACTATCACCACTCAGTAACTGCTCATTACACAGCAATGACTACCACCACTCAGTAGCTGCTCATTACACATCAATGACTACTACCACTCAGTAACTGCTCATTACACAGCAATGATTACCACCACTCAGTAACTTCTCATCACACAGTAATTACTACCACCACTAAGTAACGACTGAAAGATCAAAGATTAGTATTGCATGGCCAAACCCTGATAAAAAGACACAAACAAACAAAAGTTATTTTCATATTTAATTAAAATATTAACAATATTTTTCCACTCGGTCAACACAATCTTTTGATATGCTATCCTGTGGAAATTCAGGTGTACAGACCATGACCTTTCACTGTTTCAGTCATTTCACACACACACACACACACACACACACAAACGCACACACACAACACACACAAAACATGGCTGGCATCAAAGTGCATATGTTTCTAGTCCAACAAGTTCTTACCAAGATGGTTGACACCCAGCTGCATTTCAAAACCATCCTCCGTCAGCATCTTGGGACAGCGCATGATGCCAGCATTGTTGATCAGAATGTCAACATGAGGCTCATCTGCGCAATGAAATTCAACTTATTAAACAACTTGCAATATATGTCCAGAAGAAAAAGAGGAAAAAGAACAAAATCCATTGTACCAGATACATCTATAGAACCATCATGATCAATATGGCACATGTACTACTGGTATACAGGATTTGTACTGACCATGATAGTGCAAGGGTGTTTTGCCAGAATCGTTTGAATCATCAACGACACACGTACTACTGGTATACAGGATTTGTACTGACCTTGATAGTGCAAGGGTGTTGCCAGAATAGCAATACCCGGTACTGGTAAACAAGATTTGTACGACAATGATAGTGCAATGGTCCTGCCAGAATAGCTTACAATCATTATGATCGATCTATCTCCCAAAGTGGTATTTTGTCTTTAAAGAACGACTCCAACATTTGGTAATTTTTACCTTAGTGCTCAGTGTGTTAAAAGATAACCTTCAGCATCAGCTTTGCCTTACAAAGACAGAAGACAGCAAGTCTATTTTTGTGAAAAGCTAGATTTCCACTGTATTACAATGAAAACCTCGCTTTTCACAAAAATGTATTTTTCTCTGAAAGATATTTTTTCGAAAAATACTTACCGATGGCATTACTGTATGGAATACACCTTTAGCTTACCGAATTCAGCCTCAAAACCGTTCGTGTTTAACTACACAAAACGGAGCATAATAGTAGAGAGTCGTAATCAAGCACCTGGATAGTCTCCCCTCCCTCCATCCGGAAGTGCGCGCCGCGTTCCCACCAGTTTCTCCTTAGCGTGTTGGCGGCGAGCGGGGCAGGCGGGGGGGGGGGGGGGGGGGGGGGGGGGGGGGTGGGGGGGCCTGTGAGTAATGCCATCGGTAAATATTTTTCTAAAAATTATCTTTTAGAGAAAAATAAAAATACATTTGTTTCTTCAAAATTCATACCGATGTCATTACTGTATGGAAGAATAACAAAAAGGAGGATGGCGCCGCCCAAGCCGTGCCATCGTGCCATTGCAATACCTTCAGCTTCGAGGGGCAACCTCCTGACGAATTCAGCTAAGGTTGCTTACATATGGCGCGAGAGGCGCCCAGAGGGAGTGTTGCACCGCCGAGATGTCTCCGACAAGTGCCAGTGTCTCTCGTTGTGCGGAGAGGTCTCGGAGATAGTAGCGTGCGAAGGTGGAGTCTGCTCTCCACCCAACTGCCTCTATGATATCCCTGGCTGCGCAGTTGTGGTCGAAAGGGACGCTGGCAGCGACCACTCTAATTTCATGTGCCCGTATCCGCAATCTCTTAGCCCCTTCTGGAGAGATATCTTTGTAGGCGGAGCGAATGACCCATCGCAGCCAGGAGGAAATCGTCTGGGCTGAGATGTCGGTCCGTGCCGGAGCTAAGGGTAGAAAGAGGCGAGAGCGGCCTCTCCTGATGTGCTTCACTCTTTTGAGGTATACCTTCAAAGCACGGACCGGATCCTGCAGCCGGGATGTTTGGGAGCAATCAAAACGTGTGAGAGGGCGTAGGCTCAACACTTGAGGTACAGCCGAGGGGAGTCTATTCTTTGCCAGGAAGGCAGGATTGGGTAGGAGGTTTACTGCTCCCCCTGTCCGGAACTGCAAACATGTAGGGTCCAATGACAGGGCATGTACTGGCCGCTGGCCTGGAGGAAGCAGGTCTTCCTGGTTACGTCCGCAAGGCAGGCCAAGGGAAGAGGCTCAAATCGACTGGAGTTCAGCCAGGTTAAAACCCAAGCGAGGTCCCAACGTGGCAGGAGGGAGCGTGTGACTGGGCGCTGGAGGTCAAAGTGTGCCATCAAGTCCGAGAGGACCTTGCAAGCTCCCGGGTCAGGAAGTCCCAAGTATAAGTGTCAGCCACCATGGAGAGGTAGCCTCTGATGGTGATGGGTGCCAAATTCTGTTCGCGGAACAGCCACAAGAAGAAATCAGCCAGCTGTGGCGTGGTCAAAGCCGTGGGGGAGAGGCGTTGCGACTCGCACCAGGATTGTAGAACTCTCCACTTGCCTTCGTATACCTGGCGAGTGGACTGCCTGCGGGCTGTAGCGATTGGCTCCACTGCAGCACCCGAGAAACCTCGTGTTGAGAGGGCCTGCCGCACAATCTCCAGGCGTGAAGAAACTGTCTCTCCGGGCAAGGGTGGAAGAGGTTCTGCCGGGGCTGCTTCAGCATTGTGCGTGGTGTGGGGAGCCGAAGTGGAGGATACGTGGCTAGGCTCAATAGATCTGTTGTCCAACTCCTGGTCCAATTGAAGGGGGTGACAAGGAGAAGGACCGCGTTGCATCCTCTGAGCTTCAGAAGGATCTTGGGCACCAGTACTGAAGGAGGATAGGCATAGGCTATGAGACCGTCTCAAGGAATGGAAAGAGCATCCACTGCCCAGGCGAGCGGGTCCGGGAAGGGCAAGACGAACAGTGGAAGCTGATGGTTCCACCTAGTGGCAAGGAGGTCCATCATGGGCGTCTCCCAGTGTGCACAGATCATCCGGAAAATGTCCAGTCAGAGGGACCATTCGGTGTGCAGCAGTTGTCCCTGCCGAGAAAGGGAGTCCGCGAGAACATTCAGATGGCCCGGGATGTGTCGCGCTCGGAGTGAGATTCCCCCGATCTCTGCCCCACAGGAGGATCTGGTAAAGCAGCATGCAGAGGGACGGACCTCGCGCTGGGACCATATGGCGTTGAGGCGCGTCCCCTGGGTGGTGGATAGGGGGTCCCTCGTGAGAGGGGTGCACCGAATGAAATAAGGTGCCGTGAACCAACATGGTCTAAGGGAAGGTGACCCCGACAGAAAACCCCTGGTCCTCCTAGTAAGGGGGTTGGGCGTGGGGGTAGCTTCCCCACCCTGCAAAAAAGGAAATAGCTACAAAAACGCCAACGAAAAGACTAACAGTAATTCCTTTCCTGGAGGAGGAAGGTTCTTCTACCAGAAGACTTATGACGTCCTGTGGTGAAAGCCGGAAGTCTTCGGAAGCCACAGGACCGAGCCGCCTCTCTCTATCCAGGGATACAACCATGGGCACATGGAACGTCAAGACCATGTACCAGAGCGGCAAGGCCGCCCAGATAGCAGCGGAAATGCAAAAGTACAACCTTTCCCTGCTAGGTATCAGTGAAGCCAGATGGACGCAGTCTGGCCAGAAAAGGCTGTTAAGTGGGGAGATGATTCTGTATTCAGGTCATGAAGAGGAGAATGCCCCCCATACAGAAGGTGTAGCATTCATGCTGTCACCAGTGGCACAGAGAGCACTGATGGGCTGGGAACCTCTTGGGCCAAGAATTATCACAGCAGCCTTTAGAACCAAGAAAAAGCTCAAGCTGAACGTCATCCAGTGTTATGCGCCCACTAATGACAGTGACGAGGAAGAGAAACAAGAGTTCTACGACCGACTCCAGAGTGCCTTGGACAAATGTGTGGAGCGAGACATCACCATCGTCATGGGCGATTTTAATGCCAAAATAGGGGAGGACAACACTGGATACGAAGAGGTGATGGGGAGACAGGGACTAGGCTCGGAGATGAGTGAGAACGGGGAGAGGTTTGTAGACTTTTGTGCTCTAAACCGACTTGTCATTGGAGGCAGCATCTTCCCACACAGAAGAATACACAAAGCAACTTGGGTCTCACCTGACCATACAACAGAGAACCAAATAGACCATATCTGCATTAGCAAGAAATTTAGAAGATCCCTTCAAGATGTTCGAGTGAGGAGGGGAGCAGATGTCGCCTCTGACCACCATCTGCTTACCTTAAGAATGAAGCTCAAGCTAAAGAAAAGCCGCACAGAGACAACAAGAAGACAGCGCTATAATGTAGGCCTCCTGAGAGAAACTGGAGTTAGAGAAGAGTTCAAACTGGTGCTGTCCAACCGGTTTCAAGTGCTACAGGAGCTAGTAAATGAAGAGGAGGCGGTCACCACAGAGCAGCAGTGGAAGGCAGTTAGAGAGGCGCTGAACTCAACCTGCAAAGACACGGTAGGGTTCAGGAAACACCATCACCTTGAAGAAGATAGAAGTGAGGAAGCAGAAGAAAGCAGCGGTCAACAACAGTCGCACGAGAGCAGCCAAAGTAAGGGCACAGGGGGAATACTCGGAAGCCAACCGCGAGGTGAAGAGTAGTATCAGGGCAGACAAGAGGGCCTACACAGACAGCCTGGCAGCAGAGGCAGAAAAGGCAGCAGGCAGCGGCAACATGAAACAGCTCTACGACATTACCAGAAGATTGTCAGGCAAGTATGGCCATACAGATAGACCAGTAAAAGACGGCAAGCCTATTGCAGACAGAGCAGACCAACTCGACAGATGGGCCGAGTATTTTGAAGAGTTACTGAACAGACCTAGCCCACCCGACCCCCCAGACATCCAGCCGGCAGAGACCGACCTACCCATCAGCTGTGACAGACCCAGCCGGGAAGACATCAGAAGAGCAGTGGCACTCTTGAAGAACGGCAAAGCAGCAGGCCCAGATGGCATCCCAGCGGAGTCTCTGAAAGCAGACCTAGAGACAACAGTGGAGATGCTGTACCCACTGTTTGGAAAGATCTGGGAAGAGGAGGTGATGCCGGCTGACTGGAAGGAGGGTACCTAATCAAGCTTCCCAAGAAAGGCGACCTCAGCAAGTGTTCCAACTACAGAGGAATCACCTTGCTGTCAGTACCAGGAAAGGTCTTCAACAGGATCATCCTGGAGAGAATGAAGAGCTCCGTTGACCCCCAGCTGAGAGACCAGCAAGCAGGATTGAGGAAGAACCGATCATGTACAGACCAGATCGCCACTCTCCGCATCATTGTGGAACAGTCTCTGGAGTGGAGCTCCCCGCTGTACGTCAACTTTGTGGATTATGAGAAAGCATTTGACAGTGTGGACCGAGAGACTCTGTGGAAACTCCTACGACACTACGGTGTACCCACAAAGCTCGTCCGCCTGATCAAGAGCAGCTACGATGGCATGACATGTCGCGTGATCCACGAAGGGCAGTTCACCAGGGAGCTCCAGGTCAGAACCAGTGTCAGGCAGGGGTGTCTGCTGTCTCCGTTCCTCTTCCTACTGGCCATAGACTGGGTCATGAAGATGACCACAGAGCACAGACGAAGTGGAATACAGTGGACACTGTGGACACAGCTTGACGACCTCGATTTTGCAGACGACTTGGCATTACTGTCCCACACTCATCAACAAATGCAGGACAAGACCACGAGGCTTGCTGACATCTCGTCCCAAGTGGGCCTCACCATTCACAAACAGAAAACAAAGACAATGAGGCTGAACGCAACCAGGGAAGAACCAGTCTTGCTTGCTGGCACCCCGTTGGAGGAGGTGGAGTCCTTTACCTATCTCGGGAGCATCATAGACAAAAAACCACAGTCAACAGAGTACAGACCTTCATGAACAGTTGCCTTAGAAGAATTTTGAAAATCCACTGGCCAGAGAAGATCAGCAATGTCAGACTCTGGGAGAGAACAGAGCAGATAACAGCAGAGAATGAAATTGGGCGAAGAAGATGGGGATGGATCGGTCACAGTCTGAGAAAGCCAGCTTCCAGTATCACTAGGCAGGCATTGTCATGGAACCCACAGGGAAAGAGGAAAAGAGGTAGGCCGAGAAACTCCTGGCGTCGAGACCTCCAAGCAGACATCAAGAGACTGGGAACCACCTGGAGTAGAATCGAAGGAGAAGCACAGGACAGGAGTTGCTGGAGGTCTCTCGTCGACGGCCTATACCCGGGTAGGGGTGACAGGCGTAAGCAAGTAAGAGGGACGGAGACCTGGTACCACCCTGCTTCTGAATGTAGGCTACCACCGTCGCATTGTCTGACAGTATCAAGATCTCCTGGCCGCGGAGCCGAGATTCCCAGCTGATGAGAGCTAACCAAACAGCCTTGAGCTCGAGCCAATTGATGTGTCTGCCTTGGAGTTCCGCCGGCTACTGACCCGAGACGGCGCTGAATCCCGGCATTAAGTGTGCTCCCCAGCCGGCATGGCTTGCGTCCGTGAAGAGTGACAGTTGAGGTGGTGGAGTGAAGAGTGGTACCCCCGTCGCCAACCACCCCTGATACGTCCACCTGTGCAGATGCGGTCGAATCAGCAGAGGAACCGGAACACTGGCCGTGAGGTCTCCGGAGGATGGCCGCCAGTGGAGCAGCAGATGCAACTGGAAAGGTCGCGAGTAAAGTCTGCCTAGGGGTAACAGTTCCGCGGCCACGCTGATCAGGCCTAAGAGCTGGAGCCAAGTCCTGGCCGGGACTGCATCCGCTAGAATCACCCGGTGAGCGAGTGTTGCCAACTTCTGGATTCGTTCCTGTGGTAGTCGTACCCGGTTGAGGTCGGCCAAGAACTCCATCCTGAGGAGAACAAACCTGCGTGACGGAGAGAGATCAGATTTCCTGTTGTTTACCATGAATCCAAGTCGGTGTAGGAGGCCGAGAAGTGCATTCCTGTCTGCCTCTAGACGAGACACTTCCTGATTCCGGAGAAGCAGGTCGTCAAGGTAGTTGGAAGTCGGGCTGGAAGACGTCTGCCTGGCTTTGGAGACCACCGCGTCCACAATCCTCGTAAAGACCCAGGGGCTGAGATTGAGGCCGAAGGGAAGGGCACGAAACTGGTAGACCACTCCTCGGAAGGCGAAGCGTAGGTAACGATGGGAAATCGGGTGAACCGGAACATGAAGGTAAGCATCTGCGAGATCGAGGCTTATGGCAAAATCCATTGGTTGCACCGAGGCCCGCAAAGTTCTTGCTGTCTCCATGCGGAAATGGGGAGCGACTATGAACTTGTTGAGTGCAGAGAGGTCTATCACCGGGCGCCACCGGTCTCCTGACTTCGGAACCAAGAAGAGCCGACTGTAGAAAGCCGGGGAGTCGTGTCGGGCTACTTCCTCCGTGGCGGCCTTCTGTAAAAGGGCGGCTATCTCTTCCTGCAGAGTTGAAGCCTTGCAAGGGTCTGTAGGGATGTGTGTCCACAGCGGAGATGCCTCAGAGGGGGAGGTGTCCGAAACGAGATTTTCAGTCCGCGAGAAATTGTATCGAGGATCCATGGGTCCCCTGGAAACAGTGACCGCCACTCGCCGCTGTAATGTGCTAGCCTCCCGCCGACTGGAGGACCGGAGGGGTTCGGCGGGGGCGTAACCAAGGCAGAGTCATTGGGCCCTACCCTGCCCTTGCTTCCGGCCGAAGCTGGGCCGGGCGGAGGTCCGTGCGGGGAAAGAGTGTCCACGGCCAGCTGGGGCCTGCTGTCTGGTCCTAAAGGGACGTCTGGTGATAAGGCGAGAGGTGGGTCTAAAGGTCCGCAGGGTGCGACCCTCATCCTTGCGGCCGGCTGGAAATCTGGAATGTTCCCCTCTGTTAACGCTAGGCCACAAGTCCTTCGCAGCCGTCTTCATCTCCTGCCAAGAGGGACTGAAGAGAAACGAACTGCCCAGCGGGGCCCGGCGTAATTGTGTGGCGAAAGTCGAAGAAATTCCAGGGCAAGATCGCAAGACTGCGTCACGCGCATAAGATCACAGTTTGCTGCTGCCGTGATAGCGTTGATGGCCGAATGGTGTACTGCCTGATTCGCCGTCACTGCCAAGGCATGGATAGCTCATAATTTCTGCTCACTGGGTCGGTCCCAAAACTCCTGTACTCCACGGACTACCGCCTGCGTAGCTAGATCTAAGAAGCCCGCACACGCGATGGAATTCCGGATCAAGGTAGCTGTGGATTCGAGTCCAGAGGGGAAAAATCGTCGCACCAGTCCTGAGCCACCTGCCTGGAGTTCGGCTTCAGGATCCACCGCTGGGAGGGGGGCAGATGAAAGCTTGAGAGTGACCCGCATACCACTTCTGCTGAAAACAGATGTCAATGTCAGCAGGCCACCGTGAGTCCGCGAAGAAACCTTTATCACGCAGCTTGCCCTGTCGTAGGTGTTCGGAGAAAGCGTCAGAAAGGTCCCGAAAACCTGGAGGCTGGGGAAGGGACTTGAATCTTTTCGCCTGGAAAGGAGCGTCCACTGAAGCTGTAGCTTTCCTCTTGAGTGGGGGCGAAGGCGGATATGCGTCCAAAGGAAGAATGGTCGCGATGATGTGTGCCACTTCGTCTAAAGCCTGAGAAGTCTCTGAAAGCTGGGGCAGCTCTTCTACTAAGTCGGAAGCGGGAGGGCTACGTGTGTCCGAAGGTGTCTTTGGATCCAGCAGGGCCGATGCGGAGTCTTCCGGGTGCAGACTGAGTGCGTCCGAGTCATAAGTCTCAGGGTCCGGAGAATGCCGATGGGATCCTCCATGCTGCGTAGGTGTCCAGTGCGGTGGGGTTCCATAGGATCTGTCTCGCGAAGCCGCCGTGTACTGACGCAGAGAACTTTGGGGTGAATAAGAACGCGCAGTAGGAAAATGACGATGGGGCCTGTTGCTGAAGGGGGAGCGATGAGAGGGACGTCTCTCCTTATCCAGAAGTCGACTCTTCCAGGTGCAGACTGAGTGCGTCCAAGTCATAAGTCGCAGGGTCCGGAGAATGCCGATGGGATCCTCCATGCTGCGTAGGTGTCCAGTGCGGTGGGGTTCCATAGGATCTGTCTCGCGAAGCCGCCGTGTACCGACGCAGAGAACTTTGGGGTGAATAAGAACGCGCAGTAGGAAAATGACGATGGGACCTGTTGCTGGAGAGGGAGCGACAAGAGGGACGTCTCTCCTTACCCAGAAGTCGACTTGTCTGGGACCGCGGCCGTTGCTGTGGGGAATATGGTCTACGGTGCCCAAATGATGTGCTCCACGAACGTGTCCTAGCTAGACGACTCCCTGTGGTACAAGAACTCGTCCGTGAAAGAGCGGGGGAACCAGTGTGTCGGGTCATAGGTGACTGATGTGACGTAATATAATTGTCTCTGTGGGAATGGAGACTAACCTCTGAGCGCCGAGGGCTGTGAGTTGAAAGCCGTACTGCGCCAGTAGCCTCATAGGCTGTCCACTTCTGATTGGTCCCTGATGCTTCAACCGATAGGCCGAGAGAAGGGGTCGAAAGAGTCTCTGTCACCGATACATGAGGACCATCTGAGACTGCGCAGGCCAACATCCCACTCCCCACATTCCGAGGACGTGCAATCGGGATAGGGTTCTGCGACTTAGTAATAGAATGAGAGCCTACCTTCTCTGTAGACGCTTGTATGAGCGGCGCTGTGGGGCAAAAAGAAACTGTCACCGAAGGGCCTGGCTCCGTCCGGTGACGCGGTATGTTGCTCTCTTTGGTTGGCGGCGAAGCCGCTCTATGTTCAGTCTGTTCCGCTGGCCATCGGCGCCCATAAAACTCCCACAGCTGGGACCATTTCCGTTCCTTCCACGAGGCGCACACACCCCAAGGGTGGGACGATGAACAGCCAGAACAAGGTAAACATCGTGCATGCGTGTCTGAGGGCCACTGGAAACCTTTGCAGCGTTGACAAGTGTGCAGTTGGGTACTGTAACACAAAGGCCACACATGAGTGTAAAAGCCCGGGGCCACTAACGAAAGGCCACGTGAATGAAACGACTACTAATCGAAAACCAGTCGTACCCGAACCGCAATTTCTTTCGAGTTGTGCCTGCGCTGCCGGCTAAACATTCTCTGCCAGCTAAACATTCTCTGCCGGCTAAACATTCTCTGCCGGCTAAACATTCTCTGCCGGCTGCGAAGGCATAACCCGAGACCTTACCTCGTCATTGTTATAAGGCAATGAGTTTAGAATTCACGAATAAGAATTTCCAAAATCCGATTAACGCTGGAGGCTGAAGCCAACGCAACTTGTCTAACGGAAGCTAAGGTGAAACTGGGGGGAACATGGCGCGCACTTCCGGATGGAGGGAGGGGGGACTATCCAGGTGCTTGGTTACGACTCTCTACTATTACGCTCCGTTTTGTGTAGTTAAACACGAACGGTTTTGAGGCTGAATTCGGTAAGCTAAAGGTGTATTCCATACAGTAATGCCATCGGTATGAATTTTGAAGAAACAAATGGACTTGCACTTAAGTTGCAGTCTTTTGCTTTCGAT
Source organism: Semisulcospira habei (assembly GCA_036245525.1). Lineage (NCBI taxonomy): Eukaryota > Metazoa > Mollusca > Gastropoda > Semisulcospiridae > Semisulcospira > Semisulcospira habei. The sequence continues at coordinate 148,176,160 of BTPG01000004.1, forward strand.
TAGTAGAACCGCAGCAGATGCAATGATTGTCACAGTTCAAGAGCAGTCACTATTTAGCAGGTCCATTTGGCTCTGAAAGAAAAAATGAATAAAATATGGTAATGTACAAATGATGTCAACCCACTGGGTGTCTGTGGCGTGTTTGGTTAAGGTTTTTCCTGCAGGAATGACATGGACCAAACAGGCTACCATCAGAAATGACTTGGATCAAACAGGCTACCATCAGGAATGACTTGGACCAAACAGGCTACCATCAGGAATGACTTGAACCAAACAGGCTACCAACAGGAATGACGTGGACCAAACAGGCTACCATCAGGAATGACTTGGACCAAACAGGCTACCATCAGGAATGACTTGGACCAAACAAGCTACCAACAGGAATGACGTGGACCAAACAGGCTACCATCAGGAATGACTTGGACCAAACAGGCTACCATCACGCAAGGGACAAAATAACACTTATACGTTAACCCACTGGGTGTCTGTGGCATGTCTGGTTAAGATTTTTCCTGCAGGAATAACTTGGACCAAACAGGCTACCATCAGGCAAAGGGCGAAAAAACACTTACTGGAATTGATGTCCTTGGCAAAAGCGCGAATGGAGCCCATGGAGCCCAGATCCAGTTTCTTGACTACCACATTGCGATTGGCTGTTTCCAGAACGATCTCCGCTCGTGCCTGCTCTGCTCTGTCCAAGTCTCGACATGCAAGGATCACACGGCCACCTACAATACAAATGCACATACATGGTCATTCATGAATATCAGCACATATAATGTCCGTAAGAAAAAGTGTGCCAAGTATATTAAAGGAAACAAATTAATATATGTATGTATATTACTGTTTATGTTAAACTGTTAAAAAAACCACAAAAACCTGGCGTCCCAACATACACAGATCTGAAAGTGTAAACTCAAACCGATATGATGTGAACCTTCATGCTCTAGATGATGAAATGCTTGAAAAGTGTGCCATTTGACCATCTTAAAAGGCACAAACAAAATGTGCAAATCTGTGTTCATAGACATTGTAAAACAAAAAATAAACAAGAAAGGCAAAGCCCTTATGGCTCACGTGTATGTCCAATCTACATGTGTGACAATAAGTAAAGGGATGGCTTCTGCAGCAGGAAAATCCATGTTTTCGCAAAATGTAATCAGATTTCACACATCTGTCAAACACCCTTGACCTTTGCGATGAGTTCACTAAATTAGTATACACAGAAAGATCTTATCATCATCAGCTACCTTTGTGCCAAATGTGATTGAAAAGTTTTCAAAACTGCTGATAGTAACTATAATTCTATCAAAAATTGGCCTTTTACACACATTTGTTGACCTTGTGACCCTTGACCTTTCAAGGGCTCATCCAAAAGGTCTTAAACTCCGCCATGGTCGGTCCCAAGCCCGTGTGAGAAAGGAGGAGGGTTGGGTGTGGGCCAGCAAACCCACCCCGTAAAAACCCTCAAGCTACAGAAACCAAAGCAACAGAAGAATCCAACCAGCGCTTGAATCAGGGAGAGCCTCTACAGGAGGACAGATGATGTGGGTTGGTGAAAGCCTCACGGAAGCCAACCAGTCGACGAATCTCCTGACCATGAAAGCAACAACAAAGATCAGAACTTTGAACGTACGAACCATGTATGAAACTGGAAAAGCAGCTCAAGTGGCAAGTGAGATGAAAAGATACATCCAAGTACTAGGAATTTGTGAGAGCAGATGAAATGGGTGTATGGCATTACAACACTTGCCAGCGGAGAGAAAATCCTCTACTCGGGACATGTAGACGAAAACGAGTACACAGGAGTTGCCATCATGATGTCCTCAGTAGCAGCCAGAGCCCTTATGGAATGACAGCCACTCTCCTCTAGAATCATGACAGCAAGATTCAACTCCAAGGAGAGAAATGTTACATTCATCCAATGCTACTTGCCTACTAACGACGCTGATGAAGAAGTAATAGAAAATTTCTACAATTCTCTCCAGACAGTAGTTAACGAGTTACCCAAGAGAGACACCAAGATACTGATGGGTGACCTGAATGCCAAGATAGGGAAAGACAACCTTGGAAAAGAATTGACTATGGGAACCCAGGCCCTTGGAACAATGAATGAAAATGGCAAGGTTTTCACGGACTGTTGCGCTTTTAATGACCTGGTCATTGGCGGCAGTGTATTCCAGCACAGACACCCACAAAGAAACCTGGATCTCACCAGACGGCAATACCAAAAACCAGATAGACTATATCACTATCTCTAGGAAATGGGAGTCTAAGCCTGCAAGACACAAGATCCCAAAGAGGGGCAGACGTAGTCTCAGACCACCACTTGGTGATTGGAACCATCAAAGTCAAGCTACGAGCTTTTAGAGACAGGCAACTGACCTCACATAAAGTTTAACACCCAGCAGCTGAAGGAGAAAGACTACAGAGACACCTTTTCAACCTCCCTGAAGAACAGATTTGAAGCCTTGAACTTGGTGACAGAAGAAACAACCCTGGAAGAACACTGGAGTTCCTTAAGAGACACACTGACAGGCAAATGCCAAGAAGTGCTGGGCAAAAGAGAATGGACAACCAAGGAATGGCTCTCCAGTGACACATGGCAGATGATAAAGAACAGAAGAGAAATCAAGCAACAGATCAACAGCAACAAAAACGAAGAGGAAAAGAAAGTTCTTCGAGATGAATTTACCCAAATGAACAAGAAAGTTAAGAAAAGTGCCAGGAAAGACAAGAGGCTCTTTTATGATGCGCTAGCGACAGAAGCGGAGCAGGCAGCAGAAAAGAGAGACCTCAGCACTCTGTACAAGGTCACCAGGACCCTCTCAAACAAAAAGACGAATGTGGACAAACCGGTTAAAGACAGAGAAGGAAACCCCATCAGCAAAGAGCAAGACCAGAGACAATGATGGGCATAACACTTTGGGGAACTTCTAAATCAACCCCCACCGTCAGTGAGACCAGACATCCCCCCTGCAGACTCACCGCTCAAAGTCAACACCAACCCTCCCATGAAAGCAGAAATCCTAAAAGCCTTGGAGACCCTGAAAAGTGGGAAAGCAGCCGGCACAGATGGAATTCCCCCAGAGGCGCTCAAGGTAGACCTTTCAGTCACAGTCAATATGCTGCTGCCTCTACTGCAGAAGATCTGGAGGGAAGGAAGAGTACCAGCAGATTGGAAAAAGGGACACCTGGTAAAACTTCACAAGAAAGGTGACCTAGAATTCTGCAAGAACTGGCTACTGTCAGTACCTAGCAAAGTACTGACCCGCATCATCCTCGAGCAGCTGAAAGATGCAGTGGAAGAAAAACTTAGACCAGAACAGGCTGGCTTCAGGAAAGACAAGTCGTGTACAGATCAAATAGCAACACTCCGAATCATCATCGAACAATCCTTGGAGTGGCATTCGACGCTGTACCTCAACTTCATCGACTTTCGCCAAGCGGTCGATAGTGTAGACAGAGAAACCATCTGGCAGCTCCTACCTCACTATGGAATCCCTCAAAGCTTCACTACCCTGATCCAGCAACTTTATGAAGGCGCCACCTGCCAAGTTATCCACAATGGCAAACTGACAGAGGACTTTGAGGTGAAAACAAAAGTCCGACAAGGATGCATGCTCTCCCCAATGATCTTCCTGTTAGTGGTCGACTGGGTGATGCGACAGGCAACTAAAGCAGGAAAAACCAGAATCCAGTGGTCCCTGAATCAGTTCCTTGAGGGCCTGGACTTTGCGGACGACTTGTGCCTGATCACCCTTGAAGAAAGAAGTTACCTCTTTCACTTTCCTGGGCAGCATTGTATCAGCAACAGGTGGTTCTGACGAAGACATCAAAGCCAGAATCGGGAAAGCGAGATACGCCTATATTACCCTGAGACCAGTCTGGAGGTCAACATCCCTGTCTGTCCGCAACAAGCTATGAATTTTTATCAGCATCGTTAAGTCTGTCCTCCTCTATGGCTCAGAGACCTGGAGGGTCACCAACACCCTAACCAACAAGCTCCAAGTATTCGTCAATGGCTGCCTTCGCAACATACTGAAGATCAGGTGGACAGACAAAATAAAGAATACCGATCTGTGGCAGCAGACAAACCAAGATCCCATTACTTACCTGTCACCACGGAGCGCGAGGAGCAACTGCGTGCCCTGATCTGGATAGGACCCTCCCAGGGACGTACTCGCGGAGCACTTGCGGTGGGGAACACCACCCCCACAGGGACAGGTCCGGTCACCCCTAGACCATGGTTCACGGCCTTTGCATCGGTGGAACCACCACCCAGGGACGCCAAAGTAGCAGCGAGCAGATCCTGCGGGGTGTGGTGCCCACTGCGACCCCACAGACCACCGGGCTGCAGTGGACCCGGGAGGGGTGCCCAGACCCTGGAGGCGATCCTGTGAAGAGGAAATGAAGAGCTGCAACCTGTCGTGGGGTAAACTGAAAAAGGCTGCTCAGAATCGAGTGCACTGGAGGACTGTTGCAGAGGCCCTTTCTTCCACGAGGAATCCAAGGAATTAAGTAAGTAAGATAGGTCTTAACATCAGGTACATGTATCTCTGTAGCAAGTTTGGGTTTGAAGTTGTTAATAGTATTTGAGAAAAAATATCTTTTGTCAAAATATGGCTATTTTGGACCTATTTCCTGAGCTCTTGTGACCCTTGACCTTTCCGAAGGGTCATCCAAATTAGTATGCATAGAAAGGTTTTACTATCAGGCATCTCTGTAGCAAGTTTGGGTTTAAAGTTATAAATAGTATTTGAGAAAATATCTTTTGTCAAAATATCACTATTTTTTACCTATTTTGGGAGCTCTTGTTACCCTTGACCTGTATAAGGGTTCAACCAAATTAGTATGCATAGAAAGGTCTTCCCATCAAGTATCTTTGTACGAAGTTTGGGTCTGAAGTTGTGAAAAGTATTTGAGAAAAAATACATTATGTCCAAATATAGCTATTTTTTTACCTATTTCCTGATCCCGTGACCTTGACCTTTGTGAGGTCACTGAAATTGGTATGTTTAGAGAGATCTTGCCACAAAGTATCCTTAGGCCAAGTTTGAAGACTATGGCTTGAATAGTCTCCGAGAAAATGCCAACGTTAAAGTTTACCATGGACGGTGGACGAGCCGACCGACCATTGGCCCAGAACATACTCACTTTTGCTTCGCATGTGAGCCCACAAAATGGCAAAGCCCTTAAGGCTCACATGCATGAATGAACCAGTTCTAATGCAAGTGACAGGCTGGCTTTTGTACTTGCAAAATCCATGTTTTCTCAAAATGTATGCACTTTTCACACTTTTGTCATTTTCCTGTGACCCTTGACCTTTGTGATTAGTGAACCAAAATAGTATGTAAGAAAGGTCTTATCAGCTACCTTTCTGCTACATTTGGTTGAAAAGTTTTGCAACAGTGCTTACCAGGTCTTACCATCAGGTATCTTTGTGCCAAGTTTGGGTTCAAAGTTGTGAATAGTATTTGAGAAAAAACAAGATGGAATGAACCATAACCCACAAAGTCCCTTCTATATGAGAGCGGTGCTCACTGTCAATGGTCTCTACCTTTTGTCTTTGACCTGATTAGGTTGAATTATCTCCTATTGAAAAAGTCTCGCAGATCTGCCAATGTGTCAGTGAGTTCTATAAGGGGCGCAGGACATAATTATGCGTCCTTGATTTGTCAAACATCATTTGTCATGACGTAAGCTTTAGTTTTTACGTAATTTTGTATTTTACGTGATATGAGTTTCACTTTCGCTTCATAGGCTTGAGAAAATGGTGACAAAACTAGAACTTCACGGTACAATTTCAGTCTTGCTATAATTTGTGTGAAAGCAGGTTGCCTTTTAATTAGCTACATGATATACTAAGTACACGGGTCACCTGCATGCTCTTCTGAAAGCTTGTTGATGTGTGTGTGCGTGTTAGTGTGTGTGCGCGCGCACTCCAAACATCTCCAAGAGGCATAGATCCTCATGCACCTGGAGGGCGCATGAGGATCTATTCCTCATGGAGATGCGCGCATGTTTGTGTGTGAGAGAGAGCTGCGCGCGAGAGAGAATGACGTCATATTTAGAGTATTATGTCAGTGTCTGCGTGGTGACGGTGTTGCCTCTTTTATGTCACCGCCACTGTCTGACTTTCTCTAGAAAAAATGTGTTTTTAGTGTTTTAATTATTTTCTAAAAATAATTATTTTTTACTAAAGAGGTTGAAAGGATACAAAGCTGGCTAACGAACTCATTCAATGTCTTTCTCCAAACTAGCTATATGCAAAAGTTCAAGTAAACATGACAAAAATTACGGCCTCTAATCTGGGTCAACCGACTTCCAATAAACGGTTGTTTATGTCTTCAATGAGACATTCAATTACAATATATGCTTGGAGGCTCTAGTAAACATCCACTTAAGAAAGTATTTCGCCATGTTTCAAGCTTGTGTGTACAGAAATATCGGAGACTCTCTTGTTTGCATTTATACGCACACACATACATATGCACATACGGGGCTTCGCGCCAAATGTACGTTCAGCAGCGAGGTTAGCGTAAGTAGACGTGACGTAATTTTTATCTTGTTACTTCAATTGTTTGAGGTTTAGCCTGCCCGCCTTTGACATCATGGACATGCTATTAAATTCACCCCACTGTGACCCATCCTAAAAAGTCCCTTCTATAAATAGAAGGGACTTTAAAATTATGTCAAAATATGCCTATTTTTGATCTATTTCCTCATCCCATGACCTTGACCTTTGAGAGAGGTCAATAAAATTGGTATGTTTAGAAGGGTCTTGCCACAAAGTATCCTTGGGCCAAGTTTGAAGACTGTGGCTTGAATAGTCTCCGAGAAAATGCCAACGTTAAAGTTTACCATGGACAATGGCAGACAGGCAACGGACAGACGACTACTGGCCCAGAACATAGACTCACTTTTGCTTCACACTGAACAAAAAAACTATGGATATTGTTTTCTAATTATGCCTGTGTATCCGACAGATGGATACCTCGCAGACACAGTTGTAAATACACAGGCCTCTGCAAATGGTAAGAATGTGAATCACTCAAGCAGTCTTACCTCTTCTTGCAAGTTCCTTGGCAGTTTCCTTGCCAATACCCGTGTTAGCTCCGGTCACTATTACAGTTTTCCCAGGGATGCGTTCTTTGCCAGAAAACCTCCCGCCAGACATGTAATCCCTAGAAAATAAATCAATTAAAAATATCAGCATGAAACAATCTTATTTTGTACTTAGGTTGGTGCCTGTCACTGGCACTATCCTTGAATTATCATGGTCAATCCATCTCCTGCAACTGGTACACAGACGTTAGGTGCCACTTGGCCGTGGGGTTAAATGGGTTAAAACACTAAGCCCTGAGGTTGCAATGCTCAAATCAGGGAGTTGTCTTCCCAGATCAAGGGTGGAGTCAGACTAGCTTGGTGCCATGAGGGCTGGTCCATCTCCTGCGCTGTGAGAAGGCCGAGATCAAGGGTGGAGTCAGACTAGCTTGGTGCCATGACGGCTGTTCCATCTCCTGTGCCGAGAGAAGGCCGAGATCAAGGGTGGAGTCAGACTAGCTTGGTGCCATGATGGCTGTTCCATCTCCAGTGCTGTGAGAAGGCCGAGATCAAGGGTGGAGTCAGACTAGCTTGGTGCCATGACGGCTGTTCCATCTCCAGTGCTGTGAGAAGGCCGAGATCAAGGGTGGAGTCATACCAGCTTGGTGCCATGACGGCTGTTCCATCTCCAGTGCTGTGAGAAGGCCGAGATCAAGGGTGGAGTCAGACTAGCTTGGTGCCATGACGGCTGGTCCATCTCCTGTGCCGAGAGAAGGCCGAGATCAAGGGTGGAGTCAGACTAGCTTGGTGCCATGATGGCTGTTCCATCTCCAGTGCTGTGAGAAGGCCGAGATCAAGGGTGGAGTCAGACTAGCTTGGTGCCATGATGGCTGTTCCATCTCCTGTGCCGTGAGAAGGCTGAGATCAAGGGTGGAGTCAGACTAGCTTGGTGCCATGACGGCTGTTCCATCTCCTGTGCCGTGAGAAGGCTGAGATCAAGGGTGGAGTCAGACTAGCTTGGTGCCATGACGGCTGTTCCATCTCCTGTGCCGTGAAAAAGACCGAGATCAAGGGTGGAGTCAGACTAGCTTAGTGCCATGACGGCTGGTCCATCTCCTGTGCCGTGAGAAGGCCGAGATCAAGGGTGGAGTCAGACTAGCTCGGTGCCATGACGGCTGGTCCATCTCCTGTGCCGTGAGAAGTCTGAGATCAAGGGTGGAGTCAGACTAGCTTGGTGCCATTACGGCTGGTCCATTTCCTGTGCCATGAGAAGGCTGAGATCAAGGGTGGAGTCAGACTAGCTTGGTGCCATGACGGCTGGTCTATCTCCTGTGCCGTGAGAAGGCCGAGATCAAGGGTGGAGTCAGACTAACTTGGTGCCATGACGGCTGGTCCATCTCCTGTGCCGTGAGAAGGCCGAGATCAAGGGTGGAGTCAGACTAGCTTGGTGCCATGACGGCTGTTCCATCTCCAGTGCTGTGAGAAGGCCGAGATCAAGGGTGGAGTCATACCAGCTTGGTGCCATGACGGCTGTTCCATCTCCAGTGCTGTGAGAAGGCCGAGATCAAGGGTGGAGTCAGACTAGCTTGGTGCCATGACGGCTGGTCCATCTCCTGTGCCGTGAGAAGGCCGAGATCAAGGATGGAGTCAGACTAGCTTGGTGCCATGACGGCTGTTCCATCTCCTGTGCTGTGAGAAGGCTGAGATCAAGGGTGGAGTCAGACTAGCTTGGTGCCATGATGGCTGTTCCATCTCCTGTGCCGTGAGAAGGCTGAGATCAAGGGTGGAGTCAGACTAGCTTGGTGCCATGACGGCTGTTCCATCTCCTGTGCCGTGAGAAGGCTGAGATCAAGGGTGGAGTCAGACTAGCTTGGTGCCATGACGGCTGTTCCATCTCCTGTGCCGTGAAAAAGACCGAGATCAAGGGTGGAGTCAGACTAGCTTAGTGCCATGACGGCTGGTCCATCTCCTGTGCCGTGAGAAGGCCGAGATCAAGGGTGGAGTCAGACTAGCTCGGTGCCATGACGGCTGGTCCATCTCCTGTGCCGTGAGAAGTCTGAGATCAAGGGTGGAGTCAGACTAGCTTGGTGCCATTACGGCTGGTCCATTTCCTGTGCCATGAGAAGGCTGAGATCAAGGGTGGAGTCAGACTAGCTTGGTGCCATGACGGCTGGTCTATCTCCTGTGCCGTGAGAAGGCCGAGATCAAGGGTGGAGTCAGACTAACTTGGTGCCATGACGGCTGGTCCATCTCCTGTGCCGTGAGAAGGCTGAGATCAAGGGTGGAGTCAGACTAGCTTGGTGCCATGATGGCTGGTCCATCTCCTGTGCCGTGAGAAGGCTGAGATCAAGGGTGGAGTCAGAGTAGCTTGGTGCCATGACGGCTGGTCCATCTCCTGTGCCATGAGAAGGCCGAGATCAAGGGTGGAGTCAGACTAGCTTGGTGCCATGACGGCTGGTCCATCTCCTGTGCTGTGAGAAGGCCGAGATCAAGGGTGGAGTCGGACTAGCTTGGTGCCATCTTCTTCTTCTTCTCGAACGCCGTCACACTTGGAGTTTGGCTCTCAAAATGAAATCTGTGGTCTTCTGTAGCGCCTCCACAGGCCCGTACAGTTTCTCTTGTAGAGTGGTGGGCTTCGGCCATATCTCCTCCCTCAGCGGCTGGTGGTTCCCACAGTCCTGGAGGATGTGCTCTGCGGTCTGCTCTGCTTCTCCACAAGGGCACAGGGGAGATGGCACGAGGTGGAAGCATCTGTGCAGGTGGAAATTGAGTCGGTTGTGCCCGGTCCTCAGACGAAAGATGGTCACCTGCTCTTGTCTGGACAGCTGATGGTAACTGTCTAGGGGCCGTTGTGGTGGTCTGTACACAGACTTAATGATGGTCTTCATCTCTGTGAAGCTGACTCCATTTTCATCTTGTTCTTTCTCTGCGCCCACTTTTGCCATTCTGTCAGCTTCTTCATTGCCGTAGATGCCACAGTGTGAAGGGATCCACTGCAGCACCAGTCTGGTGCACTTGATGTTTTGCAGTGCCTCTTGTAGACGTGGCAGTTTGCTTGCTGTTGCTGCCTCAAGGACAGACATGGCATCAGTAAGGAAGACAATCTGGGCATCAGGGTCTGCAGTGCCACTAAGGGTGTTAGCTGCGCGGACTAGGGCTTCCACCTCAGCTCTGTAATTTGTGCAGTGAAGGCCTGTTGGTACTGCCTCTGCCTGCCATTTTCCGTTTGGGTACTGAATGTACACCCCAGCCCCTCCATCCTGAACTGCATCTGTGGCTGATCCATCGGTGTATGCCCGTATCCATGCTTCCTGGGGATACTTTTCTTCGAGCATGGCCAGTGTCAGGGCTTTCTTGCTCACAGTGCTGTGCTCATCTCTGGTGGTGATGTAGGGTACCGTGGAAGAGATGCTTGGTGCCATGACGGCTGGTCCATCTCCTGTGCCGTGAGAAGGCCGAGATCAAGGGTGGAGTCACCAATTTCAGCCTAAGAATCCGTTGTGTATATCAACATAACCGGGAAGGGAGTCGTTACCAAGAAATCCTGAGTAGTCTCCCTTCCCTCCCTATCCGGATACTTGTGCAGTGGTGTCACGCCAATAGAACGCTTAGCGCTTAGGCGGCAAGCGGGGTAGGTGTGTGTGTGTGTGGGGGGGGGGGGGGGGGCCTACGAGTAATGCCATCAGTAAGTATTTTTCCAAAAAATACATTTTAGAGAAAAATACATTTGTTTCCTCAAAATACATACTGATGGCATTACTATATATGGAAGAATAGCGAAAAGGAGGGTGCTGCCTGCTAGGTCCCGCCACTGCTTGTGCTTAGCGGTTGCGAACAGGAGCAACCTCCCGACGATTTCAGCTAAGCGTACCTAGGGCGAAAGAGGCGCCGGGAGGGAGTGTTGCGCCGCAGCGATGTCCCCCACCAGGGCCAGGTTCTCCTGCTGGCCCGAGAGGTCCCTGAGGTAGAAGCGGGCAAAGGTGGACAGCCACCACAATGTCTTGCATGGCGCAGTTTCGGTCAAACGTGATGCTCGTGGAGACCGCTCGGACCTCGTGCGCCCGGATATGCAGCCTCTTAGCCCTGTCCGGGGTGAGTTCCTCGTACACAGAGCGGACGACCCACTGCAGCCACGAGGAGATCGTCTGTGCAGAGATATCGTCCCTGCTGGGGGATGGCAGGAAGAGGCGGGTCCGGCCACGCCGGAAAGGCTTTGTCTTGCGCAGGTAGACTCTCAGCGCCCGGTCCGGGTCCTGACGGCAAAAGTCCTGGGTCTGGTCACGTCCCCTGAGAGGGCGCAGGTCAATCACTGGGGCCCTGGCCGAGGGGAGCCGATTCTTCACCAAGAAAACGGGATTCGTCAGGAGATTTGACCTGCAGACAGGCCGGGTCCACAGAGAGAATGTGCAGCTCGCTGACTCTGGATGCTGTAGCGAGCGCCAGCAGGAAGCAGGTGTTCCTGGTCACGTCCGCCAGGAGGGCCAACGGCACTGGTTTGAACCTGCCCGAATTCAGCCAAGTAAGGACCCAAGGGAGGTCCCAGTGAGGGATCAGCGAGCGAGGGGCTGGTCGCCGGAGCTCAAAATGGCGCATCTAGTCTGAGAGGTCCAGGCACGCCCCAGGGTTCGCGCGCCCCAGATGGCGGTACGTGTCTGCAACTATGGAAAGGTACCCCCGGATGGTGATAGGGGCCAGGATCTTCTCCTGAAAAAGCCACAGGAAGAACTCGGCTAGCTGGGGCGACGTCAGAGCCATGGTGGGGGGGGGGGGGGGTGATGCGCTGACTCACACCACACCCGGAAGACTCGCCACTTTGCATCATACACGCGGTGGGTGGAAGATCTGCGGGCCGCAGCGATAGCCTCCAGCGCCGCACGCGAGAAGCCTCTTGCGGCAAGGGCCTGCCGCACAACCTCCAGGCGTGTAAGAGGAGCCGCTCTGGGCACGGGTGAAAGAGCTTCTGCCTGGGCTGCTTTAGCATCGTGCGAGGGGTGGGTACAGTAGAGGAGGGTCCGTGGCGAGGCTGAGGAGATCGGAGGTCTAGCTCCTGCTCCAGCTGAACGGTGCGATGAGGCGAAGGAGCGCATTGCAGCCCCTGAGCTTCAGCAAGACCTTGGGCACTAGCACCGTCAGAGGGTACGCGAAGGCCACGAGGCCCTCCCAAGAGACAGAGAGCATGTCCACCGCCCACGCGAGGGGGTCCGGGAAGGGAGAGACGAAGACGGGCAGCTGCCTGTTCCAACGTGTCGCCATAGGTCCTTGGAGGCCTACTGCACTGTCTGCCAGGTGGGACCGAAGAGTAGGGGGCCCCTGATCGGCACTCGGTGGAGCTGAGAGCGGATGGCCGCTGGGAGGCGCGGGCTCTCGTCCAACAAGGCATCCCGACGCATCAGGTCACAGCTCGCAGCTGCGGCGAGGGCGTTAGTTGAAGCATGGTAAGCCGCTCCGTGGGCCGCAACCGCCAATGCGTGGATATCATGACGGAGATCCACGGTGGGACACTCCAAGGATTCCTCCACGCACTGGAGCACCGCCTGCATCACCAGCTCCAAGAAGCCTGTACAGGCCAGAGAGTTGCGGATCAAGGTCGCCGTATTAGGGAGCCCGGAAGGGTATACAACACCGCAGGGCCCGCCTACCTCCAAGCAGTGCCTCAGTGGCGGGGTCCATCAGAGGAAGAGGGTAGACGAACAACTGAGAATGACCCGAGTACCAGCTCTGTCGGAACCTGTTATTGACACCCGTCGCCCAACGCGCGTCGGAGAAGAAGCCCCTCTTTGTCAGCCCACCCTGCTGGAGCTGGGCGTTCAAGGCCTCTGTCAGGTCCCGAAACCCAGGGGGTTGAGGGAGGGACTTGAACATCTTGGCCTGGCGCAGTGCGTCCACGAGGGCAGAGGCCTTCCTTTTCAGCGGCAGAGATGGAGGGCAGACGTCCGGAGGCAGTAAACGAGCGATCAGCCGCAACGCGTGGTCAAGAGCTAGAGTTGTCTCCGAGCCAGCGAGGGGGGACCGATGCAGGGGAAGGGCTGTGCGAAGGGGAATGGGACTGTGCACTGATGTCGAGGACGCGGGACTGTGACCAGGGGGATGAGTGCCAGCCCGAGGAGGGAGGGTCTAGTGAGAAGAGAGCCAACGTGGAGCCCTCCGGGTGGAAACTCAGTGTGACATCGGCGTACTCCGGGGTCGTGCACCAGGGCGGGGAACGCGTCCAGTTCTGACAGCAGGCACGAGCCGGCGCCTGACGGGAAGAACCCGTTCGACGGGGGTAGCGAGGGCGCACCAGGCGGGGGAGGTCGACGCTTTGGCGAGTCACGCCAGTCATGGCGTCACCCTGAAGGGCGCTGGTCCCACGGAGCCGGGCTACTGAAGAACCCTGAACTGAAGCCCTGCAGCGCCGAGAGGTAGAGCGCGACCCACGCCTTTACCATAGCTGACACTTAGTTCGCTTCCAGCTGCCAGAGAGATAAGGCTGCCGCGAGGTCAAATTCCACTCTCGCCCGCTCATTCTATTTATATCGCACTTGCTACTGTACGGTACACGGCATGACCGGCTCTCTGCCGCTATAACAACTACCTACTGGTTTGTATTTATAACACATCTCTGCCTAAAGTGACTGTTGTGGAAGCAACATCGTTCAAAAGTTGAAATTCTCACGTACACACTGATACCAAACATGACAACATTACGACTTGCACTTGTGTAGCAGGTCATGGTGAAAATAAAGAGAACGGGAATTTGTTGATGTACGAGAACGAGAATTTATTGTGAAATTGACAAAGTTCCCACAGCCATAACACAAAGACGCTACTTTTCCCAGTGAAACACACTTGCATGCATAAGGGTTAGCATGCCTACAGTACGTATCACTTAATGGATTTTGGGTTCATGGTGGGGGACGGAAGCAGGAGGGCAATTAATGAGGTCACTGACAGGTGTCGACAGACAAGTTCCAGACATCCGACTTGGTGTACACTCCCGGCATTGGGGAAAGAGAGGGCTTAGTTACACGGATACTATTGAGGAGATAGCCACGTTTCTTTCTTGGGAAATAGTGTAACACTAACAGTCAACCTTGTAAATGTACTTTCGATTTAACTTTTGATCATGATGGAGTCTGATGAAACGCGTACAGTCTGTGTACACATAGGTGTGTTCCATGCAATGAGAGTAAATGCATTGTGCAGAATATGTGGCGAGAGATCACAAAAGAAATACACGGATAAAAAGTCATTTCTTTGTATCAATTATGAACACTTAATCCACAAGTGTTATGGAATTAATATCCAGGAAGACAAAGACATGATGCACTCCAAAACATTGTGTAGGAGTTGCTATTGTCGGATGAAACGGATACTACTGAAACACGGGTGTCCAAGGAGACAACGCGAAATGCGGCGTCTGATATTGTCTCATCACAACACATTTGGACCATGTTCGATCCAAATACGAGTGTTGAAGAATGTGTCGCGTGTGTTCACTTCATGCAGCTAGGTAAAGGAGGACGACCAGCGAAGCGGGGTTCCCGGCATGGAAAGAAACGATCTTCAGGGAGGTGAAGAGAGTCACGCTACCATTAACATTCTAAAGAGCAGGACATATGGCTTGCAGACAGAGGAGGAAAAACTCAGACTGCTCATGACCGAGCACATGACACTCGTGTCACCCGTCCTCCACTCCGTCATTCCTACAGTAGTCAAACAGAAACAAAATTAATTCTCGCATAGACGGCGCCGGAGTTGTGTATCTGTGAACAGAAACTCGGTATTCGGTTCTTATGTCTAGTGTGTCAGAAAATGTGTTATACCTCAAGGTATGTTTAAAAACACTGTTGAATATTGTGACCTGTTATGGACTGATCGTATTTCGGGATGGCAATAGCAGTCTGTGGAGTACTGAGACGGCTGCGGGCGAGAAATGCCAGAACACGCGACCTGTCAGTGACCTCATTAACCACCCTCCTGCTTTCGTCCCCCACCATGAATCCAAAATCCGGTAAGTGATACTTACTGTAGGCATGCTGACCCTTATGCATGCAAGTGTGTTTCGTTGGGAAAAGTAGCGTCTTCGTGTTATGGCTGTGGGAACTTTGTCAATTTCACAACAAACACCGACATCGTACATCAACAAATTCCCGTTCTCTTTATTTTCACCATGACCTGCTACACAAGTGCAAGTCGTAATGTTGTCATATTTGGTATCAGTGTGTAGGTGAGAATTTGAACTTTTGAACGATGTTGCTTCCACAGCAGTCACTGTAGGCAGAGATGTGTTATGAATACAAATGTGTAGGTAGTTGTTATAGCGGCAGAGCGCCGGTCACGCCGTGTACCGCACAGTAGCAAGTGCGATATAAATAGAATGAGCGGGCGAGAGTGGAATGTGACCTCGCGGCGCATTATCTCTCTGGCAGCTGGAAGCGAACTAAGTGCTAGGCGCCAGCACTGGCTGGTAAAGCCGTGGACCCAGAGGGGGGCCTGGTTCCCGTCGAGATGCCAGAGAAGCCCTTTGCCTGGTGGGAGCTGCGCCGAGCTCAGGGCGGAGCCCCTGTCGCCGCGTGCTGAGCACATGGTAGGGAGGGAGAGTCCAGAGACGGCATCTGCCCAGCAGATCCGTGACCGGGGGAACAAGACTCAGCCGCGGACAGTGAGCATGCGCGTTGACGCGAGCGTTCCTCCGTCTGAGACTGACGCCTGTATGCGCTGGGCCGGTCCCCTACCCTCAAATGCCGCGCACCCAAGAGGAAGGGGTGGGGGAGGGGGCGGGTCGGGAACAGTCTTCATCCACGGAGATCCGAGACTCGAGGAGCGAGGGCCCCGGTAACGCTGAAGGCCGGCAACCCTGACGTCCCGAGCGCCGAGCACTGGGAGGAGTCCCTGCAGCCCAGCAACGAAGTACAGCCCGTGGGGGGGTGGGGGGTGGGGCAGGAGGCCACGACGGGAGCTGCGAGGAGCGCGCGGCAGGAGGAGAGCCCCACGATGTCTGACGTCGCCCACCAAGCAGGCGGAGAGGCCGAGGACCTAGGGGGTTCCCAGGAGACAGACAGACGGTCAAGCCGGTAGAACTCCCACAACTGAGACCAGAGTTGCTCCTTTCAAGGCTTGCATTTCTCACACAGCCGTGTGGAGGAGCAGCCCGAGCAAGGGAGACACAGCATGTGAGTACCCGTCAGCCACTGAAGCCCCTTACACTGACGACAAGTACACAACTGTGCACTGCAACAGAAAACGGAACAGATGAGAGGCAATGGCACGTGGCCCGTGCAACGAAAGGCCACATGAGCAAAAGCTCACGACCCGTTCCGCGGTGAAGCCTGGCTGTGTGCAAAACAGCCGCTAAATAGTCCGGAAATTCCACTGCCGGTCAGGAGAACCTGACTGTCAGAGGCATGTCCCGAGAACTTAACTGGCCATGTCCAGAGCGACGGAAGGCAAGCAAGGAAGGTTACACCAAAGAAGGGGAACCACAGGTAGTCCACAGAGAACACAAAAACACCAAGGATAATCCAAGGGTATCCAAGGCTGAGCAATGGTACGGTACACTTTACCACCACAAAGCTAAGCGTAAAACTGGCGTGACACCACTGCAAACGTGACCGGATAGGGAGGGAAGGGAGGCTACTCAGGGTTTCTTGGTAACGACTCCCTAGAGTCGCCTCCCTGGTTGTGTTGATACACACAACTGATTGTTAGGCTGAAATCGGTAAGCTAAGTGTACCTCCATATAGTATGCCATCGGTATGGATTTTGAGGAAACAAACAGTGCTATTTGGCTTGTTTTTATAAATAAACAGTGCTGTTTGGCTTGTTTTTATAAACAAAAAGTGCTATTTGGCTTGTTTTTATAAACAAACAGTGCTATTTGGCTTGTTTTTATAAACAAACAGTGCTATTTGGCTTGTTTTTATAAACAAACAGTGCTATTTGGCTTGTTTTTCGGGAGCTGAAAAAAATCACACTAAAACGTAAAATGTTACCTTTTCAAGTGCCAAAGGGCCTAGTTTACACTATTTTCTTCTCATCCCAGTACTTTTCATTTATGTCCTCCCACACACAAAAATGTATTCTCAGGCAAAAGTTTAGCGGTCTGAAATTTTTTTTTCTTTTTTTTTTTTTTGGGGGGGGGGGGGGGGGGGGGGGGGAGCGTTTTTTCATGACTTGCTGTAAAATCAAATTACACAAATTTTATTCATGGTTTGACGTGCTGGCATGCTCATTTGGGAGCTGTCTACCGTAAACAACAATCCAAGCGACAGTAGCAGCAGCCAATAATGAGTTTGACGCCACTGAATTTCTGCGATATTAACTATCGTTTCCGTAAACTTACTGCTCTGCGTTTCACTGTGTTCATGGTGGCTTAGTGGTTTTGGCTCAAACCGTGTATGACCAAGCGCCAAAAAGTGTGCAAGCAGTCAGTGACCTCTTTTGACTGAAAATAAAAACTATTAAAAACAGCATGTGTTGATTTTGATATGTGGAATGTGTGTGAATGATTGATGTGTGTACTGGAAATAACTGCTGCACCTAACAAGCAATTTGACAAGTGGCAGATACTAAAACATGTGATTTCACCGCAAAAATTCTGCCTTGGAAAATAGACATCGACATGCCATCAGTCTTCGTGAGTTGTAAGCTGACAGTTGTACTGAGAAGACGCACCCAAGCGAAATGCGTTTTTCATGGCCATTTTACACTTCATTCTGCCATAAGAAAGAATAAAAAAGATCATTTATTATCCTTTTAGGTATGAAAACCACTTTTATTTTTCTCATTAAATATTTTTACATCGATATTACAAATTGTTTGTTAGATATCGGTCATATAAAGTAGTTATGGTCTGTTATTTGAGTAGAGGGTCGTCCGAGGCACCTTTTGAAAGTTATATATATTTGAAGGTCATACAATGAAAGACCTTTCTACTCTTGTATATAGGAGAGTTCTTCTGTTACTTACAAGGGGCACAGAACAACATGTGCCCATAGACACATGGACTGTAAAAAGGGCAGAAGACATCATTGCATGATGAGTTTCAAGCATGTTTTAGAAATACAAGCCCTCCATGGAGCAGATCATTTTATAACAAAGCAAAAACAGAAATAAAAAAATTAAACAAGAAAGACAAAGCCCTTATGGCTCACATGTATGACCGATCCACATGTCTGACAAGAAGTAAAGGGATGACTTCTGCACTAACAAAATCCATGTTTTCTCAAAATTTAATCAGTTTTCACATATCCGTCAAACCCCCGTGACCCTTGACCTTTGCGACGAGTTGACTAAATTAGGATACATAGGAAGGTCTTATCATCAGCTACCTTTGTGCCAAATTTTATTGAAAAGTTTGCAAAAATGTTGATAATAATAATAATAATAATAATATAATAATGGGTACTTATATAGCGCTTAATCTTACTCAAAAGCTCTAAGCGCTTTACAATCTGTACACAAAAATAAAATACAATGACATATGCACATAACAAACAAAGCACAATGCCCGAACACACCACTTTTACAATAAACTAAACAACAATACATACATAATAATTTATATTCTAATTAACATTCAGTCTAAACAAGGAGGATTGCAGAACTACAACTAAGGCATCAAACACTGGCAGTCATTCAAAGTAAAGCTTGAAGAGGTGAGTTTTCAACGACCTCCTAAAGTCAGAGACAGACTCACTGTTTCTGACCTCAAGAGGAAGTGTATTCCATAACACTGGGGCTTGATAAACAAAAGTGCGCTGACCAAATGTTTTAGTTTTGACAGAAGGTACACACAGCTTCCGTTTATCAGAAGAGGAGCGGAGCTCACGAGAGGGTGTATACACATGCAGCAAAGAGGACAAGTATTCTGGGCTGGTGCCTGAAAGGCAGTTAAAACAGATTGACATAACTTTGTATTGAATACGTGAGGACACAGGTAGCCAGTGAAGGGACTTCAAGATGGGTGTGACATGCTCAGTCTTACGGACTCTCACAACAAGCCGGGCTGCATTGTTCTGAATTATTGGCATTTAATACATATTTGTCGACCTCTTGTAACCCTTGACCTTTTCCAAGGGGTCATCCAAATTAGTATGCATAGATAGGTCTTACTGTCAGGTACCTCTGTAGCAAGTTTGGGTTTGAAGCTGTGAATAGTACCTAATTGAGAAAAAAACATTTCTTATCAAAATATGGCCATTTTTTTACCTATTCACCGAGCTCTTGTGCCCCTTGACCATTCTGAGGGGTCATCCAAATTAGTATGCATAGATAGGTCTTATCATGAGGTATCTCTGTAGCAAGTTTGGGTTTGAAGTTATGAATAGTATTTGAGAATAAACATCTTTTGTCAAAATATGGCTATTTTGGACCTATTTTCTGAGTTATTGTAACCCTTGACCTTTCCAAGGGATCAACCAAATTAGTGTGTGTATAAAGGACTTACCATCAGGTATCTTTGTACCAAGTTTGGGTTTGAAGTTGCCAATAGTATTTGAGAAAAAATAAATTATGTCCCAAAATAGCTATTTTTGATATATTTCCTGATTCCTGTGAGAGGTCATTGCAATTGGTATGTTTAGAAAGGTCTTGCCACAAAGTATTCTTGGGCCAAGTTTGAAGACTGTAGTTGAATAGTCTCTGAGAAAATGCCAGCGTTA
Source organism: Semisulcospira habei (assembly GCA_036245525.1). Lineage (NCBI taxonomy): Eukaryota > Metazoa > Mollusca > Gastropoda > Semisulcospiridae > Semisulcospira > Semisulcospira habei. Next base: position 148,195,851 of record BTPG01000004.1, read on the forward strand.
AGTTACCACGGACGACGGCAGACGTACGACAGAGGACAGACGGATGACCACTGGCCCAGAACATACGTGTTCACAACCAAACAAAAACGCTTCCTCTTTTCTCTATGCTGGGCATTGCCAGACAATCCTAGTCATACAGTCTACAATCCTGGCAACTGCAGTAGCTGAGGTCAAATCAATATTATTATACACACGGAGTTCTGACAAAATGTTGCTATGTTGTACATACTTAAGCAGGACTAAGCCACCAGCAGCTGTTCCGACAATGCTCAGCGGGAGGACATAGGGCGGTAAGGACATCCTGCTGTGAGATACAACAGAGCTCTAATCCTCTCGTTCAAAATCTGTCTGCTGAGCTCCAGTCCTCTGGCTTTCTTTCCCTGAAACAATAAGGCAATTAAACATACATGCTGAACCCCTACACCGACAGTGGTCGCAGCCTCTTTTTAAATTTTTTTAATAATCACTGTAAATTTATTCAACATCAAAACATCTCCAGCCGCCCAAGAAACACGTACACAAAATGATTGCATCTATAGATCATGGGGCCCAAGCAACTGCATGGGTTCATGAGGATCTATACTCACGGTGGCATTTTTTTTTTCCCTCACCAGTAAATGCGTTAAATGATAAGCACTTCCAATTCCATGCACAATTATAAGGTGAAGCTGAGTCAATCATTGTAAAAGTCAATTTACATGATCAGTACTGCCCTGCTGTTTTGATGTTGATGATCATACATCATAATGAACCTTAGCAGTCTTACCCCCCACCCGGGTCTGCCCTGGGGGATTTGGGTGGGGTTAACTACTTTTTAATTCCCAGGGTCACCCTGGTCAGCCCCACAGGGTGGGTTTCCCCCTCTATTCTGGGGCATGTGTTTCTGTCTACCCTTGGTCCATTCACCTGTATTTTCCTTTTTTAAACTCTCCCTACTGTCTGCGCTGCCTGTAGCTCTTGATATTGGATGTGTGTTGCTGTATGGTCTTAGCTTTATTTAGGCCCCATGACGTAGGTTTATTTAACGTATTGGACCGGCTGGCAACATACATTCAATATTCTGTTTAGTTTTTTTTTCACAAGCAGTGCAGGCACTGAGAAAGCCTTGTTGCTGTCGGGATGTTAAGCAATGTACAGGGTATATATAATATACCTAGCAGTGTTCTTCTTCTTCCAATATAGAGTTGGGCTCAAACGAGCGTAAGGACTCTGCGGTGACGCTTTCTGGAGTGCCATTAAAATTTGTTTAAACATATACAGAGGGCTGGGAGTGATACCGACCGGGCTGAGCTTACTGGCTGCTGGGAGGTGTGTCAGATGAGTCGAGTTCTTAAGTCTTCAAGGGAGGGGGCAGATGTGATGGATATAGGTAGCTTATTCCACTCCCTTAATGACCTGGGAAAAAAAGGAGTTGAAGAGAATGGAAGTTCTCTCCTGGTAGAGTCGCGCTCCTCTGGTCCTAGGGTCGGCCTGGTGGATGTAGTCGGTGGGGTTGATGTCGACCAGCCCTACCTGGAACTTGAACAGCATCTGCAGCGGCCTACAACAGCACCGATCCATATTTCAGTTGAAACATCAGGCCTGGATCTAGAGGGGGGGGGGGGGGGCAGTGGGGTCAATTTTGTCGGCGCCTGCCTCCCCCCCCCCCCACCCTTCCTGTTTAATTTTTAGACTTCCGCCTCCGCCCCCCCCCCCCCCCTCCTTCCCCACTGTTTGATTTTTCGGCCCCTGCGGAAACAATTTTTAAGATCTAGCGTGGTGGAAGCTTATGTTTCAGGTTCAAGGTCCCAAACAAGAAGTTTGGACCCACCCGCCCTGGAGGTAAGTGATCCGGGCCTGTAACATTATACCAACTCGTTTTACGCACGTGCTCTAAACAAGTCCAAAGTACAGACCAAAGCACTATATATATATATACGGAGACCGGCCCCGCACCAGGCATCGGAACAGCATCTGCTGTCGGTTGTTGGGTCTGCGCTGGGCCACAGAAGTTTCTGCAGCATTGCCGTTACGATGCCTGGTGCCGGGCCGGTCTCCGTAGCTGTAGGATTGATTGATATTTCAGTTCGAACATTATAACCAACTTGTTTTACACACGTGCTCTAAACAAATCCAAAGTACAGACCAAAGCGCTATTATATACTTACAAAACCTGTATAATGTCACCGTCCCATCGGACACGTTGTCGCAGCGTGGTTTCCCTTGTTCTACGAGAGTTACTCAACATGGCGTCTGAGCTCAGGTGCAAAGAAGTACCCAACGGAGAAAGAAACACGCTTAGAAAAAACGGTACAACATTAGCCGCTACTTATCTTCAGATGCAGAAGGAATGTTGCAACATTCCTTCTGCATCTGAAGATAAGTAGCGGCTAATGTGTCTGTTTGTTTGTCTATTTTGACAAAGGGTATTTACCCGAAATATTAATAAATTGTGTTGTACCGTTTTTTCTAAGCGTGTTTCTTTCTCCGTTGGGTACTTCTTTGCATTTCACACGCTTGGCAGTCACCTTTTTGGTCTGGATTGCTTATGAGCTCAGGTGGTCGATCCGGAGCGATAGACAGCGACTTCAGGGCTGCATGCTCTATAGTACAAAATACCAGGGATACTATATAAATCCCAGAAAATAATGATTCTATACTATAATATTTGAATTTGATATGCGTGTGGAAAAAAAATCAGCATGCTCGAAGCTGTAGTAATGATTCTAAGCCTCGTCCTCAGAAAGAAAAAATCCGACCACGTCACACCCCTGCTCAAACTCCTTCACTGGCTCCCCATCCCCCAACGCATCAAATACAAAATTCTGTCTCTCTGCTACAAATCCCTGAACAACTGCGCTCCTGCCTATCTCTGTTGTTTTGGTTGGTGTTCTTTTTTTTCTTTTTTTTTTAAAATTTATTTATTTATTTTTTTTTTTTAAAGTAGCTTAGCAAGGACAGATTGTAAGAAAGGCCTGCGCGTCTAATATCTCAATCCTTGGAAAATAAAGTTTCGTTCGTTCGTTCGTTCTCCAACTTACTTCACCCCTACACACCTTCCCGCTCCCTCCGCTCTGCCTCTGACCCTCTCCGCCTCCACATCCCTCGCACCAAACTTAACACTTTCGGCCCCCGCTCCTTCTCCGTCTACGGTCCATCCACCTGGAACACTCTCCCACTCTCTCTTCGTCAGAAACACTCTCCTCCTTCCAGTCCACCCTCAAAACTCGACTCTTTCAACAGTTTTAGCACTATATCACCACACTCCCCACCCCAAGCTGACCGTCGTAATGTATTCCACTGTTTGTGGTACGCGAGTCATTGTCTAAAGCGTGCGCGAGTTGTGAGTGCGCGCTTAGAGTTATAATTATTATAAGATAAGCGCATTATAAATACTGTAATTATTATTTTTTATTATTATTAAGTTTTCTGTAGTATGGTATTTGATGTGGTGCATGTGAAAGTCTGTGTGCTCAGTAGTAGTGATTCTGTAGTATGGTATTTGATATGATGCGTGTGGAAAAAGTCAGCACGTTCAATGGTACTTGATGCTATGGGATACGGTTTTGTTCATTCTATAAAAGTAGTGAATTTGTCTGCATGAAAAGTGTAACTTCAAGCTCATTCACATGTTATATGAACAGGCAAAATGACACTAATGCTGTAGTTCTACCAAAGAGTAAACTCCAGATATATATAATTTGCAGGGGACTAAATATTTTTTAAGCAAAGTGTCAGACTTTTTTTATGTAATAATCCTGACACTGACAAAGGCTGCCTTTCTGTGCAATATACAGGAGCATTTTAATGTAGAATCAGTTAATTAGTTCCGTTTGTGTAATCTTCACCACCATGATATTTTATTCGAATCTGATATCTTCTGAATTTGCATTCATTCATTGCGGTGGTGGGTGCAAGTCTTATTAGCGTCATGAATGAAATGCCTTTTTGATGGCTTGTTTCAGTTTTTCACTTAACAAAGTAATCCGGAAAGGGGGTGGGGTGATTGGTAGGGCACAGGATAATTTGGACACACTGTACAACAGACGGATTACGAACAAATTGGCTGACATTCTTGATGACAAAACACATCCACTTAGATATGAATTTGACAGCAGACGTATCGAAGTGGCAGGCTCCGAGTACCCAAAAGTCGTACATCACGTTATGCCAACTCTTTTGTCCCTCAGGCTGTTACCCTTTTCAACAGTAATATCAGTAGATAGTGTCGGTCAACATTCTTCCGTCCTTAGTACTAGCCCTCTCAGTATTATTACTAGTATTATTATTATTGTTATTCAAAGGTAACAATATGTCTGTTACAGTTCATTTCTGTAACTGAGTGTTATGGGTTATTTGATTTTTTTTTTTTTTTTTTTTTTAATGAGTGATTGATGATGCCATGTGTGTTGTATGGGCAGACAGTGAATTTCCCCGTGAGGGATTAATAAAGTATTATTGTATTGTAATCACTTAAGTAACATCAACGCTTTTCAATGTCCGCACACAAATAACATAAAATTATCAAGCTTGTCTCTCTCAGACATCATGTTGACATTCAGGACTGCTCAGTACGCAGGTGTTGAACATCTTGCTAGATTGTGTGCATCATTTGCTCGGACACTTGCTCAAACGTCGAGTACATGAACGGACAGGTGCTGGAAATGAAATGGTCACATGCCGAAACAGACGCTTGCTTGAATGGACACTTGCTCAAATGACATTTTCTCGAAATTTTCGGGGAGGGTACATTGAAAACATTTTAATCATTCAAGGCACCATGCATGTATAGCTACAAAAGTGTCGCTATACAACGCTTTTGCAGCTATTAATTCAGGGTACTATGAACAAGTTTTAATATTCAATAATGATGAAGATAACATGATGGTGCCATTTATTTGAATCATTTTTAAACATTGAAGACGCCCCACATTAATAGCTGCTGAAGTGTCCCAAGCTTGGTCAGTGGAGGGAGAGCAGTGTGACTCTTGTCCCAAGCTTGGTCAGTGGAGGGAGAGCAGTGTGACTCTTGTCACAAGCTTGGTCAGTGGAGGGAGACCAGTGTGACCCTTGTCCCAAGCTTGGTCAGTGGTACTGCAGCAACACATTAATTAGCCCTGATACAGCAAGCAGATCGACCATGGTAATTCAAGGGTGAGAGAGAGAGAGAGTGCCACATTAGCTTGGTGAATTATGGTGGTTGATGCTTCTCCTGCAGCTGGTACATAATCATTAGATGACACCTCCAATATTTGCACATAATCATTAGATGACACCTCCACAATTTGGGAATGTAGCTGTGGGGTTAGACGTGTTAATGTACGCGTATGTAGCAGCCCTCCCTTCTTTTCCTCTGCCTTCCTCTGGGAGGACAATATCTCAGAGTGGACAGGCCTGAAGCTGGGCGATACGCTGAGAATGGCAGAGAACGGAGAGGAATGGGGGGAGATGGTTGCAAGTCATCAGTGCGGGATATAGATAGATGTAGCAGCCGACAAGCAGGCACCGTTAACCAGCCGACAAGCAGGCACCGTTAGCCAGCCGACAAGCAGGCACCTTTCATCATATGCAGTGTTTGTACTTTGTGTGGTGGTACAATTGCCACATGAACTTCAAGTCAGGACTATAATTTTGTGATTGTGTGTTGGACATGATGTGCACATGCAGTAGGTGTGCAGGTTCATGGGTGACAGCTAGCAATAATGAAAGTGCGCAGGACCAAGCAGGCCTGGTCAAGGGGCACTAAATGATTTGTTCTTGTTTCCATGTGCCAATGTTTATCACTGCAGATTGCAAGAACACACACATAGTTTGACCAATATTCATGCGCACATAAAGATCAGGTCAAACACATGCCTGATAAAACTCATACACCATCATCACATACACACCTCTGACAAAAAGTACAAGTCAGCTTTTTTTGTGCTTTTTCTGTACTTCATTTATTTAGATTTTTTTCACCCATTTAAGCCAGACATTTAGGGAGAGAGAGTGAGAACTGCAATTACATGTCTGTATATCTGTATTGCTTCAAAATTTAAAAAAAGATAAATTATCTGCAAACATATTGTCTAACTTACCTGTTTCAACTTTTAATGCCATGAAGCCGTCGTGCGGTACTGCATGTGTCTTGTTATTAAACACATTATTAATATTATTATTATCTTAACAGTTAACTCTTGACAACCTACTCAAACCATTACTAGTTAAATCATTCCCAAGATCTGAACTATTAACCAATCAAAAGGGAAAATATGTCCGACAAGTGCTGCATGTGTCTATCTGATAAACAAATTATCATCATCTTGACAACCGTTGAAATTGTTACTGTTTAAATCGTACAACAATTTGAAACGAATATATCAAAAAGATTCCATCCACCTCAAAATTACAGTCTAGCCACTTGAAGTTTGAATTTTCAAATGTACAAAGTAAAAGTCAGGAATCCGTTATTGCCACCTAAAAAAAACAACTCGTGGAATAGGAGTGGCGAAATGGAATAAAATTAAAAGCACAAGATTACACAAGTCCAATTAAACACAGTCTATGCCTTGACTAAAAGTTTTCCCATGAGAAAATGGTGTAAAAGCTTCTCATTAGTTCACAGAGAAAAATTCACCGATATGTATGATTGTACATGTACATTTGAACCAATCGTAGCCTGTTTTTAACACCAAAAATGTATAGTGCATGTACCATCTTGATCTTAACTTATCAAATAAATGTGTTTATCGACTGAAAAAAACAACCCTGTTCTGTATTTTTACCAGCAAACAAACTGCTGGCAACGTGATAATTGAAACACAGTTTAAGGCTATTAAATTTGTTGGCTGCATGCTGCCTGAAACTGTGATAATGATTTGCCGTGTCCATCTTATGAGCTGATCTATTTCAATAAGGCCTCCTCTTGGTACAAGTTTGATAGACGTTCATGAAAATCATGACATCCAATCCTGAGATTCAAAAATAAATTATCATTACCATCAGGAAAACGGTTGAAAATGGAGTGCAGTGTTGTAGCTGCAAAAACAAACTGTGTCTTCAGTGAAACTGACTGATCCATGATCCAAACTGTACTGAAGACCACGTAAGTGTACATGGCATATCATTATTCTACAAATACAAGTAGTTGTACAACCTCCCTGCCCTCAAAATGGGTATTAATCAATCATTGCAAAATGACATTCTATGGCAGAGAACATGGAAAATTTAAACGCTACTTAGAGTAATGATTAAAATGTAATCACTGCAGGTGTAAATGTACAAAGATGTCAATACATAAAAACAAAGAAAAAAGTCACAACACATGATACAGGTCAGTTGAAAAACTATAAATAGAAAAAAGGCACATCAACATGTGCAGGTAGACAAAGTACATATGTACTTCATGGAGATAACTAGGTTGGAAACTGCACAACACTTTGACTGTCGATGGCAGTTTTTGTCATGATTAGTTCTGCAAGAATAATTGCAACAAAGACCACCAGTGACGGCCAAAGGGTTCAAGTCAATGGGTAAACAATGCACCAAGGATCATAGGAAAAGAAACGTGAAGCACTGAATCTCATTCAACTACAGCCTACAAATCTGGCATCAAATTGTACCATGCGCAGATTAAATTGCGCGCTAATTGCATTTTACACCTTCAACTAGAGCCCACAATCATGCATCAAACTGTACCGTGCGCAGATGACACTGCACGCTAATACAATGTCATGTATGTTAGAACAATTACAATTTACACCTTTGGTTGTTGGTAGCAATATTTGTCACGATGATCTCATGCAGAAATCATTGCAACAAAAACCACTACCGACACCCAAAGGGTTAATATCAACTTGGGCAGAACATGGCTGTGATATTCTAACAGAATAAAAAAGCACTTTTTGATTATAATGTATGCAGATGCTGCCTTCATAAGGTGTTTTATCTCAAACTGTGGAACTAGCCATCTAGACAATTCAATGGTGAGTGTAGTGATTGGAATACGTTTGTAAATGTATGGTTGGCAACGATCATTTCATGTGGTTTACCACCTTGTACTGGCGGCCATTACACAAAGGGCGGGGGGATAATCCAGACTGGCATTAAACACAAGTTGTTCCCAAATGTGAATGACGTCATTAATAAACAAAAGTTGACACTTTCACTGTCTATGCTCCTGAGAAAGAGGACAGTACGTAAAGTAAGATGGTCCATGCCAGTACCACTTTCAGTGTAATCCCTTTCAAGGACACTACCTATTTGTCACATCAACCTTGAGCTCTTCAATTCATTCTACCCCAAGACAGAAATCCCCAAATTTTGCCGTTGTCCTCTGAAGACTGCATTGCAGTGCAGGACACAGAACGACCATGATAGTTCAAGGGCGATGCCAGAATAGCTAAGCTATTCTGGCATCACCCTTGAACTATCATGGTCGATCCTTATCTTCCTGTGGTGTGGCTGGGGTAGAACGAGTTAACCCTTGTGCACACAGTCACCTGTACTGTAAATCTACCAAAGCCTGCATGCACAGGGGGGTATATGGACATCGCTTTGATTTGGGAACGTTTCTTGACATGTTGAGTGTTAAATCATTGTGTCCAGCTACCAGTACATGCGAGTTCATTCATACTGGTAGATGGGTCATATTTTTTGTCCCGCAAAAAAAGACTAATATCGTATAAAAATATTCACATGATTGCATTTATTCCAAAAGCATTTTCCAGCAAGCTGGCTGTGAAAGTGACTAATTACCTGGTACAAAAACTGTGCTTCTTAATTAAAACAAAATGTGTAAATCTGTGAGAAACTGTACAGACTATCATGCCAACTATTATGACTACTCTCCTTCAGTACCAGTGGACAGACACCAGACAGGAATAGAGAGAACTGTGTACTTCAGTATTCCTAGTCCTGCTCTTCTCCACTTACAGTGCGGTAGCTCAACCCCAGTGTAACATACAAATTACAGATAAAGCAGGGATCAGTGCTACCTTAAGCGGAGAACAATAAATCACAATATTCCAAAAGAGTTGGAGTGGGAGAGCAGACTGAGTCATCAACTAAGTGGCCCAGTGCCTGCAGCCACCAGTACTGCTTATAGCAGTGGCTGCATGCTCAAGGGCTTAACTCATTCAAGGCACCATGCATCCATTGCAGTGGAAGTGTTAACGTTGCCGCCAGCAAGGCTATACGACACTTCTGCAGCTTTTGATGTGGGATGCCTGGAATGAGTGAAAGAGAAAAACCAGTTTGTTGCAGAAAAAGGGAAACTGATACCACATGAAAATATTTGTACAAATCTGTGGGTCTGTGGCAGCTTCACGATGACCGCAATACACATGCTAGCCACAAGAACCAGTAAAGGAAAATACATGGCACTTGGAAGCCAACTTCTCTAGAAGCCATTTTCCTCTTGAACTGTACGTGAACATTGCTGTGTTCAGCATTCTGTTCAACCACCACCACTACACTCCCACTCCAGGTTATGTCCGCTCCGACTCTTACAAGGTTGGGATCAACCATGACGGTTCAAAGGTGGTGACAGAACAGCTTGGCACCTTGATATTCTGTCCCCACCCATGGTCCATGTGTTTGATGAAGTGTAATGTAGTCTTCAGGACAACTGCCATCCTTGGGCTCTAGGACAACTGCCATCCTTGGGCTCTAGGACAACTGCCATCCTTGGGCTCTAGGACAACTGCCATCCTTGGGCTCTAGGACAACTGCCATCCTTGGGCTCTAGGACAACTGCCATCCTTGGGCTCTAGGACAACTGCCATCTTTGGGCTCTAGGACAATTGCCATCCTTGGGCTCTAGGACAACTGCCATCCTTGGGCTCTAGGACAACTGCCATCCTTGGGCTCTATGACAACTGCCATCCTTGGGCTCTAGGACAACTGCCATCCTTGGGCTCTAGGACAACTGCCATCCTTGGGCTCTAGGACAACTGCCATCCTTGGGCTCTAGGACAACTGCCATCCTTGGGCTCCATATGAATCCTCTTACACCCGAGGTCATAGCCACAATGTTGCAAGTGTTACCTAATGACTGCACGAGTTGCAGGTGATGGATTGACGATCATAATTCAAGGGTTGTGCCAGATTAGCTTAGTGTCATCAGGCACCAAGGTAATCTGGCACTACCCTTAAATTATCATGGACAATCCATCTGCAAATGGTACATCTGAGCTAAATGGTAACACCACACATCAAATGGGGTACTTCTCATGTTGGTGTGTCTTGCACACCACAACGCTTGCCTTTGCCTGCACCAATGTCAAGCTGACAAGTCTAGGTTGTTATTTGGGTTTAACGCTAAGTAGGCGATTAAGGCCATCTCACGGCAGCATGAGTCCAGTCAGCCATGTCAAGCTGATGAGTCCAGTCACCCATGTTGAGCTGGCAAGTTGTCAGCCATGTCAAGCTGATGAGCCCAGTCACCTATGTCAAGTTGATGAGTCGAGTCATCCAGGTCAAACTGGTGAGCTGTCGCTCATGTCAAGCTGACGAGTCTAGGTTGTTATTTGGGTTTAACGCTAAGTAGGCAATTAAGGCCATCTCACGGCAGCACGAGTCCAGTCAGCCACGTCAAGCTGATGAGTCCAGTCACCCATGTCAAGCTGGCAAGTTGTCACCCATGTCAAGCTAAAGAGTCCAGTTGCCCATGTCAAGCTGACGAGTCTAGTCACCCATGTCAAGCTGATGAGTCCAGTCACCCTCATCAAGCTGGCGAGTTGTCACCCATGTCAAGCTGAGTCAAGTCACCCACGTCAAGGTGAGCAGTCATCTATGTCAAGCTAAAGAGTCAAGTCACCCACGTCAAGCTGGCGAGCCCAGTCACCCATGTGCTGATGAGCCAAGTAGCCCATGTTGAGCTGATGAGTCAAGCTGGTGAGCCCAGTCACCCACGTGCAGCTAATGAGTCGTCACCCTTGTCAAGCGGAGGAGTCACGTCGCCAGCACTGGGCTGTCAGGTAGAACAGGGAAGTTGTGCAGTACCAGCCTACATCAGCTGTATGAGTTTTGCACAGAGAACACTTGACCATCTGCGTCACTATATGCAAAATAAAACTGTGCGCTCTCAGCTGCCACTTCACGACTGTTCACTTTACCTCATCATGTGACAAGTAATGGTGTGACAGGTAATGGGGTCACATGTGACAACACACATCACCGAGGCAATGGGGTCACATGTGGCGACACACATCACTGAGGTAATGGGGTCACGTGTGATGACACATCACTGAGGTAATGGGGTCACATCAGGTGAAGTCCTATGCTTAGCTGAGTCTGTGTAAGTTCCGGTCAGTACCACAGGTGCTGTAACAATGTACACAGACTTCAACATTTTGTTAGTTCACATTTGGAACCAACAGCATCACACAAACTGCTGCAAATTTACAACCCGAGTGTGAATATTTGCAATAAAGTCACAGTCTTGTTTACTTGTCTGGTTTTCCTTATATCTTTTTACACATCTTCCTATAACTGAAATGTCATGAGACACGAATCAATCTGCCCTACATATGCTGTATGATTTATTCCACAGAGAAAAATATTCAATTGTACAAATCAGTGTGCAGAACTGGCTGCTTCTCGCTCAGCCCTATGTATTTTTTCCATCCTCATTTTTTCAAAAAGCAGGACCCGCGTAAAGTTCAGCACCCTATTTACATGAATTTGACCACATATTTATGTCCATAATTAAATCTGTACATTGATTTCTTGCATCCATTCAAAGGAGCACACTCTCCAGATTAAATGCTTTTTCATTTTATCACAGATCATCCATCACACACTGACAACCTGACACCAGATAACCTCCCCTTGGCTAACCACAAATGCACAAATCTAAACAATGTGTTCTCTAGCCCACTGCACACCTTCAGCGAGTTTACAATCCATCACACCGTATTATTGGTACATTACAACGAATGTACGAATCTAAACAATGTGTTCTCTGGTCTACAGCACACATTCAGCATGTTTCCAATCCACCATGCTGTATTATCGGTAAGCATAACCAGTTTCTAATCTGTCAACATGCAATAACTTGCCCTTTAGCCTGATCTGCAAAGAGCATACGGTCTCAAAGACTAGAATCTTCTGTGCCCCTTCAGCCGCAAAAGACAACAGGATCCAGTCACCTTGCCAACACCCATCATCCGTCTTTACATCCTCCTATAGTAAAGTCAAAAAGAGAGCAACCTGTTCGGCCATCACCCTCTCTTCATCATCACTGTATGGCCAGCAAGGCTGCGGTGCTGAGTGGCTTGATTGTTTGATTTGCAGTGTACAATCAAAGTACAACCTGCACATCAGGCTCAGTCAACATGTACAATGAAAACACTTGTGCTGTTCACTCTGTACAACACCCCTTCTCGCACTCTGAGACCATAGCATATGTGCAGGCTAGCGGTAGGTTTTTACTCTGGACAAAGCTGCCAGTAGTGGTTTTCACTCTGGACAAAGTAATACTCACCCTGTATAAAAACTCTTCTTACACACTGACCAAAGCATACAACATGCTGCCAGTAGTAGTTTTTAATTTGAACTAAGTAATACAACCCTACTTCTGAGCAGATCATATCAAGCTTGGGTCATTACATGTACAATCACGTGCAATGTGCACCTAATTTCACCTGGGACGTAGACGGTCTCGGGAGGTGCATTAGCGCCATGTGCCCATTATGTTTCATTACAATCAACACACGAACAGAGCACGGCCATCTTTCCAGCACTGTCAGTACATAGTGGGGTGGAGGGAAGAGGGGGGGGGGGGGGGGGGGGGAGAGAGAGGCAGAGTACATTAGTGCCACATGCCTGTTATGTTTCATTACAATGAACAAGATAACTAGGCACAACCGTCCTTCCAGCCATGTGAGTACTGACGTGTACAAGGGGGGAATTCATTAAGTCCCGCTGTACAAACACACCAGTGCCTTTCACCGAGTACAACTAAATCACCATGTACAACAGTACAACTGTCCCATGACGTTCACAGTGGTGGGGCCCCGTTGACATGCTTGAGTTCTGGCGAGATGTTGACGGAGAAGTTAGCCAGACCAGACAGAATGTCAGGGTCCAGTACATACATCAGACCGGCCACCATCATTAGGGCCACGATCTGCACAGGCATGGAGCGTAGCCAGGACCATGCCCTGCTGCACGCCAACTGGCTGTGGCTGCCCAGTGTCGCCGCCTTTGTTGCTGCGCCGTCATACTTGCTCAACTGTTCCCTACAACATTAAGAAACAATATACCTTGTAATTTAAAACATTACTGTCACAGCAAACAATCCATATGACTATTGACGATGCTAAATACTGAATAAAATCACCAACATTTCATTCCCCACAAGTCTAAAGGCTTCCTGAGACGGAGAAACAGAACGAAACATTTCGTCGAAATGTCTGCATTTCAGACATTTCTCCAACATTTCACCGTTTCACGAAATGCGAAACGACACATTTCACGAAATAGAACTTGTCTCTATTTTGCGAAACATTTCACCAAAACATTTTACCCGTCGCCCAATCAGCGCCGTCTGCTCGGTCACACCCCAATCTGACGTCATTCAAGCCCAAACACTGAGGACTGCAATGGTAAAGCGATGCCGTGGAGTCAGGTCTATTATGGCTAGAATTGCGTGATGTGACGCACGATTCTGTACGATTTAAGCGGAGAAATCATTTTCGAAATGGAATCTATCAAGTATCATCACTAAAGTACCACCAAAATACAGGGGTCAAAACACGTGCTGGGGAAAAAGTCGGAAACAACAAGGGGGGGGGGCGGGGGGGGGGGGGGGGGGGGGGGGGTCGAGCGAGACGAGACATTGATTCCGGGGGCCGAAAACTCAAACAGCAGGGGGGGGGGGGGGGGGGGGGGGGGGGGTAGGCGCGAAGGATAACGGTACGCAATGTTAGCGGGCCTATGCTCACTTCCACCGATTCCAGCTTTAGAATGTGCTCTTATATCCGTTCAAATATTGTCAGGGTTCGACTTAACTTTCACCGATTTTTCACACCACTCCCATCTCCATTTCTTTCTCACTCCCGTTTCATTAGAAGTTTAGCCGCGAGCAACATTGTGTCCTGCATCGCTAGACGCCATCTTGGAAAAACGAAGCTTGCCTAAAGTTAACGATAAACGAATCTGACAACTTGTGGACCTGCGCCGTTTAAGAACCACGACCGTTTTAGATTTTTTACGTTTTATTTTTTTCCACGCGGAATTGCCTTTTTTTAAACAGCGGATTTAAAAAAATTAACGCTGATATCCTCGAAAAAGCGGAAGATTTTGACCCCTGAAAATATGATTTAAGGTCAGTTTTCTGAACCCCACTTTCATCGGTTGCTCTTCGAAGCCGCCTACAAGATGGCAGCTATCGCTTCGAGACGGCGGCATCCTCGATTCACTTGAACCAGCCTTGTTTACGCATTCAAAAGCGCTTACGTTTATTCGATATGGTCGGCAATTCACTTTAATTGTGTAAGTGAAGGCACACATGTCTTATATGTTTAGTTTTTAAGCGTCAGTAGTCAGAAATATGACCCGATATCCACCGATACAAACCAGAGCATGTGTCAGTGAACAGTTACTTCCCCTGTACCAGGCGAAATGCATTTTTCTTTAAAAGGTATTTTTTCGAAAAATACTTACCGATGACATGACAAATGGGAGTGTCTACTACGTGCTCAAATTCTAGCCTACGAACCCGTTGTGTGCACACACAACCCGGGAGGCACTCGGGGAACCCTCCAGAGGGGCCAAGAGTTGTCTCCCGGACCTGCCTATCCGGTTCCGAGTCACCTGACTCGCCAGTCAGATACTAGGCTCACCAGCGGCAAGCGGGGCAGGTGGGAGGGTCCTCCGTGTCATGTCATCGGTAAGTATTTTTCGAAAAAATACCTTTTAAAGAAAAATGCATTTATTTCATCAAAAACATTACCGATGACATGACAAATGGGAGAATCACGAATAGGAGGAGGGTGCCGCCCCGGTACTACCGGAGACCAAGACCGTCCTCCCATTGCTAATTCCCAGGTAACGAGCTAGGTGCGTACCTACGGCGCCTGCTGCGCCGGGAGGGAGTGCTGTGCCACCGTGAGGTCCCCCAACAAGGCGAGGTTGTCTCGCTGTCCCGCCAGATCCCGAAGGTAGAAACGAGCGAAGGTAGATTCTGCTCGCCAGCCCACCGCGGCCACGATGTCCTTGACAGCGCAGTTCCGATCGAATGCGACGCTCGTGGCCATGGCGCGTACTTCGTTGTGCGCGGATCTTCAGTCTCTGCGCTACGCGTGGGGAGAGATCCATGTATGCCGATCGTATTACCCAGCGCAGCCAGGAGGAGATCGTCTGGGCTGTGATATCAGTCTTGCCCTGGCGTATGGGCAGGAAGAGGCGGGAGCGCCCTCTACGGGTAACTTTGGTACGGCGCAGGTAGATGCGTAGGGCACGCACGGGATCCTGCCGCCGAGTCTCCGGAGAGCAGGCAGGCCCTCCCAGGGGCCGCAAGGTGATGATCTGTGGAGCAGTTAGGGGCGACCTTGTTTTGGCAATAAAGCTGGGGTCCGTTAAGAGCTGCACGGAGCGATCTGCCCTGAACTGGAGGCAGTCTGGGCGGGTAGAAAGAGCGTGTAGCTCGCTAACTCTGGACGCGGTGGCCAAGGCTAGAAGGAAGCAGGTCTTGCGTGTCACATTTGCCAGAGGGGCTAGAGCGAGTGGCTCGAACTGGGAAGAATTCAGCCACGTCAGGACCCAAGGTAGGTCCCAGCGAGGAACGAGAGAACGCTGAGTCGGACGTTGGAGGCTGAAGCTGGACATGAGGTCGGAGAGGTCCTTACAGGCGCCGGGGTCTGGAAGGCCGAGATGACGGTACGTGTCGGCGACCATGGATGAGTATCCCCTGATGGTGATGGGCGCCAAACCTTGGACCTCGAAGAGCCATAGGAGAAAGTCCGCTAGCTGTGGGTTAGTCAGTCCGGTGGGTAGGAGGCGACGGGCGTCGCACCAGGCACACAAGACGCGCCACTTCCCTTCGTAAACACGCCGGGTGGAAGGCTTGCGGGCTGCAGCGATTGCCTCCACTGCTGCACCAGAGAAGCCTCGAGCGGTGAGGGCGCGCTGCACAACCTCCAGGCGTGAAGAGACAGGCGTTCGGGACAAGGGTGGAAGAGAGCCTGCCTGGGCTGCTTGAGCATGGAACGGGGCGTGGGAAGGCGCAGGGGAGGAGAGGTGGCGAGGTTGAGTAGGTCGGTGGTCCAGGACCGGGCCCAAGCCAGCGGGGCGACCAGAAGCAGGACTGCGTTGCTCCCTCGAAGTTTGTGGAGGACCTTGGGAATGAGGACTGTTGGGGGGTACGCGTAAGCGATGAGGCCGTCCCAAGGAATCGAGAGGGCATCGACTGCCCAGGCCAGCGGGTCTGGAATCGGGGAGACGAAGAGGGGAAGCTGGCGGTTCCACCTCGTAGCAAAGAGGTCGATTAAGGGAGTCTCCCAACGGGCGCAGATCATCTGGAAGATATCCGGGCGCAACGTCCATTCTGTGTGGAGCAACTGGCCGCGGCGAGAGAGCGAGTCCGCCAACACATTCAAGTGGCCAGGAATGTGTCGTGCGAGGAGTGTAATGTCGCGTTCCTCGGCCCAGCGCATCAAACGGAAGAGGAGCATACAGAGGTCGGGAGATCGGGTGCCCCCCTGTCTCTGGATGTAGGCCACCACCGTCGAGTTGTCGGAGAGGACGAGAAGCCGCTGGTTCCTGAGCTGGTTCTCCCAAACGAAGAGGGCTTGCCAGACTGCCTGCAGCTCTAACCAATTGCTGTGCTTGTCCGCAAACTCCGGGGGCCAGAGGCCGGAAGCCGAGGAGAATTGAGGAAGCAGGTGGGCTCCCCACCCCGAGAGGCTCGCGTCGACACACAGGGAGAGGTGCGGGGGGGGGGGGGGGGGGAGGACAAAGGGACTCCCGAAGCCAACCAAGCCGTGTCGGTCCAGCGTAGAAGGTGAGGGCGAACCAGGGGGGAAACCGGGACCAGGTGGGTAAGGTCGCCAGAAGAGGGTCTCCAGAGAAGCAGGAGGTGCAGCTGAAGGGGGGCGGGCGTAGAGGCGACCCAGGGGGAGAAGGTCCGCCGCTGCGTTGATCAGTCCGAGGAGTTGAAGCCAAACTCGGGCGGGAGCTGCTTCCTGCTGAGCTAGCTGGTTGGCGAAGGTGGCCAACTTCCGAATCCGGGGATCCGGGAGGCGAACAACGTTGAGATCGGTGGCAAAATCCATTCCGAGATGAATGAAGCGGCGCGCGGAGGGCGTGAGATCTGACTTCCCGACGTTGAGGAGGAACCCCAGTCGCGACAGCAGACGCACCAGAGTATCCCTGTCCTCTTCCAAGACGGACTCGACGTGGTTTCTCAGGAAGAGATCGTCGAGGTAGTTGGACATAGGGCTGAGAGACGACTGCCGTGCCTTGGCCATAACTGCATCCATCAAGCGGGTGAAGACCCAGGGGCTGAGGTTGAGGCCGAAGGGTAGGGCTCGAAACTGGTAAACGGTTCCATCGAACGCGAAGCGCAGATACCTCTGGGCGGCCGGATGTAAGGGTACGTGTAGGTAAGCGTCGGAGAGATCCAGGCTGACGGCGTAATCCATGGGTCGCACCGCGGTACGCAGGGCTCGGGCCGTCTCCATGTGGAAGGAAGGAGCCACGATGAAGCGATTTAGGGCTGAGAGGTCGATCACTGGGCGCCACTTGCCGCCAGGCTTGGGGACGATGAAAAGTCTGCTGTAAAATCCCAGCGAGTCTGCGCGGCGCACAACCTCTGTGGCATCCTTCCTCAAGAGAGAGTCGACTTCCCCCCGTAGGGCGCACTCCTTGAGCGGGTCTGCGGGGATCTCGGTCCACAGCGGAGTCGTACGCAGAGGAGGAGGGGAACGAAAGGAGATCCGTAGGCCGCCGGAAACAGTGTCTAAAATCCACGGGTCTTCTGGAATCAGTAATCGCCACTCGTCGCTGAAGAGGGCGAGCCTGCCGCCGACTGGAGGACCCGAGACGGCCGGCGGAGGCGGAGGAGGGGAGGAGTCACTGAGCCCGCCCGCGCCCAGGGCGACGGGCGGGACGGGGCCAAGCGGGGGCGGGGGGCGTTAGCTTGGCCGGGGCGACCGAAGGCGGGGGCGACGGCGACGCAGGGACTGCAGCTGGGTTGTTGACGTCGGGGGCGACGGGTCTGGAGATCCGCAGGGGGCGACCCACGGCCTTGCGGGCTGACTGAAAGCGCCGAGGAACAGACTTGGGAGGCCACCTGTCCGCATTGGAATCCTTGACGGCTTGCCAGGTGTCACCAAAGAGAAGGGGTCCCCCGAGGGGGGCCCGACGCAGCTGGGTCTTCAGGTCGGCAGGCATTCCCCGGCAGGCCTGCAGGACAGCGTCGCGGCGGAGTAAATCACAATTGGCGGCTGCAGCCATAGCGTTGACCGAAGAGTGATACGCGGCGCGGCTGGCCGCTTCAGCGAGGACGAGGAGGTCGCCAAGAAGGGGGGTCAGGGACGGGTGCCACGAATCTTCCACGCGCCGGAGGAAGGCTTGCGTAAGGAGCTCCATGAAGCCGGCGCAGGCCAAGGAATTCCTGACAAGCGAAGCCGTCTTGTCCAAACCCGCGGGGAGCGCGCGCGTCTGAGTGCAGAGGCCCCACCCGCCTGAACCACGGCGGCTGGATCCACCGGAGGGAGAGGGCAGAGGAAGGCCTGGGAATGGCTGGCGTACCACTGCTGGCGGAAGTACATATCGAGGTCCGGAGGCCATCTGTGGTCCGAGAAGAAATTACTGTCTCTTGAGTCAGACAACAGGTGGGCCGAGAACACATCCCGAAGCTCACGAAAGGAGGGGGGCTGAGGGAGAGTCTTGAACTTCTTTACCTGTCTACCCGCGTCGACGAAGGCAGAAGGCTTCCTCTTCAGGGGGGGGGGGATGGAGGGCAGTCCGCTGCCGGAAGCGTGGCGGAGATGAGGCGAGCGACCTCGTCGAGGGCCAGAAGAACCTCTGTGCGGGAGGAGGCCGGTAACCCGTGGGCTGTCGACGCATCCGAAGGAGAGAGCGGCGAAGGAGAGCGGCTGAGACCTCCGAGGAGAACTGAGATGGAATCATCAGGGAGAAGACTCAACGAATCGTCGTCCACGCCGCCGAGAGCCGTCGAAGGGGGACGGCGACCGTGACTCCGAGAGCGAGCAGCTCGATGAGGACGAGGGGAGCCATAAGGCGCCGAAGCACGCAGGGGGAGAGCGACGTCCGCGACGGCGACGCGACGCACTAGAGGAGCGGGAACGGCGGCGGCGACCAGACGAGCGACTACGAGCTGGAGACCGTGATCCCCGGGAACGAGGAGGAAGGAAAGAGGCTGGGCGAGGGGAAGGGGAACGGGCGGGACGAGGCAGACGGCGGGGAACGTGGGACGAACGCCGCGAAGAGGTAGAGCGCGAAGGTCCATGGTCCAGATGACGAGAAGAATCCCGAACTGTACGAGGCTCACACGAAGGAGCGCGAGAGTGGTGGTCAGACTTCGATCGCAAGGAGGAACTGGACACAGGTAGTGGTGTGGTGAGTGTGCGCGAATGTCTCCGCGAGCCGGACTCTGTGGCGAGGCGGGCTCGCAGCGGCCGAGGGGGATCCAAGGCCTTCCTAGGAGACGAGTGGGGACCGGTTGACCATGGACGGCGCGAGGCACGTCTCTCCGAACTGACCTCTGTCTCGAGATGGGTTCTCTGCCTGTCGTAAGGCTTGGTCCAAGCGCGTTCCCTCCTGGGAATCCGCGCCTCGAACTCCCGACTCCGCACACTACCTTGCTGTGTCCGCTGTGGAGATCTTTCCAGACTGGGGCCATCGGGGGCAAGAGCGGTCGGTGTGTCTGAGATGACAGCCGGCACTTCCGCAGGTCTTGCAACAGGCACAAGTGTCGGGCGTTCACGTCGGTAGAAGCTCCAAAGTTGGACCCAGCGGAGCTCCGGCCAGACGGCGCAAACGTCACAAGAACGCTCAGATGTACAGCCGACACACGGCAGGCAGACCTTGTGCGAATCCGAGGGCCACTGGAAACCTCCACACTGCGTGCAGGTCATCAGGAGGGCACTGCAACACACCAAACAAACAACGTGCCGGTACGTGGTCGAGACCAACAGGGCTCGTCCTACCATGGGGAACCGTACCGAACGATATGGACAAACGGGCTGTGCCCCCAGGCTACACTGTTATAGCGCCCGAAGCTAAGCTTGCGTCTTTAGAACAAAGCCTACCCCAGCCAGGCTGGAGAGGAATGTGCGCCAAACGACAATAGGTTTAGTTTAGTTTAGTTACATGGGTTTAACGCCGCGCAGGCGACTAAGGCCATCACACGGCGGGCCAAACGACAATAGGGACGAAAGGCCGTGCCCCCAGGCAATAATGCTGTAGCGCTCTAAGCTAAGAGTGCGCTCTCGAAACAAGCATACCCCAGCCAGGCCGGAGATGCAACATGAGCCACGCGCCGCAGCTGGTTTAAACAATGCTCCCCGAAGGCTACCAGGGGAAGCCAGTAATTTCACCCCAAAAGGGGAAAGGCGAGGGCACCAGGGCCCCGCCGAGCTAAGAGTCCCCGCTCAACGAAACCCACACAACACGAACAAGGTAGAGTCCAAAGGCACAGGCCGGTACCCCGCCCGGGGACCGGCTCCGGGCCCAACTAACTATCCTACCTCTCTGCCGAAGCGGTAGCGGGAGAAGAGACGTCCATGTCGCCACCGGCGAAATGGCGGGAACCAGCAGGTCCGCCAAGCGAAGCCAACCAAGGAGGACGCCAAGCGAAGAAGCGCAAGCGAAGCTGCAGCGAAGCAAGAAGCGAAGCAGAAGCGAAGCAACAGGCAAAGCCAAGTCACGGCGAACTCGAGCACCAAGACCGACCGGTCGAAGGGAGCGCGAGGCTAGAACACGTCCGAAGGTCGTGAGCCTACGTAGCTGACTGGCGAGTCAGGTGACTCGGAACCGGATAGGCAGGTCCGGGAGACAACTCTTGGCCCCTCTGGAGGGTTCCCCGAGTGCCTCCCGGGTTGTGTGTGCACACAACGGGTTCGTAGGCTAGAATTTGAGCACGTAGTAGACACTCCCATTTGTCATGTCATCGGTAATGTTTTTGATGAAATAAATGAATTTTCACCGCGTTTCTGCGTGTGCGGAAAAGGCATTTCGATGCAATGAAAATGTTTCGTTTCTTGTGCATTTCGTTTCTCCGTGTAGGGAAGCCATAACTATTCTATATGACCCCAGACAATACTAAATGAAGTCCCCAACATTTCATTCCCCACAAGTCTAACTATACCTTTTTCCCAACTGCTCCTGTCAAACACTGGCACTGTATTCTGACATTTTTAAAAAGTCAGTGCCAAAAGTGCCTAGTGTTGTTCTTCAAGAAATTTACTGAGGGAAACCAAAGTACTCCTAACTTAACGCCACTGTGCACACAGCCACTAGTACTGTACAATACCAGAGCATGTACAAGGCGGTAAAAGGAAAATGTTTCTACAGTGCTCACAATGTGCGATTGTTCTTGTACGACTCGTGCATTGCGGCAGCCGACATGGTAAGACGGCCAAACTGCGAGTCGTCTACTGGCAGTGCCTCGTCCTCTTCTGTATCTTTGTACATCTGGCGACACCGCTCCGACACCATGTGCAGCTGATTTCGCAGGTCTGCGATGGAGGCCAGGAAAGTGCGCTGGACATCGCCACTGGAGCATCGCGTCAGTCGGTTGCGCATCTCTTGCAGGATAGCCAGTCTTGTCTCGTATATCGATAGGTTGTTCTGCAGTGTCTGGAATGGAAAGGTTCAATATAGGTCAGATCCATGTATGATATTACTGATATCAGGGATAAAAAGACAAAAATGGCTGTTTATTGCTGTAATGTACACAAATCTATTGGAAATCACATGGAAATTACATGCAGGAGATTTGAGAAAAACATACAAGAACAAAGACTGGCCATGGTGCGATGCAGGAAAAACCTCTGCCAGACTATATCCAAATTATCATTTGCCCGGTTTGAAAAATTCACCGTTTAGTGCTTCTATTCAATGTTAAACTTTTCACACTGAAACACTGGACTGAATGTGATAGTTGAAGGGTGTTGCCAGAATAGCTCAGTGCCTCCAAAACCCAGTCGGTGCCTCTAGACCTCAAGCTATTCTGGCACCACCCTTGAACTACCAGTCAATCTTTGATAATATGATCTTCAGAAAGCAAGTCAAATGTCCACGGCACTTGAGTGATAATGGACAACTCTAAGGGATGGGTTATGGAGAAAAGAGCCAGCTATTGCATATGCAGTACAACCTGGACACTGCTCAATTCAGGCACACTGCAGCTGTGCCACTTTCAGGAGACATTTCAGTGTACATGCTTCTACAGATCAACATCTCACTTGTTGACAGCAAGGAAATGATCAAATCCACTCAAATATCACCTCCAATTCTTTCAGGACATCTTTCTTGGTGACTTGTTGGCCTGACTCCCGCATACACAGCATGGCAAAAAGACGGTCACGGTCCGCCGTCATCAGCGAGTCCAGCTCCTTCTGACCGTCCAGATACTCGCACCACACTGCCCAGTTGTTCTCCAGCCCAGCCAGGTGACCATTCAGCCTGTACACAGACAAACAATTTCACAATGCTTAATCCATTTCACCCTGACACACTACAGCAGGAGATGGATTGACCATCAGCCCAGCCAGGCTGTACACAGACAACTGTCACTACAGCAGGAGATGGATCGATAATGATAATTCAAGGGTAGTGCCAAATGAGCTTGGTTGATCCATCTCCTGCAGCTGGTACTTAGTTGTTAGGTGAATCCAGAATTTGGTAAATGCGGCCTTGGGTAAAGTGGTTAACCCATATCATTCGGAATACACCAGTGCGTGAAATAAGTTTGACTAAAATAGTTCAAGGGTAGTGCCAGAATAGCTTGGCGCCTCTAGGCGCCAATTTATTCTGGCACTACCCTTGAACTAAAGCCATTGGTTTATATTCTTATCTGTAAGTACTATAATGTGGCTTGCATATGGCAGTGGACAAATTTGAAGCTTTTAGCCTCAGTATGATATGGGTTAAGACAACGCCTCTAGGCGCCAAGCTATTCTGGCACCACCCTTGAACTAAAGCCGTTGGTCTATATCCTTATCTGTAAGTACTATAATGTGGCTTGCATATGGCAGTGTACAAATTTGAAGCTTTCAGCCTCAGTGTGTGATTTGGATTAACATGTACAACCCTGTCACAACAACAATACATGGTTTCACCATAATACCGTGTGAACGTTGAAATGATTGAAAACCATCCACAGACTAACGATGGCCATATAATCCACGGCCAGCAAGACACATAGATGCTTATGAACCCCTTCGAATGCAGGATGTAACTCAGGCTGCGTATGCAGAGGCACAATTTATGTCTCTTGCAGGTTCAACAGGCTGGCTGAAAGGGCCATTCTATCTAAATCAAAAGGGCCATTCTATCTAAATCAAAAGGGCCATTCTATCTAAATCAAAAGGGCCATTCTATCTAAATCAAAAGGGCCATTCTATCTAAATCAAAAGGGCCATTCTATCTAAATCAAAAGGGCCATTCTATCTAAATCAAAAGGGCCATTCTATCTGAATCGAAACGCTGAAATCCAGCTCTCTGTGATTTTGAAAAAGCTGAATTCGTCTCCAGGGTTGAAGACTGCATCCATGACAACAGCTGAAGGGTGCAATGTGAAGCTATTCTGGCACTATCACTGAATCATTCAAACAGTACCGACAGAAAGGAATTCACATTCATTCACTCTATGGCTGCCAGCTTCCAGTAGCATACTAAGGGCGGCAAGATTCGCCCAGCCAAGGTTTGTGTCTAGCGCGTGTGTCTGCCAATTTTTAGTGCTGAATGTGTCCTTACAAACCATTACTTGCCATGCACACTGGATCCAGATTACAATTACTAAAAGGCAGTGTACTTCATACAGAAAAGTTACTTACTAGGCTAAGCGCCGACACACGGAGCCTTGGCATGCTACAATGATATATAGATCATCGATGATAGTTCAAGGGTGGCGCTAGAATAGGTTGGTGCCCCTTGGAAGTGCCAAGCTATTCTGCCACCACCCTTTAATATTACGGTGGATCTGTCACAATGAACACAGAAATCAAACTATTCTGACGCCACCCATAAACTATCACATCAAGCTATTCTGATGCCACCCATGAACTATCACATCAACTATTCTGACGCCACCCATAAACTATCACATCAAGCTATTCTGATACCACCCATAAACTATCACATCAAGCTATTCTGATACCACCCATAAACTATCACATCAAGCTATTCTGATACCAGCCATAAACTATCACATCAAGCTATTCTGATTCCACCCATGAACTATCACATCAACTATTCTGACGCCACCCATAAACTATCACATCAAGCTATTCTGATACCACCCATAAACTATCACATCAAGCTATTCTGATACCACCCATAAACTATCACATCAAGCTATTCTGATACCACCCATAAACTATCACATCAAGCTATTCTGATACCATCCATAAACTATCACATCAAGCTATTCTGATACCACCTATAAACTATCACATCAAGCTATTCTGATGCCACCCATGAACTATCATATCAACTATTCTGACGCCACCCATAAACTATCACATCAAGCTATTCTGACGCCACCGATAAACTATCACATCAACTATTCTGATACCACCCATAAACTATCACATCAAGCTATTCTGATGCCACACATGAACCATCATGGTCGATCTAAGTGAGTTCTACATGATTTTGTCTAATGAACAACATAGATGAGGATTTCATCTCAAAGTCTACCGTATTGTTTGGAGCTCACATGCGTTTATCTTTTAGGAACATTCAGAGTTGTTCCTATTTTTAGGCTTATTATGCTGATCCATTTCCCTCCTCTCTAAGCCAACCTCTGATCAACAGACATGTCGGCGCACACAAATAAAGACGGACACCTGGCGCTTCCCGCCATTAGTACACTCGGTAGCGACAGGAATCCATCTCCTTCTACTCTAACCCACCCTCTGATCCACACACACTGGCACACAAATAAAGATGGACACACAGCGAATTCCGCCATTCGTAAGCTCTGTGGTCTGGTGTAGCATAACTATTCTGAAGAAGAATAATAGCAAGAGCAGCGAAACGACATCACTTTCAAGTCATGGCATAATTAGTCCCACGACACCGTGTTCATACATCACTCATCGCAGTACTAACATTTGAAGTAGAGGATCAACTTTGCAGTTTTGTTGCTGATTTTCACGCCTAGGGCTTACAGGTCACAATTTTGACCTAATCCTACCCTAGGGCCGGGACAAACAGCATGCTTATGCAAACACTGTTTATGAAAAATCATGCGGGTATTAATGAGAAGATAGTTTTTTTTTGTAAAAGAAAAATAAAAGTTATGTTAGCTGTTTTACAAATGACTCCGAAAAAGTGGTGCAGAAAACAGATTTTCACGCCTAGGGCATACAGGTCACAATTGACCTAATCGTACCCGACAGCCGAGACAAACTGTAGGCTTATGTAAATACCGTATACCAAAAATCATGCGATTATTAATGAGAAGAATGTTTGTTTGTTTTTTAAAACAGATTCAATTGTTTTAAGATTAACCCATATAATTCATGAAATTAATCCCCAAAATGTGGAAATATATATATTTTAAAAATATTTATCACTCAAAACGTTCTAGAGGTACAATGCTGGTTAACAAACTCATTCAATATGTCCCTTTCATCTAGCTATATGCAAAATATCTAGCAAAAATAAGAAATATTATGGACTCCAGTGTGGATCAATCATCATCATCATCATCATCATCATCATCATCATCAGTCCCTTGCCCGAACTGGGCGTTGGGGGGACTGAAAGGCAGCAGCAACAGACAGTGCTCTCCACTGAGTTCTATTTTGGGTGGTGACAAGCAAGTCTGGCATCTCGAGTTCGGTCCATTCTTTTATGTTTGCGACCCAACTCTTTCTCTGACGACCTCGCCGACGACTTCCTTCGAGAGTGCCTTGGAGGATAGTCTTGGACAAGGTGTTGTGTCGGGTCACGTGGCCAAACCAAGCAAGCTTGCGCCGTTTCACGGTTGCCAGAAGGGGTTCATGTGGGCCCACCAGGGAAGTGACGATGCTCCATACATATTCGTTGGTCTTGTGCTCGCGGTACGAGATGCGGAGCAACTTCCTCAGGCACTTGTTCTCAAAGGCCTGGATTTTCTTTTCTGAGTCTGCAAGCAGTGTCCAAGTCTCACAGCCGTAGAGTAGAATAGACACTACGAGGGACTTGTAAAGCCTGTACTTGATGGTGAAGCTGATGGAGTTATTTCGCCATATCCTGTCCAGCCTGGCCATTGCGGATGTTGCTGTACCTATCCTGATACGGATCTCTGCTACGCAACTACCGTCTTTGGACAGGGTGGCTCCCAAGTACTTGAAGCTATTGACCTCTTCTAGCTTCTGGCCGTTCATGTGAATGTTGCTGCTGCTGTCGCTTGTGGTGTGGATCAATCGGTTTTTGTGAAATGGCCATTTTCTCGCCAATGAGCATCCTAATAAAAAAATCGGAAAAAAGTTCTCGAGATAATTCTTTTAGGGACAATATCCTAAAATTTCAAGCTCGTCCTTAAACGCAGCTCTAGTCGCTGTCGCATACAGTGATACACATACACAGCATTTTGGTGCCTAAAAGACGTTCTCTAGCAAAGTTTGCATAGCTAGATGTGACGTCATTTTTATCTTGTTACTTCTTTGCCAGAATTGCTGCCCCACACGCCAAAAACGTCATATGCATGCTCCGGAATGTGCTCGACCAGCCCCATTTCAAAGTCTATCATATTTCAATATGGTAGACAAAAAGAATGACCTTTCAATGAAAAACATATGGGGGAAGAAAAAAACAGTGCTATCAAAGCAGATGTCTGCAGCAATCATTGTACGTACTATTCAAGATGAGATTTGCTATCCGCAAGATACCAAACTAAAGGGGGGCAAGGGTGGTATCCGATGAGGATCGGGGCGTGTGCGTAGGCATTACCTATCGCCTGTGTGTTCTTTCTTTCAAAGCCGACTACAATCAGAAACACTTACTTGCACTGTTAGCATCATGGAAAAAGAACGTTTTTGTGAAGGATCGGAAATGGTCTATTTTTGCTGAACATTTCCTTCTGTATTCAGCAGACACGAGACCAGGTTGAGATCAAATCGTAGGGAATCGGTAAGTGGGGGGTGAGGGAGGGTTACATACTAGACCTTCCTTCCAGGGTCCGAAAAAATCGATAAGCATGGGGGGGGGGGGGGGGGGGGGGGGGGGGTAGGTTGCCACTCACTCAAAGTCACCAAAGACTCACCAGATATAGAGGCTGTACGATTGTGCGCTGCGCCATTTTAAAACGAAAACGGTAGCTTGTGCCACTTCCGGTAACATAGCGATTTCAGCTAAGAGCAATATGCGAATACGGCAGAACAGCGATATAATCAAATCGCATTTTGTTTTTCTTTTCCCTCCTTCGGCGGAAACTTGTCATTTCTGCGGCGGAAAGGTTACCTTCAACGGCGGAAAATCGCCTAAAGGCAAAGTTCAAGAAAAATGTATGCGCATCGAATCAGTGTTTCCTATTAACACATTTACATATGTGGAGGTCACATTGCAGTCTGTGTGAAGCTGCTCCCACTTGCCCAGCAGCCAGTCAAGCGGGGAGACATCTGCCATGTGCCAGAAGCCTAGACACTCATTATACGCTGCCTCTGTCTCCTTGTACATACTCAAGATGAGATTTGATATAAAGAAGCCAATCATTGTACATACTGTTCAAAATGAGATTTGATATAAAGACGATAAAACGCCTGTCAGCAGTGGATGCACCATGAATGTACCATGCACTGAAACCATTACCGGTGGCTGTATGCACATTGTGGTTAACCCTTTGGCTGTCCATATCACTTTTTGTCAAAATGATTCCTGCAGGGTACGGTTAGGGTTAAGGTCCTGCAGGAATGCGACAAAAAGTGAAACCAACAGCCAAATGGTTTGCACTACCAACAGCCAAATGGTTTGCACTACCAACAGCCAAATGGTTTGCACTACCAACAGCCAAATGGTTTGCACTACCAACAGCCAAATGGTTTGCACTACCAACAGCCAAATGGTTTGCACTACCAACAGCCAAATGTTTGCACTACCAACAGCCAAATGGTTGCACTACCAACAGCCAAATGGTTTGCACTACCAACAGCCAAATGGTTTGCACTACCAACAGCCAAATGGTTTGCACTACCAACAGCCAAATGGTTTGCACTACTAACAGCCAAATGGTTTGCACTACCAACAGCCACATGGTTTACACTACCAACAGCCAAATGGTCTGCACTACCAACAGCCAAATGGTTTGCACTACCAACAGCCAAATGGTCAAAAGTGAACTCCGCTGTAGAGAGTAAACATAAAGTAAGACAACTCACTTGTCTTGTGTCTCCTGGGTGGATGTTGCCAGGCCAGCAAACTCATCCACGTATTTGGTGACGCTGATGGACGTATGCTGTTGATGGAACACCTCCAAGCCCTGTTGGTGTTCACTGATAACCTGACCCTGCTGCCTCAGTTTTTGCTGTTTCACCTGCACAATACTCAACTATATCAGACATTTTTACATACAACCACAACATAGCCATTTTTACAGAAAACCACAACATATCAGCCAATTTTACAGAAAACCACAATATATCAGCCATTATCACACACAAGAACATATTAAAAATTTTCACTGCCAGTATCTAGAAATTGTCTCTGAAACCAGAAATACATGAGCGGATATGAACACAGCCAGTGATAGGCATAGATCCACATGAGTTGCCACAACTGTACAGACTCATGAAGATCTGAGCCTCCAGCAGCTGGGTACGCTAGTGTTTCTTGGCAGTGAAGGGGTGAAGAATGAATACCTTCAATGGAATAAGCGAGCTGTGAATTGTACCCTCTTCCTATAGTACAAATAGTTCATACAAACTGTCATTATTCATAGCCATGTCAACACAAGAAGCAGCTCATACAAACTGTCATTATTTATTGTGATGTCAACACACCAAGATAAGCAGTCATACAAACTGTGATTATTTATAGTGATGTGAATACCCCAAGATAAGCAGTCATACAAACTGTGATTATTTATAGTGATGTGAACACCCCAAGACAAGCAGTCATACAAACTGTCATTATTTATTGTGATGTGAACACCCCAAGACAAGCAGTCATACAAACTGTCATTATTTATAGCGATGTGAACACCCCAAGATAAGCAGTCATACAAACTGTGATTATTTATAGTGATGTGAACACCCCAAGACAAGCAGTCATACAAACTGTCATTATTTATTGTGATGTGAACACCCCAAGACAAGCAGTCATACAAACTGTCATTATTTATTGTGATGTGAATACCCCAAGACAAGCAGTCATACAAACTGTCATTATTTATTGTGATGTGAATACCCCAAGACAAACAGCTCATACAAACTGTCATTATTTATTGTGATGTGAACACCCCAAGACAAGCAGCTCTACACACTGTGGAGCCCAAAAGGGTCCAGATCTCTTGTTACACCCACTTACACCCTCACTGCAGACGTCAAAAGGGCTCCAGATCTCTTGTTACACCCACTTACACCCTCACTGCAGAAGCCAAAAGGGCTCCAGATCTCTTGTTACACCCACTTACACCCTCACTGCAGACGTCAAAAGGGCTCCAGATCTCTCGTTACACCCACTTACACTCTCACTGCAGAAGCCAAAAGGGTCCAGATCTCTTGTTACACCCACTTACACCCTCACTGCAGAAGTCAAAAGGGCTCCAGACCTCTTGTTACACCCACTTACACCCTCACTGCAGAAGTCAAAAGGGCTCCAGACCTCTTGTTACACCCACTTACACCCTCACTGCAGAAGTCAAAAGGGCTCCAGACCTCTTGTTACACCCACTTACACCCTCACTGCAGAAGCCAAAAGGGCTCCAGATCTCTTGTTACACCCACTTACACCCTCACTGCAGAAGCCAAAAGGGCTCCAGACCTCTTGTTACACCCATTTACACCCTCACTGCAGAAGCCAAAAGGGCTCCAGATCTCTTGTTACATCCTCACTGCAGAAGCCAAAAGGGCTCCAGACCTCTTGTTACACCCACTTACACCCTCACTGCAGAAGCCAAAAGGGCTCCAGATCTCTTGTTACACCCACTTACACCCTCACTGCAGAAGTCAAAAGGCTCCACAGGTATAAAAAGTCTATAATGGTGGCGATTCTTCTAAACTCTAAACTCTTTGGCTGTCAGCAGCATTTCCTGTTGGAATCACCTCATCAAAAAGTGCCACTGCTAGCCAAGGGGTTAAAATCCCCATTCCAAACTGGCAGTTTCTCTCACCCTGAGTTCTGTGATTGTGGCCTCCAGTTCGTCTTTGGAGTTGAAGCTGTCATAGGTGAGAGACTGACTCACACCATCCAACATCTTCTTCATGGTGGCAATGGTTTCACTGGCCTGCAACAGGTCCTGGGACTGTTGGTAACGCTCAGAGGCCAGGGCATGGAGCTTCTCCCACTGATACAGCAGGTCTGCCACAAATGCAATGCAGTTCTAAGTTAATGATGAGAGAAATCACTTTGAAAATGACAGAACAAAGATTACCACAGTAGTAAATTGCTTTCAAGTGATGTGTACTCATTCTATTTCTATCTTTCTATAAACATTGCTTTGAAAGTTCTATGGAACAAATAAAATTAATGATGTGATATTGCACTCCAGAACCTATCCTATTCAGACAGCGGATACATACACTCGGAATTGCCTTTCATGAAATACCAACCAAAAAAAAAACAACAAAAACAACTGAAGACAACACTTTACAATTAACGAAAGGGAATTTCCTTGACGGAGCCCCCAGATCAGATGCCATGTAAATGGCAACTCAACAAAGGATGCAAGATTTAAAGCATGCCTAACATACTTGAATCTGACCCCATCAATCAATCAATCAGGAAACTTCAACTCTAAATCAACTCAGTCCTCTCTTTTTTCCGATGGGACAAAACTCATCTCGGGGAATGTTCAAATTATTGAGTTACGTTGGTGGATCCTATTAATGTAGAGTTGAGCTACGCTGGTGGATCTAATTAATGTAGAGTTCAGTTATGCTGGTGGATCTAATTAATGAAGAGTTGAGTTACGCTGATGGTTCTAATTA
Organism: Semisulcospira habei; assembly: GCA_036245525.1. NCBI lineage: Eukaryota > Metazoa > Mollusca > Gastropoda > Semisulcospiridae > Semisulcospira > Semisulcospira habei. The sequence goes on from BTPG01000004.1 coordinate 148,227,143, forward strand.
ATGTAGAGCAGAAAAAGAGAAGGCTGGGTTCAGTGAAGTGCAGATAAAATTCACAGTATAGTTGGTGTGCTTCAACCCATATCATACTGAGGCTAAAAGCTTCAAATCTGTACACTGCCATATGCAAGCTGCATAATAGTGCTTACAGATAAGGATATAGACCAATGGCTTTATTTCAAGGGTGGTGCCAGAATAGCTTGGTGCCTAGAGGCGCCAAGCTATTCTGGCACTACCCTTGAACTATTTTAGTCAAACTTATTTCATACACTGGTGTATTCCAAATGACAAAAGTTAAAGGGACACACCCGACCTTTTTAAAGCTTCAGTTCGCAAAAAGCTTTTACTGGGCTTCAGTATACATACCCACTTAGACAATAACCACCCTATTGTCCCACCAAATGCTTTCTTTCGTCTGTTCAAAGTGAAAAGAGGCCCACCGGAATCTTTTGACGGATACTTAAAAAGATTGCTTCCGATAGGCGATGGTAGCCGACGTCATAACTATTCTATATGACCTTAGGTCAGCTGCATAATTATAACCAATCAGAGACAAGATGGTGGATGAACCAGTGAAGAAAAAAAAAAGTATCATCGAGTCGTGCCAACAATGACAGACTCGGTAAAGGCGGAAGAGAAGAAAGAGGAAGAGAGACAAAATACCCCTAAGTAGAACTGACATTGGACAAGGGAATATGGACATGTGACAATGCGTAAAAGCAAGTGCTTGGCTTGACCTCCCACCCAGAATTTGTCACTTTCCTGCAGAATCAGTAAGTATTCTACGGTCTTTGTCGATTTTCCTATAGTTCCACGAGCGCTAATGATTTTCAGATTTCATGATCTTCAGTACAATTTATCTCTTACTGATTTTGCAAGATTTTAAACCTGTTTTACAGAGTTACGAGCTATTTATCACATCTTATGCAGCAGAGATCTGAAATTGTCAAAGTTGCACATCGCTGGTCGTAACATGTTTTTGTCTGTGCCGACTCTCATTCACTCGATTCAGCGAGGTAGTGCTTCTGCTGCGAGGGTAAATTTGTCATTTCTAATGATGCTTTACGTAGACCTCGACATGTGAGACGTAAAACTGACTGATGTGCAGATAGTCCGTATAATTACCAGTGTTCTGTTTCAATGATGGAAGACGGTGCGTGTTCCCGAGGGGTAAAGGATCAAAGGTCAAACTAGGCACCGTGGACGCACGCTCGCAGTTTGCAAGCGCAAACACTCAAGCCCTCGGTGCACTACTGTACGCACGATCGTTACTAGTACAATACTATTAACAGGTCGAGCGGAACCCGCATTGTGATTTTGACAGCATAGCAAGTACAGAAGGTTTATTCTACTATCTGGTGAAAAATTATGTCAAAGGGATGCCGGAGAACATCGTACACATGTACACTGACATGTGTGTACATCACACCGATGGCCTCGTGACCTGCAGTATTGTTATACACTGATAGCAGGGTTCTGCCTTGTGATGTAGGCTCATAAATATGCATATTAATTCAAAACGAGGCCGATGCAGACGATAAATTTGTAAATCAGGTACAAAAACAATACACCCTCCAAACGATGAATTTTGACATTTGGCATTGTATTTACATCATAAAGCTCTAAGATAATACACAAAGGACCCATACACATACTGTCAGCGTTTCTGTTGCCGTTTTCTGACTGTGTTGAGATGCTTGATCCTGGGGAATATAACTTAACAAATATGACAATATGACTTATAGTCAGTTTACAAAGTCACATTTACATGCTAACAGTGGTTGCCATAGTATAGTTGGTGTACTTTAACAAATATATGTATGACTTATCTATACAGCGCAAGTTGTACAAAGTCACATTTACATGCTAACAGTGGTTGCCATAGTATAGTTGGTGTGCTTTAACAAATATATGTATGACTTATCTATACAGCGCAAGTTGTACAAAGTCACATTTACATGCTAACAGTGGTTGCCATAGTATAGTTGGTGTGCTTTAACAAATATATGTATGACTTATCTATACAGCGCAAGTTGTACAAAGTCACATTTACATGCTAACAGTGGTTGCCATAGTATAGTTGGTGTGCTTTAACAAATATATGTATGACTTATCTATACAGCACAAGTTGTACAAAGTCACATTTACATGCTAACAGTGGTTGCCATAGTATAGTTGGCGTGCTTTAACAAATATATGTATGACTTATCTATACAGCGCAAGTTGTACAAAGTCACATTTACATGCTAACAGTGGTTGCCATAGTATATTTTGATGCGCTTTAACAAATATAATTTATCTGTACAGCGCAAGTTGTACAAAGTCACATTTACACTCTAACAAAAAAACAACAGCTCACTCCACAGCAGTCACTAACCTTGCACTCTTTGTACATCATTCTCCCCAATGTCCTCCGATGTGAGGTGCTGACACACATTCTTCACACAGGAAATGTTGGTCTCACACGTTGCCAGCATCTCGGCCTGTGGACAATGCTACAGTGCATCAGGGTCAGAACCACGATAATATACACTGAATAAATACTAAGAGCTTTTCATCCATGATACGGGTTACTTCAATCTTTGCCAAGCAAAATACCTTTGGATCTAAAAAAATCCCAAATTGCTAGTTGCTCGTAGAAATAATATGATACAAGTCCTGATTTTAACACACTGAGCCTGAAGGCTGAAACAATGCCACATGTGGTGGGTATATTGCGGCTACATGAGGTAAATAATTCAATATAAGTCTTGTTTTAACACACTGAGCCTGAAGGCTGAAACAATACCACATGTGGTGGGTATATTGCGGCTACATGAGGCAAATAATTCAATATAAGTCCTGTTTTTAACGCACTGAGCCTAGAGGCTGAGAATGTCACAAGTGATGCGTCTGGGCTAAATGGGTTAAATACATGTAATACAATATATGCCCGGTTTTTAACACACTGTGCCCAAAGGCTGAAAGTGCCACATGTGGTGTGTTGGGGCTAAATGGTTAAATACATGTAATACAATATATGCCCTGCTTTTAACACTGAACCCAAAGGTTGCAAGTTGTCCTCTAGCACAACATTATACCTTAAATGACAGACTGACGACTCATCTCAAGAGTGGTGCCAGAACAGCTGAGTGTTGAGAGACAAACTATTCAAGCATCACACTTGGGTGGATTGATGAATGGATGAGAGTAGAAATACATACAATAAAAATGAATTTTTTTTCTAAAATGTATTTTTTTGAAAAATACTTACCGATGGCATTACTATCTGGGAATACACTCTATTGCCTATAGATTTCAGCAAAAATTGTGTGTAGCACACAACTGGGGAGGAGACACCGGGGATCCAAGCACTATGACCCCGGGTGGCCTCCCCTTACTACCCTATCCCGGCGAGCACAGGGCGACCTCGTCAGTTTCACACATAGCCACAAGAGGCAAGCGGGGCAGGCGGGAGGGCCATCCGAGTAATGCCATCGGTAAGTATTTTTCAAAAAAATACATTTTAGAAAAAAAATTCATTTGTTTTTTCAAAATACATTACCGATGGCATTACTATCTGGGAGAATGGCGAACAGGCGGAGGGTGCCGTATCTAACCATAACCCAACCACACCGCCGGCCCCATCGAGAGAGAACTCCCGACGATTTCAGCTATGATGTGCCTAAGACGCCAGCAGCGCTCGGAGGGAGTGCTGGGCCGCGGAGATGTCGCCCACCCGTGCCAGGGAGTCACGTCGGCCGGATAGGTCTCTTAAGGTAGAAGCGTGCGAAAGTGGAGTCTGAGCGCCAGCCACCCGCTGCCACAATATCTTTGACCGAGCAGTTGCGGTCCAGGGCTAGACTGGCGGCAACTGCTCTCACTTCATGCGCCCGGATTTGTAAAGGCTCAGCGCCGCGTGGGGAGAGGTCTAGGTAGGCTGACCTAATCACCCACCGCAGCCAGGATGACACGATCTGGGCCGAGATGTGGCGTCTGCCCGCGGACAAGGTAAGAAGAGGCGCGAGCGCCCCCGGCGCTGCGGCTGAGAGCGGCGCAGGTAAATCATTAGCGCCCGCACTGGGTCCTGTCGCCGCGATCCAGGGGAGAGGTCCGCTCCACGGAGGGGCCGTATCGTTAGCACCTGAGGAGCCGCCGCGGGCGGCGGTTCTTGGCCAGGAAGGACGGATCGGAGAGCCTCTGCTCAGAGCCGTCGGAACGAAACTGCAAACAGGCTGGGAGCATCGAGAGCGCGTGAAGCTCGCTGACTCGGGACGCTGTAACGAGAGCCAGAAGGAACCAGGTTTTCTGGGTCAAGTCTGAGAACCGAGCCAAGGGGAGGGGCTCAAACCGGTCCGTATTCAACCACGTCAGTACCCAGGCAAGATCCCACCGGGGTACTAGGGAACGTGAAACCGGACGTCGGAGTTCAAAGTGAGCCAGAAATTCGACAGATCCTTGCAGGCGCCTGGGTCCGGAAGACACAGGTGACGGTAGGTGTCCGCGATCATAGCGCGGTAGCCCTTGATGGCGACCGGGGCTAAGGCCCGGTCGTCGAAGAGCCACAGGAAGAACTCCGCCAGTTGGTGGGAGGCTAGGTTAGTGGGAGGGAGCCCATGGGAGGTGCACCAGGTCTGAAAGACCCTCCACTTGCCTTCGTACACCTTCCTTGTAGAGAGTCTGTGGGCTGCTGCAATTGCCGCCACTGCAGCATCCGAGAACCTCTAGCGGCGCCGGCGTGCTGGACAACCTCCAAGCGTGTAGGCGGAGGCGTTCGGGGCACGGATGGAAAAGCCTCTGACGGGGCTGCTTGAGCATCGTGGGAGGGGTAGTAAGCTCCAGAGGAGGGTCCGTCGCAAGCGCGAGGAGGTCCGTGGTCCAGCTCTTGGTCCAGTTGAAGGGGGCCACCAGCAGGAGGACCGCCGCGCATCCCAGAAGCTTCCGCAGTACCTTCGGAACGAGGACTGACGGGGGGTAGGCGTAAGCAATCAGGCCGACCCAAGGAATGGGGAGCGCGTCCACTGCCCAAGCGAGTGGATCCGGGACTGGCGAGACGTAGACCGGGAGCTGGCTGTTTCATCTGGTGGCAAACCGATCCACTAGCGGCGTTTCCCAGTGAGAGCAGAGCAGGCGAAAAATATCCGGGCGTAGGGACCGCTCCGTGGGGAGCAACTGTCCGCGACGAGACAGGGCGTCCGCAATCACGTTGAGGTGGCCAGGGATGTGGCGGGCTCGTAGGGCAATGCCTCGATCCCTGCACCAGAGGAGAAGGTGGTACAGAAGAATGCAAAGGGAGGGCGAGTGAGTGCCCCCCTGATTCTGTATGTAAGCCACCACCGTCGAGTTGTCGGAGAGCACGAGGACTTCCTGATTGGCCAAGGTCTCCTGCCAAACGTCGAATGCCAACCCAACTGCCTTCAGCTCCAGCCAGTTGACGTGATTCCCTAACAGCTCCCGAAGCCAACGCCCGAGGCCGAGAGAAATCCGGTAACAGGTGTGCGCCCCAGCCGGCCTGGCTCGCATCTGTACAGAGAGACCACCGAGGCGGCGGGGAGTGTAGGGCACCCCCGAAGCCAGCCAAGCGAGGTCCGCCCACCTCTCGAGGTGAGGACGAGCCAGAGGCGTGACAGGTACTAGATCCAACAGAGCGCCCGAGGGTCGCCAGTGAAGAAGGAGACGTAGCTGGAGAGGCCGAGCATAAAGTCTGCCCAAGGGAAGCAGGTCCGCAGCCGCACTGAGGAGGCCCAGGAGTTGAAGCCAGACCCTGGCGGTGAAGGAGGATCCCATCCCCATCGAAGTCGCTAAGTCGACGATCTTCTGTCGCCTGGCCAGAGGCAGGCGGACAAGGTTGAGGTCGGTCAGGAATTCCATCCCCCGATGTAGAAACCGTCGAGAGGGAGAAGATCGGGTTTCCCCAATTGAGTAGGAAACCTAGACGACGCAGAAGGGAAAGCAGGGCATCCCTGTCCGTCTGGAGGGCTGCGGAAACCAAGTTGCGCAGTAGAAGGTCGTCCAAGTAATTGGAGGCCGGGCTCAAGGAGCGCTGACGGAAGTAGGCTATCACGGCGTCGAGCAGTCTTGTAAACACCCACGGACTGATGTTGAGGCCGAAAGGAAGGGCGCAGAACTGGTAGACGATCCCCCCAAGTCAAACCGAAGGTACCGGCGAAACGACGGATGAATCGGGACGTGCAGATAGGCGTCTGACAGATTGAGGCTGATCGCAAAGTCCATCGGCCGGAGGGCCGCACGGAGTGTCCTGGCCGTCTCCATCCTGAAGCGAGGGGCCAAAATGAACTTGTTTAGCGCTAACGCCGGAGAGTCCTGCCGCGAAACCACCTCTGTCGCCGCTTTGGTGAGGAGGGTCGCCACTTCCCCGCGCAGAGCGTCCGCCTGTGTGCCGTCGAGCGGTTCCTGGGTCCACATGGGTGATCTGCGAAGAGGCGGAGGCGACAGGAACGAAAGTTGCAGGCCTGCGGTAACGGTGGAAAGAATCCAGGGGTCGTCCGGGAACAGCGATCTCCAAGATCGCTGAAGAGCGACAGCCGCCCGCCGACGGGAGGCCCGAGTACTGAGGGCGGGGACGGAGGCGGGGGCGAGTCAATGAGCCCGACCGCGGCCCGATCTACGGGCACCGCGGGGCCAAGCAGGGCGAGGGGCGGGGCCGGCCTGAGAAGCCTGGAATGGACGGGCCCGACCTCGTGAAGATCCGACTGTAGGAAAGGAGGGCCTGAAAGACCGCTGGGCACGACCCCCGGCCGGGCGGGGGGCGCGAAAGCGGGTCGAGGCTGGGTTAGATGCAGGCTTGGGCCACAAGTCCTTGGAAGATTCCTTAACGGTGTGCCAAGTGTCGCCGAACAGCTGAGGACCACCTAAGGGGGCTTGACGGAGCTGGGTCTTCACTGACAAGGGAAGGTCCGAGCAGAGGCGCAAAAGGGTATCCCTCCTCCAGAGGTCGCATTTGGCAGCTGCTGCCCTGGCGGTGGCGGAAGAATGGTAGGCGGACCGGTTGGCCGCTATCAGGATGGACTGCACGTCACGAAGCGGGGACTGAGCCTCCAGGTCCCACGTATCCTGTAGGCACTGCAGGGCTGCCTGGGTAGCCAGTTCCAAAACCCGAGCACGCCAGTGAGTTCCGCGCTAAGGAGGCGATCCTGTCGAGAGGCCGAGGCCACGAGTCCTGGACGAGCCTGCGGCCGCCCGCCTGTAGTAAGGCCGCCGCATCCACCGCTGGAAAAGGTATGGCGAAGGCTTGGGAGTGTCCAGCGTACCAGGCCTGGCGGAAGCTTAAGTTGATTCCCACCGGCGATCGAGCGGCGGTAAAGTATCCCGTGTCGCCGAAAGCGTCGTTACGCAGCTGGGCGGAGAAGCATCGGTGAGGTCCCGGAAGCCGGCTGGCTGCGGGAGGGACTTGCGGCGCTGGACTTGCCTCTGCGCGTCGACCATGGCCGAAGCCTGTCTCTTCGGAGGAGGCGAAGGCGGACAGACGTCGGGCGGTAGGGACTTGGCGATAAGCCTTGAAGCCTCACCCAGAGCGTGGACCGTCTGTGATCCGAGCGAAGGGCCGGCAACGTCTGACGAGGCGGAGGCCGACGAGACAGCGGAAAAGGCGGGAAGGAGAACCAGCCGCCGAGTCCTGCAAGAAGATCGCCGAGGCCGAGTCCGACGGATGAAGGCTGAGGACGTCCGGTTCCAAAACTGATCTTCTCGCGGCAAAGACGAAAGGGGCGAGCGGCTACGAGAGCGCCGCACCGCCGCGCGCGAGGTAGACGCAGCCGCCCGCGACGCACGCAAAGAGGGGCGCCGCGGCGACGGAGGGACCGTGGCAAAGCGACGGTCCACCTCGAAGTCGGGATCCGCACGCGGCAGCCGACGTGAGCGACAAACCGCGATCGGAATACCGAGGAAGTGGCCTGGTCACCCCTGGCCCGCCCGGGAGAACCGGTGCGGGGGGGGGGGGGGGGGGGGGGGGACCGCCAAGAGTCTCACCTAGCCCGCTCAGGAAGGCGGAGCGGGGAGGGGACAAATACCGGGCACGCGGCCCCCCGTCCGATGTTTCGGACCGTGGAGGACGCGCGATGTCACACCGGGCCCGCCTGGTCGATACGAGGCGGGGGGGTGGGGACAGTCTAGGGTCGCGCCAAGCCCGCTCAGGAAAGGCGGAGCGGGGAGGGGACGATTTATGAGCCCGCTGCCCCAGCTCCGAAGCCTCGGAGCGGAGGGGGGGGGGCGAGGGTCCAAGTCACACCGGGCCCGTCCGGTCGATACGAGACGGGGGGGGGGGGACAGTCTACGGTCACGCCAAGCCCGCTCAGGCGAAGCGAAGCGGGGAGGGGACAATTTATGTGCACGCGACCCCCGCTCCGACTCCTCGGAGCGTGGGGGGCGAGAGTCAACCACACCCCGGGCCCGCCCAGGCGAGACGGGGCGGGCGGGGGGGGGGGAAGAAAGCGAAGCATGCCGTGCCCGTTCGGAAAATACAGAGCGGGGAGGCAGCATTACTAACGGTCTCGAGTCACGTTCCGAAGCCTCGGTGCGTGAGCGAGAGCATTTCTTATCACGTTTACTCTCTTTCTTATGCTTGCGTTCCGTCACCCGTCCCCGCTCCGGAGACCTAGAGCCGGGGGTGGCCGACGAACGCTCATCTCTCCCAGACCGCTCGCCCGAAGCAGAGCGGGGGGTGGGAACCAAAATGGGCTCAAGCCACGCGCTAACGAAGCAGAGCGTGGGGAGCGTGACTCCGAAACTCGCCTACCCTGCTCCGAAGACTCGGAGAGGGGAGGGAGAACCTGCGAGGTAACGGTACAAGAAGGGGACTTACCTGTGGGCCGGAAAGCCCGATGCGCCGAGGGAAGTACGTCCACCCGTGGCTTTTAGGATCCCGGGGAGACAGAAGCGGGCGAGGGGACCGGTCACGCCTGTAGAAGTCCCACCTGCGCGAACACCGGTCTTCCGTCCAAGCGGCGCCACCGTCACACGTTCCGTCCGAAGCACAGCCCGAACACGGCAAGCAAGAGTCGTGTGCATCATCCGGCCACTGGAAGTCCCCGCACGGCGGCAAGTCTTCGACACAGAAGAAGCCATAAGGCCCTAAACCAACTACGCCGGCGAAGAAAGTCAACCGTGCACAAACAGCAGGGCACAAGTCACGTGCGTCGTCGAACCCCAAGGCCAAGCCAAGGGTGAACTCACAAAGTCAGAGCCGGTAAAACCGGTCGGCGCACAGGTCACAATGAGTCCAATTGTCAAAGGAAAAACCACGAATGTAGTGAGTCCAGGGCTGAATCGAAGACTCCAATTCAAGCCCACAGGCAAAAACCACTGAAACCCGTAGAACGGAGAAAGGCAAAAACTCGACCGTCCCCGGTCGAGCTATGAGTGAAACTGACGAGGTCGCCCTGTGCTCGCCGGGATAGGGTAGTAAGAGGAGGCCACCCGGGGTCATAGTGCTTGGATCCCCGGTGTCTCCTCCCCAGTTGTGTGCTACACACAATTTTTGCTGAAATCTATAGGCAATAGAGTGTATTCCCAGACAGTAATGCCATCGGTAATGTATTTTGAAAAAACAAAAGCATCAATGTCCTGTGGACATCTACAGAATGAAGCTTCTGTCATCAGTGCCCACACACAAAACATCTGCCTTAATCTAAGACTTACATATCTGCCTGGTTGTGCCCGGCCTGACCCCATGATCAGTGCAAACACACAAAACATCTGCCTTAATCTCAGACTTGTATATCTGCCTGGTTGTGGCCTGAGCCCATGATCAGTGCAAACACACAAAACATCTGCCTTAATCTCAGACTTGTATATCTGTCTGCTTCTGCCCGGCCGAAGCCCATGATCAGTGCAAACACACAATACATCTGCCTCAATCTCAAACTTACATATTTGCCTGGTGGTGCCAGGCCTGAGCCCATGGAGTTGTGACGCTTTTTCTTGAGGGAATGGTCCACCACTTTCAGACACATCTCAGAGTCTTCCAGAACCGAGCGGAAATCCTCCATGTCTGAGTCACTGTCATCACATGACCCAGGGCTCTGTGCCTATGTTTAGAATCAGACAAAAGAAAAGCATACAGACAAGTTGCTGGCTAGCACAACTACACAGAACCTTGAAATCAAGGTGACATTAGAAGAATGAAAGAGCACATACATGTATGTGGATTAGCCAATACAACTGTACAATAGTACCTGTTTAGTACAGAGTTCTGTAATTCTGACTGATTAAAAATCAAAGTACAGGGTGGGGTGGGGTGGTACAGGGGGTGGGGAGGTGGGGGGGGGGGGGAGGGGAGGCAGGGAAGTTGAGGGATGGGATGAGGTGGGGTGGTGGGTGGGAGTCTGAGGGGGTCAGGTGGGGTGGGGAGGTGGGGCATTGATTGATTGATTGATTGTACATTGCTTAACGTCCCGACAGCAACAAGGCTTTCTCAGGACGTGCCTGCACTGCTTGTGAAAAAAAAAAACTAAACAGAACATTGAATGCATGTCGCCAGCCGGTCAAATACATTAAATAAACCTAACACATGGGGCCTAAATAAAGCTAAGACCATTTAGCAACACACATCCAATATCAAGAGCTACAGGCAGTGCAGACAGTAGGGAGAGTTTTAAAAAGGCAAATACAGGTGAATGGACAAAGGGTAGACAGAAACACATGCCCCAGAATAGAGAGAAAAACCCACCCTGTGGGGCTGACCAGGGTGACCCTGGGAACTAAAAAATACCTAACCCCACCCAAGTCCCCCAGGGCAGACCCGGGTGGGGGGGGGAGGTGGGGCAGGGAGAGTGAGAGAGAGGCACCAAATGTTCACACACACTGCACGTTTACAGTTTATACTTTGCTTAGCGTGCAGACAACAGCAAAGACTAGACTCAGGACCTGACGGGTTATTATTTCAGGGACTAAACTCAAAACCTGAAAAGTTATTATATCAGGAACTAAACTCAGGACCTGACTGGTTATTATATCAGGGACTAAACTCAGGACCTGACTGGTTATTATATCAGGGACTAAACTCAGGACCTAACAGGTTATTATATCAGGGACTAAACTCAGGAGATTATATCAGGGACTAAACTCAGGACCTGACAGATTATACCAGGGACTAAACTCAGGACCTGACAGGTTAGTACATCAGGGACTAAACTCAGGACCTGACAGATTATACCAGCTCAGGACCTGACAGGTAGGGATTAAACTCAGGACCTGACAGGCTATTACATCAGGGACTAAACTCAGGACCTGACGGTCAGTTAGTTAGTTGGGCTTAACGCCGAGTAGGCAACTAAGGCCATCTCATGGCGGGATGGGTAAAAATCTGGCCAGTCAGACTAAAAGAAAGGTCTTAAGACAAGATGTAAATATATCTTTAAAATATTTCAGGCTAAAATGCCGCACAGGTCTTTAAAGGAAACATCTACAGACTCTCAAAAAGGTCAACATAATAGAATATGAATGCTCAAATCTTATTAAAATATTGCACTCTCTCTGAAAACTGAAGATCTTGTCCGGGGGTACATCCCAGAACAAAACCTGCAAGGAGTCTGCTGTGAAGTGTTTATATCTTGTGTCAATTAGATTGGCACAAGACAGCAAAAAGTGTTTAACAGAATACTACTCGTCGCAGGCATAACACCATGGACACTCCTCCTGTTTTAGTAAATAAGAGTGCGTAACATACATGTGCTCGATATGGAGCTGAGCAAGGACAGTCTCCTCACGGCAGCTGCAGCAGTAAGATAGACTGTCAGACACCTTAGGAAGCGCTTCATGCTGCTTGTTAGCTTCCTCTTTGTCCCACTCGGACTGCCACTCATGGGATATGTACGCACTAATCACAGGTTTAAAATCACTGTAAACAGTCTGTGCGTCAGGAACAAGGTTGTTGCGGGCATTGTTGGCAGCAGAATCTGCGATCCTGTTGCCTTCGATGCCCACATGCCCTGGGATCCAAATAAAAATGAAGTCATAATAATAGTCTGTCATCAAGTCTGCGTTGAGCTCTCTAGTATGCACCAGCAGTGGGTGGTCTGTTCCTGCGCCCTGAAGGGCCTGCAGGGCAGAAAGAGAGTCAGACAGAATCAGGAAGTTCCTTTCCTTAGACCGATAAGCATGTTTGAGTGCCAGCAGAACCGCCTGCAGTTCTGCACTAAATACAGATGAATGGTCTGGGAGGTGGTGCTTAAATGGGCGTCTAGGATGGCGAGAGGACGCTGTGGCCGGAGCCACTCTCCCATCCTCAGACTTTGACTCATTCGTATAAATACAACAATAGCCAGGAAAACTTGAAAGGAGTTCATTGAGGCTCTGTTGGTATATGGCTGGGGGAGTAGAGTCCTTCTTGTGGGCGGTCAAGTCCAGCAAGATGTCAGGAACTGGTAAGAGCCAGGGTGGAGTGATGTGTTGCAGAGATTCTGAAACTTTGTCCAGGTCCACTCCGGCCACCTGCAGATGAGGTCAGACGGAAGGAAAGTGGACGGACAGCTCCTGGATGGGTATCGTAATCTCTGCAAACGGCGGTTTAATAACACAATCATAGGCAGGATTGTCTGGATGGGCCTTCAGTTTCAGAACATAGCTGAGCATGAGGCGGGTGCGGCGGAGCTTGAGAGAAGGCTCCCCTGCCTCGGCATACAGACTAGGAACTGGAGACGTCCTGAAGGCCCCCAGACATATCCGCAGACCTTGATGGTGGATTGTGTTCAGATGCTGTAGAACAGACTTGAAAGCTGAGCCATATACCACAGAGCCGTAATCCAGTTTGGACCGAACAAGGGCCTGGTACAGTCGAAGTAAGACAATGCGGTCTGCACCCCAGTCTGTACGACCAAAGACACAAAAAACATCGAGAGCCTTCTGACAAGAGGTTCTAAGGTAATTAATATGGTTGCGGAAGGTCAGTCTTTTGTCAAAGATGACCCCAGAAACTTTGCCTCCTCGGCCACCTTAATTGGCACACCAGCAATGCTCAGGCTAGGTTCTGGAAAAACATTTGTCTGGTTAGTAAAATGCACACAGTCTTGGTAGTTGGAGGTGGAAAACTTGAATCCGTTGAGAGACACCCACCCTTGGATGCGATCAACGCACAGTTGCAAGCGCCTCCCATGGGACGCATGTCCTCAACCTCATGCGCACAAAGCAAAGTCGTCAACAAACAAAGAGCATTCAGAATCATCCTTGATAGCCTTTACAATGTTATTAATTTTAATACCAAATAAAACAGGAGATAGAATGCTGCCCTGCGGGACACCTATCTCCTGTTCAAAGGAGTTGGAGAGGGTGGAGCCCACACAGACATGAAACGACCAGTTAGACAACAAAAAAAAAAATGGAATAAAAACGGGCAGGTGGCCTTTAAAACCCATGTCCAACAAGTCAGACATTATACCATACTTCCAAGTAGTGTCATATGCCTTCTCAAGATTGAAGAAAATAGCATAGACATGCTGCTTGTTGACAAAAGCATCTCGAATAAACGATTCAAAGTGGACTAGATGGTCAGTTGTACTATGGAAGTGCCGGAAACCGCACTGGAGGTCTGTGATGAGACCCTGTGACTCAAGATGCCACACCAGGTGGGCGTTGACCAGGTGTTCCATAGTTTTACATAAACATGATGTCAAAGCGATTGGCTGGTAGTTGCCTGGGTCGGAATGATCCTTACCCCGATTTGGATCGGCACAACCACAGCCTGGCGCAAAGATGGTGGAAAATGGCCAGGTATCCAGATGTAGTTAAAGGCCTTGAGAAGTACGAGGAGCGACTTATGAGGCATATGCGTTAGGAGCTGATAGTGGATGGTATCTAGTCCAGCACAGGACCTGATGGGTTATTATATCAGGGACTAAACTCAGGACCTGACAGGTTATTATATCAGGGATTAAACTCAGGACCTGACTGGTTATTATACCAGGGACTAAACTCAGGACCTGACAGGTTATTCGGGGACTAAACTCAGGACCTGACAGGTTATTATATCAGGGACTAAACTCAGGACCTGACAGGTTATTATATCAAGGAGTAAACTGAGGAACTGACAGGTTATTTTATCAGCGCAAAAGTCATATCACAGGTCATGCCAAAAGCAACATGCTTGTAATGCACATGTCAAAATACATGAATGACAGGTGCACAACAAACACAAACGTTTAATTATGGAATCCACAACAGTAAAATACCAATACTCCCCTTGCTGGACACTTAGGGACAAGTCAAAACTAAATATATAAACTAGTAGTATATATCAGCAAAGCTGTAAGGACTGGTTGAAAAGTACATGTTGAGTTACCCCTGTTGGCGATTCAAGCAGGAAACACCTAGACAAAAAGTGCATGCTGACAGCCAAAGGCTTGTCCCCCTTTGTACATGCAGGAAACACCTAGACAAAAAGTACATGCGGCCAGCCAAAGGGTTGCCCCCCTTTGTACATGCAGAAAACACCTAGACAAAAAGTGCATGCGGCCAGCCAAAGGCTTGTACATGCAGCCACCAACTCCAGATTGCTCAGGGATTAAATATGGAGCATGGACGTATGCAGAAAAACCTGAGCCACTGACCGGTTTGTGCTTCAGTTTGTCCCTGGCAGCCCTCTTGCTGATGGCATCCTTGAGAATGCTGGATCCTTTCAGTTGGAATTCATCATCAAACTCCAAGTCATCCACAGGCTCCCAGTGCAACACCTCTTCTGTGGCATCCTCGCTGGCTGTTGGGTACATCATCTGCAACACAGGTCACAAGGCACACTGTCCCACGAGCTGTACACTCACCTACACTCATTTCTATCGTCAGGTTAAAACTGAAACTTTTCTACCCTCCTTTCATAATACACATGTACTTCTGTAGCCAATGTTGTCATGTGATTAGATGTTTAAAAAAAAAATAGCATCACAATCTGTGTCAGTAAGTTCATGCCCCTTATGCATAAACGAACAACTCTTCTGAGCACAAAGGAGGAGAGCAGAAACATCTTTCATTTTGTGACATTGAAACTTGACCAGTGAATTAAGCCCCTTTGTCCAGCGGCCTTCACCCTTTATTGCAGGGAGCACATCTCTTGAAGTTTAATGTTGAGACTAACATGGAAAACAGCATGTGGTCCTGACCTGATATGGATCCCAGGCATTTTCTGAGAAAGACCCTGTGCTGTTGTGTGGATCCTCATCAGCCGATGTCATCACTTCATCCATAGGCGCTGTTTCATACTCATCTGAAAAACATTGTTCAAAATAAAATGCTTGATCACATTTAGTGCTGTAGGATGTTAAACATTAAAAGGTCAGTCAGTCAGTCACATGACTACATCTTTGAAGCAATTAAACAGTACTGCAATTATCATTTTGTTTTATCAGTTTCAAGGATAGCAAACACATCACTGCTGGAGCGCAGCGCACAACACCCACATGCACCAAGCACTGATCCTCATGACCCCCTGCAGATGTGGGGGGTTCATGACAAATTATACTTCATGCTGGCCTCGTTAATATCTGTGTGCTTCAGTTCAATGACAAAGAGCCCCTGCCATCCAAGGAACATGGATACAAAGTGTTGTCAGCAAGAGGAATAGATCCTCATGAGCCCCTGCAACTGAGGTGGCCCATGAGGATTCGTGTCTCATGCTGTTTACTTTTTCTCAGCAGCGAAGGTGATCAAACCGTGATACCTGAAGGAAATCTGGTTAATGAAATTGAGATGACCAGCTAACCTGTTGTCTCTGATTCCGACTCTGTCAGTGAAGAAATGGGACATCCTGACCTCATCTGTTCCAACGGAGAAGCGATCAATGTCCTTGACATCAAACTGTCTTCATCCTCTTCTGTGGACACGGCAACTTTGGTTGCTGATGATTTTGATGTCTGACTGTCAGTAGCACTTGATGACGATGAATATTTCAGCTTGCGCTTCGTTGCACGGGGTGAGGTCTGTTCACACACGGAGTATGCCCGCTGAAATACCCTGTTCCTGCGGCGAGGGAATGTGGACGCGTGTGTAGGTGAGAGGAACAGCGATGCGCTGGAAGAGTCTGTGTCAGTCTGCGGGTGGAGTCTGTCGATGGCACTTTCTGAGGTAGAGAGAGGTTGGAAGTCTATCTTCTTCAAGTCCTGGAACCCAACCACACTCCACGGTCTGTCTTTCTTGCTGCGGGGACCTGTCTGCTTGCGTAGGCGAGCGCTGTCTAGGGCAACAGGTGAGCTGATGAAGGCCCTCACATCCTCACTACTGTTGTTGGCCGTGGAGTCCAAGTTGATGACACTGTCAAACAGGGTTTCATCTGCATCATCTGTGGCTGTAGAGAACTCCTCCGCAGCACTGTCATCACTGTTCTCACTGCTGGCATCACACGAGCTCTCGATGCTGCTGGTCTCTGTGCACACAGTCTGCGTCTGCTTAGAGGGCGAGGCACGTTTTTCTGGTGATCCAGAGGCTGTGGCTCGGGGAGGGGTTTTAACCAAATCCTCTGCATGATCAATCAGGTACTTGATCTTGTCCTTAGACTCCATGGCACTGTCCGACTCTGACAGGTGATCAGAGATGATGTCCTGATCGGGGGTGGCATCAGCAACAGCACCAGCATCGGCTTCATCGCTGCTCTCCAACCAGGACTTGACAGTGATATCCTCGTGGCTGCCAGATCTTGCTGCTGTCTGGTCCACGCTCACCTTCTTGATGACCTGAGGGTGCTTGGGGGACATCTTGTCATCGGTGGTGTTGCCATCATCTGTAGTTTTATCGGTGGAATCCAGGTCCACGTGCGTCATGCAGTAGTAATCCTGCCTCACACCCCCCGTGGTCGGAATGGTCATCTTCTCCCCTAGGGGGCTGTCACTAGCCACCTCACACAGCCCAGCGTAGCGATACTCCAGGGCAATCTGCTGCAGCTCTGTCTCATCGTTGGACTGGCTCTCGCTGCTGTAGCCGATGTCCTTGGGCTCGTGCTGGGCCTTCACCACTGGGTCCACCTCCCCGTCGCTGCTCATGCTCATGGACAGATCAGCTTGGCCCCTAGGGGACACCCCAGGAGGGGAGTCCCCGAGCTTGGACTCGGTCTCACTTATGTTGGCGCTGTCACCGCTGCTGCGATCCAGAAAACTGATCAGCTTGGGGGATCTGAGCGCTGGCAGACCGACGCCCAGCGGACTAAGGGGGTCGGCCTCGCAATGCTCCGTGCGCGCCCCGATAAAGAGCAGACTGTCGTCACTCAGCTCGATGAGGCTGCCATTGCTGCTGCTCAGGATGCTGGTGTCTCCCTGGAGGTCATGGTCACTGCCGGCACCATAAGACTCATCAAGGGTGGGGAGGTTGAAGCTGCTGAAGTTGAAGGTGGATCCATACAGGCCCTGTAACACATGGAAACACACTTGAGGATCTTGCAGTCAGCAGTATGCATCTCAAAACTAAAATATCGGTCATTACAAGAATATTAACACCCTTGTCCTGAAGTTAGACATTACAAGATTATCAGCACCCTTGTCCTGAAGTTAAACTTAAAGTCGATCCACATGGGCCCAGCCCTGCCCTGGAACATGTGGAGACACACTTGACAATCTTGTAGTCAACAGTAAGCATCTCAAAAGTACAATATAGGTCATTAAAAGTGAAGTCAAGGTTGATACACAAAGGTCCTGTCCTGAAATACACTGACAGACTCACCTGAGGATGTTGCAGGTAAACAGTTCAAAAGAAAAATATATGACACCGCAAGAATGTTAGCCACCTTGTGCTTGTACTAGTGATGGAGCCTATGGCCTCATGCATAAGGGAGTTAAAACGTCCTGATAAGTCATTTGAATCCTAGCTGTCAATGCTCATGCATACCGCTGCCTGCTCTATGGCTAACCCAAAGGTACGCCTTCGGAACCAACCCTCTAAGGTCTTCTGTACTGAACTGAGCAGTGCAAACCACCCTAGAAAATGTAAGGAAAAGAGAGCTGTTTCCATTCATACATTGATCCCAGAGAACCAAAACAAAAAGAAATCTGGGAGAAGACAGAGCAACCATGACAGGAGTAGTGCCTGACACCCAGGGTACTGCCTGACACACAGAGTAGTGCCTGACACTCAGAGTAGTGCCTGACACTCAGAGTAGTGCCTGACACTCAGAGCGGTGCCTGACACTCAGAGCAGTGCCTGACACTCAGAGCAGTGCCTGACACTCAGAGCAGTGCCTGACACTCAGAGTAGTGCCTGACATTCAGAGTAGTGCCCGACACTCAGAGTAGTGCTTGACACTCAGAGCAGTGCCTGACACCCAGAGTAGTGCCTGACGCACTACCCTGGCATATATTGCACTTTAACCTTTCAGCAGTCATAAGCGTTTTCGGTCGAGGTTATTCCTTTAGGAGTGGGGGGTCCAGCAGGAATCACCTGGGCTGGAAGCACTAACGACCACCACACAGTTAACCATCACGGGGGAACAACCGCCTGGTGTGTTGTGTCGGGGCATACAGACTAACTGCAGGCATATTGGCCTTGGTCTCCCGAGCTCTCCGGAAGAGCTACATGTGTAGAAAAGCGCACTGCTCAACTTCATCGTGGAAGCACCAGTACAAATAAGCGCTACCAATGTTTAGAAAAGCGCACTGCTTACCTTCATCTTAGAACCACCAGTACTAAAAGGCGCTGCCAACTGAATGTTCTGCAAAGTCGGCGTTACTAACGCAATACAAGAGCAGGACCAGAAGAGCTAATAACAACGGACGACTGCCTTTTTCTTTAAAAAAAAAAAGAAGAAAGAATCCAACTGTCCGCAGTTTCTTCCTCAACAGGGAACCAATGGACACTAGATGACAGAGCTCAGATCACCAGGTTTCCTGCCATCCGCCTCAAGTCACGCCAGGAAGGAAAGACGCGCGAGACCAACGCCGAGACCAACGCCGCTTAGCTCTCACCCCCACCCACCCACCCTCCAAAGCCAAAGCTACGCCCCCCCCCCCCCGCCCCCCATACACATACACATCCCCACCCCCCTCCCCTTTCGTCACTGAATGTTTTTGTTTGTTGGAGGATTGAAGCGAATACACGAGGTAGAGATTCTCATGAGCCCGCGAGGCTGCAGGGAGTGACAATCAATGCATCAGTATTGCAGACGACAGGCCGGACAAACAGCTACAAACGTCCCTCCCCGCGCTAAAAACTGACCTACATAATATAATGCCCAACTGGCATGAGTGACCGTCAGAACGATTCTCTACTACAGACACCTTCTACCCTAAACATTGTTTGGAAAAGAGCGCTTAGTAAGTTGTAACATACTCTATATCTATATATTATAAAATAAGTCAGAGAGTTCAATGTTGTTTGGAAAAGCGCTGAAACGTACTCTACATCTATACATGTGTATTATACAGGGAGTCTGACAGCTGAAATCAGACGTGCAAACAAAGGCGCCACAGCCTGTTTTATAATAATAATAATAATAAAGGAGATCTGTTAAGCGCTTATTCTAAAAGTAGCTATAAGCGCTGATACAATAAAAAAAACAAAAACAACTAAAAGCTAACACACCTGCACACACACAAACACTCACACACACCCCAACAGACACATACACAGCCTGTTTTGTATTTAAGTAGGAAATGGCTTAAGGAGTAAAGGATAAAGCTTGTGCGTGACAGCACTGACTACCGTTAGACAGCACCGACTACCGTTAGACTACCCCCCCCCCCCCCCAAATCCCTAAAAGGAGCTCCTTTATGGTGTCAACAACAGCACACACGCCAGCGGCTTATCAGCAAATTTGGTTTCGGGGAAACCTTGCAGGTCTTCTTGACTGCTGATCAACACTGCCCCCTCAGCAAAACCAATAACCACGCAGCCGGCAAAATATTATTACTTCCCCCTACTCCATGTATCCTTGAACCGCTCACCATGCACCCCCCCCCCCCCCCCCCCCCCAAGCACCCCTGCCACCTCCACACCCTCTCTCTCTCCCCTGGAGCCTGCATAGCAAAATCAAATGTTTGAGACAGCAGAATACAGGTACACACACTGTGTGATATTTGTACATGCGATGCGATCTTTAAACCCGATACTGCAGCTAGCCGCCAACTGTATTTCTGACGTCATTGTAAATTTAACATCCATCTGTACACAAAACACAGTTTGATACAAAATAATATTTATGGGCAACAAGAGGCACAGCTACTCAGGAGCCCCTATGAGGATTTGTGCCTATTGGGTTCGGGTTTAGATTGTTGTGGGATTATGAGGATTTGTGCCTCTTGGGTTCAGGTTTAGATTGTTGTGGGATTATGAGGATTTGTCCCTCTTGGGTTCGGGTTTAGATTGTTGTGGGATTACGAGGATTTGTGCCTCTTGGGTTCGGGTTTAGATTGTTGTGGGATTATGAGGATTTGTGCCTGTTGGGTTTGGGTTTAGATTGTTGTGGGATTATGAGGATTTGTGCCTGTTGGGTTAAGGTTTAGATTGTTGTGGGATTATGAGGGTTTGTGCCTGTTGGGTTCGGGTTTAGATTGTTGTGGGATTATGAGGGTTTGTGCCTGTTGGGTTAAGGTTTAGATTGTTGTGGGATTATGAGGGTTTGTGCCTGTTGGGTTCAGGTTTAGATTGTTGTGGGATTATGAGGATTTGTGCCTGTTGGGTTCGGGTTTAGATTGTTGTGGGATTATGAAAATTTGTGCCTGTTGGGTTCGGGTTTAGATTGTTGTGGGATTATGAAAATTTGTGCCTGTTGGGTTCGGGTTTAAATTGTTGTGGGATTATGAGGATTTGTGCCTGTTGGGTTCGGGTTTAAATTGTTGTGGGATTATGAGGATTTGTGCCTGTTGGGTTCGGGTTTAGATTGTTGTGGGATTATGAGGATTTGTGCCTGTTGGGTTAAGGTTTAGATTGTTGTGGGATTATGAGGGTTTGTACCTGTTGGGTTCAGGTTTAGATTGTTGTGGGATTACGAGGATTTGTGCCTGTTGGGTTCGGGCTTAGATTGTTGTGGGATTACGAGAATTTGTGCCTGTTGGGTTCAGGTTTAGATTGTTGTGGGATTATGAAAATTTGTGCCTGTTGGGTTCGGGTTTAAATTGTTGTGGGATTATGAGGATTTGTGCCTGTTGGGTTCGGGTTTAAATTGTTGTGGGATTATGAGGATTTGTGCCTGTTGGGTTCGGGTTTAGATTGTTGTGGGATTATGAGGATTTGTGCCTATTGGGTTCGGGTTTAGATTGTTGTTCGAGTATGAAAATTTGTGCCTGTTGGGTTCGGGTTTAGATTGTTGTGGGATTATGAAAATGTGTCCCTGTTGGGTTCAGGTTTAGATTGTTGTGGGATTATGAAAATTTGTGCCTGTTGGGTTCGGGTTTAGATTGTTGTGTAGCCGCGGTGAAGGCGTTGTGCAGGAGCACTGTGCACAGCTAGTAGCTTTCAGTAATAAAGTAAAACAGAAACAATATGATCAGACACTACAGAATCAATGACATGTTTTGTCCAACCTAAAGATTGAATTACTCGCACACAACGAATATGGCTGTTTACTTCACACAACGAATATGGCTGTTTACTTCACACAACGAATATGGCCGTTTACTTCACACAACAAATATGGCTGTTTACTTCACACAACGAATATGGCTGTTTACTTCATGCTGACATTTCTAGCGCACCTTGGCCTTTTGCCCTTAACCCCTTCACCACTGGAAAATGAGTACACCAGCCGACTGCACGAGGCAAAGAACCTCAGAAGTGTGGGCACATCAAGTTCTTTGCCTCTTGCTGACCCTATACATATCGTGTTCCTTGAACTGATGGGATTATTCCATACTGACAATGCCCTGCTGTCAAACTGATGGGATTATTCCGTGCTGACAATGCCCTGCTGTCAAACTGATGGGATTATTCCGTGCTGACAATGCCCTGCTGTCAAACTGATGGGATTATTCCGTGCTGACAATGCCCTACTGTCAAACTGATGGGATTATTCCGTGCTGACAATGCCCTGCTGTCAAACTGATGGGATTATTCCGTGCTGACAATGCTCTGCTGTCAAACTGATGGGATTATTCCGTGCTGACAATGCCCTGCTGTCAAACACAATTTTGCGTCCACTGGCAGTGAAAGGGTTAATCAGCCTATCAACAGCATGACGTCAGTGTCGTGCGATATTACAGGTACACTGGCAATAAAGGGGTTAATCAGCCTTTCGGACGGCGTATCAACAGCATGACGTCAGAGTCGTGCGACATTACAGGGACACTGACAATATGTGTGTGTTTTGTGCGAACGCTGTTTAGTCTTGTGGCTAACCTACTTATTACCCAGCTGCAAGACTCACATTCAATATGTGTGTGTTATGTACTTATTACCCAGCTGCAAGACTCACATTAATATGAGTGTGTTATGTAGTTATTACTTATTACCCAGCTGCAAGACTCACATTCAATATGTGTGTGTTATGTACTTATTACCCAGCTGCAAGACTCACATTCAATATGCGTATGTTATGTACTTATTACCCAGCTGCAAGACTCACATTCAATATGTGTGTGTTATGTACTTATTACCCAGCTGCAAGACTCACATTCAATATGCGTATGTTATGTACTTATTACCCAGCTGCAAGACTCACATTCAATATGTGTGTGTTATGTACTTATTACCCAGCTGCAAGACTCACATTCAATATGCTATGTTATGTACTTATTACCCAGCTGCAAGACTCACATTCAATATGTGTGTGTTATGTACTTATTACCCAGCTGCAAGACTCACATTCAATATGCGTATGTTATGTACTTATTACCCAGCTGCAAGACTCACATTCAATATGCGTATGTTATGTACTTATTACTTATTATCTGGGTTACTCTGGGCGCGTGTGTTGGTGGCTGTATAAGCAAACACGTAGACTCTTACTGACTGCAGCTCGGACAGGTAAAATGGCAAACTGCTATTCCTACCGCTAGTTAATGCCAATTCCACATCAGTCCTCTCTCCCACGACGATGAACTCCCCCTCTCCCGCTCCTGGCCCCACAGGCCATCCATCATATTGACCTGGTATCGTTTGGTCGGGCACGCTTCTCTTCCTCTTGTCCGCCCGCAACTTTCTGGCGACCCGCACTGGCAATCAATAGCAATCTGGCCGGGACACAGCCCGCTTCATTGCACCAACATCCTTCAGCCCGGCAGCTACAATGGAATTCGTTCCACCAAGGACTTCATTATCTTATTCAACCCCCTGTTGCAGGAGATGGATTGACCATAATAATTCAAGGGTAGTGCCAGATTAGCTTGAAGCCGACAGGCGCCAAGCTAATCTGGCACTAAGCTTGAATTATCATGGTCGATCCATCTCCTGCTGTAGTGCGTCAGGGCTGAATGGGTTAAATCTCTCTCTCCCTCTCTCTCTCCCCCCCCCCCCACCCCCCCCCCCCCCCCCCCGTGTACTTGCGTGACCTCGGACCCCTTGCTTTGACTGATCTACCACCTCCCTTTTTGTCAACAAACCAGAACGCTGTTGCATGCGTACTTGGAAGATAATGGGTAGACCATCAAAACCGATGATGTCGTCATTGTGCATGACTTTTACTTGGAAGATAAAGCTACTGCAAACCTCGACACATTGTAAAAGACGGCATGACCAATAAAAAGCTGAATAAAAGTGAATTTTCCAACGTTCTCATGCACTGAAAGTAACGCAATATAGGGCACTGAAAGTGACGCAATGTGACGCAATATAAGGCACTGAAAGTGACGCAGTCTAATGCACTTAAAGTGACGCAATAATAATGCACCCGTTCAGCCCCGGTACATTACAACTGGAGATAGAACGACAATGGCCGCTCACATATACTGCCTAAACCATTTCCAATCTACGTCCAGATAACACCTGGAATTTTAAAAAATCAAATTATTTCTAATGTTAGCATTTTACATCCCCCCCCCCCCCCAAAGGCCCCAGGGTGATTGAACCTGCTAACATTAGAAACACTATCAGACGACCGATGACCAGTTACACCAAACGCCGAATCAATCCTTTCTAATGGAGGTAGGCGGAGTTGATACATGCTGCCGGATATTACCGATTAACTGCCCCAGGCAAGACAGACTGACGTTGACCTTCACACACGCATACATACTGCTCCCTTGTAAGTGATTGATTGTACATTGCTTAACGTCCCGACAGCAACAAGGCTTTCTCAGGACGTGCCTGCACTGCTTCGGGGGGAAAAAACCACAAAACAGAATATTGAATGTATGTCGCCAGCCGGTCCAATACGTTAAATAAACATACGACATGGGGCCTAAATAAAGCTAAGACCATTTAGCAACACACATCCAATATCAAGAGCTACAGGCAGCGCAGACAGTAGGGAGAGTTTAAAAAAGGCAAATACAGGTGAATGGACCAAGGGTAGACAGAAACACATGCCCCAGAGTAGAAGGGAAACCCACCCTGTGGGGCTGACCAGGGTGACCCTGGGAACTAAAAAGTAATCAACCCCACCCAAGTCCCCCAGGGCAGACCCGGGTGGGGTTGCTCCCTTGTAAGGCTCCCTTGTAAGAAGTTAGTCTCATAATAATAATAATAATAATGTACATTTATATAGCGTTTAACCTCCAAATGAATGGTGCTCTAAGCGCTTTACAAGATCAAAAATCACAGAAC
Organism: Semisulcospira habei; assembly: GCA_036245525.1. Taxonomy (NCBI): domain Eukaryota; kingdom Metazoa; phylum Mollusca; class Gastropoda; family Semisulcospiridae; genus Semisulcospira; species Semisulcospira habei. Next base: position 148,251,740 of record BTPG01000004.1, read on the forward strand.
AAATAGTACAAGAAATAAATGTTACAAAAACTGAAGTGACACATATCAAAACAGGGCCGGATCCAGGGGGGGTGGGGGTGGGGTCCATGGACCCCCCCCCCCCCCCCCCCCCGCGCCTTCCCCCATAAAAACTACAACATAAAACTTTGATACACTGAAGGATGATATTTGCTCACCTTGGTGATAAAAACAAAATAACGCCATACTCAAAACAGTCAAAACTCACCTCTTTCAACAGTTCTAGCACTATATCACCACACTCCCCACCCTAAGTCGACTGTCGTAATGTATTTCACTTTTTGTAGTACGCGAGCCGTTGTCTAAGCGTGCGCATGCGTGCATGAGTTGTGAGTGCGCGCTTAGAGTTATAATTATTGTAAGATAAGCGCATTATAAATACCGTACTTAATTATTAATAATAATTATAATAATAATAATACATAGTTTTTATATAGCGCCCTTCCCCACGAACAGCAAGCTCGGAGCGCTTTACAGCACATAAAAAATAAAAAATAAAAATTAAAAAGGAGAAAAATTAGAACGCACTCACTCTTTAAATAAACATCTGCTCGCACCATGTAGGCGCATTCCTAACACGAAACACACACACACACGCACACACACACACAGCCTATCTACATGGGGAAACAACCAACATTTCCAGGCAGCACATCCAGACTAAGCTAATCTTGATATGCTACCTGGAAAAGATGGGTCTTCAAATTTGTTTTGAAGGTCAACAGGGTAGGGGAAAGACGGACATGCAGTGGAAGTGAGTTCCAGACGTGAGGGGCCTGATAACTGAAAGAACGGGCACCAGCAGTTTTTAGGCTGACTCTGGGCTGAACGAGCAGTTTTTGTGAGCTTGAGCGTAGACTTCTACTAGGATTGTGTGATGCAAGGGAAGAAGACAGATATGCAGGAAGCGTATTGTCATAGTGTTTGTATGCCAAAGTGGCCAGCTTGTACTCTATTCTCTGTTTGACAGGTAGCCAGTGGAGATGCTTTAGCAGTGGTGTGACATGATCAGTGCGTTTTTTGCGAAGGACTAACCGGGCTGCATTATTCTGGATACGCTGAATGCGAGTGAGTTGATCAGATGAGATACCAGCAAGGAGGGAATTACAGTAATCTAGACGGGACAGAATGAGAGAGCATACGAGCTGGGCAGTAGCCTTTTCTGTCAAAAAGCGTCTGATCATGCCTATTCTGCGGAGCTCCAGGTAGGCAGTGCGGCAAAGATGGCTAACCTGTTTTTCCATCGATAAACTTGAATCCAGGAATACACCCAGATTTTTTACATCGGATTTGAAAGAAATGTCTTGGCCACCTATGGAAATATGATCACTGCTGGAGGCGGATGTTCTAGCTCGAGTACCAACAAGCATGCTCTCTGTTTTGTCATCATTTAACTTGAGTCTGTTGCAAGTCATCCAGTCTTTGACTTCAACTATACACTTCTCCACATCGGAGACAATGGTCTGCAGGATGGTCAGACTTAGAGACCTGAGTGTCATCAGCATACTTGTGATACTCACAGCTATTCTGGCTGATGATTCGGAAAACTGGTTTAGTGTACAGAGAGAACAGCAGAGGACCCAAAACTGACCCCTGTGGGACACCATACTTCAAAAGCACAGGCTGAGACATGATCCCATTCACACATACAGACTGATATCTTTCAGAAAGGTAAGACCTGAGCCATGACAGCGCTGGACCGGAATACCAAAAGACGCGGGTAGGCGTTCTAAAAGAATCCCATGATCCAGCGTGTCAAACTTTGCTTTAGGTTTCTGTTTCAGGTGGTTAATTTTTCCCAAAATTTTTTGGACCCCCCCCCCCCCCCAAAACATGTAAATGATCCGGCCCCTGCAAAAGCTGACACTCACACATACACACACACCGTTACAAGAACAGTTACTGCCAAAGATTGCTAACGCACTGAAAATGCATCTAACTATATGCATAAGAAAACAGATAGGTGTTGAGCAGTGATTTAAAAGCAGAGTTGGGGCATGTCTGACATGGGCTTGAAGGTCGTTCCAGGTGACTGGACCGAAATAAGAAAAGGCACTCTGGCCCTGGATAGACTTCTTTCACCTAGGAACCCTGAAAATACGCGTGACTGATGCTGAACGGAGGGAACTTGAAGGCGTGTAAATATGAACCAGGTCGGACAAATATGGGGCAGCAGAACCGGTAATAGCATTGTAACAAATATCAGACACCTTGTACACAATTCTTTCAGATACAGGCAGCCAGTGCAGGTCAACAAGTAAGGGTGTTATGTGCTCTGCTCACATTTCGGTACTCTGTAAATTAATCGGGCAGAGCAGTTCATAACTCTTTCAAGTTTATCAAAAAGATTGTGAGGAACACCAGTAAAAAGGGAATTACAAAAATCAATGCGTGAAAGAACAAGGGAGGTAACAAGCGTTTTAGTTGATTCGGTAGTGAGAAGGTGTCGAACTGAACTGATCTTTCTCAATCCAAAGAAGGAACATTGACAAACCTTGTTGACATGCTCTCTCATGGTCAGCCTATTGTCAACGATAACACCAAGATTACGGGCCGACTCGGAAAAGGGGATACTGTTCTGATCGAGTCTGGGAGATCAGTGGAGGCTGAACAAGAAAATCTTAAGGCCTCAGTTTTGTCACTATTCATTTGCATTTTGTTCTGTGTGGTCCAATTCTGAACGTCTGTGACACAGGACTCTAAAGACTGGAACATCTGACTAACATGTTTGCACTGGGCACTGGTATACAGCTCTGTATCATCAGCATAAAAATATTGAGAAACAGAGCGAAATTTGATAAAACTAGATAAAGGCCGGGTATACAATGTGAAAAGGATCGGCCCCAATACAGAGCCTTGGGGAACACCGTACACAAGCTCCATGTGATCGGACTCTAAACACAGACACTACTTGCTTTCTTCCAAAAAGGCAAGACTAAAAAAAAGTGTAAAGCTTTTCAATGTCATTTCGACCATCATGAGCACATGAGAAGTCACAATGCATAGGTTGGTCCTTTCTTTGACATTCGCCAAAATGTCCAATATTTAGCATACTGTGGCAAAAAATACTGGTGCTTAGCTTTCTTTGAGCTAGAAAAATCCACTCTCCTCCCTACTTTGCTCTGACATTTTGTATTTTGAGACTTTATTGACCGACACAACACCCCCCCCCCCCCCCCCCCCAAAAAAAAAAAAAAAAAAAAAAAAAAATTTTTTTTTTTTTTTTTTTTTAGTAAAATCGTAAATTTTAGGCATTAATCGTATTTTCGTATTTTGAAAAAAAAAATCGTAAAAATACGCCCAAAAATCGTAGGCCGAGGAATGCGTAATTTTCCTAGATTGCCAATGTTTAAGGAGTCTGTTGACTCCATTGACGCTTTTTTGTGTCGTTTCGAGGCTCACGCGCAGGCGTTGAGTTGGCCTTCTGCCAACTGGCCCGTTTTACTTTCGTCTGTGCTAGAAGGTCAGGCCTCGAGTCTTTACCATAGCTTGAACGTTTCGGGGAACGTAGATTACGAGACTTTGAAGGAGTGTCTCTTGCAGAAGTTCCAGTGTAGTGCGGAGGGTTTTAGAGAACGCTTGAGAGCTTGTCGGCCAGAGACAGGGGAATCGTTTGTGTCGTTTGGCAAACGATTGTCCCATTTGCTCGTACGTTGGGTCGAACTGTCAAAGATCGACCACACGTACGAAGCAATATTCGATCTCATGTTGGCTGAACAGTTCTTTGGTAGCGTTTCCAAGGATCTAGCGGTATTCTTGAGGGAGCGTAACCTCAAGACGACGGACGAGTTAGTACAGAACGCGGAGGCTTTTCGGATGGCGCATCCTACGAAAAACCTCGCGCGTAGGACCGAGACACCGCCAGTCGGGTTGGTCGCTGCTAACACGACTGGGGGTTACCGGGGCATCAATACCTTACGTGGAGCCCAGCTGGTTAATGGGAGAGGTACTTTGCGTTTCCGACGCGGTGATCGAGGTATCAGCAGTAGCGGTCGCGATCCGTACGCACGAGGAGAAACATCTGGTCGTGGGTATGGTCGTGGTCGTATGGCGAATTCGGACACTCAGTGTTTTGCGTGTCATGCATACGGTCATTTTAGTCGTGACTGTCCTAGCAGTAGTTCAGGGGCTCAGTGTTTCACCTGTCAGGGGTACGGCCATCTAGCTCATCAATGTCCTAACAGTCCTGGTATGGTGGAGGGGGCGGAGCAGCCCACTCACATGGCCAGTTTTGCAGTCCCAGTCGGGGAGGAACCACAGCTGGGCGCAGTGTGTTCAGCTGACGGAGGTGGTTGCCTATCGCTGGTGGATGGGGTTGTTAATGGATGTCTTGCTTCTGTTCTCCGTGACTCAGGTACAACGACCGCAGGGGTCAGACGTAGCCTTGTTAGACAAGACCAGTTCACGGGCGAGACGCAAAAAGTAGTTTCGTTCGGAGGGAAAGTAGAAGTTTTTCCGTTGGCAAAGATAGAGATTGACACGGAGTTTTTCTCGGGTAATCTTATTTCTTGCGTTATCGACGAGCCGGTAGTCGATTTAGTCATAGGCAATATGAAGGGTGTGCAGCCAGTCATCAGTAGGGTCGGGGCGATGAAACGGCGAGCTCACGTTCCTCACAGTGTAGTCGCATCAGTCGCGACGGAAGCTCAGAGCAAGCGTGCTCGTGTGCAGAGGGAACGTGTTATTTCCGTCCAGAATCAGGGAATCGGTCAGCGGGCTTGGCCCAATAGTCGGGTTGGTCTGAGACGGCATAGTTCTGTTGCGGACAGAAATGCCGCTCAGCACCCAATATATAGGTAGGTCGGAGATTGGAGTCTCGCGATTGTGTGGAATGTGTGTGGGCAGCCGTTGGATCGTTTTCATTTCTGGAGGTTTTAGCGCGTTAGTTGTGTTTTCGCGTTCGCTCTGCGATCCGAGAGTGTACGTTGAGGCTTAAGGCCGTTTTGTTTTATTTCTTTGGTTATGTGTAGGATAGTGTAGTACGTCGAGTAGTCTTAAAAAGAAACTAGGTCGTTTCTTTTTTTCCCGAGGATGGGGGAATTGTGATGAAGCTCTATGCTCGTACATAGTGCTCACACCGTAGGATAAATACGGTACGGTTGTTGTTAACGGTTTGTTTGTGCCGATAGTCCGTGAGGCCGAGATCCACGAGAAATCTTTAAGACATGGTTAGCACGGGAGTTTTAGTGAGTTCTGTTATAGTGAGTTCTAGGCAAAAGTTTAGTTTGTCAGATCAGAAATACGTTAATACGGGCTTTCTTGTCAGAGGGATCAGATGTGTTTGAGATACCTAGCCCGTATTCCAAGACTCTGAAACCTAGAATTCAGGTATGTTTTTGATATGTATTATTGATGCTTAGTTGAAGATAGTATGCGTTGGTAAGAGTAATTTGGTTGTATAGCGTTGTTGATTGGGTTGGTTCAGTTACGTTGGAATTCAGTGAGTTAGCCGGCGTTTTGTATACAGTTATTTATTAAGTCGCTATGGATGACTAAAGGAATGTAAGGTGTGTATGCTTAAGTCGCTATGAAGGTAGTACGCGGTTGGTTAAGCATAGTCTTTTCCAGTGTATAGAGTAGTGTATAGCAAGAGTGTTAGGCTATAGTCTGTTTCAAGATAGTGACAGAGATATGGGGGTGTTACGGAAGTAGACGGTTTATGAAGCACGTGTGTGTGTGTGTGTGAATGAACGTGTGAGTTATTTGTATCAGCCAGGTTACGTGACGTTTCTCATTGATCCAATATGTTGTGTGTTTAGCAAGTGTTACGTTGGGACTTTTGTTGTCGTATTCAGAGTGCTTATAAAGAGTGGAACGACGGACGCCGAGACGTCAGTCACAGGTGGGACCTAACGTGAGGTCATCCCTCCAGCTCTTCACTCAGAGTGAGTCTGATCGGGACCAAGATACCCGGATCACAGCGAGAACTGCGCTACGGTGCGAGTACAAGGACGTCCGTGTTACAGACAGGACGACAGGAAAGAGCATACAACGGACTTGCACGCCTAGACGTGAGAAGGACCAACATAACCAGGCAATAACATCAAACAGGTTGGAGACTGAGAACTAGCACCTAGCCTGGCGAGATATTGTGAATTGTGTGTGTGTGATGTTCGGATGTTAGTAGAGAAGTGTATATAGTTTGATAATCCTTTTGAACCTTTTAGTGTATAAAAGTTACTTTAGAAAGGGAGCCCGTGTGTTGAGTTTTACCGCATGAATGCGCCCGTCTGAGTCAGTGGCGGTGTATGCGTCTGTTGCGTGAGAGTCTGTACGTGCGACTGTGGGCGAGTCTGCGTGCGTTACATGCAGTTTTTGGGTGTCATGGCTGTGTTCTGGGTGTTATGGCTGTGTTCTGGGTGTTATAGCAGTGTTCTGGGTGTCATGACTGTGTTTTCCCTGCCACTTTCCGGAGGATACTGATAATGACGAGAGCCACTGCCGCCGTATTTCTTATCGGAAAGCGTCTATGCCACGCTGGCTGTCGGTCATTTGAGAGAGGATACTAACACGAGCAGTTTTGGTTCATGTATCTTCTAACCCTTTGGCTATCGGTAGCGCTTTTGTCACGAAGATTCCTGCGGGAATTGTTCGGGCCCTGCACGAATCATCGCAACAAAAACGCTACTGAAAGCCAAAGGGTTAATGTTGTCGTTACACTGGGTCCACCATTTTGAGACATCCCACGCTGATGTCCATGATGCACCATACTGATGTCCCAGTAAACAGGCTACCTCTTATAGTATTGCCGATGTTCCTGTAAACAGGTTGCTTGTAAGTATGGTGCCAAGATATTGCGTGAAGTCCCAGTAAACAGGCTGCCTGTTATTAGTATGATGCCAAGATATTGCCGATGTCCCTGTAAACAGGCTGCCTGTTATTAGTATGATGCCAAGATATTGCCGATGTCCCTGTAAACAGGCTGCCTGTTATTAGTATGATGCCAAGATATTGCCGCTGAGTCACAATGACAAGAAATACCACGCTGATGTCCCAATAAACAGGTTGCTTGCACGTATGATGCAAAGATATCGCTGGTGAGGTCCCGAGACTCATGAGACTGAGAATTTGTCTCTTGCAGCAGGAATGGGCCGCGAGAAGAAATACTAACACATCCAACGGACTACTGAGTCAAAATTTAAAAGAAATAGTGAGCAGACTACTGAGTCAAAATGACACGAAATACTCAAAGAATCATTTGAAAGAACAAAAAATGTGTGTGTGTGTGTGTGTGGGGGGGGGGGGGGGGGGGGGGGGGTCCTGCTTGTCCACCACAAACGGCAGCATACAACTGTCAACTGAGCCTCGCTTGCCAAGCACTATTGGCTGTGTCCTTAGTGGCAGGGGTCACGGTCTCAGCTGTACACGCAGGTTTGGGTTCGACTGAGCCAAATAATAGAGCACCGTGCACACACACACACACGCACTCTCTCTCTCTCTCTCTCTCTCTCTCACACACACACACACACACACACACACACACACACACACACAAGCATACACAGGTATATAGCTATATTCAAAAAGTAACGTGGCGAGCAGTTCAAGAAAAAAACGCTATTTTATCAAAATGGCGTCATGCCAAGCTTTCTTACTTGGAATGAAAACAAGGAAGTCACTACACCTGATCGAAATCTTCTATAACCTTGTCCGCCACACAAAACACACTGACGAGTGTCATCTATGATGACAAGCACTGTGCTCCCAGTAAATAAATCAAACCTGTTACTGTACCCCAGGCCAGGTTAACTTCGGAAACAGCTCAGTCCTACCCAGCCCCCCCCCCCCCCCCCCCACACACACACACACACACTTACCTGCTGGCCACGTGGTACAAAGTAGTCCAACGGCACGATACAGATCAGTTCATCGCGTGCATTCATTATTATGTTAATGGACAATAATCGCGTGCTTATCAATCCACCGACACATAACTGGTCTGCCAATGAGCTCCAGTGTCGCGAGTAATAATTATTACTCCTCTTCATGTCGACAACAAATCAAGTGCAACTCCTTGGCCAAGCGCCAACTGGTGCCTCCTTCACTTTAAACGCAAACGTCTCCTGACTATTCTCGACTACCGATTATCATCATAACAGTTCAAGTCCCTGGAGACGGTTTAAACACAAAATTGCCTCAATGTTAGTTCCAGCTTAACCCATTCAGCCCTGACTCACTACAGCAGGAGATGGGTCGAACATGATAATTCAAGGGTAGTGCCAGATTAGCTTGGCGCCTTCAGGCGCCTAGCTAATCTGGCACTGCCCTTGAATTATCATGGTCGACCCATCTCCTGCAACTAGTGCATAGTCTTAGATGACGCCTCCAAAATTTGAGAACTACGGCCGTCGGGCTGAATGAGTTAATATGGCGCCAAGCTAATCAGGCACTAACCTAAAAATATCATAACCGGGTCTTTTCCTAACGTTTGCGCAGGAGCAGAGTTACGCCCCTTGAACACGCCGACGATAAATGATATTTCTCAATTCCGATTCACGAGTGGTAAGTGGATAGCATTTCCAGTGAGTAAAAGGGTGGAAACATCGCCGAATCAGATTACACCGAAAGATGCCATTGGCCTGATCAATGGCAATTTTCCGCTTACACGTCTTTTTGTAACAGCCTGAATTTAAACTGAAGGAAATGATTACTCGCTAAACGCCAATCTTCAAGGACCGTCAAAACAACATTACGCGATACACGCATGTGCACTTGCGAATAACGGATACAGTTACACGGTGCAAACATTCAAAAGCGATGGTGAACATGTTAGAAAGAATCTCTAGCACTAGGTACAAGACTGAATGACGGATGGCGCCACATGCCACACACACCAACGCCGAGGGCCCAAGTACAGATACGTAAGGAAACTATGTGAGATCAGCGTTATAACAAAAATAAATAATAAAGAAAATGTTTACACATGGGCGGATCGGGTGTGTGTGTGTTCCAGACCCCCCCCCCCCAACCGACCCCCAAAATTCTTTAACTCATTCTACCCCAAGACCGAAATCCCCAAATTTTGAAGTCGTCCTCTGTAGACTTGAAGACTGCGTTGCAGTGCAGGACACAGATCGACCATGATAGTTCAAGGGTGATGTCAGAATAGCTTGGCGCCCATAGGCACCAAGCTATTCTGGCATCACCCTTGAACTATCATGACCGATCTTTATCTTGCTGTGGCGTGTCTGGGGTAGAATGAGTTAAAGTGCTATAACAAACTCCCTTTTTTGGGCGTTTGGACCCCCCTCCCCCTCCCCCCCCCCCATCCCATCCAACCACCCTGTTTGATTTAGTGGCAAGTTTCAACACAACAGGCTATGTAACCCCCGCCCCCTCCAAAACCCTTTTAGGGTGTTTGGAACCACCTCCCCCCTCCTTGATTTCTTGGCGAGTTTCAGCACACACACGCTACGTACCCCCAAACCCCGCGTTGGTCCATATAGTCTTTACACACACAAATTTTCTCTCTATATTTCACCCCTCGTCGGGTTTGATGGTTTTTTTTTTTTTTTGCCATTGGATGGTGGTCTATCGTCGGGGAGACATTTTGTGTCGGGTTGAAGGTCCCAAACAAACGTTGGACCTCCCCCCCACCCCAACCTTGAGGTAACTGTTCAGGGGCGGATCAGTTACCTTGACGGGGGAAGGGGGTGTCCCAAGGTGTGTTAAAACCTCAACATTTGCCCCCAAAAGGGACTCTGTTATAGCATTTTAAAGAATTTTGGGTCGGGAGGGGGTGGGGGTGGGTGGAGGGGTTCTGGAACCCTTGCACCCCACCCCAGCTCCGCCCCTGCTACCTGAACACAAGTTGTGAAATATAATCTAGTGGAATCGATTTTCGTCAACACAACTGGCGTCTCCGACCACGTCTAACGGCCTCAGCACAGGCAGGTCTACAATGCACTACAAAGAACTCTTACAATAGTTTTCTTGTTTTCTTTAGGCTTCGCATTGCTGCCATACAACAAGACTGCCCCCCCCCCCCCCTTCCCCCCGGTGTCTCGCTTCAATGACATGGTCTGCTGACGCTCTCCTCATCACTACGAACACAAAGACGTCTCCTGATGGTCCATCCACCTCGAACACTCTCCCACTCTCTCTCCGTCAGAAACACTCTCTCTCTCCTCCTTCCAGTCCGCCCTCAAAACTCACCTCTTTCAACAGTTTTAGCACTATATCACCACACTCCCCACCCCAAGCTGACCGTCGTAATGTATTCCACTGTTTGTGGTACGCAAGCCATTGTCTAAAGCGTGCGCATGCGTGCGCGAGTTGTGAGTGCGCGCTTAGAGTTATAATTATTATAAGATAAGCTCATTATAAATACCGTAATTATTATTTAATTAATTATTAATAATTCAGATCTTTGTTGACAGCTGTGACAAACACTTCTGACAACGGTCTTGACGAAACAGCTGTCAAACTAACGACGATGGTCTTGCTGAAACGACTAAAGTCAAAATGACGATGTTCTTGCTGAAACAACTAACGTTAAACTAATAAGAGTACTTTATTATCTCGAAAAGAGAAATTCTGTTGTGGTAATTTATAACAAATAGTACAAACAAGACGTGAAAACATTATAACATAATTATGAACAGTTTCTCCCTGCACTTGCACAGCTATAAATTCCAAATGGACATAAGTGAACACCACAAAATCTTTACACATAATTCTTACACATCTCACACATAAACATCTTTTATGGACTGAACTGAGCGACACTTATACATTCACACCCACCTCTACACATGCATTCATAATACGCGTGTTTCAACCTAATCCTAACCCTCACTACATATTATACAAACGCCCCAATACATTATTACATTTATTGCACAAGCTGCGTAATTAAAATCTACCTTAGTAAAATAATTAGTGGGTAAACACTCCGTAACAACAATCCCAATATATCCATGTTCACCACCAAATAAAACACAATATAATCACTTCTTTAAAATCAACAAGCTCCATTCCTACTGATTGCACAGTACTGACGATGGTCTTGCTGAAACAACTAACCTTAAACTGACGATGGTCTTGCTGAAACAACTAAAGTCAAAATGACGATGATCTTGCTGAAACAACTTAAGTCAAACTGACGATGGTCTTGCTGAAACAACTAAAGTCAAAATGACGACGATCTTGCTGAAACGACTAAAGTCAAAATGACGATGGTCTTGCTGAAACGACTAAAGTCAAAATGACGATGGTCTTGCTGAAACGACTAAAGTCAAAATGACGATGGTCTTGCTGAAACGACTAAATTCAAAATGACGATGGTCTTGCTGAAACGACTAAAGTCAAACTGACGATGGTCTTGCTGAAACGACTATAGTCAAAATGACGATGGTCTTGCTGAAACGACTATAGTCAAAATGACGATGGTCTTGCTGAAACGACTAAAGTCACAATGACGATGGTCTTGCTGAAACGACTAAAGTCAAAATGACGATGGTCTTGCTGAAACAACTATAGTCAAAATGACGATGGTCTTGCTGAAATGACTTTAGTCAAAATGACGATGGTCTTGCTGAATCAACTAAAGTCAAAATGACGATGGTCTTGCTGAAACAACTAAAGTCAAAATGACGATGGTCTTGCGGAAACAACTAACGTTAAACTGACGAGGAAGCAGTCACCTGTAACGGAAGGAAGCAGTCACATGTAACGGAAGGTCACGCTATCATAACCCATTTAGCCTCGACGCACTACAACAGATGGATCAACCATGATAATTCAAGAATAGTGCCAGATTACCTGGCGCCATCAGGCGCCTATCTAATCTGGCACTACACCTTAATTGACTTGGTCGATCCATCTCCTGCAACTGGCACATAGTCGTCTGGTGACCTCTCCCAACATTTAGGAAATGCGAGCGTGGGGTTAAATGGGCGAATCACCTCGCCACCTACGTGTAGCCAACAGCCAAGCGATTAACCCAGTCCAGACGGGCTGCATCCGGACTGTACGCCGGCTTCATCCCACGTGCCCGGATGCAGCACGTGTGGAATGAGTGAACCTAGCAGCCACCGATACTGTAACAGAAGTCACAAAGTCCCTATCCAAAGTCGTTGTCCAAAGCGTGCGCATGCGCGCGCGAGTTGTGAGTGCGCGCTTAGAGTTATAATTATTATAAGATAAGCGCATTACAAATACCGTAATTATTATTATTATTATCCCCGCCCCTGCCACTGTAAGTACGCGCATTTTTGTTTCTGAAATCTTGCGTTCATTCAACGACCAAACGCCAAGACTGTCCTTGAAACGTGGACACAAATTGGCGTCAGCAAGAGGCATAGATCCTCATGAGTCCCTGCAGTCGCGGGGCTCATGAGGATCTATGCCTCTTGCATTTGTATCCTGTTCACCTTTTTCTTAACAGTCAACATTGGAGTTCTTCACTGTTAGTTGCTATCGATGTTTGGCGGGCAACGTACACGTCGTGCTTTAGTATCACCAGCAGTGTCGGAACATGGCGAACACAACCCATGAGCATATAACCCACGTGACTGTCGTGTAATCGCTGTGGTTGCGCGGACAAGAGGGTTACATTTTTGATATGCAATCGAAATACTTTTGTCACTCCGACTTTGACACAAACGTGTACGCGGTAACGTTGAAAGGACTGTCTGACCACTATTTGACAGGATACAGCCCCGCGCGTTGAAACGTTGAAAAGACTGTCTGACTACGACACGACCACAAAGTCAGCTACTTTACGTGTAGCAAGTACTAACCTGTAGTCAGCTCCCCGTCCTAAAACAACAAACCGCAATCCCTTGGCCTTAACAGTTCAAACAGTCGGTGCGCCACTACCCCAAATATACGACCAGCGCAGCGGTAGGTAATCCGTCAATGCGTCAAAAGCGACACGCGCCTCGCTCAATTTATTCCACACTGGTTGTCTCCCTTGATTCGCTGCGCTGATCAATCAGCAAACGGAGGAAGACAACCGGTGTGAACTCATTCTATACAGCGTCCCAACATAAAAAGAGTCAAATATGCAAATGAGCAGGTTCAGTCCGCCCCTGTCGCTTGGCGGTGACACGCATTTCATCAGCCCCTGCAGCATCAGTGGTGCCTTTGGTCGGCATTACTTACATCTCTTGATTGAGGAAGATGTCCGGATTCAGTGTCAGACTGCGGTAACGATCCACTGAATTCAGGGCGTGTGCGCGTTCTAGTGGACGCTCCCACAGCCATCTGCTTTTTGCCCCGTCAATGTCCGCCAGCATGTTACACAATACAACCTGTTTCTGATCCCTCAGTGCCCGCCAGCAAGTTACACAGTACAACCTATGTTTCTGATCCCTCAGTGCCCGCCAGCAAGTTACACAGTACAACCTATGTTTCTGATCCCTCAGTGCCCGCCAGCAAGTTTTACAGTACAACCTATGTTTCTGATCCCTCAGTGCCCGCCAGCAAGTTTTACAGTACAACCTATGTTTCTGATCCCTCAGTGCCCGCCAGCAAGTTTTACAGTACAACCTATGTTTCTGATCCCTCAGTGCCCGCCAGCAAGTTTTACAGTACAACCTATGTTTCTGATCCCTCAGTGCCCGCCAGCAAGTTTTACAGTACAACCTATGTTTCTGATCCCTCAGTGCCCGCCAGCAAGTTTTACAGTACAACCTATGTTTCTGATCCCTCAGTGCCCGCCAGCAAGTTTTACAGTACAACCTATGTTTCTGATCCCTCAGTGCCCGCATTCTACACATTCAATGTCTCTTGCAGTTGTATGCATCGTAACAGTATTCTACACATTCTATGTCTCTCTTGCAGTTGGATGCATCGTCACAGTATTCTAGAAGACATCGGGTTAATAATCCACTAAGCAAGTTTGTCTACGTCATGCGTGAACAGACCTCACCAATTCTCATCTGATCTGATCGATGTAATTCATGCAATCATTGGACCCACGTTGCCGTGGACAAAACTAAAAATGTGCAGCAAAATTAATCATGCAGATGAAACCAACAGCAGAAGAAAACCTGCAATGCCTAGGGGTTTCACCGAGGTGCAAAGAGTACAGCGAAGTTTGGTTGCTCATTGCAAGTTTATCTCTGCAACCCATCTACAGCAAAAGAGTACAGCGAAGTTTGGCTGCTCATCGCGAGTGTATCTCTGCAACCCATCTACAGCAAAAGAGTAGAAGAGTACAGCGAAGTTTGGCTGCTCATCGCGAGTGTATCTCTGCAACCCATCTACAGCAAAAGAGTACAGCGAAGTTTGGCTGCTCATTGCACGTTTATCTCTGCAACCCATCTACAGCAAAAGAGTACAGCGAAGTTTGGCTGCTCATCGCGAGTGCATCTCTACAGCCCATCTACAGAAAAAGAGTACAGCGAAGTTTGGCTGCTCATTGCACGTTTATCTCTGCAACCCATCTACAGCAAAAGAGTACAGCGAAGTTTGGCTGCTCATCGCGAGTGTATCTCTGCAGCCCATCATCTACAGCAAACGGTGCAACCGACTGCATGATTGATAGTTGCTGCAGAATTCGCACCACTTTCCTGTTTTTGCCTTTACTGCTATGTCAATTTGTTTAACTCATTCTACCCCAGACACACCACAGCAAGATAAAGATCGATCATGATAGTTCAAGGGTGATGCCAGAATAGCTTGGCGCCTATGGGCGCCAAGCTATTCTGGCATCACCCTTGAACTATCATGGTCGATCTGTGTCCTGCACTGCAAAGCAGTCTTTAGAGGACAACGGCAAAATTTAAGGATTTCGGTCTTGGGGTACAATGAGTTCACTCCTATGTAGATGCAACAACCAGTACTGCAAACAGAACAAGGGGGTTAACGCTGTTGTTGTTACAGATCTGGATCATAGTCAGCATAATGTAACTGTTTAACCCTTGGGCTGCCGGTAGCGTGTGTGGCCGAGATGATTCCTTTAGAACCGACAGCCAAAAGGTTAATGCACCTAGCCAGGTGTAATGATTCATCGTGTATAAAACTTCAGACATGTACACATAGTCTTTATTGATTTCATACTTGAATACCCCAGACAGCCTACCCACGCAAAACCCCATAATTGCCGCTCTAATTAGCGGTATGAGCCACATAATCCCTGACACAAACGTCAATGCGTCGGCAACTTATTGAATGTCACCCTGCTGGTCACAATGGTTACTTCACTCACGGTCACCATGCAGGGCACACTGGTCACTTCACTCACTGACCAGACGGTCACCATGCAGGGCATTCTGGTCACTTCCCTCACTGTCACCATGCAGGGCACACTGCTCACTTCCCTCACTGTCACCATGCAGGGCACACTGGTCACTTCCCTCACTGACTCACCATGCAGGGCACTCACCACTGGGTCACACTACTCCCTCACTGACCAACTGTCACCAGGGCACTGTCATCCTCATTGACCCATCACCATGCAGGGCATGGTCACTGTCACTGCGGGCACACTTCCCCCTCACTGTCACCATGCAGGGCACACTGGCACTCCACTGTCACCATGCACCTCACTTCCCTCACTGACCAAACTGTCACCATGCAGGGCACTCTGGTCACTTCCCTCACTGTCACCATGCAGGGCACAATAGTCACTTGCCACACTAAACAGACTGTCACCATGCAGGGCACACTGGTCACTTCCCTCACTGTCACCAAGCATGGCACACTAGTCAGTTCCCTCACTGACCAGACTGTCACCATGCAGCACTGGTCACTTCCCTCACTGTCACCAAGCATGGCACACTAGTCAGTTCCCTCACTGACCAGACTGTCACCATGCAGGGCACTCTGGTCACTTCCCCCACCGTCACCATGCAGGGCACAATAGTCACTTCCCTCACTGACTAGACTGTCACCATGCAGGTCACACTGGTCACTTGCCTCAACGTGACCATGCAGGGCGCACTAGTCACTTCCCCCACTGACCAGACTGTCACCATTCAGGGCACACTGGTCACTTCACTCACTGTCACCATGCAGGGCACACTGGTCACTTCCCTCACTGACCAGGCTGTCACCATGCAGGGCACACTGGTCACTTCACTCACTGACCTGAGTGTCACCATGCGGAGCACACTGGTCTGACCTCCCTCACTGACCAGACTGTCCAAGTCAACAACTAACGGTAGGTGCAACGGGTGGAGCAAAATAGCGCGTGTATCGTACATTCTACATTTTGCCAAGCACACCACATGTTGTCAGGCACAATAGGCTGCTTGCAAGTCCCGAGTAGCGCGAGAGCGCACACTAGAATACGCGACTCTGAACCAAGATAGACTTGGCGAGCCACGAAATGTGGGCAACTCGGCTAGCTTTGCTGATACTGTTTTGCTCTGAATTTAAGCTGAGGTTGACAAAGAACTGTTGACGAGTGCTTCCTGGTCAGGTTCCTACAGTTATTACCATACAACCTTTTTGTTGTTCTTATTTAAAAATAGGAACAACTTTCAAAAATGGGGCTCGTCGGTGCGCAGATGGCGTTTTGGGCGTGCAGGGCCGAAATTCGGGCAAAAAAGTAACGAGATGAAAATGACGTCCCGTCTAGCTACGCAAACCTTGCTGGACAACGTACTTTTGGCGCCGTGAGTGTGTGTGTGTGTGTGTGTGTGTGTGTGTGTGTGTGTGTGTGTGTGTGTGTGTGTGTGTGTGTGTGTGTGTGTGTGTGAGAGAGAGAGAGAGAGAGAGAGAGAGAGAGAGAGAGCGTGCGTGCGTGCGTGTGTGTGTGTGTGTGCGTCAGCGACTGGAGCCCGCGTCTGATGACGGACAAGCTTCAAATGATATGATATTGTCCCTAAAAGAATAATCTCGCGATGGTTTTTTTTTATTTTTTTAAAAAATTAAGATGCAGATTGGCGAGAAAATGGCCGTTTCACAAAAACCGGTTGATCCACACTGGAGTTCGTAATGTTTCTTATTTTTATTACATATTTTGCATATCGCTAGATTAAAGGAAGACATTGAATGAGTTCGTTAGCCAGCATTGTACTTCTTCAACCTTTTCAGTGATAATTAAACATCTTTGGAAAAAAAATAGTTTCACGTTTTTGAGATTAATTTCACGAAATATTTGGAATTGATCTTAAAAGAATTGATTTTTTTTCTACGAAAAACCCCCCAATTTTCTCATTAATAATCGCACTATTTTTCATAAATGGTATTTACATAAGCATGCAAATTGTCTCAGCTGTCGGGTACGATTAGGTCAAATTGTGACCTGTAAGTCCTAGGTGTGAAAATCAGCTAATGTTCGGCACCACTTTTCCGGAATTATTGACTCACATGCAAAGCAAAAGTGAGCCTATGTTCTGGGCCAGTGGTCGTCCGTCATCCGTCTGCCGTGGTAAACTGTAACGTTGACATTTTCTCGGAGACTATTCAAGCCACAGTCTTCAAACTTGGCCTTAGGTTACTTTCTGGCAAGACCTTTCTAAACATACCAAATTGAATGAACTCTCATAAAGGTCAAGGTCACAGGTGATGAGGAAATATGCCAAAAATAGCTATATTTTGACATAATTTATTTTTTTCTCAAATACCATTCACAACTTCAAACCCAAACTCGGTACAAAGATACCTGATGGTAAGACCTTTCTATGCATACTAATTTGGTTGATCCCTCAAAAAAGTCAATGGTCACAAGAGCTCAGGAAATAGGTCAAAAATAGCCATATTTTGACAAAAGATGTTTTTTCTCTATACTATTCACAACTTCAAACCCAAATTTGGTACAGAGATACCTGATGGCAAGACCTATCTATGCATACTAATTTGGATGACCTCTCAAAAAGGTCAAAGAAGAGCTCAGGAAATAGATTAAAATAGCCATATTTTGACAAAGGATGTTGTTTTTTCTCAAATACTAATATTCACAACTTCAAACCCAAACTTGATACAGAGATACCTGATGGGAAGACCTTTCTGTGCATACTAATTTGGTTGATCCCTCTGAAAAATCAAGGGTCACAAGAGCTCAGGAAATAGGTCAAAATAGCCATATTTTGACAAAAGATGTTTGTTCTCAAATACTATTCACAACTTCAAACCCAAATTCGGTACAGAGATACCTGACGGGAAGACCTATCTATGCATACTAATTTGGATGACCCCTCGGAAAGGTCAAGGGTCACAAGAGGCCGGCAAATGTGTGTAAAATGCCAATTTATCATAAAATTGTATGTATTATCAACATCTTGCAAATTTTTCAATCAAATTTGGCACAAAGGTAGCTGATGATAAGACCTTCCTATGCATACTAATTTAGTCGACTCATCACAAAGGTCAAGGGTTATGGTGGGGTTTGACAGATGTGTGAAAAATGCTTACTTTTTCAGAAAACATGGATTTTGCAGGTGCAAAAGCCAGCCCTTTACTTATTGCCACAAAGGTCACACATATATGTAAATAGGTCAAACACGTGAGCCATAATGGCTTTGCCTTTCTTGTTTTTAACATAACTTTTGGACTTTTCTTTTACGAAAAAACAAACTATCATCTCATTAATGATATTTTTCATAAACAGTGGTTTGCATAGGCCTGCTGTTTGTCCAGGCTCTCGGGTAGGATTAGGTCAAATTGTGACCTGTAAGTCCTAGGTGTGAAAATCAGCTAGAAAACTGCAACGATTGATCCTATAATATGTAAAATGTTAGTACTGCGATGAGTTACATATAACATCGAGTCGTCACTATGAACACCACGTCGTGGGACAAACGATGCCATGACGTGAAGCTTGAAGTGACGTCATTTCGCTGCTGGTGCTTCTTCAGAATAGAGAGAAGAACCCAAGAGAGAAAGAAACACGCTTAGAAAGACAGTTACAACACAATTTTATTAATATTTCGGGAAAATACCCTTTTTCAAAATAAACAAATATAGAGATCAGTCGCTACTTATCTTCGTTATCGCAGAAGGAATGTGGCAACCCTTCTATCGCTACGTCAGCCCAAAAGGCACAGAGCTTATGAATGGCGGGAAGCGCCGAGTGTCCGTCTTTATTTGTGTGTGCCAGTGTGTGTGGATCAGAGGGTGGGTTAGAGTAGAAGGAGATGGATCACAAGGATGAGCCTGAAATTAGGAACAACTTTGGGCTGGGGTACCATCTTGTCTATTTTTGTGGCAATAATGTTGAGGAAAACGATCTCTCGGCGTACATTAAAACTGCATATGGCGATGAAGTCAGTCACGGTGGCTTGGGAAAATAGACTGTCACGTCGATTTAACAGATAATAATTCAACTTTGTTATACCCACAGCAGATACAGCGTATGGCGTATTTAATGTAAACACTGCTAATATTGGGCGGCTGCACGAAAATAATTTGAGTCTGTACCGTTTTCCTGCTCGCACTGCCGATTGTCCATGTCCAGTTTTCCTGCTCGCACTGCCGATTGTCGATAGTGACGCAAAGTGCTTGCTCACAGCTCAATGCGTTTGTCACATCTCGCGCTAAAGAGCGCGCCAGTTTGGGGGAACTCGCGCCCTCGGTATTATTATCTGCTGCAATTGACTGAACCTGGGAACCTTGGGGCGGTCCGTGGCGCAGTGGTTAAGGCGCCTGCCACCAATGCTAAAGGTGCGAGGTTCGATTCCGGGTTCCGGCGTCGGATTTTTCTCCTCTAGTAAGTGTCACCGTTAATTCGGGCGGACCGTCGGGGGTTCTTTCTCCGGGTACTCCGGCTCTTCCTCCCCCTCCGCTTTGGTATCAGTTTCAGCCAACTTAATAAAATTTCAAATACAAAACGATTTCCAAATACCGTCAGTAGCTCGCTTGAGCTTGCCCTTAGCACCACGTGAATGTTCTGTGTTTACGTACAGTGTGTGAGTAAATGCGTGTGATCCACGTGAGCGTGCTTGTTGGGTTCAGTTCGCGGCTACATTCTGCGCATCGAGTTATATTATAAATATGAGAAATGCGCCATATAAATGCTATGCATTATTATTATTACATGGCTTTAGAGATGGAACATAACTAATCGTCGTGCGGTCTTCAGAAAAGACGCTCTAAATATCGTGAAGCACCCTTGAAAACTAAAATTAACGTAAAGCTCCATGAGAGCCCAAAGTAATCTTCATAGAAGCTGAAAACCCGTATGATTTTACTGACTGCGTAACAAGTACACAACAGATACAGTGGCTCTTGATGATGTACAATGTTCTCTCTCTCTCTCTTCCCCCCCCCCCCCCGCCCGCCCCCCCCCCCCCCGCCCCCCCCCCCCCCCCCCCCCCCCCCCCCGCCCCCCCCCCCCTGCCAGCGTCGTCGTTCGTGCTACGTAACCAAACGAACATGCAATACGGCGACCGGGCGAATGCAAAGTAATGGCTATTACGAAAGGTGTGTTTCGCTGTTTAGCGTTTTATTGCAATGATGGAAATCAACATATAAACTACAGCACTCGGCACTCCGGCTGTGATCACCGAGTCCCCTAGGCAAATGACATACTGCTGCTGATCGGTCACTTGTCATCCCGAATTTACATTGGGGACACTCGTTCCATGGCGTCACAAGGGATCCGAGTCACCAGTAGTTTGCCTCCAGCAAATAGGAAAACCTATTATTTCTCAATTACGACCTGACAGAGAAGTTTGCGTTTGGTTTACGCTCGTGCAACCTCATTCGCATTAACGAGCTGAAACCGTAGGTGTTGCCAAAATACAGCTAAACCCGTCCGAGACTTCTGTCGTCGGTAGCACCTTTTGTTCCTACAGGAATCACCTCGACAAAAAAAGCGCTAACGACAGGCAAAGGGTTAAAGGGTTTAACCCATTCAGCCCTGGCGCACTACAGCAGGAGATGGGTCAACCATGATAATTCAAGGGCAGTGCCAGATTAGCTTGGCGCCGAGGCGCCAAGCTAATCTGGCACTGCCCTTGAATTATCATGGTCAATACATCTCCTGCAACTGGTGCATAGTCGTTAGATGACGCCTCCAAAATTTGGGAAATACGGCCGTCGGGCTGAATGAGTTAAGATATATGTAATCCTAAGTTCGACTACAAACACCTTTAGACACGAAAAAGGCTCAAAGCAGGACAATGTAAAGAAAACATCTCATTGAAATGCTCACAGCGTGCACAGTAACTGGGCATGATCAATATCACGTCACAACATCACTGGTGAGCCTCGGGTCTTACAAGGGCAGAGTCCTAGGCGCCCGTGGCCTGTGAGCTCAGGAATCATTGACCCTCGCAGATCTACAAAGGGGCAAGCCTCAGTTCATTAGCCATAAAGGGCAGATTCCTATGAGCCCATGGCCTCTGAGCGCACGAATCATTGCCCTCGCAGAAACGTCATGGCAAACCCAATGGCCAAAGAAAAGACCGCAAAACAATCCCCCCCCCCCTCCCCACCCCCCCCCCCTCCCCCAAGTTGGCCCCTCATTACCTTTCTCCTGTTGATGGCTTCCTCCAGGCGACACTGCCACTCGAGCGACTGTAGCCAGATGCCGTGCCAGCGCCTCTCCAGGTTGAGGGCGACCAGCTGCAACGACTCGCAGTCCCGAGGAGTGGGGCAGGCCGCCCGCACGTGCTCCAGGCGCTCGCTGAGCTTTAACACGGCGGACACGATGCGGGAGTGGGACTCGATGTCTTGCTGCAGCAACTGTAACGTAACAGACAGGAGGAGGTCGTTATCAGGTACAGGTATAGATGGGTACAACGTAACATGGAGGAGGAGGAGGTCATTAACAGGTACAGGTATAGATGGCTACAACATAACATAGAGGAGGAGGTGGTGGTCATTATCAGGTACAGGTATAGATGGCTACAACATAACATAGAGGAGGAGGAGGTGGTCATTATCAGGTACAGGTATAGATGGCTACAACGTAACATAGAGGAGGTGGTCATTATCAGGTACAGGTATAGATGGCTACAACGTAACATAGAGGAGAAGGAGGTGGTCATTATCAGGTACAGGTATAGATGGCTACAACATAACATAGAGGAGGAGGTGGTGGTCATTATCAGGTACAGGTATAGATGGCTACAACATAACATAGAGGAGGAGGAGGTGGTCATTATCAGGTACAGGTATAGATGGCTACAACGTAACATAGAGGAGGTGGTCATTATCAGGTACAGGTATAGATGGCTACAACGTAACATAGAGGAGGTGGTCATTATCAGGTACAGGTATAGTTGGCTGCAACATGACATAGGGGAAGAGGTCATTAACAAGTACAGGTATAGATGGCTACAACGTAACATAGAGGAGGAGGAGGAGGTCATTAACAGGTACAGGTATAGATGGCTGCAACATAACTAAAACAAAGAATAACTGCACTATCACACTCGCTAACATCGCTTGATGTCCCAGCCCTTTTCCTCCCCACCTTTGAGGAGCAGCGTGGGACGGACCGAGGACTGTCAAGTACAATCACATGACCGAAAGTTGACCAAGCCTTCCTTCCCTTCCCTTGACAAGAGCGTTCCCGTTTGGTTGTTAGTAATGAGATACTAGAACGAAACATGACAATTCAGGGGGCACGAAGTTGGACGGAATTTGCACGGTCTTTGTCATGACCATTTTATTTACTGGGTGCATACAGAAACGCGAGAATGTCTTGGCTGTGAGAGCAGGACGCGAACTACTGGTCAGCCGCCATTTTTCTTGTTCGTAAGATCGTAGGCTTGGATGTTTACTACCGCTGGCCAGTAGATTACCATCTACATTCTGCAGGAACTTGACAGCATTCTATAGGACATCGGGGCGACCAATAGGCAGTGCCAGCCTAGGACACTGTCGACAGTGGACATACATTGTGTAATGGCGTGTTAATGTAGAAGACTGCGTCCCGCCATGAAATCCTCTGGCAGTAAAAGCTGTAGACTGAGGAATAACCCGAGTCTTTCTCAAGTTTCTCTTATCTCACCTGTCCCACCTTCACAGACAAAATATTCAAAGTCATACCCATCTGACTACAACACAGATTCACATCAGCCACTGGATCATCATCTGAATCTATGGCAGTAAAAACTGCAAACTGGAGGAATTATCTTTCTTTTACCTATCTATCGGCTGTCCGACCTTCGCAGACAAATCCCTCATACAACAACATGTCTCATGTCTACAACACAGGTTCACATCAGCCACTGGATCCTCATTTGAATCTATGGCTCTTGGATTTTAGATGATTCTATTGTGAGTTCATCTGGGTTTAGGTTGAGACTGTTCATGACAAAGTTATCCAGAGCGGGATAGATCCGGAGCGCCATGAAACAGCAACATACAGCACGAGCATGAAGAGCAGTGAAACAGCAATACACAGCACGAGCATAGAGAGCAGTGTAACAGCAATACACAGCGCGGGTATAAAGAGTCCACACGGTAATCAAATGCCTCGGGAGGGCAAAGGAGACCGACCCAAACCCTACGTGACAATCCAGGGGGATCAACGGCTCTACGTGGAACTCTGGTCCCGCCAGTAAGCGACCACACACACCGACAATTTGTCAACACTCGGTTTCCCAAGTGAGGTAGAGCAGTCAAGCAGAGCGTACAGAAAAGTTCTCTTGACAAGTTCTGTTAAGTCAAAATGAGATCTCTGCGCTTGGAAAACCCATACGCGCTCCACCACACCCATCAGAAGTCTTCCTAGAGTTCCTTTCGAGATTGTAACTTGATAAGATGTTCGCGCCCCCCCCCCCCCCCCCCCCCCATGTAGACTGCAGGGACACAGTAAGACTACGAGCATACTCCTGTAGACTGCAAGGACACGGTAAGACTATGGACATGGGCATACTCCTGTAGACTGGTGGTACCTCGAGTCCTGGAAGTCCAAACCCCAAGCGAGCAAATTTACCATTGTTAACCACTTCTCCTCCAGTGATCACGAACTGCGCGTCTGACACGACTGCACACTGACGGACATTCGCGTGAACAACACAGATGTAAATGGGGCACAAAGAACACAGGACTAACCAGACATAAATCCTCAGGCGCCCAGATGAAGGTGTATGTCTCTGCAATGTGAGTGCGTTTACCTTGCTCCGACAGTTAAGGGGTTAACCAGCTGTGATATCTGTATTTCCGTTAGGGCTACAAATTGTTATAGGCCATGACAGTAATTTTGGACTGATGCAAGTCCATGTCGTTAGTACCGGAGGACGGGGTATCAATAATTGTCACTCAACAAATTCAACAATGGCTTTTGTCAGCAAAGACAAACAAGCCCAAAATGACACTCTTTATAACCTCCACACTACAAGCATGCCAACCATTTGCAGTCTTAACATTAAACCATGAAACCCAAGAAGAGTGTCAATGCCTACGTCATGTAGTACAGTACAGAAGAGTGTCAATGCCTACATCATGTAGTACAGTACAGTACAGAAGAGTGTCAATGCCTACATCGTGTAGTAGTACAGAAGAGTGACAATGCCTACATCATGTAGTACAGTACAAAAGAGTGCCAATGCCTACATCATGTAGTACAGTACAGAAGAGTGCCAATGCCTACATCATGTAGTACAGTACAGAAGAGTGCCAATGCCTACATCATGTAGTGCAGTACAGAAGAGATTGATTGATTGATTGTACATTGCTTAACGTCCCGACAGCAACAAGACTTTCTCAGGACGTGCCTGCACTGCTTGTGAAAAAAAAATACTAAACAGAACATTGAATGTATGTCGCCAGCCGGTCCAACACGTTAAAATAAACCTAAGACATGGGGCCTAAATAAAGCCAAGACCATTTAGCAACACACATCCAATATCAAGAGCTAAAGGCAGTGCAGACAGTAGGGAGAGTTTTAAAAAGGCAAATGCAGGTAAATGGACCAAGGGGAGACAGAAACACATGCCCCAGGACCAAGGGGAGACAGAAACACATGCCCCAGAATATAGAGGAAAACCCACCCTGTAGGGCTGACCAGGATGACCCTGGGAACTAAAAAGTAGTTAACCCCACCCCAAGTCCCCCAGGGCAGATCCGGGTGGGGTGCAGTACAGAAGAGTGCCAATGCCTACATCATGTAGTACAGTACAGAAGAGTGCCAATGCCTACATCATGTAGTACAGTACAGAAGAGTGCCAATGCCTACATCATGTAGTACAGTACAGAACAGTGCCAATGCCTACATCATGTAGTACAGTACAGAAGAGTGCCAATGCCTACATCATGTAGTACAGTATAGTACAGAAGAGTGCCAATGCCTACATCATGTAGTAGTACAGAAGAGTGTCAATGCCTACATCATGTAGTACAGTACAGAAGAGTGCTAATGCCTACATCATGTAGTACAGTACAGAAGATTGCCAATGCCTACATCATGTAGTATAGTACAGAAGAGTGCCAATGCCTATATCATGTAGTACAGTACAGAAGAGTGTCAATGCCTACATCGTGTAGTACAGTACAGTACAGAAGAGTGCCAATGCCTACATCATGTAGTAGTACAGAAGAGTGTCAATGCCTACATCATGTAGTACAGTACAGAAGAGTGCTAATGCCTACATCATGTAGTACAGTACAGAAGAGTGCCAATGCCTACATCATGTAGTACAGTACAGAAGATTGCCAATGCCTACATCATGTAGTATAGTACAGAAGAGTGCCAATGCCTCATCATGTAGTACAGTACAGAAGAGTGCCAATGCCTACATCATGTAGTATAGTACAGAAGAGTGGCAACGCCTACATCATGTAGTACAGTACAGTACAGTAGAGTGTCAATGCCTACATCATGTAGTAGTACAGAAGAGTGACAATGCCTACATCATGTAGTACAGTACAGAAGAGTGACAATGCCTACATCATGTAGTACAGTACAGAAGAGTGACAATGCCTACATCATGTAGTACAGTACAGTACAGAAGAGTGTCAATGCCTACATCATGTAGTAGTACAGAAGAGTGTCAATGCCTACATCATGTAGTACAGTACAGAAGAGTGCCAATGCCTACATCATGTAGTACAGTACAGAAGAGTGCCAATGCCTACATCATGTAGTACAGTACAGAGGAGAGCCAATGCCTACATCATGTAGTACAGTACAGAAGAGTGCCAATACCTACATCATGTAGTACAGTATAGTACAGAAGAGTGTCAATGCCTACATCATGTAGTAGTACAGAAGAGTGTCAATGCCTACATCATGTAGTACAGTACAGTACAGAAGAGTGCCAATGCCTACATCATGTAGTACAGTACAGAAGAGTGGCAATGCCTACATCATGTAGTACAGTACAGAAGAGTGCCAATGCCTACGTCATGTAGTATAGTACAGAAGAGTGCCAATGCCTACATCATGTAGTGCAGTACAGAAGAGTGCCAATGCCTACGTCATGTAGTATAGTACAGAAGAGTGCCAATGCCTACATCATGTAGTGCAGTACAGAAGAGTGCCAATGCCTACGTCATGTAGTATAGTACAGAAGAGTGCCAATGCCTACATCATGTAGTACAGTACAGAAGAGTGCCAATGCCTACATCATGTAGCACATGAGTGTGACAGGTGTGTGTGTGTCTCTGAGTTAACCCTTTGCGTGTCTGTAGTGGTTTTTAGTCACGATGATTCATTCAAAAATCATCGCGACTAAAACAGGTACCGACATGCAAAGGGTTAAGGATCTGGAGCGAGATCTACACTGGGTACGGGTCTACACTGGGTCTACACTAGGTACGGGTCTACTCTAGGTATCGGTCTACACTAGGTACCATTAAAAATACGGTAAATGCTAATTCATTATGACTAGTTAAACAAACTGCGTGCCAGGAACACTCAGAATCATGTGTCTATGTGCAATAATGCGACATATTCCACCGCTGTACTGTTTCATCACACGGCCAAATTTAAAAAAAAAAAAAAATCCGGGGTCGGTCGACAAAAACAAACTGAATTTTCTGAGCTACCTGCACCTTTAAAAGGGTCAAGTGTATCCCCCCCCCCCTCCTCCCCCAACACACACACACAAAGGGACATCTCAGTGAGCACAAGGTACTCGGGTCGACATGGGCCAGCGGACCTTATGCTAGCCGTGATGACGATACCGCTCAGTGGCCACCGCACTACGCCGAGAAAACAGTGCCGCGTCTTTCGCCACACACAATCATTACTCACAATGCCGCGTCTCTAGTTACACACAATCATTACTCACAATGCCGCGTCTCTCACCACACACAATCATTACACACAATGCCGCGTCTCTAGTTACACACAATCATTACTCACAATGCCGCGTCTCTCGCCGCACACAATCATTACACACAATGCCGCGTCTCTAGTTACACACAATCATTACTCACAATGCCGCGTCTCTCGCCACACACAATCATTACACACAATGCCGCGTCTCTAGCCACACACAATCATTACCCACAATGCCGCGTCTCTCGTCACACACAATCATTACCCACAATGCCGCGTCTCTCGCCACACAATCATTACCCACAAAGCCGCGTCTCTCGCCACACAATCATTACCCACAATGCCGCGTCTCTCGCCACACAATCATTACCCACAATGCCGCGTCTCTAGTCACACGCAATCACAACGCCGCGTGTCTCGCCACACACAATCACCACCCACGATGGCGCGTCTCCAGTCACACACAATCACTACCCACAATGTCGCGTCTCTAGTCATACACAATCACAACGCCGCGTCTCTAGTTACACACAATCACTACCCACAATGCCGCGTCTCTAGTCACACACAATCACTACCCACAATGCCGCGTCTCTAGTCACATACAGTCACTACCCACAATGCCGCGTCTCTAGTCACACACAATCACAACGCCGCGTCTCTAGTCACACACAATCACAATGCCGCGTCTCTAGTCACACACAATCACAATGCCGCGTCTCCCGCCACACACAATCACTACCCACAATGCCGCGTCACACACAACCATTAACGGCGTGACACTGAATGCATCCAGATCTCTTTGCCGGAAAAAAATATAGAATATTGGCCTAACCAACTGCACAGATCCCTCGCAAAAGGCATGGGGCTTCACGAGCCCTCGCAAAAGGCATGGGGCTTCACGAGCCCCCGCATCAGGACCTATGCCTATGCAGATGGGTGCCGGATGGATGATGTATGTTGTAATGGGTCAAGTGTGATTGGGCGATTCAAATACGGAGAGGAAGGGCATTCATGATAAGCAAACAGCTGTGGAAGCCGAGGTCAACACCATGACAGGACATCGATACGGTGTGGACAGGTGGTCCGAGCGGCCAGTGACCAAAACCGTCATTCAGTCCGCGGCTAGGCTGAACCCCCGCTAATCTAACTCGAACTGCACATGTAGCAACAAGACTGACAGGTGGTCCGAGCGGCCAGTGACCACAACCGTCATTCAGTCCGCGGCTAGGCTGAACCCCAGCTAATCTAACTCGAACTGCACATGTAGCAACAAGACTGACAGGTGGTCCGAGCGGCCAGTGACCACAACCGTCATTCAGTCTGCGGCTAGGCTGAACCCCCGCACTCTGACGCGACCTGCACATAAACACGCCGCAATCAGGCTGACAGTGGGCTCCCCCGTTGATCGTCACCGTGCAATAAGAAAAGACATAAAATGACCCTTCAAGAAAACAATTATATTGTATATGTAACTGGACTGTTTGAAAATTCAAAACAACACGAACCCCTTCGCTACCAGCGCTTACTGTTGCTAAAGCGATCGCAGTGACTGCGGGATAACCTTGTCTGCTCTAAGCCATACGGATTTGAACTGAATGGGACTAGAAAAAAGACCCGGATCTTCACCAGCCGCTAACAGTTCTGGGGCCAGTTGCATGAGCTTAGTCCTGCACCAGCCACTAAGCAAGTTGCGCAGCTATAGCGCTAAGCGGCGCACCTTGCTTATTGTCTGGTGCAGGACTAAGCTCGCTTATGCAACTGCTTCCTGGAGCTGATGGAGATCTATGCCGTTTACAGTTGGGTGTTGGTTCCTGGGTGTATTCCAGCAGTAAAGGAGTGAACGTAAACAGCAGTTCTGGTCGCCATTTTAGCAGTTCTGGTCGCCATGTTAGCAGTTCTGGTCGCCATACAGTAATAACAACTTAACTTCTCGGAGGCCAACTTTGCACTCACTTTCCTGTACGTGAACATTCTCCGGACAAAGAACACTGTACCGTAGACAGTCCATCGGCAGAATCGTTCCATAAGTTGTGATGCACACACACAAAATCGTTCCATAAGTTGTGATGCACACACACAAAATCGTTCCATAAGGTGTGATGCACACACACAAAATCGTTCCATAAGTTGTGACGCACACAAACTGCGTCTCGCATCCGAGGTGGCAAACAAACTGGACCCAGCGTGTCAGCAAAAGCGTCAATAGTCCAAGAGGACAACAACCGCCACGTGTCAGGTAAACGCAGCTACAGTTATCGTGAATACGCAACATGAACTGCCCACTACACCTCACAAGAAATTGCTCTGGTTTCGCATGTCACACTGTACGTCGTGGGTCTAGCGACCATAATAAGCTACAGCCACTCCTCGCACAATTAGCCTCCATGTACATCACGTACAAACACAATTATCCTCCATGTACATCATGTACAAACACAATTAGCCTCCATGTACATCATGTACAAACACAATTAGCCTCCATGTACATCACGTACAAACACAATTAGCATCCATGTACATCACGTACAAACACAATTAGCCTCCATGTACATCACGTACAAACACAATCAGCCTCCATGTACATCACGTACAAACACAATTAGCCTCCATGTACATCACGTACAAACACAATTAGCCTCCATGTACATCACGTACAAACACAATTAGCCTCCATGTACATCATGTACAAACACCACGACGTATCAACAACACGTGTAGTCCGCTACCTGCGGGGGCTGAGCAGACACGCCATCCACTTACAGTTCGACCCAACGACTTCCTTCGTCTACGTGGCAATGATGTGAATAAAGGACAAATCCAAAACCTGCGGCACAGATTCTCATGCGCTCCTGCAGCTTCAGGGGCTCATACGGATCTGTGCCTCTTGCAGATGGATGTAAAACAGGGACTACATTACAACAATCTGAATCAGGGACTATATTACAACGATCTGAATCAGGCACTACGTAACAATCTTTGCCAGTGGCGTGCTTTCAGATGTGGATGAATGATGACAGATCGAGAACCATCAAGACACACAGATTCGCATGAGCCCCAAACATGAAAGGGTCTCATGAGACTCTGTGCTACTTGATGATGGATCTGGCTATAGGACGTCGACAGCTACAGAGCTACCGTTGGCCGTCAGTGGCCTAATCTCAGATTATCTGCAGTCCCAACACTCGACGTGAGGATGACCGGTCACGCAGGTATCAAATTGGACAGAAGTTAAGAACAGCGCGTTTTCGATAGTCCACCTATGTTCAGGTTGCTTAACAGGTTGCCCCTCAAACTGAACGAAGGAAAAACGGAAGCCATGCTCATTGCATCACCCATAATGTCTTTTTCTACCGCTTTGCCTCAGCACATCATGATTGAGAACACGACCGTCAGCTTCTCTCAGTCAGTGAAGAACCTGCGTGTTGCAATTGAGCACGACTTGTCCATGGATAAACAGGCGATAAACATTTGCAGGGCAGCCTATTTGGAGATGCGTCGTATTAACTCTATTAGACAGTTCCTTACCTAAGAGGCTACACAAACTCTGGTTTGTTCATTTGTTCTGTCTCGCATTGACTATGCCAACTCACTCTTATCTGGATGCCTGCAGTATCTATTTGATCGGCTCCAGCGAGTCCAAAATTCAGCCGCGCGTCTGGTCATGAAAGCGAAAAAGTCAGACCATGTGTCCCCCATCCTACACGCTCTCCACTGGTTGCCAGTGAAGGAGAGAGTTAAACACACAAAGTCTTGTCCATATGTCATGTGGTACGTGAGCAGATGTTCACATCTGCACGGGACTTAGACGACCCCGCCCTCCACGAGTCCCCTGCTGCCTTGCAGGCCTGGCCGCTTGGCTGCGGAAAGGCTAAGGGAGGAAACCCCTGACATCAAAGCCCCCGTGTCTCCGGGGAAGGCTTTTGAGCCAGAGACTAGGACAAGGACAATCAATCCAGACCAAAAAGGTGACTGCCAAGCGTGTGAAATGCAAAGAAGTACCCAACGGAGAAAGAAACACGCTTAGAAAAAACGGTACAACACAATTTATTAATATTTCGGGTAAATACCCTTTGTCAAAATAGACAAACAAACAGAGACATTAGCCGCTACTTATCTTCAGATGCAGAAGGAATGTGGCAACTGAGTTGCCACATTCCTTCTGCATCTGAAGATAAGTAGCGGCTAATGTCTCTGTTTGTTTGTCTATTTTGACAAAGGGTATTTACCCGAAATATTAATAAATTGTGTTGTACCGTTTTTTCTAAGCGTGTTTCTTTCTCCGTTGGGTACTTCTTTGCTTTTCTAGGACAAGGACAGACTGATATAAAACCTACGACCCGAGGACCTCGATGCCATCGTCCCAGCTTGCTAGGCCATGGCAGACGAACCAAGGGTTTAAAGGGTGGGGCCAGTACTGCGCACACTGCACTCCACCAAAAAGCTCCACCGCGCAGGCTTTAGGAAACGTCCACGGACCATGACACTGACCATTCCAAGTCCTGTAGCGACGGGCGAGGGGCGAGACGGCAGGTGAAAGATGTCACTGGAAGCCGCAGTCTCAAACCTGCATGCAGGCGGTTCAGGATATTGGTCGCCTGATGTTGACCTGGGGATGACAACATCACTCGGCACACCCTGAACGACCAAGCAGCCTTCTCTAGGGACAGCACTGCTTGCTCCACACGGAGAGGGGCCTAGAAAAGGTGGCCTAACCAAAGCTCGTCCCCTCGCAACCCCAGTTGGCTTCGATCAACGCGGTCAACGGGCATCTTCTCCTGCGGTCAAAAAACAAGAAAGAATAACGGATCCACTCTCATGACGACCACGACCGGACTCAACGTAGCATGCTGGAACATCCGAACCATGCTCGACAAAGCAGACAGCGGACGCCCTGAACGTCGCTCCGCCCTCATTGCCCATGAATTGCGGAGGTTAAACATCGACATCGCCGCGCTCAGCGAAGTACGTTTTCCGGACGAAGGCAGCCTCCAAGAACTTGGCGCTGGGTACACCCTCTACTGGTCAGGCAGGCCTGAATCAGAAAGACGGCTCTCAGGCGTGGGTTTCATGGTCAAGACCTCCATTGCGACTAAGCTGGAAAACCTACCAACGGGTCACTCAGACCGCATCAAGTCCATGCGCCTCCCACTGAGACATCAGCAACACGTCACCCTTCTCAGTGTGTACTCCCCAACCCTCCTGGCAGAGCCTGCTGAAAAGGACAAGTTGTACACTGACCTGTGCAGCCTCATACAGAGCACCCCTGCAGACGACAAAGTCATCAACCTTGGCGACTTCAACGCCAGAGTGGGCCAGGACTCTGAAGCCTGGAAAGGAGTCCTCGGCAAGCATGGCGTCGGGAACTGCAATGACAATGGTCGCCTACTGTTGGAGTTCTGTGCAGAGCAGCAATTGGTCATCACCAACACTACTTTTCAGCAAAAGGACAGTCGAAAGACCACCTGGATGCATCCTCGCTCCAAACACTGGCACCTTATCGACTATGTCCTAGTGCGTCAGAGAGAACGCAGTGACGTCCTCCTCACCAAAGTGATGCCCAGCGCAGAGTGCCACACTGACCACCGTCTTGTCCGCTGCAAACTCAGGCTCCACGTCAAGCCAAAACCCAAGAAATGGGGCCCCCCCAAGAAAAAGCCTGACGTTGCCAGCCTTCAGCGTGACGACGTGAAAGCTGCCTTTCAGACAGATTTACAGTGCAGGCTCAAAGACACTTTGGGAACAACTGAAAACTGCTATTGCAAAATCCTCTGCAGAAGTCCTGGGTTTCGCTAGAAAGAAGAACAAAGACTGGTTTGACGAGAACGATGTAGAGATCCAGGAACACCTAGCAAAAAAAAAAAAAAGAGCCGCCCATCAGGCCCACCTAGTCCAGCCTTCCTGCCCTGTGAAGAAGTCTGCCTTCCGCCTCGTCTGCAGCAGTCTCCAGCGCAAGCTCAGAGATCTCCAGAATGAGTGGTGGACCAGACTTGCACAGAGGACCCAGATTTGCGCTGACAATGGTGACTACAGGGGCTTCTACGAAGCACTGAAAGCAGTGTATGGCCCCAGACACCTGGTACAAAGTCCCCTGCGAAGCGCGAATGGCCAGGCACTCCTCACAGATAATACCTCCATCTTGAACCGCTGGTCGGAGTACTTTCAGAGCCTCTTCAGCGCTGAGCGCACTGTTCAAGAAGCAGTCGTCCTACAAATCCCACAACTCCCAGTAAAGGTTGAATTGGACGAACCGCCCACCGCTGAAGAGACCCTCACAACCATCCACCAGCTCAAGAGTGGCAAAGCAGCAGGCATTGATGGAATACCGCCAGAGATCTGGAAACATGGAGGCACAGCACTGCACAACAAGCTCCATGACCTCTTTCTCTGCTGCTGGGAGGAAGGAACACTACCAAAGGATCTCCGTGATGCTGTCGTTATCACCCTGTACAAGAACAAAGGCGAGAAGTCTGACTGTTCCAACTATCGGGGAATTACCCTGCTGTCCATTGCTGGGAAAATTCTTGCAAGGCTGCTCCTGAATCGGCTGGTACCTGCCATCGCTGAAGACCACCTCCCAGAGGATTGATTGATTGATTGTACATTGCTTAACGTCCCGACAGCAACAAGGCTTTCTCAGGACGTGCCTGCACTGCTTGTGAAAAAAAAAAAAAAAAAAAAAAAAAAAAAAAAAAAAAAAAAAAAACAGAACATTGAATGTATGTCGCCAGCCGGTCAAATACGTTAAATAAACCTAACACATGGGGCCTAAATAAAGCTAAGACCATTTAGCAACACACATCCAATATCAAGAGCTACAGGCAGTGCAGACAGTAGGGAGAGTTTTAAAAAGGCAAATACAGGTGTATGGACAAAGGGTAGACAGAAACACATGCCCCAGAATAGAGAGAAAAACCCACCCTGTGGGGCTGACCAGGGTGACCCTGGGAACTAAAAAATACCTAACCCCACCCAAGTCCCCCAGGGCAGACCCGGGTGGGGACCTCCCAGAGGGCCAGTGTGGCTTTAGAGCAAACAGGAGCACCACCGATATGGTCTTCGTGCTGAGACAGCTTCAGGAGAAGTGCCGCGAGCAGAACAAAGGGCTGTACGTAACGTTTGTCGACCTAACAAAAGCGTTCGACACTGTGAGCAGGCAAGGCATGTGGCAGATCCTGGAGCGACTTGGCTGTCCCCCAAAGTTCCTCAGCATGATTGTCCAGCTACACGAGGACCAGCAAGGCCAGGTCAGACTCAACAATGTCCTCTCAGAACCATTCCCTATTCTCAACGGCGTAAAGCAGGGCTGCGTGCTGGCACCGACCCTCTTCACCATCTTTTTTAGCATGATTTTGAAGCAGGCCACAGTAGACCTCGACGATGACGATGCAGTGTACATCAGGTATCGTCTCGATGGCAGCCTGTTCAACCTCAGACGACTGCAGGCCCACACGAAAACTCTAGACCAACTGATTCGTGAGCTGCTTTTTGATGATGACGCTGCCCTCGTTGCACACACAGAGAGAGCCCTGCAGCGCATCACGTCCTGCTTCGCAGACGCTGCCCAGCTCTTTGGACTCGAGGTCAGTCTGAAAAAGACAGAGGTCCTCCATCAGCCGGCACCCAAGACAGTGTATCGCCCTCCTCACATCACCATTGGCGAGTCTGAACTAAAGTCGGTGCACCAGTTTACTTACCTTGGCTGCATTATCACGTCGGACGCCAAGCTGGACAATGAGCTTGACAGCAGGCTGGCAAAAGCGAACAGCGCTTTTGGGCGACTTTTCAAGCGGGTGTGGCACAATCAACAGCTGAAAACAGGCACCAAGATCAGCGTGTACAGAGCTGTGGTCCTCACCACCCTGCTGTATGGTTCCGAGTCCTGGGCCCTCTACCGCAGCCAACTACGACTCCTCGAACGCTTCCACCAGCGCTGCCTGCGTGTACCATTCTCAGCATTCACTGGAGTGATTGATTGATTGTACATTGCTTAACGTCCCGACAGCAACAAGGCTTTCTCAGGACGTGCCTGCACTGCTTGTGAAAAAAAAACTAAACAGAACATTGAATGTATGTCGCCAGCCGGTCAAATACATTAAATAAACCTAACACATGGGGCCTACATAAAGCTAAGACCATTTAGCAACACACATCCAATATCAAGAGCTACAGGCAGTGCAGACAGTAGGGAGAGTTTTAAAAAGGCAAATACAGGTGAATGGACAAAGGGTAGACAGAAACACATGCCCCAGAATAGAGAGAAAAACCCACCCTGTGGGGCTGACCAAGGTGACCCTGGGAACTAAAAAATACCTAACCCCACCCAAGTCCCCCAGGGCAGACCCGGGTGGGGGATTCACTGGAGTGACTATGTCACCAACGTCGAGGTCCTTGAACAGGATGAAACTGTGAGCATCGAGGCCTTGCTGCTGCGGACACAGCTCCGCTGGGCGGGGCATGTCTCCAGGATGGAGGATCATCGCCTACCAAAGATCACCCTGTTCGGCGAGCTTGCTACTGGACACCGTGACAGAGGGGCACCAAAGAAGAGATACAAAGACTGTCTCAAGAAGTCACTTAGTGCCTGCCAAATCGACCACCATCAGTGGTCCTCGCTTGCTGTGGACCGTGACACCTGGCGCTCCACAATTTACAAGGCAGCTGTCTCCTCTGAGGACTCTCGCAGAGCTAGCTTTAAGGACAAGCGGCTCAGGAGAAAAAACAGACATGCCGCAACTCAGAACCCTGGCCATACCTTCCCCTGCAGCCACTGCGGTCGAACCTGCCTGTCCCGGATTGGCCTCCGCAGCCACGAACAAGCCTGCAGACGTCGTGGGCAACTCCTATAAAATCTTCGTTCGCGAAGTCAAGCCAAGAGAGAGAGACGTGAGTCGTTGTCTAAAGCGTGCGCATGCGTGCGTGAGTTGTGAGTGTGCGCTTAGAGTTATAATTATTATAAGATAAGCGCATTATAAATACCGTAATTATTATTATTATTATCATGTTTCACTTTCTGGCACTCGACCCACTTATCTCTCAGAGCTCCTTCACTGCTATATCCCTTCCAGGCAGTTGAGCAGTTCGTCCGACAATAAAATGCTTTGGATTCCTACAGTAAGGACTAAAGGATTTGGGCAGAGATCTTTTTCTTACCAGGGTCCATCAGTCTGGAATGATCTTCCTAAATCATTGAGACACAGTGAGTCCAGTGCCAGTTTTAAACACAGTCTTAAACCCCATCTTTTCCCATCTTGATTATCAGTGTTCATGTATTTAGTCATTTTCTGTTCTTTTGTGTAATTGTACATGTGGCTTTGGTTTTGTCACCTTGTGTGTAATATTTTTCTTGTTCGTATGTACGGCGCCTAGAGCATCTTACCGTGTATAGGCGCCATATAACTCCTCATTATTATTATTATTTTTTTAAAACTTCATCAAAAGTACTATGATACAACGGCAACAGACAAAATGAGAGTGCATAAGGGATGTCAACTTCCAACACCATACATGCTCTACGACTAACACTACCTCTGAGACCAGCCATTATTGCAGCTCGAGGTGCTGAGCACACTGTGTTCCCACAGCGGGCGACATGGTGTTACTGTACGTAGGTGGCCAAAATGCACGGTAGACATCACCTGCACATTATTGATTGCGGACGGAATTCGTTGAACAACTGAAAATGCTACCGGAAACTAATAGCAAACTACTACATTAGACGGTCACTAAAGTATCATCCGAT
Organism: Semisulcospira habei; assembly: GCA_036245525.1. Classification (NCBI taxonomy): domain Eukaryota; kingdom Metazoa; phylum Mollusca; class Gastropoda; family Semisulcospiridae; genus Semisulcospira; species Semisulcospira habei. Next base: position 148,288,573 of record BTPG01000004.1, read on the forward strand.
TATGTCTGGTTCTAGCGGTGTCACGTGTAAAGTCACAAATTTGGTGGTGTTACGTATATGAAGTCACAAATCTGGTGCTGTCGCATGTAAATACACAAATCTGGTGCTGTCACTTGTAAATTCACAAATATTGACGTATATACACAAATTCAGGTATATAAATTCACAAATATTGACGTATATACACAAATTCAGGTATATAAATCCACAAATATTGACGTATATACACAAATTCAGGTATATAAATTCACAAATCTGATCGCCATACGTCCAGGACCTGGGTCGACCATGATGGCTCAACAGAATAGCTTGGAGAATAGCCTTGACGTCAGCTATCCTGTAGGCACCAAGCTATTGTCACAGCCCTTGAACTATCATGGTCCATACCAACCGTCTGATGTGTCAGCACTAAACAAGTTAAATACCAACACAAATACCTGCCTACAAGTGACTACTAATGACAAGATGACATATTTTCAAGGCCATCCGAAGACCGTCATGATTCGGTGAGGGCGCCAACAAGGTCTGCTCACTCTTCCCGCGCACGCACACAATCTGATAGATCCTTGATTGAATCTTAATTCCACTCTTTTCCGCCGTCCACAGACACAGATTCTGGTGAACAACGGCAGCTGCAGGGCCCTGTGATAATCTATATCTCTCGGTGAAACTGGAAGATAATGGCCCTATTTTCTGAGGAAGGTGACCGGGGTTTAGGCCAACGACTGTTGATTGAATCTGTGTTGCGCACAATCAGAGATGGCCCAATGCCACGTGCAGGGATTTTACCGCGTGTGAAAATTCACCCATTTAGCCCTAACACTCTACACCAAGAGACGGATCGACCATGATAATTCAAGGGTAGCCCCAAATTAGGTTGGAGACTGATGGCGCTAAGCAAAGCTGGCACTACCCTTGAGTCATCCATCTCCTGCAACTAGCACATAGTCGTTAGGTGACGCCTCCCACATTTGGGAAATGACGCCTTAACCCTTTCAGCCCTGACGCACTACAGCACGTGCATAGTCGTTAGATGACGCCTCCACATTTGGGAAATATGTGCGCCGGGTTGAACGAATGAAATGAGTAAAGATCTTGTTTATCTGTTGATCACTAGGAGACAAACTAGGGAGTCTTCAAAACACTGCATTTCAGGCCACAAGACAGAATGACCATGATAGTTCAAGAGTGATGCCAGAGTGCCTTGCCGCCTGTGGACTCCAAGCTATACTGGCCCCACCGTAAAGCAAGCATGATCAATCCTTATCTTGTTTTAGGCCAACAGAGCTGCATGGGCTTCCATGTCAAGGCCAGTTCTATTGGCTTTCGGATTGTAAAACCACCCTTGAACTGCCATGGTCAATCCAGTGTAGCATGTCAGAAACGAAAGGGTTAAATTCCCATGCCAAAGCCAGTTCAATTTCGATTATTCCAGTCCTTTCAGATTATTTCGTGTCATCTCATTATTGTTGTCGATGCATGTCAAGTCGATGTAATTATTCATGCAAAGATTTCAGAGGGTATCGATTAAAACGGGTGTGAGTAGCTGTTGAGGTGGTGGCAACTGTTACAGGTAGCAAGCTGTCGTCTGGAGAATGATTGGGTCTGATTCATAAGGTGGTGTGTTGGCGGTGGTTGCCACGTCCACAAGCGCCCCAGATGGCACACACACACACACACACACACACACACACACACACACACACACACACACACACACGCACAAACAAACAAATCCCTAATGAGGAAAAAGGGGGAAAATAGACTTTTTAAGATGCATCTGGTACTTGAGGGTTTATGTAATAATGTTGCACTATATACATTTTATGAAAAAAGTGAAATTGATCTTTCTGTATTTATAAATCAGGTGTTATCATCCTCGTCTCCTTTCTCAAAGTTCCAAACAAATGTGTTTTCCCAAGTCCCAAACATGGCTGTTTCCCCAAGTCCCACACAAGTATGTTCCCCCAAGTCCCACACAAGTCTGTTTCCCCAAGTCCCATACAAGTCTGTTTCCCCAAGGAAAATGCAAGTCTGTTTCCCCAGGTCCCATTCAAGGCTGTTTTCCGCAAGTCCCATACAAATTTGTTTTCCCAAGTCCCATACAAGTCTGTTTCCCCAAGTTTCATACCTGTCTGTTCCCCCAAGTCCCATTCAAGACTGTTTTAAGAAGTCCCATATAAGTATGTTCCCCCAGGTCCCATACAATGAAATGAAACTTTATTTTCCAAGGATAAAAGAATAGGTGCGCAGACCTTTTTTCATTCTTGTCCTTGCTACAAACTACATGAAAACACGCACGCACGCACGCACGCACGCACGCACACACACACACAATGCAACCGCAAGGACCTTCTAACTATAAATTACACATATTACACATATTGGAAAGACAGCGTTCTCTTGACATCAAGTGAAACAATACGCCAAGGTGTCACAGTATCCCCATCTACATACTTTCGTGAAACGCTGCAGCTAAGCTGTAAACTAACACCACAGTTCAAACAGAAGCAGTCGGCATGATCTGTTTCTAACAACACAGTTCTAATGTGTTCTAACATGTTGACACCATCAACTGCATACTAACAACACAGTTCCAATATATTATGTTGACATCAACTGTGTACTAACAACACAGTTCCAATATGAACAGTTGGCATGATCTGTTGTTAGTTTTTCAACACAGTTCCAATATGCTGACTTCATCAACTGTAGACTAACACACAGTTCCAATATGTTGACTTCATCAACTGTAGACTGACAACACAGTTCCAATAATATGACACCATCAACCTAACGAGCAACGTGAAGACATCCCCAGACAGATATTCCACACACAGACACACTACACTCCCTCAGCGAATGCCGCACCACGTCCAAAAGACACAGATCGTGATGACACTGGCTGCGGAGTCTAATGAGGATCTATGTACAGGTATGGTTTCATTCCCATTTAAGTTAACCCATCGAACCCTATAGCCGAAAATGTACAGGTGTGACCTGACGACTATGTACAGGTGTGACCTGACGACTATGTACAGGTGTGACCTGACGACTATGTACAGGTGTGACCTGACGACTATGTACAGGTGTGAACTGACGACTATGTATAGTTGCAGGAGATGTATCGATTGATAATTTGCCAGATTAGGTTGGCGCCATTTGGCGCTAAGCTAATCTGGCACCACCCTTGAATTATCATGGTGGCGTCGGGTTTAAATGAGTTAAATCATGCAAATCCTGAGTCATCTATAGGAAGATATGTAAAAACAATGACGTCTCACGAGTGCACTGCGATCGAAACCGTCCCGTGTAACGTTTGCTCAGGTGAGAAACATAACAAGATTCTTTTCAAGGTGATCGACCCAGCAGACTGTCACTTCCCTGTCCACATTGCTTTGATGCTCACCTCACGCGCAATTTCCTGTACAGGACAAGAGTGTTAACTGAACTTAGAGTGTTAACTGAACTTTAATTATTCGTGAGGCAAAGCGACTACTCTAGACACACAACGTGAACTAGCAAACCGGCATTGACCATCAGTAAAATGAATATGTACTCCTAAAACAAAAGTCACTCGCCTCATCTCCACTCGCAAAGTCAGCCTCATCAGCCTGACACCTTAAAGTCACTCGCCTCATCTCCACTTGCAAAGTCTGCCTCATCAGCCTGACACGGTTAAAGTCACTCGCCTCATCTCCACTCGCAAGGTCAGCCTCATCAGCCTGACACCTTAAAGTCACTCGCCTCATCTCCACTCGCAAAGTCAGCCTCATCAGCCTGACACAGTTAAAGTCACTCGCCTCATCTCCACTCGCAAGGTCAGCCTCATCAGCCTGACACCTTAAAGTCACTCGCCTCATCTCCACTTGCGAAGTCAGCCTCATCAGCCTGACACGGTTAAAGTCACTCGCCTCATCTCCACTTGCAAATTCAGCCTTATCAGCCTGACACGTTCTGTTTGCACGGTGGCCCACTGTTGAAGTTTCTTGCCGGTTGCGATTCACGTTTTTATTTTGATCAAAAGCGTGACATGCCCCGCGGGTGCCTAGTTTACTATTGGGCTCCGACACTACAGTCAGACGCAGGCAAACTTATCAGCCCCTTCTCCGGCAACACTCCATGATTTGACAGCATGGTATGTTAAGAGGCCGTTCGAAACTAACTCCATGGTACTAGGAAGCTCGCCCACAGGCACCTTTCACAAACTGAAAGCCGTGCCGTACACCAGCAACGTAATTATTAATATGAAAAAATATCAACTGTAGACATACTTCACAAACTGAAAGCCGTGCCGTACACCAGCAACGTAATTATTAATATGAAAAAATATCAACTGTAGACATACTTCACAAACTGAAAGCCGTGCCGTACACCAGCAACGTAATTGTTAATACGAACACAAATATCAACTGTGAAACTGACATATAACGAAAGCACAGCATTTGTCCGAGAGGAAGTACTTACGCAAACAGGCGAACTCTTTGGCTGTTCCTGTCGCACGATTCCTGCAGGAACAAAAACCCGCTAGCGACTGCCAATTGGGTAAAACGAAAGTCCGCAGACACAATCTGGCCCTACTCCTCCTACCTGGCAACAGGCGAACCGAAACCGCCCTTCGCATGATATTATGATAATCAGGCAGGGCGATAAAACACGCGACACCTGGATGATCACCGTCACGTCCGCCACATGAATCATATTTTGTTTTTATTGATCACTGTGATTTAGAGCGTCGATAGCCATTATCTGCATTCAATAATAAACGTTAACTCTTTCGGGACGTGCCGCATCCGGATGCGCGGCGTAAAGCCGCGAATCCGGATGCGGAACGTCTCGAAAGAGTTAACCTCCATTGCTCATGCACCCGTGATTGTACTGTAATAATAATAATAATAATAATAATAATAATAATAATAATAATACATAGTTCTTGTATAGCGCTGTTCTCCAGGAAAACACTGGACTCACTGCGCATGCACAACAGCACACCCTCTCTCTCAGACACACGCACGATTATACACTACTTTAAACCACCCCATCTCTTCCCAACACCTTACATTCACTTCCTCTAGGATCAGAATAAAAGGCAGTCAACAGTTAGCTAAAGATGAGCTAAGTGTTAAATGCCCGACAGAAAAGAAAAGTCTTTAAGTGAGCTTTGAACTGTGACAATGTGGGCAGATTCCGCATTTCAGTTGGCAGGGAGTTCCACACACTTGGGGCTAAAAAGGTGAAAGAACGCTCCCCGACAGTTTTCATGTTAAGCTTCGGGATTTTTAAAACAGTGTGTGATTGTAAACAGGGTGTGCAGTTTACTGTAAACAGTGTTCGTGACTGTACTGTAAACAGCGTGTGTGTGTGTGACATTACTGTAAACAGTGTGTGAGAGTGTGCTGTAAACAGCGTGTGTGGTTCACTATTAACAGTGTGTGATTGTAATGTAAACAGTGTGTGTCTGACTGTACTTTAAACAGTGTGTGATAGTACTGTAAACAAAATGCGATTGTACTGTAAACAGCGTATGTGATTGTACTACAAACAGTGTGTATGAGTGTAATGTACACAGTGTGTGATTGTACAGTAAACAATGTGTGATTGTACTGTAAACAGTGTGTGATGGTACTGTAAACGCATGTGCGATTGTACTGTAAACAATGTGACTGTACTGTAAAGAGTGTGACTGTACTGTAAACAATGCACATGACAGTGCTGTAAACAGTTAATGCGATTGTACTGTAAACAGTGTGTATGATTGTAATGTAAACAGTGAGTGCTAAAGGCATAGATACTCACGAGTCTCGACAGATGCAGATACAGGGACTCATGAGAATCCACAAGCAGCAGCGGAAGGTAGGCAGGTAGGTTAGTTCGGGTTTAACGTCCACAGCACCGAGGTGATCATGGACGGCCCTGACGGGCGGGTTATGGGGGACAGGGAAATCTATTGCAGCGGAAGCAAAATCGGGAGCTCATGATGAGAATTCTACGCTTCACGTTCTCGCTGTTCCTCAAAATGAGGGCATTACTCGGCGTCAAGCATAGGGGTGCCCAGTCTAAAGCCAGGCGTCGTGTGCCATGTCAGGCCTTTGTTGCGCATGATGGATAGCAAGGCTCACTGGTCATGTCCCTGTCGATCTGGTCCCTACTCTGACATTTATTACGATGACAGCATTGCCTCAACAACCAGACATTCTGTCACTGTCAGTCTATGCCGCTCATTACGTGTACAGCGACCCAAGTGAGGCCAAGAAACTGTCCACAACTGTGTACACTGCTCAGCATACGTGTATTAAATACTGCTCATTAGATGTACAGTGACTTAAGTGAGGCCAAGAAACTGCCCACAACTGTCCAACTGCTCAACATACGTACATTAAATACTGCTCATTAGATGTACAGTGACTTAAGTGAGGCCAAGAAACTGCCCACAACTGTCCAACTGCTCAACATACGTACATTAAATACTGCTCATTACAGGTGCAGTGACTTAACTCAGTCAGCCCGACGGCCGTATTTCCCATAGAGGCGTCATCTAACGACTATGCACCTGTTGCAGGAGATGGGTCGACCATGATAATTCAAGGGTAGTGCCAGATTAGCTTGGCGCCAACAGGCGCAAAGCTAATCTGGCACTACCTTTGAATTATCATGGTCGACCCATCTCCTGCTGTAGTGCGTCAGGGCTGGATGGTTAGTTAGTTATTTGGGTTTAACGCCGAGCAGGCGACTAAGGCCATCTCACGGCGGGATGGGTAAAAATCTGGTCAGCCAGACTAAAAGCAAGGTCTTAAGACAAGATGTAAATATAGATTAAAAATCTCAGGCTAAAATGTCGCACAAGTCTTTAAAAGAAACGTCTACAGACTCTCAAAAAGAGCAAATAAAAAAATTCACATAGTCTATGAATGCTCAGATCTTGTTAAAAATATTGCATTCTCTCAAAAAATTGAAGATTTTGTCCGGGGGAACATCCCGGAACAAAACCTTCAAGGAGTCTGCTGTGAATTGTTTATATCTCGTGTCAATTAGATCGGCACAATACAGCAAAAAGTGTCGAACAGAAAACTGCTCATCACAGGCAAAACACCATGGACGTTCATCCTGTTTAAGTAAGTAAGAGTGCGTAACATATGTGTGCCCGATGTGGAGCCGAGCATGGACAGTCTCCTCACGGCGGGCTGGATGGGTTAAGTGAGGCCAAGAAACTGTCGACAATCGTCAGTCTACACTGCTCATAAAATGTACAGTAACCCAAGTGAGGCCAAGAAACTGTCGACAATCGTCAGTCTACACTGCTCATAAAATGTATAGTAAATACAGCTCATTACAAGGACAGCAACCCAAATAAGGCCAGATACTATTCTTTCAACACAACTGTCAGTCTATACAGCTCATTACAAGGACAGCAACCCAAATAAGGCCAGATACTATTCTTTCAATACAACTGTCAGTCTATACAGCTCATTGCAAGGACGGTAACCCAATTAAGGCCAGATAATACTCTTTCAACACAACTGTCAGCTTATACAGCTCATTATAGTGGGGTGGGGGTGGGGGTGGGGAGGTGTGTGTGTGTGTGTGTGTGGGGGGGGGGGGGGGGTGACTTTTTGTTAAGAGACTAAACTTTGTTGTATGTGCTACCTTAGACATTAATCTGTCATTTGAGCACGAGACCCACGCTGACACTCAACCGGAAGTGTGTGTGCGTACACGCTAAAGTAGGTCACTATGACATGGTAACAGTGTGTCATCCATGTGCGGGATTTAAGAGCTGTGCCTCTTAAATATATTTCTACCTTGGTGAGTGAGGTCCTAATACATGTCTGAATAACTTCTTTCAAGCATAAAATAAAAAGCACCCAAAAAAAGGTTTATAATTATTTTACAGACGTTTTAAATAATGAGGACATTGTGACCTATACTCGTTTCATTGATTTACAGTGAGGGGCCTTAGGACGGATATTTGAGGGTATCCTGCATATCTTGTCAAAAACAAAGTCCGTGAAGTATAGTGAAGTATACTGCGCTTCGGGCATCTGGGATTAATAATTTTCTGGGTGCTGAAATATTACCCATTTTCAGCAATTAAACCATAAGCAAATGACATACACTAATGTTTGTTTTATTCCTACATACTTAAAATTACTAGTGGTGCAATCAGTACCTGATAGAAAGAGTAAATTGGTACAAATTAACTAATTAGGTCACCGTGTCCTACTTTTTTTATAGACATTTTCGTATGCACGGTTTCATACCCACAATATGTCTTGAAATGTGTTTGTTGTATACAGGCTATGGTTTTACTGGTGTAATGAACATTTACTGTATGCAGTTCAAGTCTCGACAGAAGCATCCGCTTCTGTCGAGACTTGAACTGCATACAGTAAATACAGTAAGTACATGGGGGTACAGTCCAGCTTCATAAAAGTGGAATTTCCACCATCTTTTCCGTGAGACAGATTTTAACAGATTTCTGTTGCGGAAATAGCAAGACTAGCACTGGCTACAAACAGAACAACGTCACTGGTGTCTGCCGGCTTTGTCAAACCCCTTGAGAAAGCTTTCTGGACACAAACGTTTACGTGCAACAGAACCAGTCCATCAATCCTTCGTCTAATTCATCGTATATACACGGCCGCAGAGATGACGTTTGAAAACCTGGCTACTGAGGCAGTCATGATTTGAGTGGTGCTGGTTACTTTTTTTCGTGTGATGTCTGCATTAATTTTGTATGATTTGGAATAAAAAAAAGACAAACAGCTCTTCTTTGTTGAAAGAAAACTTTGTACTCTTCCTCTGATATCAGATCCCTCTCCTTTATTTGCCGTTAAGATATTTATTGCAAATTATTGCAAAATCTCTCTTCTTGTTCTATACAGTTTTCGTGCTTTGATATCACCTGTGAGTGAACAGACATTAAATAATCTGTTTAACTGTAAATTACGTGTTGTCTTTAAAAAGAGGAAAAACAAAACAAAGTGCTGAACATTTCTATATCATTGTTTGTTTGTTTGGGGGGGGGGGGGGCGCTGTTTTTTCCGTAATTTTGGAAAATCGTACTTATTTGGACACATGATTTACATAGAAGACGAATGTAAATCAGACGAAACAGCCTGATTGTATACCGTAAATGTACGCATCGCTGACCACCTATGTAATGTCTATATTTGTTATGCCGGACATGACTGAGAGTGGGAAATTAACATAGATACTTATCTTAGTTCTGATAATCTGATTATCTTAGTTCTGGCGCGTATTTTCAGGGTTCCTAGGTGAAAGAAGTCTAGCCAGGGCCAGAGTGCCTTTTCTTATTTCGGTCCAGTCACCTGGAACGACCTTCCAGCCCATGTCAGACATGCCCTAACTCTGTCTGCTTTTAAATCACTGCTCAAGACCTATCTGTTTTTTATGCATATAGTTAGAAGCATTTTCAGTGCGTTAGCAATCTTTGGCAGTAACTGTTCTTGTAACGGTGTGTGTGTGTATGTGTGAGTGTGAGCCTTGATATGTCACTTTAGTTTTTGTGACTATTTATTGTAGCGTTTTCTTTCTTGTACTTTTTGTTCTGTGATTTTTTGATCTTGTAAAGCGCTTAGAGCACCATTCATTTGGAGGTTAAGCGCTATATAAATGTACATTATTATTATTATTATTATTATTATTATTATTATTATTATTATACATAGTACCAAAACGGATACTACGAACGGAACACAAAATCTACGACCGCACAGCTTGACTTAGCGTTTCTGGCCTCCTGCAAAACTATAGTACATTTACAACTAAGGCAAATTCGAGCTATTCTAACATCTTGTGTTTACCATACATTACCACTATACTATAACAAAGGTGGCTGGAACTTCCATTTGCAAGCGCAGCTTATGTAAGCCCGCTTTAGTCAAAACATTGTGATGTCATTAGTTTAATTAATTTGTGTGGCTTAATTAAGATGCTGTGAACGTGGGTCCCGCACTAAAAAAACAACAACAACAACGTGTATTATATGTTTACAACACTATGTGGTGATTAGTTTGTCTCTAACATTCAGTGCAGGGTTTATGTGAAGGCCACGCAGTATTACAAGTACAGCAACCCCAATAAGGCCAGATAATACTCTTTCAACACAACCGTCAATCTATACAGCTCATTACAGTCTATACAGCTCATTACAAGGACAGCACTACTCTTTCAACACAATTGTCAGTCTATACAGCTCATTACAAGGACAGCACTACTCTTTCAACACAATTGTCAGTCTATACAGCTCATTACAAGGACAGCACTACTCTTTCAACACAATTGTCAGTCTATACAGCTCATTACAAGGACAGCAACCCATATGAGGCCAAGATCCTACTCTTTCACACAATACAATTTCTGACATCATCTGATTTTTGCACAGATCGTTAACTCCTTCGATACGCGCCATTAAGTAAGCCGTGAGTGTGTTAACGCACTGTCCTACTTGCAATGGTATGGCCAGATACGCGGCATTCAGTACGCCTCGAGTGAGTTAACGCACTGTCCAACTTGCAATCTTACACATCTCATGGTCAACCCTGGTTGTGCGCAATGACAGATCTGCAGCAATCTTCTTCACACACACACACACACACACACACACACACACACACACACACACACACACACACACACACACACACACACACACACACACACACCAACTGCTGTGTAAGTATTGCGTCGGCCAGCAATAACGAACAATTCATATAGACCGGTATTCTTCTTCTTCCTTCAACGTTATACAGACCGGTACTCTACAAACTACACACTAGCACTAAAGATTGAAACATAACTGGAACACTGAACCCTACCTCAGCACTGAGCCCTGCCTGAACGCAATGCCCCTGCTCAATATCCTTGTACATTTCAACACAATATACCACACTGGTGCCCTTAATGTGTACAACGCGGATGACACACTCACCTGCACCAGGTTGACACGACAGCGACGTGAATAACCACACAGTCAAATCTGACGTGCCACAGCAATGCATGTTCAAACCCCAAATGCCAGTAGAAATGATAGCGCGTGCTGAAGAAATGTAAACAGCGGTTGTTTTTGTCTACCGTATTGAAATAAAATACGGTAGACTTTGAAATGGGGCTGGTCGTAGCGTCTTCCGGGGCATGCACATGACGTTTATGGCGTGTGGGGCTGACATTCTGGCGAAGAAGTAACAAAATAAAAACGACGTCACCTCCAGACACGCAAACCTTGCTAGTAAACGTCTTTTTGGCGCCCTAGAGCCCGCGTTTGAGGACGGACAATCTTGAAATTTTAGGATATTGTCCCTAAATGAATTATCTCCAGACATTTTTTTTCGATTTTTTCAACTTTTAATTAAAATGCTCAGTGGCGAGAAAAAAACGTTTCACAAAAACCGGTTGATCCACACTGGAGCCCGTAATTTTTCTTATTTTTCCTAGATATTTTGCATATAGCTAGGTAAAAGGGAGATGTTGGATGAGTTCGTTAACCAGCATTGTACCTCTAGAATTGTTTGAGTGATAATTAAATATTTTTGGGGAAAAAAAAAATATTTTCACGTTTTAGGAATTAATTTCGCGAATTATATGGGTTAATCTTGCAGGATTTTTCATAAACAGTGTTTGCATAAGCCTGCTATTTGTCCCGGCCCTGGGGTAGGATTAGGTCAAATTAATAATAATAATAATAATAATAATAATAATAATAATAATAATAAAGGAGATTTGTTAAGCGCTTATTCTAAAAGTACCTCTAAGCGCTGATACAATGAAAAGGCTAACAACTAACACACACAACATACGCACGCACGCGCACGCACACGCACGCACACACACACAAACACACACACACACACACCCGTGGTGATGAATTGTGCATGGCTGGGGAAATGAACTAGTGAAAGGTAGCGTTGTAGAGGTGGGTTTTGAGAAGTGATTTGAATGAGGAGAGCGTTTGACAGTTACGGACTGGGGCGGGGAGGCTGTTCCAAGTGGCGGGGCCAAGATGGGAGAAGGCACGACCACCACGTGTTTTACATTTGAAACTGGGAAGGCGAAATTTACGTGTGCCAGAGGAAGGGCGGAGGGTGCGAGATGGAGTATACAGCTGGAGTAAGTCAGAGGTATAGGCAGGAGAAGTCAGGTTGATAGAGTCGAAGCACATGCAGGACAGTTCATACAGAATGCGTTCTTGTACGGGCAGCCAGTGGAGTTTTTCAAGGGCGGGGCGGATATGGTCACGCTTACGCACGCGCAGAACTAAACGGGCAGGACTGTTTTGCGCTGTCTGCAGTTTATCTAGCTGGGTTTTAGGCAGGCCGGAAAGGCGGGAGTTACAGTAGTCTAACCGTGATAAGACAAAGGAGGAGACAAGGATGGAAGTTGCTTCGGGCGTCAGATACTAACACTGCTAATGAGCCGAAGTTCAATAAAAGCTGATCAGCACATATGACTAACATACTTATCCATTTTGAGGTCTCCGCTGTCAATGAAAACACCAAGGTTTTTGACACCGTTAGAGAAAGTGATTTGATTTTGACACCTAGAGAAAGTGATTTGATTTTGACAGACAAAGATGTGACTGGGAAGACAGGACAACTGCGAAGAACGCATTGTGACCTGTAAGCTCTAGGCGTGAAAATCAGCAAGAAAATTGCAAAATTGATCCTTTGATACGTCAAATATTAGTACTGCGATGAATGACGAATAACATCGAGTCGTCACTATGAACACGGCGTCGTGGGACTAATGATGCCATGACGTGAAGCATCAAGTGGCGTCATTTTGCTGCTCGTGCTATTCTTCTTCTTCAGAAGTTATGCTACGCCAGACCACAGAGCTTACGAATGGCGGGAATCGCCGTGTGTCAGTCTTTATTTATGAGTGCCAGTGTGTGTGGATCAGAGGGTGGGTTAGAGTAGAAGGAGATGGATTCCTGTCGCTACACGAGCCTACAGAGCGTGCTAATGCGCCGACGTGTATGTTGATCACAGGTTGGCTTAGAGAGGAGGAAAACGAATCAGCATTATAAGCCTAAAAATATGAACAACTCTGAATGTTCCTAAAAGATAAACGCATCTGAGCTCCAGACAATACGGCAGACTTTGGGATGAAACCCTCACCTTGTTTGTCTACAGTATTGAAAATACGGTAGAGACTTTGAAATGGGGCTGCTCGGAGCACTTTCCGGAGCATGCACATGACGTTTTTGGCGTGCGGGGCAGAAATTCTGGCAAAGAAGTAACAAGATAAAAAATGACGTCACGTCTAGCTACGCAAACCTTGCTAGAGAACGTCTTTTTGGCGCTAAGAGCCGCGCGCGTGCGTGTGCGTGTGTGTGTGTGCGACAGTGGCTAGAGCCCGCGTTTGAGGGCGGACAAGCTTAAAATTGTCTGATATTGTCCCTAAAAGAATAATCTCGATGTAGTTGTTTTTTGTTTTTTTTATCAAGATGCACAAAAACCGGTTGATCCAAAATGGAGACAGTAATGTTTCTTATTGTTACTATATATTGTGCATATCGCTAGATAAAAGGGAGATAATGAATGAGTTCTTTAACTCATTCTACCCCAGACACACCACGGCAAGATATGGATCAACCATGACAGTTCAAGGGTGATGCCAGAATAGCTTGGCGCCTATGGGCGCCAAGCTATTCTGGCATCACCCTTGAACTATCATGGTCAATCTGTGTCCTGCACTGCAATGCAGTCTTCAGAGGACAATGGCAACATTTGGGGATTTCGGTCTTGGGGTGCAATGGGTTACCCAGTATTTTACCTCTAGAACTTTTTGAGTAATAAAATGTTTGTTGAATTTTGTTTTTAACGTTTTGGGATTAATTTCAAGAATTATTTGGGATTAATCTTAAACTATTGAATCTTTTTTACGAAAAAAAAAAACACCCTTCTTATTAATAATCGCATGATTGTTCATAATTATATATACGGTATTTACATAAGCCTACAGTTTGTCTCGGCTGTCGGGTACGATTAGGTCCATAGTGACCTGTATGCCCTAGGAGTGAAAATCAGACTATTTTCTGCACCACATTTTCGGAGTCATTTGCAAAACAGCTAACTTAACTATCTTCTCATTAATACCCGCATGATTTTTCATAAACAGTGTTTGCATAAGCCTGCTATTTGTCCCGGCTTTGGGGGAAGGACTAGGTCAAATTGCGACCTGTAAGCCCTAGAAGTGAAAATCTGCAAGAAAATTGCCAAGTTTGATCCTCTAATATGTAAAATGTTAGTAATGCGATGAGTGATGTATAACATCGAGTCGTCACTATGAACACGGGGTTGTGGAACTAGTGATGCCATGACGTGATGTCACGTCATTTCGCTGCTCGTGCTATTATTCTTCTTCAAAATAGCTATGCTACGCCAGACCACAGAGCTTACGCATGGCTGGAATCGCCGTGTGTGTGTCTTTATTTCTGTGTGCCAGTGTGTGTGGATCCGAGGGTGGGTTAAAGTAGAAGGAGATGGATGCTTGTCGCTACACGAACCCACAGAGCGTACTAATGGCGGGAAGCGTCGTGTGTCCGTCTTTATTTGCGTGCGCCGACGTGTGTGTTGATCAAAGGTTGGCTTAGAGAGGAGGGAAATGGATCAGCATAATAAGCCTAAAAATATGAACAACTCTGAATGTTCCTAAAAGATAAACGCATGTGAGCTCCAAACAATACAGTAGACTTTGGGATGAAATCCTCATCTTGTTTTTATAAGCGCGAGCTAAGGAAATGTACAATGCTTGAATGAACAGGAAGATTGGATCAGGTATTACACGTCCTCTCTTTACAATTTCAAACTCTAATGGGGGGAGAGAGAGAGGGAGGGAGAGAGAGACAGAGAGAGAGAGAGGGAGGGAGAGAGAGACATAGAGAGAGAGAGAGGGAGGGAGAGAGAGAGAGAGAGGGGGGGAGAGAGAGAGAGAGAGGGAGAGAGAGAGAGAGAGACAGAGAGAGAGAGAGGGAGGGAGGGAGAGAGAGAGAGAGAGAGAGAGAGAGAGAGAGAGAGAGAGAGAGAGAGAGAGAGAGAGAGAGAGATTGATTGTACATTGCTTAACGTCCCGACAGCAACAAGGCTTTCTCAGGACGTGCCTGCACTGCTTGTGAAAAAAAAAAACCAACTAAACAGAACATTGAATGTATGTCGCCAGCCGGTCAAACACATTAAATAAACCTAACACATGGGGCCTAAATAAAGCTAAGACCATTTAGCAACCCACATCCAATATCAAGAGCTACAGGCAGTGCAGACAGTAGGGAGAATTTAAAAAAGGCAAATACAGGTGAATGGACCTCGGGTAGACAGAAACACATGCCCCAGAATAGAGAGAAAACCCCACCCTGTGGGGCTGACCAGGGTGACCCTGGGAACTAAAAAATACCTAACCCCACCCAAGTCCCCCAGGGCAGACCCGGGTGGGGTAAGAGAGAGAGAGAGAGAGAGAGAGAGAGAGAGAGAGAGAGAGAGAGAGAGAGAGAGAGTGAGTGAGTATAGATTGCTTTACGTCCCGCAAGCGACAAAGGCCTTCTCATGACGTGCCTGCGCTAAATGAAGAAAAGAACTGCAAGAAGCGCAGACAGGAGGGAGAATTTCAAAAGAAAAATACAGATGAATGGACCAGAAAGACAGAAATACAAACCCCCAAAAGAGTAGAACCCACCCTGCAGGGGTTAGACAAGGTGACCCTATGAACTAAAAAGTAGACAACCCCACCAAGGCGCCCTAGGGCAGACCCAGTGGGGGGGGGGGGGGGGGGGAGACAGACAGAGGAAGACTGAGACAGAGTGAGAGACAGCGAGACATACCTTAAGAAATGATCTCCCAAACACTGTCTACCGTGACGCGTTTTCTCCGAATCAAGTGTTTAGAAAAGGCTGGATGTACAACTGGATATTAAAGAAGGCTGCCAGAAGATAATAATAGATCCATAAAATCCATAGATTCATAAAATCCAACATGATGACTGCCACTGAAGAAACTTCAGAAAATCCTGAGCTTGTGGAACAAGGCACAGTACAGGACGGAGGGAAAACTCACAGTGCTGCTTGCATCACCACCCGGCCCTTCAGACTCTGGACACAAGGTGTGTTACTGTACGAGACGGAGGGAAAACTCACGGTGCTGCCCTACAGTCTCTGGACACAGAAGACACAACGTGTGTTACTGTACGAGACGGAGGGAAAACTCACGGTGCTGCCGTACAGTCTCTGGACACAGAAGACACAACGTGTGTTACTGAACGAGACGGAGAGAAACGGTGCTGCCCTACAGTCTCTGGACACAGAAGACACAACGTGTGTTACTGTACGAGACGGAGGGAAAACTCACGGTGCTGCCCTACAGTCTCTGGACACAGAAGACACAACGTGTGTTACTGTACGAGATGGAGGGAAAACTCACGGTGCTGCCCTACAGTCTCTGGACACAGAAGACACAACGTGTGTTACTGTACGAGGCGGAGGGAAAACTCACGGTGCTGCCCTACAGTCTCTGGACACAGAAGACACAACGTGTGTTACTGTACGAGACGGAGGGAAAACTCACGGTGCTGCCCTACAGTCTCTGGACACAGAAGACACAACCTGTGTCACAAGGCAACGTACTGGTCAAGAGGAGTAACACAATGTCCGTCTGTGACAGCTGCACCTTATTTAACTCATTCTACCCCAGACACACCACAGCAAGATGAGGATCGACCATGATAGTTCAAGGGTGATGCCAGAATAGCTTGGCGCCTATGGGCGCCAAGCTATTCTGGCATCACCCTTGAACTATCATGGTCAATCTGTGTCCTGCACTGCAATGCAGTCTTCAGAGAACAACGGCAACATTTGGGGGTTTCGGTGTTGGGGGTAGAATGAGTTAAAACACTGAAAGTCTGACGCGCTTCATCCTCAGCTGTTTGTGTAGTTGTTTCCATGTTTTCGCTGCGCATCAAGGACACACAACCCCCCACAGTCCATGGCGACATACTCTCCAGAAATAGCAGCAAAACGGCCGCCTGAAGCTGTATCGATCCCGGTCAGTGTTCACGAACAGCGTCCAGCTTACTACAGCCAACACACGCGCAGTTTGAATCAAATAAGACGCCGTCATTCAGTCAGTATCATAGATACTATCAGTCTCGCACTACTGCCTTGTCACTTTTGTCTGATGTCTGTTCCAGACTGCCCGGCGTGTAAAACCAAGGCTATAGCCGGAAAAGAAAGAAGCCCGCTTCAGAAAAAGTAGGGCATAATCAGGTTACTGTAAACAAAGAGTCCACAGCCGCTTCGCCTTTACAGAGTCTTTGCTGCAAACAGTAAACGCTGATGTCCTGTTTTGCTAAACTGAGCTTCTTTCTTTGTTGGATGATTTCTTGCCCTATGTCTGTGCGTGTTAATCCTGTAGCTGTCGGTAGCGGTTTGTGTCGAGGTAATTCCTGCAGGACAAAAAGAGCTACCGACAGCCGAAGGGTTAAATGAGAAGATAAAAAAAAAATGCACGCTGACCAGACAGACGCCGTTTGCTGTTTGACTACACCCTGGCTGGCTTCTCCGACTAAAAAGAAAGGTGTTGGAGTAAGGTAACAGTGACAGACGCGTCTCAATACAATGACAGCCGTCCTCAATACGCGCAGCGTGCCCGGGGCTTTCCCGCGTCATGGCCAGTTACCTCGTGTCCGGCAGTACATCACACAGCCTGTCCCATCACCTCTACAGCTCGCGCACACAGGATCACATCTACCGTCTGTTGCCACCAAAAAGGTGATGTCACAGACGGCGTGCACAAGGGAAGTAAGCGGGGCACGTGTATCGGGCGCTTATTGATAAGCGCGTAAGAGACAAATATACCTTTGCGCTCCCAAACGTACACATATTCATGCGCTACGAACGACGCCATTCCGTCATCCGGACAAGACTAAATATGCATCTGTGTTCTTCAACTTGAACAGGAAACCTGGCTTCGGCACACGCGTGCAATGCTGTGATTGGCCACATCCGATACAAACAACGCCACAAGAGCCAAGCTGATTGGTTAAACAGAAATGATAACGATGATGAGTTCAATATGCACATTTCGGTTACGATCCACCCAATGAAAACACGTCTGCGGAATATGCATATCACAAAATAAGATAATTTTTAAATCACCATTTTAAGCGCCCATTTCGACTCATCCTTTCAACGCAAGAAAGGCAAATGCAAATGGTGAATTGCATGTTTTGTACAGAAAGGATCCGCTGAATGGTGCTCCCTCGTCTCGTGTAAGGACAACAGACTTTAGTGACGATAAAAACACACACCGAGTCACCACGGCGAAAGACATACATGTACCTGTAGCTGATTCGTGTGGGAGTCCATGGCAACTCTAACGTCAATGTCCATAATGCGGGTGACACATCAGCAAGCAAAGCAATGCACAATCACTTCCAATAACGGCACGCCCATGACGACCACAGGTAGTCCCGCAACACTTCTTGATACAAACCTTAGTGTTTTGAAACGTTCAGCGTGTTGAAAATATCCCCCATGAGTCTCCTTTATCAAAACAGCTCGCTCATCTACACAACACAGCTGCAAGCTGTGTAGCCCAGCTTCCAAATACGGAAAAAGTATTGATTTTTTTGTTGTTTGTTACGCGAGCGCGCGTGGCCTGCACGGGGATAAGAGCGGGTTATCTCTAGTCAGCCGAGTTAACTCTGTGTACAGAATCAAGCCTCTCCACAGCTAGCTCTGTGTAAAGAATTAGGCCTCTCTACAGCTAGCTCTGTGTACAGAATTAGGCCTCTCCACAGCTAGCTCTGTGTACAGAAACAAGTCTCTACACAGCTAGTGGGGGGTTCTTCATTCTCTTTTTACAAACTTTGTATCCCGTTTGTGTTTTGTTTTGTTTTTCTTAGAAGCAGCTGTAAGCACACAACAAGCCAATACTGGAGCTGTTGTCAACTATGTCAACTTTACTGAAATAACAGACTGGCCTTTCCTAGCAATATACTCGTGTTTTGGGTCTTTTTCTAGCAATACACTGGCCTTTTTTCTAGCAATACGCTGGCCTTTTTTCTAGCAATACACTGGCCTTTTATCTAGCAATACACTGGCCTTAATAGCAATAAACGCGACAGCAATATATCTGGTTGCATGTTCTTCGTGATTTCAGGATGAATGGGTAGGTCCCTTGTCTGTGGCGGTTCTACAGTCCACTGCTTGGTTGCTTTATTTAGACATTTACCTAGTCAAACATACATAATAATAATAATAATAATAATAATAATAATAATAATAATAATAATAATAAGCGCATTAAATAGGCGCTTTATCCCAATTGAAAATCGGCTCAAAGCGCCGCCGCGAACTGAACCCAACAAGCACGGTCACGTGAATCACGCGCATTCCCTCACACACTGTACATGAACACAGAACATTCACGTGGTGCTAAGGGAAAGCTCAATCGAGCTACTGAAGTTTCCGAAAATTCAAAATCGTTTGAATTTGAAATGTGATTAAGTGGGCTGAAGCTGATACCAAAGTCGTGTGGGAGGAAGAGCCGGAGAAAGAACCCCCGACGGTCCGCCCGAATTAACGGTGACACTTACTAGAGGAGAAAAATCCGAGGCCGGAACCCGTAATCGAACCTCGCACCTCTAGCATTGGTGACAGGCGCCCTAACCACTGCGCCACGGACCGCCCCGTATACAACCATATTTGTGGGTTAATCATACGTGCAGCCCGTGAACAGCACAAAGTTGATTGACTGTTCAAGTACTACATGTATGATTGTATCCTTTTACCTGTGGCTTTATTCTTCTTAGAAATCGAAATCGCACTTTCACGTGATGATAAAAAAAAAACTAACAGCAACAGTTTCAGCCCATACTGATTCTAACTGATTGGCTGTTCTTTTTACCCTACCGATACCAGTAGCTCATTTTATCATTTTCCTTTTGGTTGCACTGGCACATATGTGTATGTTTGTAGTACTTGCACTAACGTGTAATGTTTGGTAGTACTTGCACAACGGGTATGGTTTTACCTGTAGCTCAAGTACTACAAACATATACTTAGTTCAAGTACTACAAACATTCACCGTAGTGAAAGAACTACAAACAAACACGATTTGATTACAACAAAAACATGCACGTAGTGCAAGAGCTAAAGTCAACGCACATAGTGCAAGTGCTACAAACATGCACATATGGCAAGTGCTTACAAACATACCCGTATAGTGCAAGTACTACAAACTTACCCGTATAGTGCAAGTACGGACAAACAACACATACCTGTATAGTGCAAGTACACTATCAAACAAACACGTAGTGCAAGAGCTAAACCATACCCGAAGTGCAAGAGCTAAAACCATACCCGTAAGTGCAAGTACTACAAACATACACGTAGTGCAAGGTGTAAAACCATACCCGTAGTGCAAGTACAACACAACATACACGTAGTGCAAGTACTACAACATACACATAGTCCAGTGCAACCAAAAATGAATGATAAAATGACATACTGGTATGGTAGGGTAAAAGACAGCCAATCCCAGTTAGAATCAGTATTGGCTTGAAACTGTTGCTGTTATTTTTTTTTTTATCATCAACGTGAAAGTGTCGATTTCGATTTCAAAGAAAGAATAAAGCCACAGGTAAAAGGAAACAAATCATACATGTAGTGTAAACTCTTGAGACAGCACAAATTGATTGACACAGGTTCAAGGGACTACATGTATGGATGTGGGGTATTCTCTTAGTGTATGTTTAGCCTGTGGCTTTATCTCTTCTTAAGAAAACGAAATCGCACTTTTCACGTGATGATAAAAAAAAAACTAACAGCAACAGTTTCAGCCCATACTGATTCTAACTGGATTGGCTGTCTTTTACCCTACCATACCAGTAGCTCATTTTATCATTCATTTTTGGTTGCACTGGCACTATGTGTATGTTTGTAGTACTTGCACTACGTGTATGTTTGTAGTACTTGCACTACGGGTATGGTTTTACACTTGCACTACGTGTATGTTTGTAGTACTTGCACTACGGGTATGGTTTTAGCTCTTGCACTACGGGTATGGTTTTAGCTCTTGCACTACGTGTATGTTTGTAGTACTTGCACTATACAGGTATGTTTGTAGTACTTGCACTATACGGGTAAGTTTGTAGTACTTGCACTATACGGGTATGTTTGTAGCACTTGCACTATGTGTATGTTTGTAGCACTTGCACTATGTGCATGACTGTAGCTCTTGCACTACGTGCATGTTGTATCAAAACGTGTATGTTTGTAGTACTTTCACTACGTGAATGTTTGTAGTACTTGCACTAAGTATATGTTTGTAGTACTTGCGCTACAGGTATGTTTGTAGCATATCAACACTACGTGTGTGTTGTAGTACCCAAACGTGTATGATTGTAGTACTTGCGCTGCGGGTATGTTTGTTGCACTTGAACTACGGGTATGTGTGTAGTACGCAGGCCCCCGACATGTTTACCCATTCTCTTGCCAGAAATGATACGAGTACGTGATGTAAAAAATAGCTGTTTCAACCCGGGTAGAAGCATTGGCTAATTCCACAAGAGCGTGCGGCAACTGAGACAGAATCAATACCACTGCCGGGTGTATAACGCTCAGGGCACCCTGACATATCAACGGCTTACAGGAAATGCCACTGCCGGGTGTATAACGCTCAGGGCACCCCGACATATCAACGGCTCACAGGAAATACCACTGCCGGGTGTATAACGCTCAGGGCACCCCGACATATCAACGGATCACAGGAAATGGGAGGGGACAAGTCTTTGATATTTAAAAAAAAAAAAAAAAAAAAATTGAAAAGCCTCGACTCACCGAGATACTGTACGTTTTACAACTTAACTCCTTCCACCCCAGCAAGATAAGGACCGACCATGATAGTTCAAGGGGGATGCCAGAATAGCTTGGCGCCTATGGGCGCCAAGCTATTCTGGCATCACCCTTGAACTATCATGGTCGATCTGTGTCCTGCACTGCAACGCAGTCTTCAGAGAACAACGGCAACATTTGGGGATTTCATTCTTGGGGTAGACTGAGTTAAACAACAATTAAATTGCCACGAATATTACCTGTAACAAAACAAAACAAAAAACACCACTGCTTTATGCGGAACATTGTGCTTGAAAATGTGTTGACGTGTTTGTCAAGCGTTTAGTGATTGACAAGAAAGCACCTCAGACATGAATGTTGCATACATAGATATCAGCGCTTGCCTCGTGTGTTCTGTTCAGTAGTTCCTGAATAAACACTAAAGATGTCAGTCATTATCAACGCGGTCCTGGGTCACTTGCATGAGAGATCTTAATCCTGCGCAAGCCACTAAGCAAGGTGCTCCGCTACAGCGCCACAACACTCTCCCCGCTACACAGGGGCACACTGTTTTGTGGCTTGCGCAGGACTAAGCTCATTCATGCAACAGAGCCATGGCTCCAAGTCAAAGTTTGTTGCGTCCAGTCAAGAACCCTTTCACACTGGTTATCTCCCTCGGTTCGCAGTGCAGGCACGTCCTGAGAAAGCCTTGTTGCTGTCGGGACGTTAAGCAATGTACAATCAATCCCTCGGTTCGGCTCAGAGAATGGAGGGAGACAACCCGTGTGGCGATCCTTTTCGTTACAAGGTCTTTGGACCAGTGTCCTCCGGTTTTTCGGAAGTAGGGATCAAAAGGTTGTTTTTTTTAACTGTGACCTGGAGAATTTGACACTCGCCCCAATAATGCCGGTCTTTCACACTCTTGCTGTGTGGTCCCGTCTGATTGTCATACGCAAGTGATAAAGCGGTTCATAGCCCTGGGCTCCGCAGGAGCAAGACTCATGAACTTCAATTCTTGCTGACAGTTCTCGCGATCAAATATACATCTGTGTCGCTCGTCTGGAGGAGGACAATCGTGTTTCTGTGGATGTGTGTTACCTCACAGAGTTGCCCTAATCTTTTCTGGGTCGGGAAAGGCACAAAACAGGACTTGGAGGCAAAAGGCAGTGCCATCTATCTCTCTCCCACTGTCCTCTATCTCACACACACACACACACACACACACACGCACGCACGCACACACACATAGACGCACGCACACACTTGCTGGAAGAATGTATCGCGTGAGGGCCAGTCAACAGAGGGCTGACACCGGCACGCAACTGTGAATGACAAAACTCCACTGGGCAAACACCACGCCACGCGGCTATATTCGGTCACAACAATGGATTACTATGCCTTCGCTTTGAAGCGTTTTCGCCCAATGTATCCACACAGAAATACCCGCTGACTTCTTCCCAAAAAGAGCGCTTGTCGAGCGTGTGAGCGTTACTATGCGATGCGATTTTAAAAGGGATCGGGACTTCCAGCTTTCGCTGATTTTGTCCAGGGGGGGGGGGGGGGGGGGGCCAGGGGGAGGGGGGGATGGTGTCGATCTGTCTGTCGCTCCGTCGCTCAGCGGCTGATGTTATTGCCGGGGCCGGGTGGTTGGTGGTGGAGGAGGCGGGTGGTGTGGCCGGGGGACCGTCGCTTCAGTGCCAGGCTGGGGGGTGATGGTACGCCAACCACTCAAGTAGGTCTTGGATGAGTGGTGGCGGGGGTGGTGGCGGCCGGAAGAACCGTGGCTGGTTGTGGCGGTGTCTGGGGAGGTTGGGTGATGGTGGTGGCGGCCAGTCGATTCTGGGCCGTGGGGTCGGGCGCTGGAACGGGCGCGGTGGGTGGCGGTGCTGAGGTGGCAGGCGGAGGTGTGGTAGCGGCGTAGGGAGCAGGGGCGGGCGTTTTGTCCGGAAGCGCTTGGGTGGTCGTCGGCGCTGCCGCTGTCCGAACGTTGGTTTGTTCGTCGGCAGTGGCTGTATGGTGGTGCCCGCTTCTTGCTGTGGTGGGCCGGTGTTCCTGCTTGGCTGGGCTTCTTGTGCTGTCGTGTTGGGTTCTGCGTCTTCTGTCGTGGCCGAGGAGACTGGGGTAGTCTCGGTGGTTTCGGTGCTGGTTTCTGTTGTGATTGTGGTGGTTCCACATCCTGTACTTTTGTAGACAGTTGGCGTGCTGCCTGTCTGTTGGGTTGTTGTTTGTGGGGCGGCTGTTGTCTCTACACTTCTGGTTTCTGGTGTTGCTTGGCAAATGTTGTCTGATGTAGTGTTGGTTGCTTGGCTGGCTGTGCACTTGGTCTCGGTGGGTCGGAGATCTCGTATTGCACTTGTGTGCACCAACCACCGGGCGGTGACCAGTGCCCGGTGGTAGGCATCTCCTGTTAGTGCTACAATTGCTGGGACAGCGTCCTGGAGCAGGAGCACCAGGTCGTCGAAGTCGATACGTCTATTTGGCGCCAAGCGCGAGCGTTATTACTGCATACTGCTTCTATTTATAGAAGAGCCTTTACAGGATGGGTCGCGGTGGAGCAAATTCAAAAGAATGCCCATGACGACAAAGGCAGGCAGGTCTGAAAATCTGACAAACTAAAGTAACCAGATAAAAATTACGTCATGACTGTCTAGTTACGCTAAGTTCGCTGCAAAACGTACTTTTGGCGGGAAACGCCGCGTTTGTGTGTGTGTGTGTGTGTGTGTGTGTGTGTGTGTGTGTGTGTGTGTGTGTGTGTGTGTGTGTGTGTGTGTGTGTGTGTGTGTGTGTGTCTTCGCGCGCGCGAGCGTGCGTGCGTAAACACGATAAAAAGTTCTAGAGGTACAATGCTGGTTAACGAACTCATTCAATATCTTCCTTTTATCTAGCTATATGCAAAATATGTAGTAAAAATAAGACAAATTACGGACTCCAGTGTGGATCAACCGGTTCTTATGAAAAGGCCATTTTCTCGCCAATGAGCATCTTAATAAATAAAATAAAAATCCCCCCCCCCCCCCTTCCAAGCCGCAAAAAACTACCTGGAGATTATTCTTTTAGGGACAATATACAATTTCAAGCTTGTCCGTCCTCAAACGCGGGGTCTAGTCGCTGTCACACACACGCACGCGGCGCTCTTGGCGCCAAATAGACGTTCTCTAGCAAGGTTTGCGTAGCTAGTCGTGACGTCATGTTTATCTTGTTACTTCTTTGACAGAATTCGGACTCCGCCCGCCCAGCAAATCGTGTGCATTCTCCGGAATGCTGTCCGACCAGCCCCATTTCAAAGTGTACCGTATTTTCAATACTGTAGACAATGAGGCCCCGGCCGGGGTTAATCACTGAGTTGAAAGAGCAAAAGCTATCCCTCAAGGTGTTATTGCCAATTCCAATAAATAGTCCCTCATTAATATATTTTGCACTACAACCACGACAATAAATGGTAATGTCAGTCAGGTTTTCCCCCAGTAACGCCTGCAGCGAAACACACGTGTGTACATCACTGCCACAAAACTCCGTTATTTTGCCAACAGCATATTTCATTAGATACGTACATCCGAAAATGAGCCTAACCCCTTCATCGCTGTGAAAATGTCAACACGATCCAACTGCGAGACATAGACCCTCATGAGACCAGGTCACTGCGTGGGCTGATGAGGATCTATGCCTTTCGCTCAGACCTGCTTGCGTCAATGTTCCACGAGCGACTGTAGCTTTTCTGTCGCTTAATGAACACATTTCCCGGCAGGCAAAAGGGTTAAGCTTCAAGTGGCAGAGAAAGGGGCGAGGCGCAAAACTGCGGGAAACATAAAATGAAGCAATAAAAATACGACCTGGAGCCCGCTTTATCGTCACCATCAATCATTCTTATGCACGTAGAGAAAAAAACACCCTGTGGCTGCCATTACCAACCGACTGAATCAAGATCAAGAATAATAATACGTATCACGTGAGAATGCACTATATTCGAGCAATATGCACATAGCTAATGAGATGAAGGTCGTTTGACGAAAGCGAGGCTAGGCAGGATTGTCATCATGGCGGGGCTACTACCAGTAGTAAAGTGTCGACCAAAGGCCAACTTGAGACGATCGTCCTGTGCCTAGGTGTTTTGATGTTGAAGTATTTCTAGGTCAATATTTACATTTTGTAGTTGACCAACAAAGACGATACACGATTTTATTACAATTACAATTGTTGTTGCAACTTTACAAGCCTATCAATCACGGCAGTGCGTTATTATATTTGTTAATGCAAGCATGTATTGCGTTTGTTGGCCAACTACAAAATGTAAACATTCGACTTGTTTTACAAATACTTTAACATTTATAAAAACTCGTGATGAATTTTTTTTTTAATAGATGTAAATGTTATTATTATTATTATTATATATAGCAATGTGGCAACGGAAAACTGTTTCTTTGATTAGCATGTTCGAAACAAGGTCATCAAACTGCTATCAAAATAAAGGCCTTACTTTGCCCTACCATAGCATATATAGTTATAATAACCATTGTTAATAATTTCTGCGAAAATTGGAAATACGTGAAAAATAGTGATTTTTTCCTTAGTTTTAGGCAACATTAATTGACCCTGTGACTATGTTGTTTTGTTTTTTTTTTGTTGTTGTTTTTTGAGGTCTTGTGACACATGCCACATTTGGTGTTAAGACATGATAGTGTCCGAAAAAAATCTAATGTTAAACTTTTTTACGGGCTGAAAACTAGGGTCAGTACCAGGCCAAGCTATATTTTGTGTGATGTGATGGTTCATGTCAATTTAAACAGTGAATTTATTTACTGAATACATTTTTTTCCTGATTGTGCTCAATGCGACTGGTAAACATTACCTAAAAGCTGCTTAACATGGAAATAAAAAGATTGATGAAAGTTGTGGTTTTGAGTTGCATTACATACATGTGAGGAAATAGACGTACAAACCTGAAAGAAGAGACACGCCAACTTCAGTTTAGTTTCCATAAAATGTTATTTCCACCATACTATCAATACCACAAAATAATAATAAACAAACAAAATCTTTATTTACAATAAAACAATTTACAAATAAGAGAAATATATTAACTGACAAATAAATATTTACACATTCAATGATTCATGCATAAATAAATTTATACAAAGTTTTCAGACTTGCGCAGTGAGCATGCACTTTATCTCTAGTGAACCCGGGCAACGAACAGATAAATAACACTAATTGTTTGTGTTTGAATGATCACACAGATAGGTGCAAGATCTTTCGTATAATTATGGTATTATGTACAGCACCCCCCACCCCTAAAAAAAAAAGCTTTTAAAAGATTTAGTACACAACCCAATGTCAATAACCTATGTCCATTTGCAGCTTCTTCTATCAAGGTATCATAAAGGGAACCTTTGAACCATGTATGATGTAGTCTTTCACTTCCTGATGCTCAAAATAAGGCACAAATCGAAGGTCCCGACACTCGCAACCATCAGCAGTCGCCATTGTGTATCCTATTCAGCCTTGTTTTCGTTTGCGTGACCTTTGACCGCTCAGCTCATTAATTATAGTGAATGTCGGACCTCAAACACTACTTAATATCACATTTTTAACGGCACTTCTTGTGCGACTGTGTCCGTTGGTTCACGGGTTTAACTTGTCAACGACTTGTTAACTATTAACTCTTTCAGCCCGACGGCCGTATTTCCCACATTTTGGAGGCGCCATCTAATGACTATGCACCATTTGCACGAGATGGATCGACCACGATAAATCAAGGGCAGCGCCAGATTAGCTTGGCGCCGACAGGCGCCAAGCTAATCTGGCACTACCCTTGAATTATCATGGTCGATCCATCTCCTGCTGTAGTGCGTCAGGGGTAAAAGTAATGTCAGTAAACAGAATATTATGCAAGAGCATGGGTGGTACCAGACCAGCTTGGCGCCTCTAGATTCCAAGTTATTTTGGCACCACCTTCGAACTATCACGCTCGAACTGTCTCCTAAACTGTAAAGAAGTTTTCAGACGACAGCTCCTACATTTGTGACTTTGGACCATAGGGGTGAAGTGTTCATGAAGAGAAAGTGACCGAGGATGCTTCTAATGCCAAGCCCTCGTGACAAGTCTGTGATCCGTCTCCGCCATTACATGTGCGCTCACAGTGTGGTCAACTGTCGCCACCCTAAAGCTGTGTTCCCACACCTTCACAAACTCTTGTCATTAGTGGTCACCTGTAGCCAGCCCAAAGCTGTGTCGTCATCTCTGTCCCCACACCTTCACAAACTCTTGTCATTAGTGGTCACCTGTAGCCAGCCCAAAGCTGTGTCGTCATCTCTGTCCCACACCTATACACACTTGTCATTTGTGCGTCTGTCTGAAAAGTTAGGTCATTGTAGATTCTACAGCAGACAGATAACGCTGTGTTAAGACTTTCTTAGCTACGTAAAAGGGAGATATTGGTATTGGATGAGTTCGTTAACCAGCATTGTACCTCTAGAACTTTTTGAGTGATTATTAAATATAAAAATATATTTTACGTTTATCGGATTTTCATATATGGGTTAATCTTAAAACATCTGAATCTTTTTTATGAAAAAAATATCAATCTTCTCATTAATAATCGCATGATTTTTCGTATACGGTATTTACATAAGCCTACAGTTTGTCCCGGCTGTCGGGTACGATTAGGTCCATTGTGACCTGTATGCCCTAGGTGTGAAAATCAGACAATGTTCTGCACCACTTTTTAGGAGTCATTTGTAAAACAGCTAACATAACTTTAATTTTTCTTTTACGAAAGAAAACAATCTTGTCATTAATACCCGCATGATTTTTCATAAACAGCGTTTGCATAGGCCTGCTGTTTGTCCCGGGTCTGGGATAGGATTAGGTCAAATTGTGACCTGTAAGCCGCAGGCGTGAAAATCAGCAAGAAAATTGCAAAGTTGATTCTCTCATACGTCAAATGTTAGTACTGCGATGAGTGACGTATAAAATCGAGTCGTCACTATGAACACAGCGTCGTGAGACTAATGATGCCATGACGTGAAGCTTGAAGTGACGTCATTTCGCTGCTCGTGCTATTATTCTTCTTCAGAATAGCTATGCTACGCCAGACCACGGAATTTACGAATGGCGGGAATCGCCGTGTGTCCGTCTTTATTTATGTGTGCCAGTGTGTGTGGATCAGAGGGTGGCTTAGAGTAGAAGGAGATGGATTCCTGTCACCACACGAGCCCACATAACATACTAATGGCGAGAAGCGCCGTGTGTCCGTCTTTATTTGTGTGCGCCGACGTGTGTGTTGATCAGAGGTTGGCTTAGAGAGGAGGGAAATGGATCAGCATAATAAGCCTAAAAATATGAACAACCTGAATGTTCCTAAAAGATAAACGCATCTGAGCTCCAAACAATAAACAATGGACTTTGTGATGAAATCCTCATCTTGTTTTTTCATAGTTGGTTTAGTCTCTCCTAGTGGCCCGCTATGGCATACATAATAAAGTAACACGACTGTGCCACACTGGCCGACATTAGACTGAAGGCTTCTTGTCTGCTGTGTCGGCAATATGAAACACCCGGATTAATCAGGCCAATAATGTCCGCTGGCAAGAGCGTGTATGCGTCACGAGCAAGCTGATCAATCTCCCCACTTCTAACCGATAATCCATCATTACTGGCCAGTTACACGATCCCAGCGACAATTGCCTGAATTACAGCAATTATTATGTACGTGTTATGCGCAGATCTATTGTCTGTGCTAGCAAAGTCCGCCCTATACCTGCCATTTCTTGTCACAATGAGCCAACACTGGAAATTGTTTGAACCGATGTTCAAGTGTTGAAATAGTTTCCAGTGTTGGTTCAACTCATTTGGCACAGGACGTACGTCATCAACGGTTCCTGGTGTTTCCTCAAAAACTGCGGCGCCTAATCGCTTTAGACAATCGTAAAGATGTACAGACCAAGGAATCCTACGCGAGAACATGTCCAACTACACCAGCCCGTAAGTTGTAAATGCTCACCAAAGGTCTCTACACGAGAACAAGTCCACCCACACCAGCCCGTATGTTGTAAATGCGCACTACACCAGCCCGTATGTTGTAAATGCGCACCAAAGGTCTCTACACGAGAACAAGTCCACCCACACCAGCCCGTATGTTGTAAATGCGCACCAAAGGTCTAGTCCCTCGCGCTGGGACCATATGGCGTTGAGGCGCGTCCCCTGGGTGGTGGATAGGGGGTCCCTCGTGAGAGGGGTGCACCGAATGAAATAAGGTGCCGTGAACCAACATGGTCTAAGGGAAGGTGACCCCGACAGAAAACCCCTGGTCCTCCTAGTAAGGGGGTTGGGCGTGGGGGTAGCTTCCCCACCCTGCAAAAAAGGAAATAGCTACAAAAACGCCGACGAAAAGACTAACAGTAATTCCTTTCCTGGAGGAGGAAGGTTCTTCTACCAGAAGACTTATGACGTCCTGTGGTGAAAGCCGGAAGTCTTCGGAAGCCACAGGACCGAGCCGCCTCTCTCTATCCAGGGATACAACCATGGACACATGGAACGTCAAGACCATGTACCAGAGCGGCAAGGCCGCCCAGATAGCAGCGGAAATGCAAAAGTACAACCTTTCCCTGCTAGGTATCAGTGAAGCCAGATGGACGCAGTCTGGCCAGAAAAGGCTGTTAAGTGGGGAGATGATTCTGTATTCAGGTCATGAAGAGGAGAATGCCCCCCATACAGAAGGCGTAGCATTCATGCTGTCACCAGTGGCACAGAGAGCGCTGATGGGCTGGGAACCTCTTGGGCCAAGAATCATCACAGCAGCCTTTAGAACCAAGAAAAAGCTCAAGCTGAACGTCATCCAGTGTTATGCGCCCACTAATGACAGAGACGAGGAAGAGAAACAAGAGTTCTACGACCGACTCCAGAGTGCCTTGGACAAATGTGCGGAGCGAGACATCACCATCGTCATGGGCGATTTTAATGCCAAAATAGGGGAGGACAACACCGGATACGAAGAGGTGATGGGGAGACAGGGACTAGGCTCGGAGATGAGTGAGAACGGGAAGAGGTTTGTAGACTTTTGTGCTCTAAACCGACTTGTCATTGGAGGCAGCATCTTCCCACACAGAAGGATACACAAAGCAACTTGGGTCTCACCTGACCATACAACAGAGAACCAAATAGACCATATCTGCATTAGCAAGAAATTTAGAAGATCCCTTCAAGATGTTCGAGTGAGGAGGGGAGCAGATGTCGCCTCCGACCACCATCTGCTTACCTTAAGAATGAAGCTCAAGCTAAAGAAAAGACGCACAGAGACAACAAGAAGACAGCGCTACAATGTAGGCCTCCTGAGAGAAACTGGAGTTAGAGAAGAGTTCAAACTGGTGCTGTCCAACCGGTTTCAAGCACTACAGGAGCTAGTAAATGAAGAGGAGGCGGCCACCACAGAGCAGCAGTGGAAGGCAGTTAGAGAGGCGCTGAACTCAACCTGCAAAGACACTGTAGGGTTCAGGAAACACCATCACAAGGACTGGCTGTCGGCACAGACCTTGAAGAAGATAGAAGTTAGGAAGCAGAAGAAAGCAGTTGTCAACAACAGTCGCACGAGAGCAGCCAAAGTAAGGGCACAGGGGGAATACTCAGAAGCCAACCGCGAGGTGAAGAGGAGTATCAGGGCAGACAAGAGGGCCTACACAGACAGCCTGGCAGCAGAGGCAGAAAAGGCAGCAGGCAGCGGCAATATGAAACAGCTCTACGACATTACCAGAAGATTGTCAGGCAAGTATGGCCATACAGAAAGACCAGTAAAAGACAAAGAAGGCAAGCCTATTGCAGACAGAGCAGACCAACTCGACAGATGGGCCGAGTATTTTGAAGAGTTACTGAACAGACCTAGCCCACCCGACCCTCCAGACATCCAGCCGGCAGAGACCGGCCTACCCATCAGCTGTGACAGACCCAGCCGAGAAGAGATCAGAAGAGCAGTGGCATTTTTGAAGAATGGCAAAGCAGCAGGCCCAGATGGCATCCCAGCGGAGTCTCTGAAAGCAGACCTAGAGACAACAGTGGAGATGCTGTACCCACTGTTTGGAAAGATCTGGGAAGAGGAGGTGATGCCGGCTGACTGGAAGGAGGGGTACCTAATCAAGCTTCCCAAGAAAGGCGACCTCAGCAAGTGTTCCAACTACAGAGGAATCACCTTGCTGTCAGTACCAGGAAAGGTCTTCAACAGGATCATCCTGGAGAGAATGAAGAGCTCCGTTGACCCCCCAGCTGAGAGACCAGCAAGCAGGATTCAGGAAGAACCGATCATGTACAGACCAGATCGCCACTCTCCGCATCATCGTGGAACAGTCTCTGGAGTGGAGCTCCCCGCTGTACGTCAACTTTGTGGATTATGAGAAAGCATTTGACAGTGTGGACCGAGAGACTCTGTGGAAACTCCTACGACACTACGGTGTACCCACAAAGCTCGTCCGACTGATCAAGAGCAGCTACGATGGCATGACATGTCGCGTGATCCACGAAGGGCAGTTCACCAGGGAGCTCCAGGTCAGAACTGGTGTCAGGCAGGGGTGTCTGCTGTCTCCGTTCCTCTTCCTACTGGCCATAGACTGGGTCATGAAGATGACCACAGAGCACAGACGAAGTGGAATACAGTGGACACTGTGGACACAGCTTGACGACCTCGATTTTGCAGACGACTTGGCATTACTGTCCCACACTCATCAACAAATGCAGGACAAGACCACGAGGCTTGCTGACATCTCGTC
The DNA here is from genome assembly GCA_036245525.1 of Semisulcospira habei. Lineage (NCBI taxonomy): Eukaryota > Metazoa > Mollusca > Gastropoda > Semisulcospiridae > Semisulcospira > Semisulcospira habei. Next base: position 148,321,168 of record BTPG01000004.1, read on the forward strand.
CCAAGTGGGCCTCACCATTCACAAACAGAAAACAAAGACAATGAGGCTGAACGCAACCAGGGAGGAACCAGTCTTGCTTGCTGGCACCCCGTTGGAGGAGGTGGAGTCCTTCACCTATCTCGGGAGCATCATAGACAAAAAAGGCGGCACTGATGCAGATGTCAGAGCACGAATTGGTAAAGCCAGAGCAGCCTTTCTCCAGTTGAAAAAAGTGTGAGTTCCAGAGAGCTGTCACAACACACCAAAGTCTGGATTTTCAACTCCAATGTAAAAGCAGTTCTCCTATATGGAGCAGAGACTTGGAGATTGACAAAAACCACAGTCAACAGAGTACAGACCTTCGTGAACAGTTGCCTTAGAAGAATTTTGAAAATCCACTGGCCAGAGAAGATCAGCAACGTCAGACTCTGGGAGAGAACAGAGCAGATAACAGCAGAGAATGAAATTGGGCGAAGAAGATGGGGATGGATCGGTCACAGTCTGAGAAAGCCAGCTTCCAGTATCACTAGGCAGGCATTGTCATGGAACCCCCAGGGAAAGAGAAAAAAAGGTAGGCCGAGAAACTCCTGGCGTCGAGACCTCCAAGCAGACATCAATAGACTGGGAACCACCTGGAGTAGAATCGAAGGAGAAGCGCAGGACAGGAGTTGCTGGAGGTCTCTCGTCGACGGCCTATACCCGGGTAGGGGTGACAGGCGTAAGTAAGTAAGTAAAGGTCTAGTCTATAACAGGCGACCTTTTCCGTATGCAGGTTTTAAGTCCCAACTACTTATAGAAGGGACATTTTAGGACGGGTCGCGGTGGGGCAAATTCAAAAGCGTGTCCATGATGCCAAAGGCGGGCAGGCTTAAACCTCTGACAACCGATGTAACAAGATAAAAATTACGTCATGTCTAGTTACGCTAACCTCGCTCTTGAACGTACATTACGTTTGTATATGGCTGTTTGTTCAAAAACGCGTGAAAAAAAATTGTCTTTACAATTCAGGATATTGCAGCCATTATCACTCCTCTACGTGGACCAACAATTGCTCGTATTTTCTTTCACATATTAGTGTTAGGAAATACTTACTAAGAAGCTTGGATAAATGCTCCTTATATTTCAATAAATTCTGAATGAAATAAGTTCGCAGGGGTACAAAAAAAACCGCTTGTCTTTTTGGAAGTACCTAAAGTTTCCAAAGAAAGAAAAATGAAATTAGATCACTTAAAAAAAAGAAAACAATTGCTTTTGTTGGCAACATTATTTTTTTTTTAATTTATTTCCTGCCTTTAGATTAATCATGCCTCACCACGGGACTTTGAATTTTTGACTTTTTGATGTCCGTAACTTTTTTGACAGTCGTGTTACGACGACAGTAAATCAGATATAAATAATGATTGATCCCTTGTTTCTAAAACAATTTCTGCCAGGAGTTACCTACTTTCCCTTTGCATTGACTTGCGCAGTCAAAATGCCAGACGGATTTTATGATCTGTTTATTTTGACTGCTGCAATTGTCCAAAGGAGAGTAGGGGGGGGGGGGGGGGGGGCTTTTTTTTTTTTTAGCGTGTCAGTCGTGTTACGTTGTATTTCTGTTCGTAAATGGCCTGAAATTTTCAAATGATATTTTCACAGCAATTGTTTGGGGGTTCCGTGTTAAATGGATCAAGACTTTCATTTCGCTCTCAATGTAGGGAGTAATCATTCATTCCTAAACTGATTTTTGTCAGTCGTGTTACGGTCAGTCGTGTTACGGTGGAATTCGTAACACGACTGACAGGAATGAGTTCGTTAGCCAGCTTTTGTACCTTTTCAACTTCTTCAGTAAAATTAATTCTTTATAGAAAAAAAATTAAAATAGACTTGACTTCTGAAGAAAGTCCGACAGTGGCGGTGACATAAAAGAAGCAACTCCGTCACCACGCAGACATTGACGCAATACTCTAAATATGACGTAATTCTCGTTCTTGCACGCGCGCTCTCTCTCTCTCTCTCACATGTATTGTGCGCATCTTCAAGAGGCATAGATCCTCATGCGCACACAGACACACACACACACACATCGACGCACCTTCAAAACAGCATGCAGATAAAGTCAACCTGATTTCATACAAATTATATTGCAAGACTGAAATCGTACCGTGAAATTCTAGTTTTGTCACCATTTACTCAAGTCTTAAAGCGAAGTCATATCACGCTAAATATAAAATTACATTAAAAAAAAATACGTCAAGATAAATAACGTCTGACAAACCATTGACGCGTATGTACTGCGCCCCTTTTAGAATTCACTGTGGCGCATTGGCAGATCTGGTAGGCTTTTTCAAAAGGAGATATTTCAACATCAGAATCTGGTAAAATACTTAAGGTAGAGACCCTTGACAGCGAGGGCAGCTCGCATATAGAAGGGACTTTGTCGGTTATGGTTCATCCCATCTTGTTATCCATACTACACAGACATAGTATGACATATACATATAATGAAATCGCCTGCAAGAAACAACTAAAAAACAGTGTAGATCTGGACTTGAAGAAACAAACGCTCGGTCTTGCGTTCTTAGAATGACTATAGAAAATGCACAGTTAATCATCGTTCACGCATCAGTGGTTGTTGTTCTTCCAATGAACTGACCAGCCGGCACCAGACGTTCTGAACAAGTGTGAAATACGGCGCCGACTGACTAGGAGTGTGTCAACAGCAGTATCGCTTTCCTGTGCAGCACACAGCACCCCGATAGGTTGGTTGGTCAGTTCGGGGTTTAACGTCCACGGCACCGAAGTGATAATGGACGGCCCTGACGGGCGGGTTATGGGGGACAGGGAAATCTATTGCCTGTGGAGTACGACCTGAACACTGATCAATTTAGGCGCACTGGAACTGTGCCACTATGATTTATCAGGACCTTTCAACGGACATGCTATGGAACAAGCCCGTCTTTTTTCCCTGGATTCCAAGACCGGGGCCGGGACGGGGACTCGAACCCGCGACCCGGCGATTCCCTTCGCTCTCTTGCTCCGACGCTTAACCGAATGAGCTATTGCGGACGCACACACAGCATCCGTGGGACTGAAAGGACACCTATACACCTCACACCCTCCCACCCTGTGTGGGCACGCTGTGCAAGGCACAACACACTGACAGTGAAATATTTAACACACCGACAGTGAAATATTTAACACACCGACAGTGAAATATTTAACACACTGACAGTGAAATATTTCAGTCAGTGTGTTAAATATTTAACAGACTGACAGTGAAATATTTAACACACCGACAGTGAAATATTTAACACACTGACAGTGAAATATTTAACACACTAAATGTGAAATATTTAACACACTGACTGAAATATTTAACACACTGACAGTGAAATATTTAACACACTGACTGTGAAATATTTAACATACTGACAGTGAAATATTTAACACACCGACAGTGAAATATTTAACACACTGACTGTGAAATATTTAACACACTGACTGTGAAATATTTAACACACCGACAGTGAAATATTTAACACACTGACAGTGAAATATTTAATACACTGACTGTGAAATATTTAACACACTGACTCCGAGATATTTAACACACTGACAGTGAAATATTTAACACACTGACTGTGAAATATTTAACATACTGACTGTGAAATATTTAACACACCGACAGTGAAATATTTAAAACACTGACTGTGAAATATTTAACACACTGACAGTGAAATATTTAACACACTGACAGTGAAATATTTAACACACTGACAGTGAAATATTTAACACTCTGACAGTGAAATATTTAACACACTGACTGTGAAATATTTAACACACTGACTGTGAAATATTTAACACACTGACAGTGAAATATTTAACACACTGACAGTGAAATATTTAACACACTGACAGTGAAATATTTAACACACTGACTGTGAAATATTTAACACACAGACTGTGAAATATTTAACACACCGACAGTGAAATATGTAACACACTGACAGTGAAATATTTAACACACTGACTGTGAAATATTTAACACACTGACAGTGAAATATGTAACACACCGACAGTGAAATATTTCATGGCTTCATGTGTGTGCGCATGACAAGGACAGCATACATGTCACCTCAGCAAATGACGCTCAACAAAAGGCCTACTCGTATGCGGTTTGACATTGTGTGATACATTAATTAGGAGTTTAACGTCCATGGTACAGAAGTGAAAACGGACGGACGACCCTAAGGGGCGGGTTAGGGCGAGGCAGGCAGAGCTATTGCCTACGGAGTACGACCTGAACACTTATCAAGTCAGGCTAACTGCAACTGTGCCACTTTGATTTACCAGGACCTAACAACAGATATGATATGAAACAAGCCCGTTTCGTTTCCCTGGACGATATGGCAGGCCCAGTAAAATATCCGGGTGATCATACGACATTCGGACACGTTTCTAGCTTCACAGTCAACGCCCGGTGAATAAAACGTCCTGGGGGTGACGTCAGCCTTTGCTGGCCCGCGCATGACTGTGTGTGTGTCATAGTGTGTATGTGTGTGTGTGTGTGTGCCCGTCTGTGTGTGTACACGGCTCTGTGCGTGTGTACACGTCTCTGCGTGTGTGTACACGGTTGTGTGTGCGTGTGTGTGTGTGTACGGCTCTGTCTGTGTTAGTATTAGTGTGTGTGTGTGTGTGTGTGTGTGTGTGTGTACGGCTGTGTGTGTGTGTGTGTACGGCTGTGCGTATGTGTGTGTGTGCGCGTGTGTGTGTGTGTGTGTGTGTGTGTGTGTGTGTGTGTGTGTGTGTGTGTGTGTGTGTGTGTGTGTGTGTGTGTACGTCTGCATGTGTGACTGTGCACGGCTGTGAGCGGGTCGGCTAAGGCTGGTGTGGTTCCGACGGCCTTTTGTTTACTGGCAGGTGTTTTTCACAACACAAAGTGAACGCCAATAAGGCAGTGTGACTGTGTATACCAGGCTCCGGGCTCTACTGAGGTGGACCTGTACAGTGTATCAAATTCCACACTATCCCCGTGTAGTGTTTATACAGGAAAATGTGGAAAACACCTGACAGTGAGACATACACCTATCTGTTTGGATAAAGGTGCTGAAATTGAACAGTATCGTTTGGGAAGATTAAACAGTCGGTGTAATGAAAAAAATCCCAGACAAGTGAATAAAATGCAGGCAATAATGTGCCCATGTATAACAAGTGAATAAAATGCAGGCAATAATGTGCCCATATATAACAAGTGAATAAAATGCAGGCAATAATGTGCCCATATATCTTGGCTTGACTTCGCGAACGAAGATTCTATAGGGCTTGCCCACGTCGTCTGCAGGCATTTTCGTGGCTGCGGAGGCCAATCCGGGACAGGCAGGTTCGACCGCAGTGACTGCAGGGGAAGGTCTGGTCAGGGTTCTGAGTTACGACAACTCTGTTTTTTCTTCCGAGCCGCTTGTCCTTAAGGTTAGCTCTGCGAGAGTCCTCAAAGGAGACGGCTGCCTTGTGAATGGTGGAGCGTCCGGTGTCACGGTCCGCAGCAAGCGGAGACCACTGGCGGTGGTCGATTTGGCAGGCACTAAGTGACTTCTTGAGACCGTCTTTGTATCTCTTCTTTGGTGCGCCTCTGTCTCGGTGTCCAGTGGCGAGCTCGCCGAACAGAGTGATCTTGGGTAGGCGATGATCCTCCATCCTGGAGATGTGCCCCGCCCAGCGAAGCTGTGTCCGCAGCAGCAAAGCCTCGATGCTCACAGTTTCCGCCTGTTCAAGGACCTCGACGTTGGTGACATAGTCACTCCAGTGAATGCTGAGGATGGTACACGCAGGCAGCGCTGGTGAAAGCGTTCGAGGAGTCGTAGTTGGCTGCGGTAAAGGGCCCAGGACTCGGAACCGTATAGCAGGGTGGTGAGGACGACAGCTCTGTACACGCTGATCTTGGTGCCTTTTTTTCAGCTGTTGATTGTGCCACACCCGCTTGAATAGTCGCCCGAAAGCACTGTTCCGTTTTGACAGCCTGTTGTCCAGCTCCTTGTCCAGCTTGGCGTCTGACGTCATGATGCAGCCAAACTGGTAAACTGGTGTACAGACTTCAGTTCGGACTCGCCGATGGTGATGTGGGGAGGGCGATGCTCTTCCTTGGGTGCCGGCTGATGAAGGACCTCTGTCTTTTTCAGACTGACCTCGAGTCCAAAGAGCTGGGCAGCATCTGCGAAGCAGGACGTGATGCGCTGCAAGGCTCTCTCTGTGTGTGCAACGAGGACAGCGTCATCAGCAAAAAGCAGCTCACGAATCAGTCGGTCTAGGGTTTTGGTGTGGGCCTGCAGTCGCCTAAGGTCGAGACGATACCTGATGTACACTGCGTCGTCATCGTCGAGGTCCACTGTGGCCTGCTTCAACATCATGCTGAAGAAGATGGTGAAGAGAGTCGGTGCCAGCACGCAGCCTTGCTTCACGCCGTTGCGAATGGGGAATGGTTCTGAGAGGTCACTGTTTAGTCTGACCTGGCCTTGCTGGTCCTCGTGGAGCTGGACGATCATGTTGAGGAACTTTGGGGGAAAACCTAGTCGCTCCAGGATCTGCCACATACCTTGCCTGCTCACAGTGTCAAACGCTTTTGTTAGGTCGACAAACGTTACGTACAGCCCTTTGTTTTGCTCGCGGCACTTTTCCTGAAGCTGTCTCAGCACAAAGACCATGTCGGTGGTAATCCTGTTGGCTCTGAAGCCACACTGGCCCTCTGGGAGGTGGTCTTCAGCGATGGCAGGTACCAGCCGATTCAGGAGCAACCTTGCGAGAATGTTCCCGGCAATGGACAGCAGGGTAATTCCACGATAATTAGAGCAGGCAGACTTCACTCCTTTCTTCTTGTACAGGGTGATGATGACTGCATCACGGAGATCCTTTGGTAGTGTTCCTCTTTCCCAGCAGCAGAGAAAGAGGTCGTGGAGCTTGTTGTGCAGTGCTGGGCCTCCATGTTTCCAGATCTCTGGCGGGATTCCGTCAATGCCTGCTGCTTTGCCACTCTTAAGCTGGTGGATGGCTGTGAGGGTCTCTTCGGCGGTGGGCGGTTCGTCCAATTCAACCTTTAGTGGAAGGTGTGGGATTTGGAAGATGACTGTTTCTTGAACAGTGCGCTCAGCGCCGAAGAGGTCCTGAAAGTATTCCGACCAGCGGTTCAAGAAGGAGGTATTATCTGTGAGGAGTGCCTGTCCATCAGCGCTTCGCAGGGGACTTTGTACCAGGTGCCTAGGGCCATACACTGCTTTCAGTGCTTCGTAGAAGCCCCTGTAGTCACCGCAGAGCTGGGTCCTCTGTGCGAGTCTGGACCACCACTCGTTTTGGAGCTCTCTAAGCTTGAGCTGGAGACTGCTGCAGATGAGGCGGAAGGCAGACTTCTTCACAGGGCAGGAAGGCTGGACTAGGTGGGCCTGGTGGGCGGCTCTTTTTTTTTTTTTTTTTTTGCTAGAAGTTCCTGGATCTCTACGTCGTTTTCGTCAAACCAGTCTTTGTCCTCTTTCTAGCAAAGCCCAAGACTTCCACAGAGGATTTTACAATAGCAGTTTTCAGTTGTTCCCAGAGTGTTTCAGTGGAGGAGTCTGCTGGATCAACTGTGTCTTTGAGCATGCGCTGTAAATCGGCCTGAAGGGCAGCTTTCTTGTCGTCACGCTGAAGGCTGGCAACATCAAGCTTTTTCTTGGGGGGGGGGGGGGGGGCCTTTCTTGGGTTTCAGCTTGAGGCGGAGCCTGAGTTTGCAGCGAACAAGGCGGTGGTCAGTGTGGCACTCCGCGCTGGGCATCACTCTGGTGAGGAGGACGTCACTGCGGTCCCTCTGACGCACTAGGACATAGTCGAAAAGGTGCCAGTGCTTGGAGCGAGGATGCATCCAGGTGGTCTTTCGACTGTCCTTTTGCTGGAAAGTAGTGTTGGTGATGACAAGTTGCTGCTCTGCACAGAGCTCCAACAGTAGACGACCATTGTCATTGCAGTTCCCAACGCCATGCTTGCCGAGGACTCCTTTCCAGGCTTCAGAGTCTTGGCCCACTCTGGCGTTAAAGTCGCCAAGGATGATGACTTTGTCGTCTGCAGGTGTGCTCTGCAGGAGGCTGCGCAGGTCAGAGTAGAACTTGTCTTTTTCTGCAGGCTCTGCCAGGAGGGTTGGGGAGTACACACTGAGAAGGGTGACGTATTGCTGGTGTCTCAGGGGGAGGCGCATGGACATTATGCGGTCGGAGTGACCCGTTGGTAGGTTTTCAAACTTAGTCGCAATGGGGGTCTTCACCATGAAGCCCACGCCTGAGAGCCGTCTTTCTGATGCAGGCCTGCCTGACCAGTAGAGGGTGTAGCCAGCGCCAAGTTCTTGGAAGCTGCCTTCCTCCGGAAGGCGTACTTCGCTGAGCGCGGCGATGTCGATGTTTAACCTCCGCAATTCATGGGCAATGAGGGCGGAGCGACGTTCAGGGCGTCCGCTGTCTGATGTGCCCATATATAACAAGTGAATAAAATGCAGGCAATAATGTGTCCATACATAACAAAGTGAAACCAGTACTACTGAGGTAGCAACATACACAATGGAGTTTATCCACAAGTCTCTCGCGTAAGTCGTTCACACGTCATACTGTTGGGGGGGGGGGGGGGGGGTTGTGTGGCCAGTTCCTTTTCCTGTCACTGACTGCATATTGATATGACGAGGTGACGTGCACCGTATGCTAATATTCACAACTTACAAACCAGCAGTTGTATACAACGCTCACCTGACCGCTGACAGACAAAGTCTTTCAACGCGACCCACAATAACCGGTAAACAAGCCGAGAACACCTGTCACCACAAACAACCGCTACACCGTTAATTACCAACCCGTTCCTTACCTGCGCCCAACTGACGACAATTTCAGCAAGGTACTCCTCATTAACAAATTGCAAGAACAACGCGGCCCCGCGAAACGCTGGTTATGACACACGCCAACACCGTGAATGCTGCTGACGGGAACACACTGCTCTACACTTTGACAACCCGCCAAGCGTGTGACGCGATCTGTATTGGGGGAACGGTGGGGGGGGGGGGGAGGGGGGGGGAAGCGCGTGACGTGATCTGTATTGGAGGAACCGGGGGGTGGGGTGGGGAGGGAGGAGCTGACGGACGCTAAACCTCACAGGATTACCTCCGACTGAGCAGTGAATGAAGCGAATCGCCACTCACTAGATGCATTGACTCTCATGAGCCCTGCCTCCACACAAGATGATGAGAATCTACACCTCTTGTAGATGGAGGGGCTTGGGCGGGAAATGGGTGGAAGCGATGAATGCGTGACACGAAGCGGATAAAGTGAAAGTAGGTGGCCCGTGACTGGGGGTGTAAACAGATCGGGGGCTGGTATCGATATGGGCTACAGGAGTCTTGAACTTTAGGATACAATCAGGTGGTGCAGACGACGCTAAAGCTCTTTACAATATGCCTACAGCAGTTAAAAATGGCCGGTTTTCTCATCCTCCGATCGCGCTGAAGAGTTGTGACCAAGAGAGTCACTGTGCACAACGCTGTCACTAAAAGTGAAAACAAACCACGCAATAATACAAGATGAGGATTTCATCCCAAAGTCTACCGCATTTTCTGGAGCTCACGTGCGATTTTCTTTTAGGAACATTCAGAGTTGTTCATATTTTTAAGCTTATCCTTCTGATCCATTTCCCTCCTCTCTAAGCCAACCTCTGATCAACATACATGCCGGCAAACACAAATAAAGATGGACACACAGCGCTTCCCGCCATTAGTACGCTCTGTGGGCTGGAGTAGCGACAGGAATTCAGAAGAAGAAGAATAGCACGAGGAGCAAAATGGCGTCACTATAAGCTTCACGTCATGGCACTGCTGGTCTCACGACGCCGTGTACACTGTGACGAAATTGATGTTTCACGTCACTCATCCCAAAGGCACACTCTTCCAGATCTGACTGTTTCAGTTGTTCCACACAGCCTCTTCCAGTACTGACTGTTTGATGGGAGTAAATAGTGGCTCCAAAACTTACAAAAATGAATTAATTATTATTGAAAAAGTTGAAGAGGTACAACGCTGGATTACGAACTCATTCAGTATCTCCCTTTCTCGCCTGATCCGCACGGCAATGGCACACACAAACACAAACGGCAGAATGGCACACACAAATACAGACGGCAGGCACACGGCGCTTCCTACCGGTTATACGTTCTGTGGGCTGGCGTAGCCACAACCATTTTGAAGAATAAGGTGGAATGGCCCACAAAGCCTCTTCTGTATGAGCTTGCATGCATATTCCACCTTTTCACAATACGTTCGCAAATATCATACAAAAATAAATGAAGGAGAACATCGCGCCAGCTCATACACACGTAAAACACTGACGTGCTGGTGATTTGCGTCAATTAGGAACATTGTGACTTTAGGTGGATAGTCTATTCTGACGGACCTAACGGGACGGCCCAAAACCTGTGGCTTTAGGTGGATAGTCTATTCTGACGGACCTAACGGGACGGCCCAACACCTGTGGCGGGCGGGAGGTGCATAGTTTCACTAGAGTGACGTCACTGGGTCGGATCAGAAGGCGCACTGCCCGGGGCAAGAAATCGGACGGCCCAGTCCTAACGTCAACAAGCACACGACTACACACCGGGCCACACTGCTGGTGCAGAGTAAATCGTTGCTGAGTATCTACGTGTTAGTACCTCAACAGGCGGACCACGTCGGGGTTCGGCCTATCGTTGTCAGGAAAACAAGAACTTTACTCCTCGGTCAAAGGAAAGCCAATCAAACGCATAGCCCGGAACCACAGCCCGGAACCACAGCCCGAAACCACAGCCCGAAACCATAGCCCGAAACCATAGCCTGAAATCATAGCCCGAAATCAAACCCTCAAAGTAGGCGTCCCTGTTGGTCAGCAGGAAGTATAGGTTTTCATGAGACCCTGCCCAGACACGGCCCATGAGACTCTATGTCTCTTGAGGAGGAACGAGGATGGATGAGGGCCACTATCGGTAAAAGCAAATCAAGCTCTTGACGCGGCGCTGATGACGGTAAACGTTCCACCACAGAGCTCAAACAACCTTACAACCTGACAGTAAGCTTCTCTCCAACGCAGTCCCCGAGCCCTTACAACCTGACAGTAAGCTTCTCTCCAACGCAGTCCCTGAGCCAACTTCTGCACCGAGCACTGCCTCTCGTCACCACTGTCAGCGCTGCGGGCTCGCGAAAACCTGTACTAACCGGCCGTTTAACGTACTTCTCTGCCCTGTTCACAGCCGTAACCTGCCCTGATCAGGGAATCGGTCACTTAGGGGTGAACATTAAACACGTTAGCAGCGGTCGGTTACATAGTCAGCCGTGTACCTGAATAACCGATCTCACCGCTTACCTGAATAACCGATTTTGGCTTTGTTCAGGGAGTTCTCTTGGCTTGACTTCGCGAACGAAGATTTTATAGGAGTTGCCCACGACGTCTGCAGGCTTGTTCGTGCCTGCGGAGGCCAATCCGGGACAGGCAGGTTCGACCGCAGTGGCTGCAGGTGGAGGTATGGCCAGGGTTCTGAGTTGCGGCATGTCTGTTTTTCTCCTGAGCCGCTTGTCCTTAAGGCTAGCTCTGCGAGAGTCCTCAAAGGAGACAGCTGCCTTGTAAATGGTGGAGCGCCAGGTGTCACGGTCCACAGCAAGCGAAGACCTCTGGTGGTGGTCGATTTGGAAGGCACTAAGTGACTTCTTGAGACAGTCTTTGTATCTCTTCTTTGGTGCCCCTCTGTCACGGTGTCCAGTAGCAAGCTCGCCGAACAGGGTGATCTTTGGTAGGCGATGATCCTCCATACTGGAGACATGCCCCGCCCAGCGGAGCTGTGTCCGCAGCAGCAAAGCCTCGATGCTCACAGTTTCAGCCTGTTCAAGGACCTCGACGTTGGTGACATAGTCACTCCAGTGAATGCCCAGGATGGTGCGCAGGCAGCGCTGGTGGAAGCGTTCGAGGAGTCGTAGTTGGCTGCGGTAGAGGGCCCAGGACTCGGAACCATACAGCAGGGTGGTGAGGACCACAGCTCTGTACACGCTGATCTTGGTGCCTTTTTTCAGCTGTTGATTGTGCCACACCCGCTTGAAAAGTCGCCCGAAAGCGCTGTTCGCTTTTGCCAGCCTGCTGTCAAGCTCCTTGTCCAGCTTGGCGTCCGACGTGATAATGCAGCCAAGGTAAGTAAACTGGTGCACTGACTTTAGTTCAGACTCGCCAATGGTGATGTGAGGAGGGCGATACACTGTCTTGGGTGCCGGCTGATGGAGGACCTCTGTCTTTTTCAGACTGACCTCGAGTCCAAAGAGCTGGACAGCGTCTGCGAAGCAGGACGTGATGCGCTGCAGGGCTCTCTCTGTGTGTGCAACGAGGGCAGCGTCATCAGCAAAAAGCAGCTCACGAATCAGTTGGTCTAGGGTTTTCGTGTGGGCCTGCAGTCGTCTGAGGTTGAACAGGCTGCCATCGAGACGATACCTGATGTACACTGCATCGTCATCATCGAGGTCCACTGTGGCCTGCTTCAACATCATGCTAAAAAAGATGGTGAAGAGGGTCGGTGCCTGCACGCAGCCCTGCTTTACGCCGTTGAGAATAGGGAATGGTTCTGAGAGGTCATTGTTGAGTCTGACCTGGCCTTGCTGGTCCTCGTGTAGCTGGACAATCATGCTGAGGAACTTTGGGGGACAGCCAAGTCGCTCCAGGATCTGCCACATGCCTTGCCTGCTCACAGTGTCGAACGCTTTTGTTAGGTCGACAAACGTTACGTACAGCCCTTTGTTCTGCTCGCGGCACTTCTCCTGAAGCTGTCTCAGCACAAAGACCATATCGGTGGTGCTTCTGTTTGCTCTGAAGCCACACTGGCCCTCTGGGAAGTGGTCTTCAGCGATGGCAGGTACCAGCCGATTCAGGAGCAGCCTTGCAAGAATTTTCCCAGCAATGGACAGCAGGGTAATTCCCCGATAGTTGGAACAGTCAGACTTCTCGCCTTTGTTCTTGTACAGGGTGATAACGACAGCATCACGGAGATCCTTTGGTAGTGTTCCTTCCTCCCAGCAGCAGAGAAAGAGGTCATGGAGCTTGTTGTGCAGTGCTGTGCCTCCATGTTTCCAGATCTCTGGCGGTATTCCATCAATGCCTGCTGCTTTGCCACTCTTGAGCTGGTGGATGGCTGTGAGGGTCTCTTCAGCGGTGGGCGGTTCGTCCAATTCAACCTTTACTGGGAATTGTGGGATTTGTAGGACGACTGCTTCTTGAACAGTGCGCTCAGCGCTGAAGAGGCTCTGAAAGTACTCCGACCAGCGGTTCAAGATGGAGGTATTATCTGTGAGGAGTGCCTGGCCATTCGCGCTTCGCAGGGGACTTTGTACCAGGTGCCTGGGGCCATACACTGCTTTCAGTGCTTCGTAGAAGCCCCTGTATTCACCATTGTCAGCGCAAAGCTGGGTCCTCTGTACAAGTCTGGTCAACCACTCATTCTGGAGATCTCTGAGCTTGCGCTGGAGACTGCTGCAGACGAGGCGGAAGGCAGACTTCTTCACAGGACAGGAAGGCTGGGCTAGGTGGGCCTGATGGGCGGCTCTTTTTTTTTTTGCTAGGTGTTCCTGGATCTCAACATCGTTTTCGTCAAACCAATCTTTGTTCTTCTTTCTAGCGAAACCCAAGACTTCTGTAGGGAGTTAGTGTGAAAGTTAAACACTAGGACTACAAAGTTACATAGTTAGTCGCGTACCTGAATGACAGATCTCACCGCTTGTAAGGTACATGAATGACAGATCTCACCGCTTGTACACACTGGGACTAAGAGTGGAGGGTTACATAGTAATTCGTATACCTAATAACCGATTTCATCGCTTGCACGTTGCCCGGGGGAATCTGTCTATCTGGAATTAAGCGTGACTTCACTGGAGTAGTTTCACACACGTGACTGCAGCCAACGAAGGGCAAATGATCACTGCTGGTAAATAAGTAAACAATAACCGTCCTGACCTGTAGCAGCGTGTGTCACCACCACCACCCCCGCTCACCGGGTTTCATCACGGCAAGATAGTTAATTATGTTTATCAGTTTACATTTCAGCGTTTTCCTTCAACTGAAGTAACAACGACATGCAACCCGGACATTTCTTCACTACTTCCTTCTCAATGAATTCATAAGTGGAGGCGAGTCAATGAGCGTCATACTGTATCGCTGGAAAACGTAGAGGAAAACTGCATTCATGTTTCCTACGGGCTCCCGCGGCCACCATTAGCAAACTGCCTAAGCGTGTCGGTGACTATTGTCATCTTACGTTTTCACGACAGGTGGTCTAAACTGCCACTTTACTAGTAAAAGAAGGCACTCAGCCAGCTATTTCAACTTGAAAGAGACACCGAGTTTCAAAAGCCCTGCGGCTCAACAGGCGGGGCTGACATTAACACATACCAGTCGCCGGCAAAGATTCTTATGAACCCTTGCGACCTCAGGAGTTCACGAGAATCTGCACATCACGCTGATAGTGTCGAGCCTACTTACAGAGGTGGACAGTCATGAGGGGTGCACTAAGTCATGAGGGGTGCACTAAGTCATGAGGGGTGCACCAAGTCATGAGGGGTGCACTAAGTCATGAGGGGTGCACTAAGTCATGAGGGGTGCACCAAGTCATGAGGGGTGCACCAAGTCATGAGGGGTGCACCAAGTCATGAGGGGTGCACTAAGTCATGAGGGGTGCACTAAGTCATGAGGGGTGCACTAAGTCATGAAGGATGATGCACTAAGTCATGAGGGGTGCACCAAGTCATGAAGGATGATGCACTGTCATGAGGGGTGCACTAAGTCATGAGGGGTGCACCACGTCATGAGGGGTGCACTAAGTCATGAGGGGTGCACCAAGTCATGAGGGGTGCACCAAGTCATGAGGGGTGCACCAAGTCATGAGGGTGCACCAAGTCATGAGGGGTGCACTAAGTCATGAGGGGTGCACCAAGTCATGAGGGGTGCACTAAGTCATGAAGGATGATGCACTAAGTAATGAGGGGTGCACCAAGTCATGAAGGATGATGCACCAAGTCATGAGGGTGCACTAATGAGGGGTGCACCAAGTCATGAAGGATGATGCACTAAGTCATGAGGGGTGCACTAAGTCATGAGGGGTGCACCAAGTCATGAGGGTGCACTAAGTCACGAAGGATGATGCACTAAGTCATGAGGGTGCACCAATTAGTCATGAGGGGTGCACTAAGTCATGAGGGGTGCACCAAGTCGTGAGGGGTGCACCAAGTCATGAGGGGTGCACCAAGTCATGAGGGTGCACTAAGTCACGAAGGATGATGCACTAAGTCATGAGGGTGCACCAATTCATGAGGGGTGCACTAAGTCATGAGGGGTGCACTAAGTCATGAAGGATGATGCACCAAGTCATGAGGGGTGCACTAAGTCATGAGGGGTGCACTAAGTCATGAGGAGTGCACGAAGTCATGATGGGTGCACTAAGTCATGATGGGTGCACTAAGTCATGAAGGATGATGCACTAAGTCATGAGGGGTGCACTAAATCATGAAGGTGCACTAAGTCATGATGGGTGCACTAAGTCATGAAGGATGATGCACTAAGTCATCAGGGTGCACTAAGTCATGAGGGTGCACTAAGTCATGAAGAATGATGCACTAAGTCATGAGGGGTGCACTAAGTCATGAGGGTGCACTAAGTCATGAAAGATGATGCATGAAGTCATGAGGGGTGCACAGTCATGAGGGGTGCACTCTCTTGGACGGCAGCCTGCCCCCATAGGGGCCTGACGAGTGGTGCTTTGAATAATGCAAATCCGCTGCGCCACCGCGTGCGCGCGACCACCGCTAACATAGTAAATGTTGGCGTTTCACTCTCTTCTCAATGAACTGACATTCTCATTCAGCACTACACCATCCTGCAGTGAAACCCCAACCACGCAGCCTTGAAATGTCCCGACCACCAGCAAGATCCTCGTATGTCCCGACCACCAGCAAGATCCTCGTATGTCCCGACCACCAGCAAGATCCTCGTATGTCCCGACCACCAGCAAGATCCTCGTATGTCCCGACCACCAGCAAGATCCTCGTATGTCCCGACCACCAGCAAGATCCTCGTATGTCCCGACCACCAGCAAGATCCTCGTATGTCCCGACCACCAGCAAGATCCTCGTATGTCCCGACCACCAGCAAGATCCTCGTATGTCCCGACCAACTACAAGATCCTCGTATGTCCCGACCAACTACAAGATCCTCGTATGTCCCGACCACCAGCAAGATCCTCGTATGTCCCGACCACCTGCAAGATCCTCGTATGTCCCGACCAACTACAAGATCCTCGTATGTCCCGACCAACTACAAGATCCTCGTATGTCCCGACCACCAGCAAGATCCTCGTATGTCCCGACCAACTACAAGATCCTCGTATGTCCCGACCACCAGCAAGATCCTCGTATGTCCCGACCAACTACAAGATCCTCGTATGTCCCGACCAACTACAAGATCCTCGTATGTCCCGACCAACTACAAGATCCTGGTATGTCCCGACCAACTACAAGATCCTCGTATATCCCGACCAACTACAAGATCCTCGTATGTCCCGACCAACTACAAGATCTTCGTATGTCCCGACCAACTACAAGATCCTGGTATGTCCCGACCAACTACAAGATCCTCGTATGTCCCGACCAACTACAATATCCTCGTATGTCCCGACCAACTACAAGATCCTCGTATGTCCCGACCAACTACAAGATCCTCGTATGTCCCGACCAACTACAAGATCCTCGTATGTCCCGACCAACTGGCAGATCATTGTAGGCAAGAGGCATAGGCCGCATAGCTCCTCACGAGGCCCTTGAACCACGCAGCTCATGCGGTTCTATGCCATCCTACTGTCAAACCCCGACCACGCTGCCTTTAAATGTTCCGACCAACAAAAAAGGGAAAACAGAAAATAGAGGTGAAAACCCTTTAAAATAGAAACAAGGAACGACGTTTCGGATCAAACATCCTTCTTCAGGTGACATGGAAACAAACCTGAAGAAGGACCTTTGTCACCTGAAGAAGGACCTTTGATCCGAAACGTCGTAAGTTTATCTACTCTAAAGGGTTTTTTTCAACCTCTGTTTTCCTTTCACATGAAACCCTAGCGGCAACAGTTTTACTACGTTCGGACCAACAGCAACATCCTCGTATGTCCCCGACCACTTGTAGATCCTTGCACAAGTTGAAGACAAGAGACATTGCTCCCCACCAGCGGCCCTTCAACTCTGTGCCTCAAGCTGAAGGTTGTAGTTTGCTATTCACAGCGTCATCGCGTGCTGTCAAATTGATTTCATCTTCAGTGTTTGAGCCACGGCGAAGTCGAAGGAATTTGCCGTGTATTGCATATCCATCATTACCTCACTAATAAAGCTACCACCAAACTGGTCGTCTCTTTAGTCTTGTCCCGCATTGACTACTGCAATGCCCTCTTAACTGGCTTTCCTCAGTTTCTCATTCAGAAATTGCAGGAGTTCAGAATTGTGCCGCACGTCTCATCGTCCGCGCCTCACAGCATCAGCCCATCACCCCTATTCTGAGACAACTTCATTGGCTGACAAACAACGAGTTTCGTACAAAATCGCCTGTCTGTGCTACAAAGCTACCCCTGCCTATCTCGCTAATCTTCAACTATACACTCTCTCCGTTCAAGTAGTGACACGCGCCTTCTCAGAGTCCCGCTCTTCAAAATACAAAACCAGAGGTGACCGTTGTTTTGCGCACATTGGACCTGTTGTCTGGAACTCACTACCTAGAGACATTAGACATTCTCCCTCATTCACTGCCTTTAAATCTGCCCTAAAGACCCACCTGTTCGATACCCCAATGTAGCGCAGTGCTTTGTCATTATGTACCTCTGTGTGTGTGTGTGTGTGAGTGTGAGTGTGAGAGTGAGAGTGAGTGTGAGTGTGAGTGTGTGTGTGTGTGTGTGTGTGTGTGTGTAGAATCCGTTGTTTCTCTGGTTTTATGACCCCCTCCACTCCCACTCTTTGTTTGTAAAGCTCGTAGAGCTTATTTAAGGATAGCCGCTATATGAGTAGCCATTATTATTATTATTATTATCCTCTAATGTAGAGCCGATTCGGGTGGGTGGCGTCACTTTCAAGGCGTTTGGTCACATACACAAGGAGAAACGTGGCCTCCTGCTTTATCCCTTATCATTCGCAATACACCAGTGTGTGAAATAAGTTTGACTAAAATAGTTCAAGGGTAGTGCCAGAATAGCTTGGCGCCTCTAGGCGCCAAGCTATTCTGGCACCACCCTTGAACTAAAGCCATTGATCTATATCCTTATATGTAAGTACCATAATGTAGCTTGCATTGGCAGTGTACGAATTTAAAGCTTTTAGCCTCAGGATGATATGGGTTTAACAGATGAAGTGACGTTATTCTTGTGTTAGTGGCAAATTATTCTTCTAACAAGGCAAGCTCGTTAGTTAGTTATTTGGGTTTAACGTCGCCAGGCAAGCTCGTGTTGGTGACCAAGCAAATTACGTTAAAAAAAAAATAATAATGCGCCCGAGGAAGCTGGGATGAGAGCACGTATTCTTACTCTCATCATACCTGCTCCTCTATTCTCTATTTTTGTTTGTTTGTTTCATGCGTTAATCTTCTTACGTTTTATTCTCACTCCATATCCCATCCAGGACCTTTCAAGTGAAAACAATATGTAACAAGGTTAAAGGCGAGAACATCCAAACAAACAAACAAACAAACAAACAAACACAGACAAATGAGTTGTTGGCCAATCGAACAATACCCTAGACCAAGTATGATCAATGCATCTCGCTCAGCTGGCAGTAAATAAATGGAAATTAACAGACACAAGACAACTGAAAATGAAAAAAACACTTGACCAATAACTGATAAAGCTGCTCGAGTGTCACGTGCACGACGCTTCTGGCACGAGATGAAAATGAAAGGACACGTGACAAGACAACTGATAAAGCAGCGGGAGTCGCACGTGCACGACACTGACCTGGTGCTCCTTGAGTCGTTCCTCCAGCTCACTGTCTGTCCAGTCCGCGCGGATGGTCATGGGCAGCAGGCGAGACTCCGTGGTGTTCAGCCAGCGACGCAAGGCGGCCAGATCACATTCCAGGTCTGAGCGAAAACAAAATAAAAATAGCACTTTATTCACAGGTATCATCGCCACGAAAACCGCTACCGACAGGGAAATGGTTAAAAAGTCAGCATTAGTTGTACGACACTGCACTAACGCTTACAAATTGTAACAAACACTCGGACTCTCCTTTCGTCCACTCAATCTGTCTGCAGCCTTTGTATTGACAAACTGTGTCCATGAACCTTCTTTTGCGTAAAGAACAAGATGGGATTCCCAGCCCAGAGTTGTTCCTATTTTAAAACTTACCCTTCTGTTCCATCTCCCTCTACCCAAACCCACCCTCTGATCCACACACACACACACTGACATGTATACACAATAAAGACGGGCACACAGCGCTTCGAGTCATCTGTAAGCTCTGTGGGCTGGCGTAGCAACAGCTATTCTGAAGAAGAAGAATAGCACGAGCAGCGAAATGACGTCATGATAAGCCTCACGTCATGGCATCGTTAGTCCCACTACGTCGTGTTCACTGTGACGAAATTGATGTTTTAGGTCACTCTTGGTAGTCCTAAAATTTTACGTATTAGAGGACCAAACCTAGCAGTTTTCTAGATGATTTTCACACGAACTTTTAGGTCACAATTTGACCAAATCAAACCCCACAGTCGGGACTAATACAGCAGGAATTATGCTAACACTGCTGATGAAAAACATTCGGGTATTATTGAGAAGTTTGCTTTTTAGTAAAAGAAAATTCAATGATTTGTTAACTGTTTAAAAAAAAAAAAAAAAGATTCCGAAAAAGTGGTGCCAAAAATCACAGTTTTAAGCATACCCGAGAGACCGAACGAGCTGGCTTATGTAAATACTGTTCATGAAAAATCATGCGCGTATTAATGACCAGCCCTGAAAATGGCGAGTGTCACTCGCCATGGCGAGTGATTTTTTTATTATTTTTTTGGGCGAGTAAAAAAAAAAATCCACTTGCTAAATGCGAGTGTGCTCGTGCATTTTCCAATCCGTACTTTTTCAGTTATTACAAAGTGCGCGCAACATGTTGAACGCGTTACTTGCTGTGACGTCACCATTTATAGTATTATGGGATAAGGCATCGCGCGTTTCACTTTTTGATCCTTGAACGAAGTTGTAAATGGCGGAGAAAAAGCAAAGGAAGCTGAAATGCTTCGGATTCTTCAATCCGCCACCGTCTGGTCGTGATAATCGCTTAGAAGAAAGTTCCGAATCGAAACCGCCGTCTCCACAGACAAGCGACAGTACCAGAAAGGATACATGGGCCGTGTGTGGCACCTCTGCTGCGACGGCACACGGATGACATGCGCAATGTGCATGGAGGCGAACTCAAAAAGCAAGTCCAGAAATTTTAACACAAATAAGTTTCAGTTTTTTTTTTTTATCGTGTTCGATCCGGCCATCTTCTGGCACACAGGTATTGGGCAAAAGCTCTAAAATTGGAGAAATACGTCTTTCGGGTTAAATGGGTTGAAACCAACTTTTAAGTACATTAGTTTAGAGAGAGAGAGAGAGAGAGAGAGAGAGAGAGAGAGAGAGAGAGAGAGAGAGAGAGAGAGAGAGAGAGAGAGAGAGAGAGAGAGAGAGAGAGAGAGAGAAAATCAATGAATCAATGAATCTTTATTTTACAACGGTGAAGATATTAACACAGTCAGTGACTATATCATTTTTCGTACCTGCCGTTGCTAAAACTACGACTAAGTACAAAATATTCATATAAAACAGAGACATCAAAGCACAGTGATACAAAATATACAGTCCACTAAATACAATCACATGCATGCACGCACAAACGCACACACGCGTGCGCGTGTGCACACACACACACACATGCATACACACACACACATGCATACACACACACATACATACACGCGCACATGCACATGATAGTTAGAATATACACGTACATTCGTGTGTCTACGTTTAACTAGATATTATAATTTAAGTGATGTCAGGTATCTATAAAGACTTGTCTTGAAACGAGATAATGTCGGCAGGGCTTTAACGTCATGTGGGAGTGAGTTCCACAGTGTGGAACCCGCAAATGACAAAGTGGATTTAAATAAATCTATTCGGGGTTTTGGAACAATATAAAGACCCCTCATATTCCCATAGCAGGAATCTGATTTTTTAAACAGATCTATTAAATATTCTGAAGCGATATGGTTCCACACTTTAAACATCAGTACCCCTTTGTTAAATTTAAAGTGATTTTGAAGGGGTAGGAATCCAGTTTTTTTGTTTGTTTTTTTTTTGTTTTGTTTTTGTTTTTGTTTTTTTTGTTTGTTTTTTTTTTGGGGGGGGAGTTTTTCCTCGGTTGTCAAGTGCGGGTCGGGAAGAATTAAATCTTTTTAAGTGGACATCACTGCAACAATCCCACACCATCGATGCGTAGTTTATATGTGACATGATGTGTGCATTACTGAACAATTTTCTGGTTTCACTAACTGTGAAATACTTTAATTTCGATAACATAAAAGACATTTCTAGAGACCGTTTTACATACATTGTCAGTGTGCATCTGCCACCTGAGCTGATTATCAATTGTAACCCCCAATAGACGATGTTCGGCTACCTGTTCTACGATGTCGTCGCCGAGTGATAGATTAAGCTTTAATGGAAAAAAATGAAATTTAAATTTCCAAAACATTCAGTAGCTCGCTTGAGCTTGCCCTTAGCACCACGTGAATGTTCTGTGTTTATGTACAGTGTGTGAGAGAATGCGCGTGATTCACGTGAGCGTGCTTGTTGGGTTCAGTTCGCGGCTATGTCCTGCGCATTGAGTTATATTATAAATATGAGAAATGCGCCAAATAAATAATAATAATAATAATAATAATAATAATAAGCGCATTAAATAGGCGCTTTATCCCAATTGAAAATCGGCTCAAAGCGCCGCCGCGAACTGAACCCAACAAGCACGCTCATGTGAATCACGCGCATTCACTCACACACTGTACACAAACACAGAACATTCACGTGGTGCTAAGGGCTAGCTCAAGCGAACTACTGAATTTTTGGAAATTCAACTATCGTTTGTATTTGAAATTTGATTAAGTGGGCTGAAACTGATACCAAAGTCGTGGGGGAGGAAGAGCCGGAGTACCCGGAGAAAGAACCCCAGTCCAAGTGATTGTACACTACTGATTGAAGCTTTCGGCATCGCTTCTCGTCAATTCGCGTTAAGGTCAAAGTCACTGTAAAAAGCCTCTATGATCTCAAAATGGGATCACATACACAAAAATGCACGATGATCTCAAAATGGGATCACATACACACACAGTACGGTTAAGTCTCTTGTGCCAAGAGAACTTGGAGTCCACCAAAGAAAACAAGAAAAGACAATTCACTGGCTAAAGGCCAGAAAGGCACTGTGACTTCCGTAGTCAAACAGTTCTCAGTGTGCTGCCTCAAAGGCAAATACACAGCCAACGTCAAAACAATCTGAAATATTCCGCAGTTCCGATTACCAGAAATTAATCACTATTTACGTAACACGGTATAAAACTAAATAAAAATGTCTAAGTGCCACAGCACTTGTTAAAACACATGCACAGAAATTCAAACGTTTCTGTTATTATTTAAAATTAAGTCCACACAACCTATACAAGGGCTCACACACCTAAGCACATAGGAACACATGCTATTGTCCGTGGCTCGCGGATTGAATCGTAGTCAAGATTTAAATTTTTTTTTTTTTTAAATGTCATAGTTTTGAATGCTGCGCGCTAAACCAAGTAAACTGAATGAGAATTGTCAGTATAAATGCTATGTACACAACAAGGGCCGATACATCTTAGTTCTACCTAACACACTCACTGGGCCGAGCAGACACGGATTATCAGAGAGAGAGAGAGAGAGAGAGAGAGAGAGAGAGAGAGAGAGAGAGAGAGAGAGAGAGAGAGAGAGAGAGAGAGAGAGAGAGATGAATCAATGAAAATTACAACGGGTAAGGCATTGACATCGTCATTGACACAGTCATTTTAAAAACCTGCCGTTTGAGAGAGAGAGAGAACGTCCCGACGGCAACAAGACTTTCTCAGGACGTGCCTGCACTTCTTGTGGGAGAAAAAAAAAAAAAACTAAACAAAATATTGAATGTATGTCGCCAGCCGGTCTAATGCGCTAAATAAAGCTAAGACCATTTAGCAACACACATCCAATATCAAGAGCTACAGTAGCACAGACAGAGGGAGAGTTTAAAAAAGGAAAATATAGGTGAATGGACCAAGGGTAGACAGAAACACATGCCCCAGAATAGATGGGAAACCCCACCCTGTGGGGCTGACCAGGGTGACCCTGGGAACTAGAAAGTAGCTAACCCCACCCAAGTCCCCCAGGGCAGACCCGGTGGGGTGGGGGAAGAGAGAGAGAGAGGGAGAGAGTTCAGACGTCAGACTTTGGTTGTCAATCTGCATTCAGCAGAAAAGGCTATATTCTCTGTTACAATACATTATTAAATGATTATACAGATAAATACATATATGTGTTTTTCTGTGTGAGAGAGAGACGGAGAGGGAGACATGCTTTTTCAACAGTTAAAAAATCAGTATTATGAAAAATCACGCACACACACTGTCATAACAAAATTTAACGAGAAGAGAGCGAAATGAGTTTTTTTTTTTTTTTTAACATACAGATGATGCAGTTTTTCTTAAATAAATTTGCGGACCCTCTATTATGCTCAGATGGGGGTCTGTGTACCCTCTAAAATTTATACCTGGGGGTCTACAGACCCTTTAACCTATTGTGAAAACAGAAGCCCTGTCAAGTTCTACAACATTTTTGGCGGGTGCATTTAAACATTTTTTTTACATTTGACAGGTATCGATACGTACATTTTCCGATCCGTACTTTTTCAGTCCTCAATCCGAAAGTACACGAACCTTCAACCTTCACTTCCGGTAGTGTTATTGTTATGCTAGCGAACAACAATAAAGCGATCTGGTAAGCCATCAGTTTTCGATTTTCAGTTTGGCTAATAAAACTTGGAAGTCACTAGCTAAAAACTGGTGGGCAAAATTTTACACTTTCAGGGCTGAATGAGAATATTGCTTTTTTCAAGTGTTCTAAGAATAATTCTAAATAATACCAAAAAAAACCTGTGATTTTATTTATTTTTTCTTCAAAATTAATTTATGGGCAGATCTGGGGGGGAGGGGGGGGGGGCGCGGCACCGCCCCCATACAAAAAACAACAACAACAAACAAACAAATCTTTATAATGCTTCAACAAAGTGCTTTTTCGGGAGTTGGGACCCCCTACCCGGCCATGACGTCATGTGCATGCCATGAAACGCGCTCCGACGAGCCCCATTTGAATTGATTGATTGATTGTACATTGCTTAACATCCCGACAGCAACAAGACTTTCTCAGGACGTTTCTGCACTGCTTATGAAAAAAAACCTAAACAGAATATTGAATGTATGTCGCCAGCCGGTCTAATACGCTAAATAAAGCTAAGACCATTTAGCAACACACATCCAATACCAAGAGCTACAAGAAGCGCAGACAGTAGGGAGAGTTTAAAACGGAAAATACAGGTGAATGGACCACGGGTAGTCAGAAACACATGCCCCAGAATAGAGAGAAAACCCGACCCTCTGGAGCTGAACAGGGTGACCCTTGGAACGAAAAAGTAGTTAACCCCACCCAAGTCCCCCAGGGCAGAGGCGGGTGGGGGCAAGCCCCATTTGAAAGTTGTTCCTATTTTTAAATAGGGACAAGAATAAAACGACAGCTTTGGCCTTTCACACATGGCAGTCTGTAGCTCTAGTTTTACACAAACCACAGTACTGGAGAAAGCCGTCACTTGATCTACAACTGTTCTTACATGACTCCTAACGAAGTCTGACAACCATGCACACTGTGACACGTGTTTGTTTTGTGTGGGTTTTTTTAAAGATAAGAACAGGATGGCGACACGCTGAAATCTAATGAGTCGACACAGACATTATTTATTTGAAAATAATGTGTAAATGTATAATAAACATAAGCGTACAGGCATATGATACGCTAAAAGTTACAGCCCAACACACTCGCGTAGGAACATGTTTTTCATCTGGGGGGAGGGTAGTGGGGGTGGAAGAGGGAGTGGGGTGGGGGGCCGCCAGTGTCCCTGACATGCCCAGCCTGCAAAAATCGATTAAAAAATGAACATGGAGCTGTCCTTTCTAGTTTTTAATTTGATTTGTTTCAAGTTTCTTCCTTACTATATACATGTATTCGGCCCTGTTACCCTTACCGCTGACAGTTTGCCCTGCCACGCATCGTGCTAACTCCAAAAGACAAAGGAAACGCACATTTCTGCCTTCCCTGACCGGGGCAGCAAACACCATCTTACAAAATGTAAACACAAAGCTTGTTTGTGGGGTTGTTTTGGTTTTGGTTTTTCTTTTTCCCTAATCGAGCAAACCGAAGAAAAATCCTCATTGCAATGATCTTATTAACCTTTTCACTGACGGTACTTCAGTGCTCTGGCAATTGTTACAGCGCGGCCGGCACATAGGACCCATCAGACAATCACTTTATGTGGAAAGGAAAAGCTTGTTTGTGGGTTGTTTTGGTTTTTCTTTTTCCCTAATCCAGCAAACCGAAGAAAAAAAACCTCATTGCAATGACCTTTTCACTGACGGTACTGCAGTGCTCTGGCAATTGTTACAGCGCGGCCGGCACATCGGACCCATCAGACAATCAATTTATATGGAAAGGAAAAACGCAAACACATACACAAGCACGCACTCACGCACGCACACGCACGCACTCGCACACCTGTTAGATAGGAGCAGCTATTTTCTCAACAACATTACAAACCGATTACACCACTGCGTGTGATTATACCAAAGCTAAATGCTCGTTGATTGTTATGTCTGCAACCGACCAGTGTCATGTAGTGTTCACGCCTATACACGCCAAAAACATTTTCACCACAAGGAAACTGTCTCTTGAAAATTCACGTTCCAAGATTTTTTTTCGTAGATGTTAAACAAAAGAGAGAAAGAAAAAAACACGACATTAGATCACTGACCGAAAATGATACACTTGACCGGTCCTCGCCCATGAAAGCTGAATCTGTACTCCTCGGTGGCGAAATAACCCACGGCCCTTTTGACGGAATGGCCGACACAGAAAGACATCTTGCTCCACGCATCAGTCACCATGTGGTTTGCGTACCATTTGGCCACCCGGGGTACTTCAAGCACAGAGTCCATGTTGCACTGGCTTACATGTCTAAATTCACATAACCAAAACAATTATCTGATACTCGTGCTGGTCTAGGGCAGTCCATTTTTCATTGGTTTGTGTCCAGGTTCACGCAATCAAAACAAGTGTTAGGTACATGACTCTAGGACGAGTCTACTTTGCGGTGCAATCAAAACAACTATTAGGTCCACGCACCTAGGATGGCATCCTGAGGATCAAATTGTCATTTTTACTTTTTTTTTTTTTGGCTTACGTCACAGTTCGTGAGACAGGTCGATCATGATAGTTCAAGGGTAGTGCCATATTAGTTGGCGCCAAGCTAATCTATCACCTCCCTTGAATTACAATGGTGAATCCATCTCCTGGCGCAGTGCGTCAGGCGAAATGGGATAGAGCGTGTGTGCTGTTTTTGGATGAGTCCACTTTTCATGTCCTCACTGTCCTTGGACACTGTCCTCGTTCGAGCGAGCTAATGATCCTGTCTTCATCCCAGGAAGCAAATGTCCTTAGGCACGGGCGGGCCAACTACGGCCGATGTGGATCCGAGAGAAGGGGCCGAGTCCACTGGCAGAGAGTAGTGTACGTGGTGTTGGTGACACAGGTGACGGCCATACAGATTATCTCAACCTCTGGGCTGACTGCTGATCGGACGACCATGAAGCCAAACTGTCCACCGACATTGAACAATGAACAATGAACCTTTATTTCCCAACGGTAGAAGTTATTGGTAACATTGCTACACGTAGATAAGTGCAAGGTGACAACCAGGAAGTCCGCTTCCACCTCGACACACACAATGCAGCAATATCTCCTTGGTCATCGCCAACAGCAGAAGATGGCTCTACCGCAACATCCTACTGGACGTGGCTCGACTCACACTGCACGTGGTGAAACGTCTGGTAATGATGAGCTGCACGCGAGGATCTACTGTAGAGTTTCCTGTTTCGCGGGGTTGTCATGTAACTTACCATGTAACAGACACCACCAACCTGTCCTTTCTTTTATCTCTCACACAGGCGCTGGTCGAGAGACATTTTTTTTTTTTTAAAGGGTGTGTATAAAAACACAGTATTTATGTCTTCTGCACACGACACATATATTGTTCTTTGCTACACACAGCCAACACGCGTGTCTCGGCCGACAGCGGATAGAAGAGACACATACTGCAGGCTGCTTTATGCAATACATGAAAAAACAAGTTTCTCAACTGAGGCTTGATCTCTCGTAACGTGTTACGTGCGTGACACGGCACTATTTCTGTTTTTACTCACCAGCCAGTGTTATCGGCCAAACACCCGGCCTGACATCCTTGAACTGTGAACTTTTGAAGTCACAAAAATAAGATAACCATTTTGCTGCAGACGTGAGGAAAGGCACACACAAGGCTGACGATAATTATTACTGGTGTAGTAGTCAAACGCCATGTACTTTCAGCAAGTTAGCAATGTCGGTGTAAAACTACAGGTCTACATTAATTTATTTAGTCGTAGAGACCCAATGCTCACTGACATGCAGACCACAAGGGTACTGCCACGTATGTAAAACACAGAAAAGTACCACACGAAGAAAGAAAAGCGCTTAGATACAATTACACATCTTGCAACTTGCCTTCTCCTGCATCCTCCCTCCCTCCCTTAGTTCAAGGGTAGTGCCAGAATAGCTTGGCACCTCTAGGCGCCAAGCTATTCTGGCACCACCCTTGAACTAAAGCCATTGGTCTGTATCCTTATCTGTAAGTACTATAATGTAGCTTGCATTTGGCAGTGTACAAATTTGAAGCTTTTAGCCTCAGTATAATATGGGTTAAGACAACGCCTCTAGGCGCCAATCTATTCTGGCACCACCCTTGAACTAAAGCCATTGGTCTATATCCTTATCTCTAAGTACTATAATGTAGCTTGCATTTGGCAGTGTATAAATTTGAAGCTTTTAGTCTCAGTATGATGTTTTATAATCCAAACTATTGCGTTTTCACCGCCTTTAATAAGCATGTTTCTTTATTCGTTGGGTTCAGGTATACTGTACTCAACGAGGACACAGCGACACGTGCGTGCGAGCGTGGTCTTTGTCACAAAACACTTTTTTAAAGCTTGATCATGAGAGTACATGTATCCGCTTTGCTGCGCGACAAAGGCCTCAAGCTAGGGGAGCTTACACTTTTTGGCTGAAACTCTTAAGACAGAAGGAGTTATGTACCTTTGAAGAAAGGCAGATGACCCGTCAACTCGAGTGATGAACGGCAAGGTAATAATCACTTTTCTTTGATTTTTAAGTCCCTTCTATTTATAGAAGGGACTTTTTAGGACGGGTCGCCCTGGGGCGAATTTAACAGCATGTCCATGATGTCAAAGGCGGGCAGGCTAAACCTCTAACAATTGAAGTTACAATATAAAAATTACGTCATGTCTAGTTACACTAACCTCGCTGTTGAAGGTACATTTGCGCGAAGCGATGTATGTGCGTATGTATGTATGTGCGTATGTATGCATGTGAGTGCGTATGTATGTAAACAAGAGACTCTCCGATATTTCTGTACACACAAGCTTGAAACTTGGCGAAATACTTTCTTAAGTGGGTGGCTAAGAGAACCTTCGATCATATTGTAATTTAATGTCTCATTGAAGACATCAACAACCGTTTATAGGAAGTGGGTTGACCCAGATTAGAGTCCGTAATTTTTGTCATATTTACTTGAACTTTTGCATATAGCTAGTTTGGAGAAAGACATTGGATGAGTTCGCCAGCTTTGTATCCTTTCAACATACATTTTTTTCATGCATAGCATTAAAAATTTCAAGCATACAAGTTACAAGTTTATTCCAGGGAGTAAAATAAAATCATGAGCAAGTAAACATGTATACATATTTACGATAAAATAATTTAAAACGTAATATTTTTAATGCCGTAAGCATACTGGCGTCGCTAGTTTCAAAATGGCGGTCAGCGAGATGCCTTCGAAAGAAGTCAATCAGACGCGCACAGCTGAAGCAGGTTTACTTTGCTCCTGAAGTGAAACAGAGATTATTTTGGATTTGAACTTTGAAGAAGTACATCTTATCAACGTCAAATACATTATATATATGTGTGTGTGTGTGTGTGTGTGTGTGTGTGTGTGTGTGTGTGTGTGTGTGTGTGTGTGTGTGTGTGTGTGTGTGCATGCATGTGTGTGCGCGTGCGTATGTTTGTGTGTGTGTGTCTGTGTGTGTATGTGTGTGTGTTAGCTGTTAGCCTATTCATTGTATCAGCACTTAGGGCTACTTTCAGAATAAGCTCTTAAAAATAATTAACAAATCTCCTTTATTATTATTATTATTATTATTATGTATTCACTTACATATTTACTTATTATTTATCCTTTTATTTATTGATGGAAGGAATTCCTTGATGCACATGATCACTAGTGGTACTTAGCATGCCATA
This sequence comes from Semisulcospira habei, assembly GCA_036245525.1. Lineage (NCBI taxonomy): Eukaryota > Metazoa > Mollusca > Gastropoda > Semisulcospiridae > Semisulcospira > Semisulcospira habei. Next base: position 148,350,901 of record BTPG01000004.1, read on the forward strand.
TTCTTAGGTCCCTGGTATCTCTGACTTTATTTATTAATTTATTATTTTATTATTTTATTTATTTACTTGTTTGTGATGTATGTTTGCACATGTATACACATCAGCATACAAGATGAGAACATACATGTACACATATATGGTAATAGGTGCCATACCACCCGCTCCCCACCCCACCCCACACACACACACAGAACACCCATCAAAAGACATGCACAACTGTGCACGTTCATAATATATCCCTTACATGGTATTCATATGTCCCAGCTATCTTTGGTCTACCTTATTTTATTTGTTTAAATTTATTATTTATTCTTGTTTGTTTGTAAAGTTGGTTTTGTACATACACATCAGCACATAAGAAGAAAATATACACATATATTTATGGTAATAGCTGCCATACCGCCCACTCCCAACCCCTCCCCACATACAAAACCGCTGAACACCCACCAAAAGACATGCACATCTGGGCATGTTCATAATCTATCCTTTATTTAGCATTTATATGTCCCAGGTACCTTTGACTTACTTTATCTTATTTGTTTAAATTATTTATTTATTTATTTATTTTATTTGTAATGTAGGTTTTGTAAATACACATCAGTAAAAAACACGAGAACATACACATACATGGTAATAGGTGCCATACTGCCCACTCCCAACCCCACTCCACAACCACAGAACACACACCAAAAGACAAGTACATGTGTGCATATTCATAATCTATCCTTTACTTAGCATTCATATGTCCCAGGTATCTTGACTTACTTTATCTTATTTATTTAACCGCCATGAGATGGCGTTAGTCGCCTGCTCGGCATTGAACCCAAATAACTATTTATTTAAATTATTTATTTATTTATCTTTGTTTGTTTGTAATGCAGATTTTGTACATACACATCAGCATACAAAAGAAAATATACACATATATAGATGGTAATAGGTGCCATACTGCCCGCTCCCAACCACTACCCCACATACACACACAAAACAGCAGAACACCTACCAAAAGACATGCACATCTGTGTATGTTCATAATCTATCCTTTACTTAGCATGCATATGTCCCAGGTACCTTAGACTTACTTATATGATTTATTTAAATTATTTATTTATGTCTTTTGTTTGTTTGTAAAGTAGGTTTTGTACATATGTAACAGAGTGAACCCGATGTTCCT
>BTPG01000004.1:148361552-148396049 GCA_036245525.1 Semisulcospira habei
ACCTCACCCCATCACACATACACATCAGCATACAGCGCAAGAATATACACGTACATGGTAATAGGTGCCATACCACTTGCTCCCAACCCCACTCCAGTTACACACACAAAACCGCAGGACACCCACCAAAAGAATGTACATCTGTGCATGTTCATAATCTATCCTTTACTTAGCATTCATACGTCCCAGGTACCTTTGACTTACTTTATCTTATTTGTTTAAATTATTTATTTATTTATTTATTTTATTTGTAATGTAGGTTTTGTAAATACACATCAGTAAAAAACACGAGAACATACACATACATGGTAATAGGTGCCATACTGCCCACTCCCAACCCCACTCCACAACCACAGAACACACACCAAAAGACAAGTACATGTGTGCATATTCATACTCTATCCTTTACTTAGCATTCATATGTCCCAGGTATCTTGACTTACTTTATCTTATTTATTTAACCGCCATGAGATGGCGTTAGTCGCCTGCTCGGCATTGAACCCAAATAACTATTTATTTAAATTATTTATTTATTTATCTTTGTTTGTTTGTAATGCAGATTTTGTACATACACATCAGCATACAAAAGAAAATATACACATATATAGATGGTAATAGGTGCCATACTGCCCGCTCCCAACCACTACCCCACATACACACACAAAACAGCAGAACACCTACCAAAAGACATGCACATCTGTGTATGTTCATAATCTATCCTTTACTTAGCATGCATATGTCCCAGGTACCTTAGACTTACTTATATGATTTATTTAAATTATTTATTTATGTCTTTTGTTTGTTTGTAAAGTAGGTTTTGTACATACACATCAGCATACAGCGCAAGAATATACACGTACATGGTAATAGGTGCCATACCACTTGCTCCCAACCCCACTCCAGTTACACACACAAAACCGCAGGACACCCACCAAAAGAATGTACATCTGTGCATGTTCATAATCTATCCTTTACTTAGCATTCATACGTCCCAGGTATCTTTGACTTACTTTATCTTATTTATTTAATGGCCGTGAGATAGCCCTAGTTGCCTGCGCTGCATTAAACCCAAATAACTATTTATTTAAATTATTTATGTTGTTTGTAATGTAGGTTTTGTACATACATATCAGCATACAACATGAGAACATACACATACATGGTAATAGGTGCAATACCGCCCCTCTTTCAACCCCACCCCACATACGCACACAAAACCGCAGAACACCCACAAAAGACATGCACAATTGTATACTGATGGGCATTAGTGGACTGTAAAACCTATTTAGAGATTTGTAGTTAAGAGAGTGGCTTCTATTGACTGCCTGTATTTTAGCTTCCCACCTACAAATCTCATGTGTACAGTTAACCACACTGCACATGCAACCATCAGTTCTGTGAAAAGTACTGTTGCCTCATGCACAGGGGCACCAAAACTTAGAGATAAGGCCACACCTGATAACAATAACAGAACTAATATGCATACTCAGCCACTAGTTCTGTAAACAGCACCTTTGTAAACAGTACCTATGGCCAAATGCACACAGACATCATGGATGATGCCACCACGGATCACTTCAAACAATAGGCTGCCCAGTTCACACTGATCAGTGATACCATGAACTAGCCTGCACATGCAGCCATCAGTTCTGTAAATAGTACTGGTGGCCACATGCACAAGGGCACCAAACTTAAACTGCCACCTCAAACAAAACGCTACCTACACACACATATATCAATGATACAGTCAATCTCCATGCGCGTTATGCGGGACAGGCTTAAAGTATGGGACTGTAAATCTTACATGGAAATGTCAAAGCCAGTAAGAAAATAACATAACAGCAGCAAGTACATGTATTTTGTAAATCACTCAAATAAAACATGAGAAGTCATCGAGCCCAAAGGTGTTATGTGTGGGTGATGGAAACACTGAAAGAAATAGTATGTGTACATTATAAAGTATGTGCCTCCTCCCCCCCCCCCCCCCACTCCCACCCCCCCCCCACCCCCCCACACCCCTTTTAACTAGCTGTTCATCATAAAACGTATCTCATTCATTTGATCACTTGACTGATTAATTAAATCATCTCTGCGTCACCTTTCTCCATTTTCTTTCTCGTTTTAATCCCAATATATATGAGTGTCAGTGCTAATGCCAGTTGCTAAGAATCCTTGCAGCGAACTGCCAATGTCCATATGCAGACAAACTGCAAATTATGCAGCAGCAAAATACAGTGCAGTAGGCTACTGATAGCAAGATAGGGTTTAATTTTTTTTTAAAGCATTGCATGAACTTCCAAGCATGTTCACATTGCGCTGTGTATTTTCTCAGTGTGAAGTGTACTGTACCATCAGTGCTCACTGAGACTGCATTGGCACTGGCAGTGATCGCACATCACAACATAGTTTAAATTTGCCAGTGCAACTGATTGAATTAAATGTTACAGTAATAAATAATTAATCAAGTTCCAAAACTTTGTTCAGCCATGACAGTTAAAACCAAGTGGTGTGGGACTCTTTTACAGCATGCAGCATGTTGCACTTTAGACATAGGTTTCAAAGATAGTGTTTGTTTTTGTGGGTTGCGTTTTGTTTTGGTCCTGTGGTGTCGAAATAAAATGGGCAAAGCGATGGTAAAGTGAATGGAAATAAATGTGACAAACCTTTATCAAGACGTAAAAATGCACAAAGCGACTTTGCACGTTCGCTTTTTGGGGGAAACAAACAAGCTTAAGTTATGTAGAACAAATAAAAAGAACTCGTCAGCACACCGAAATTCACGGCAACGATCGAGTCCGCGTGTATCTTGTATCATGTGTCGATCACGTGATTTGGGATACCTTATTGTTGAGTAACGATATTTGAGCTCAAGGCAAGCGTTTTAATAATTGTTTCTTCTCTTAATATAATTAAGTGTGAAAAATGAAATCCTTTTAAGTAACATATAGTGCATACTACCACTGAATACAGGAACAATGAGGCCCGTGTAAACTACTGATCCCCAGTGAACATGGCTGCGACAGTCCTGGTTTCATCTGCAGCCGTACTGGAAACAAAATGTGCTACAGACAAATGTCTTCATCCTCCGGCGGTTTAGCATGAGTGCACACTGCTTTTATTCATACTAGACTTCATTTTGATATACCCAAACCTTTGTTACTCTCTAGAAAATCACTATCTTGTAAACAGCTCATCGTCTATGAAGGGCAGCTGCTAGACTATTCAGTAAAAATTAATTCTTTTCAGGAAATAATTAAAACAGTATAAAACCTTCACTTCTAGAGAAAGTCAGACAGTGCGCGTGACGTAAAAGAAGCAACTCCGTCTCCACGCAGACACTGCAACTCTACATATGAAGCAAATCTCTCTCTCTCTCTCTCTCTCTGCGCACCTATTCTTTTATCCTTGGAAAATAAAGTTTCATTTCATTTCATTTCATTTCTCTCTCTCTCTCTCTCTCTCTCTCTCTCTCTCTCTCTCTCTCTCTCTCTCTTTCTCACACATATACGCGCATCTCCAAGAGACATAGATCCTCATGTGCCCGGAGGGTGCATGAACATCTATGCCTCTTGAGGATGTTTGGAGCGCACTCATGCAAACACGCACACACATACACACACATCGATGCGCTTTCAGAAGAGCATGCAGGTGTACTTAGTATAGCATGTAGCTAGGTAAAGTCAACCTGATTTCAAACAAATTTATAGCAAGACCTGAAATTGTACTGTGAAATTCTAGTTTTGTCACCATTTTCCCAAGTCTTGAAGCAAAAGCGAAACTCATATCACGTTAAATATAAAATTATGTAAAAACAAAAAAATTACGTCATGACAAATGACGTCTGACAAACCAATGACACATATGCGCGCATCTCCAAGAGGCATAGATCCTCAAGTGCCCCGAGGGCGCATGAACATTTATGCCTCTTGAGGATGTTTGCAGCATGCGCATGCAGATGTACTTAGTATAGCATGTATCTAGGTAAAGTCAACCTGATTTCACACAAACCATAGCAAGATTGAAATTGTACCGTGAAATTCTAGTTTTGTCACCATTTTCCCAAGTCTTGAAGCGAAAGTGACTCTCATATCAGGTTAAATATAAAATTACGTTAAAAAAAATAATACATAATGACAAATGACGTTTGACAAACCAATGACGTGTGTGCAACATCTCCCTTCTTACACTACTCGATCTCACTGCCGCCTTTGACACTATAGACCACTCTATCCTCCTCCACCGACTCCACCACTCCTTCGGCATCACTGACTCTGCTCACTCCTGGTTTTTCTCCTACCTCTCCGACAGACAGCAGTCCGTCACTATCAACAGCGTCTCTTCTAACCCAGTCACGCTCTCCTGCGGAGTTCCACAGGGGTCCGTCCTGGGCCCGGTCCTTTTCACACTCTACACCTCTCCTCTGTCCAACATCATCCAGTCTCACCGCATACACCACCACCTCTACGCTGACGACTCACAACTGCTAGACAAAGACAAACTCGACAACACTCAGTCACTACTGACTCGCACGGCTGACTGCTACGAAGACGTGAAAAGCTGGATGATAGCAAACAAGCTTAAACTGAACGACGACAAAACGGAAGCCATGCTGGTAGGCACTCGCCAGAAACTCTCCCAGATCCCTCCCACTCTCCACCTTCAACTCGATAGCACCCCCATCTCCCTCTCTGACTCGGTCAAGAACCTCGGCGTCATCCTCGATTCTTCTCTGTCCATGACCAGCTTCGTCTCCGCCACGGCCCAGGCATGCTATTTCCACCTCCACCGCATCAGTCAGATCAGAAAATACCTTACTACCGAAGCTGCCACCAAACTTGCTGTCTCTCTCATCTTATCTCGCATCAACTACTGCAACCCTCTCCTTTCCGGCCTCCCTCACTCCACCACTTTCACTCTCCAACGCGTCCAGAACAACGCTGCCCGCCTCGTCCTCAGAAAGAAAAAATCCGACCACATCACTCCCCTGCTCAAACTCCTTCACTGGCTCCCTATCCCCCAACGCATCCAATACAAAATTCTGTCTTTCTGTTACAAATCCCTGAACAACTGCGCTCCTGCCTATCTCTCCAACTTACTTCACCCCTATACACCTTCCCGCTCCCTCCGCTCTGCCTCCGACCCTCTCCGCCTACACATTCCTCGCACCAAACTCAACACTTTCAGCCCCCGCTCCTTCTCCGTCTACGGTCCATCCACCTGGAACACTCTCCCACTCTCTCTCCGTCAGAAACACTCTCTCTCCTCCTTCCAGTCCGCCCTCAAAACTCACCTCTTTCAACAGTTTTAGCACTATATCACCACCCTCCCCACCCCAAGCTGACCATCGTAAAGTATTTCACTATCTGTGGTACGCGAGTCATTATCTAAAGCGTGCGCATGCGTGGAGTTGTGAGTGCGTGCTTAGAGTTATAATTATTATAAGATAAGCGCATTATAAATACCATAATTATTATTATTATTATTATTGCACTGTGCGCGCCCCTTCTAGAGTTCATTATGACGCATTGGCACATCTGCGAGGCTTTTTCAGGAGATATTTCAACATCAGAATCAAGTCAAAGACAAAAGGAAGAGACCCTTGATGCACGTCTGAGAGGCTAATTCAGTGTGCACGGTGTGTTCTGTTTCTGTTTATGTGCGTTTGCACACATCTTTAGAATGACTGGGTCTTCGTCCCACCCTCCCAAAACCAGTAAAACAGCCAATCAAACTGGAAGGGAGGCAAGGAGAGAGAGAAAGGGGGGGGGGGGGGGCTAAGCAAACAAACCACAGTGTTAGATATCTCCGATGAAGAGGTTAATGTTTCTGCGATAACCCTTTCAATGCTAACACACCGTGAATTCAATCTATCTGCATGTCTAAACAGTACGGATGGCAGTCCCGACACAAGAGGGTGAACAATGTCTACACTGACCTTGCAGCATGGTCTCCATGTTCTTGTATCCACGGCTACCAGCAATGGCGGCCTCCACAGCGGTCCATTGTGTGTGGAGTCGCTGCATGCGCGTGTGCACCTGGTCTCGCTGACTGGGGTAGCACTGCAGCAGCTGTTGAGCGTACTTGTTGAGGCACTCTCGACGCGGCGTCTTCTCCAGCATCTCCTCGTGATACGTCTGGCCAAACGACACAAGTGAAAGGGTTACACAAGAGAGTACAAGCCGCAGCACCAGTGCATATACAGCCACCAGTACTGTTCACAGCGCCAGTGGCTGCATGCACAAGGGTTAACATAATATATGATGAGCGTGCTGTGTTTTAACCCATTCAGCCCTGACGCACTACAGCAGGAGTTGGCGCCAAGCTAATCTGGCACTGCCCTTGAATTATCATGGTCGATCCATCTCCTGCAACAGGTGCATAGTCGTTAGATGGCACCTCCCAAATTTGGGAAATACGGCCGTCGGGCTGAATGAGTTAACGGCATAACGATACAAATTGTAACTGCTGGGGCAAGACAAACGCCAACCAGCTGCAAGAGACATAACCTTCATGAGACCACACAATGACGTAAACCTTCATGAGCCCACACAATAACATAAACCTTCATGAGACCACACAATGACGTAAACCTTCATGAGCCCACACAATGACATAAACCTTCATGAGCCCACACAATGACATAAACCTTCATGAGCCCACGCAATGACGTAAACCTTCATGAGCCCACACAATAACATAAACCTTCATGAGCCCACACAATGACATAAACCTTCATGAGCCCACACAATAACATAAACCTTCATGAGCCCACACAATGACATAAACCTTCATGAGCCCATGCAATGACATAAACCTTGTTGAGCCCACACAATGACATAAACCTTCATGAGCCCACACAATGACATAAACCTTCATGAGCCCACACAATGAAATAAACCTTGATGAGCCCACACAATGACATAAACTTCATGAGCCTACACAATGAGATAAACCTTCATGAGCCCACACAATAACATAAACCTTCATGAGCCCACACAATGACATAAACCTTCTTGAGCCCACACAATAACATAAACCTTCATGAGCCCACACAATGACATAAACCTTCATGAGCCCACACAATAACATAAACCTTCATGAGCCCACACAATGACATAAACCTTCATGAGCCCACACAATGACATAAACCTTCATGAGCCCACACAATAACATAAACCTTCATGAGCCCACGCAATGACATAAACCTTCATGAGCCCACGCAATGGCATAAACCTTCATAAGCCCACACAATGACATAAACCTTCATGAGCCCACACAATAACATAAACCTTCATGAGCCCACACAATGACATAAACCTTCATGAGCCCACACAATAACATAAACCTTCATGAGCCCACACAATGAGCCCACACAATAACATAAACCTTCATGAGCCCACGCAATGACATAAACCTTCATGAGCCCACACAATGACATAAACCTTCATGAGCCCACACAATAACATAAACCTTCATGAGCCCACACAATAACATAAACCTTCATGAGCCCACACAATGACAGGGGTTAGTGTAGATTTATGTTCCTCATTAATCATATGATCTTAATTAATGCCTATATTTGGTCCCAAGTACATCCGTTTCTTCACGCGAATGTCTGTTAGCGTGTAGAGGTTTCAGACAAACTTCTTGATCACAGGTAGAGGAAGGGGATGTCTTGTATGTATGTATGTATGTATGTAGTTGACACCCACACACTTTGTCTGACAGCGAGAGGAAGGGGATGCCTTGTATGTATGTATGTATGTATGTATATAGTTGACACCCACACACTTTGTCTGACAGCGAGAGGAAGGGGATGTCTTGTATGTAGGTTTCAGACAAACTTCTTGATCACAGGTAGAGGAAAGGGATGTCTTGTATGAATGTATGTATGTATGTATGTAGTTGACACCCACACACTTTGTCCGACAGCGAGAGGAAGGGGATGTCTTGTACGTATGTAGTTGACACACAAACACTTTCTGTCTGACAGCGAGAGGAAGGGGATGTCTTGTATGTATGTAGTTGACACACAAACACTTTCTGTCTGACAGAGGAATACATGTAGTTGACACACACTTTTTGTCAGACAGCAAGATGAAGGGGATGTCTTGTATGTATATATTGACACACAAACACTTTCTTCTCTGACGATAGCTATTTGTGCCATCAGCTGTGAACGTGCTTAATTCATAACTCATCTGTTTGTACCCACAGGTCTGTGATAAAGCTGGTCCATGATACTGTATTCCGGCTGGTAAACTTTAGCCAATATCTGAGAGTAAATTTGATATATGATATTGTATACTTGAATTACGTGCCTTCCTCGCGCAATACCTGATACTAGCCAGCGTGATATACCAGAAAGGGGGGAGGGGGGGGGGGGGGGGGTGTGTAGGTGTGTGTGTGTGTGTGTGTGTGTGTGTGTGTGTGTGTGTGTGTGTTTGCAGCTGCCAAATCCACAATATGTTTCAATGTTTTCATATGTTTTAGTATTATATTTAGTATTTTTGTAAACTATTTTTTTAGTTTGTCATTATGTCTAAAATTGTGTTTTATGTTTATGTGAGCCAAAGAGAATTTTCCATTTTATGCTTGTTTAATGGACAATAAAGTTTATTCAATTCAATTCAATTCAACACGGCAGGACTGAAAACTAGTCTCCCATGAAACATTGTGCCAGTCACAGGGGTTCACGAGAATCTATCGCGCTCGCTGGAGGGGGATCGGTAAATCTTTCTTACATTTCCACTCCCCTGTGACGAAAGCTCGAAAAGCTGAAAAATATAAAGGGAGAGAATCGCTTAGCCGACAGACGGAGGTGGGGAGACAAGCACTTGACGGTCTACAGAATATCGGCTACACCTCGATGCCTACTGCAGTGTGAGGAAATGACAGTGTGCATGCTTGTCTGATCCACATCAGCATGTGACAAACATTCTCACCAGTGAGGCCTCCAGCTACCAGAGCACTCTGAGCTGATAAGAGTCTATGCCTTTTGCTGACGGAAGGTTGTCCGCCACAGTTTACAACAGACGCTCGTTCGGTCTTCTCTACAACATTCTCACGAGGCCCTACAGCTGCAGGGGCTGATGCTAGTCTATGCCTGTTCGCTACAAGACTGAGATTACTATACAACTGACCCTCTCTCCGCCTTCCTTACAAGTTAACTCATTCTACCCCAACACCGAAATCCCCAAATTTTAAGTCGTCCTCTGAAGACTGCGTTGCAGTGCAGGACACAGATCGACCATGATAGTTCAAGGGTGGTGCCAGAATAGCTTGGCGCCCATAGGCGCCAAGCTATTCTGGCATCACACTTGAACTATCATGGTCGATCTTTATCTTGTTGTGGTGTGTCTGGGGTAGAATGAGTGAAAGAGGCGATAGCCAGCTTGAGACGACTGTATTTCTCTGCCTGTACTTGTACCCTCAAACCATACACTTATTTGTCCTTGTACCAGACTGACGGCTGACGAAAAGCAACTCTACAAAAAAAAACTAGACCAGACGATGGACTGTGTTCGCCAACATTGTGTGAGACAATCATGGTATCCATCCGCGCACATCATTCTCATCAACGTGTACACATTGCACTAATTATAAATGTGTGCACAGCAGTAGCCTACTTACGGGTTCGACATGTGCACCAAGTGATCACTCACAGTGTGGTTTTCCGCATCTAATTTACGGCGCTGCCTGAACGAAAGTTAGGAGCTTGCAATTTATGACTTATTAACCATGACATACTACATGTGTAACATCTGCTACAACCATGATGTATACGGGTGCTGCCGGAATATCTTGGCGCCTGTTGGGTGATAGTACTGCCTATAGGCGCCAAGCTATTCTGGCACCACCGTTGAACTATGATGGTCGACCTGTCACCTAAACAGTAGTATAGCCTTCTTAGGGCAACTCAGTCCCAAATTTCAAACTCCAGCTTAACCCAAATTGAGGAGATCGTATTTGAGGGTTCAACGTGTTTAACAATTAGCACTAGGGCATTGCAACATGTTTGTTCCTTTTAAAGCCATGAGAACAAACGTATTGCGATTGCGGCTTTAATTGCGCTGCCAAAACACACGATGCTGGGGAATTCAAAGTGCATTTTGCCATCAGTGAGAAAAGTAGGGAAGGCTGACAAAAGTAAGCGGGGAAGCATGAGCGTTGACGTAGAGAAACATTCCTGTAAATAGAAGAAGGAATGCCCGAGCTCGGGTCTGGCGAAAGTCCTCAGACGAACACCAACACGCTGCCGCCGCGGAGGAGGTATAGACTACAATGCGAGGACTGCCGAGTAGAAGCAGACACGGCCGCATTTTGCACACACCTCACAACACACCACTCACCTGTGTCTGCACACGCCTGACAACACACTACTCACCTGTATCTACTCGGTCATCGCGACCTGAAGAAGGACTCCGTCTCTAGGTGTCTGTGTACAAGCTTGCTTAGGTTATACTGCGTATGATGTAAACAAATTGAGGCCCCCCCCCCCCCCCCCCAAAACAGACGAATTATCCCGAGGAGTCTGTGTACAAGCTTGTTTATGCTATACTGCGTAATATGTGAACATACTGAGGCCCCCCCCCTCCCCCCTCCCCAGAAGAACTCTATCCCTAGGAGTGTGTGTACGTCTGTTTATATTATACTGTGTAAGATGTGAGGATACTGTGCCCCCCCCCCCCCCAATAGAAGAATCACCCCACCCCACCCCATCCATAGATAGATTCTCCCTAGGAGTCGTTACTTCTGTTTATATCATTCTGCGTAAGACGTGAACATAATGACAACCCACCTCCCCCCTCCGTCCCCCCCCCCCCCCCCTCTCCCTAATAGAACTCTATCCCTAGGAATCTGTGTATTTCTGTTTATATTATAGTGCGTAAGACGTGAACATACTGACCCCCCCCCCCCCCCCCCCAACACACACACACACACACACACACCCCACAGACGATTTATCCCTAGGAGTCAGTGTACCTGCTCGCTTACGTAGCGCTGCTTAACATGTACACATACCGCCGTCAGGTCGAAATTCCTCAAACTTTGGGGCTTGTGCTCTCAAGACTGACTACACTGCAGCTCAGGACACTGTTCGACCAGGTAGTTCAAGGATGGTGCTTGAATAGCTTGGCACTTTTAACTACAATGTAAGCGCCAAGCTATTCTGGCACCACTCTAAAACTATCATGGTTGATCCATCTCTCTTTTTTTTTTTTTTCGCTGCTTGACGTAGATTATCAGCATCAGTAAAGCAACACTTCGCCGGACACATTTTCATTACCCACTTACTGTAGTTGTCATAATTTATTATACGTGCTTACCTCTAGCTCCAGTTTGCACAGTACGTTGTTTTTTTTTTTTTTGTTTTTTTTTATAGCAAAACATATGGGACGGGAATGCGCTGTAGATTTTAAAGGAAATACAGCGTATAGCAAAACATTAGGCATTCTGGCTCCCCGAGTTATACCTGACGGATTAGGTTCAAAGTTGATTTTTAAAAACAGAAACTGACACTGCAATATCATGTGATTATAATGTGGACAAGGATAACATGCTCTCAACGAGCATGCAAAATCAGACCTTTTCAAGCACTTTAAAAATAAAAAAAAATCAATGTGGAGCCTACAACACGACCAATTTTCTCCACGTCTTCTTGACTTGACTGGCGGGGGCGAATATTCAGATGACAACTTCCTGTGTGGAATATTAACCAAATCCCCAGGGCTGACTTTCGCACAAGCCAGACAATGCCCAGCGCGTCGCGTGCCTGTCAATCCCTCGGCAAGGCAGATCCTCCGCTTGGCCCTTTCATTCTAAGCTCACAGATTAGCAAAAATTACTCCCACAGCCAGTAAAAACATGTGTGACTCGTAGGAGGTGGGGGAGGGGTGGGGGTGGGGTGGTGGTGGGGGATGGCGCAGAGAGAGAGAGAGAGAGAGAGAGAGAGAGAGAGAGAGCTCAGCAAAAGCAGAGTTCACTCCAAAGGATGCGGACCGTGTTCTTCTGTGCGCAGTCAAGTGTGACTTGTATGTCATAACTGTTTGCTAAACCCAAGGCAAGCAAGTGCTGGCGAGAAAACAAATCTACTCCGGACAATCCACTGTGCGGTTTGAAACCAAGAGAAAAAGCGACTTCTCGCTAATAATTTCATGAAAACAATTCAACTTCTCGCTAATAATTTCATAACAATTCAACTTCTCGTTAATAACTTCATGATAACAATTCCCGTTTGCACAGGAAGAAGTACCGCGGGGTGTGCGTGAACAGGATGGGGAGTTCCTTTTTCTTTTTAAACCCGCCATATGCCGCGTAATGGGCCACTTCACATGGCTAGTGTCCCCGGGATAACGACACGCTATACGTAACAGGCGACTTGCCAGGGCTAGTGTCCCCAGGATAACTACACGATGTAGGTAACAGGCAACTTGCCAGGGCTAGTGTCCCCGGGATAACTACACGATGTAGGTAACAGGCAACTTGCCAGGGCTAGTGTCCCCGGGATAACTACACGCTATACGTAACAGGCGACTTGCCAGGGCTAGTGTCCCCAGGATAACTACACGATGTAGGTAACAGGCAACTTGCCAGGGCTAGTGTCCCCGGGATAACTACACGATGTACGTAACAGGCAACTTGCCAGGGCTAGTGTCCCCGGGATAACTACACGATGTACGTAACAGGCAACTTGCCAAGGCTAGTGTCACAAGGATAATTACACGATTTACGTAAGTGGCGTTAAATGAGGTAAAAATTACCTGGTAGAGATATTTCTCCGAGAGACTGGTGACGGTGCATTGGGTCTTCCTCTGAGCCTGGGTCAGCCACTCGATCAGCTCCTGGTACTGCTTCAAAAACTCCGTGAACGACACGTTGGGCACAAAATCCTCATCATGGGAGAGGTCGCTCTCCGTCGACTGCAAGCAAAAAAACCTTCTTCCTTTACCTGTACAGGTACTTCTGCACGGCTACTGTTACAGGTATGGCTGCTGCTACGTGGCCAGTATCACAACGTTTACAGGTGAGGAAGTCGTCCTCTGACCATCGGCGTAAAAAAAAAGAGACTACACGTATGAAAATAACGCAGTCAAACATATTTATTGCAGATAAACTCGACACAATATCCCAGTTAACATTTCATCGTTTGCAGTTACACGAGTCACGTTTCTTGCTTAGAATGTGAATTTCAAGACGGCGGCCATTACATTTTCTCTTTTATACTTCACGGTAACGCATGCCATTTACATTTTGTAGGGTACATAGTAGATTTTTCAAGCTGTTCATTTTTACAACACTGTACGCTGTTTCATGGTTCAGTAGTAGGATCAGTACACAGGAGAATATCAGGCAAATTCAAAGCCACAATCTCTGCTTGTCACGTCTCTATGTTCGACATATTACAATTTTAATTATTATTTATGCACTAAGACTACATTCATAAAACTTCGAGTATGTCAGAATAAATAAACATTTACACCATTCAGCCCTGACGCACTACAGCAGGAAATGGGTCGACCCTGATAATTCAATTGATTGTACATTGCTTAACGTCCCGACAGCAACACGGCTTTCTCAGGACGTGACTGCACTGCTTGAGAAAAAAAAAACAACAAAAAAAAAACAGAATATTGAATGTATGTCGCTTGCCGGTCCAATACCCTAAATAAACCTACGACATCTGGCCTAAATAAAGCTAAGACCATTTAGCAACACACATCCAATATCAAGAGCGACAGGCAGCGCAGACAGTAGGGAGAGTTTAAAAAAGGAAAATACAGGTGAATGGACCAAGGGTAGACAGAAACACATGCCCCAGAGTAGAAGGGAAACCCACCCTATGGGGCTGACCAGGGTGACCCTGGGAACTAAAAAGTAGTTAACCCCACCCAAGTCCCCCAGGGCAGACCCGGGTGGGGACCTGATAATTCAAGGGTAGTGCCAGATTAGCTTGGCGCCTATCGGCGCCAAGCTAATCTGGCACTGCCCTTGATGATGGTCGATCCATCTCCTGCAACTGGTGCATAGTCATTAGATGACGCCTCCAAAATTTGGGAAATACGGCCGTCGGGCTGAATGAGTTAAGGAAACAATTTCAACGTGACCATGAAAGCAACCATTTATTTTCCGCGTTACGTTCATGTTTCCGTCCTAAAACGGTAGTTAGACTGGAGATATGGACTTCAAAATTCGTCTCGGACCACCACCAATGTGGCGGGGTTTTCAGACATTTACTACAAGAGCATCCACATTATCATAAATATCATTCATAAAATATTTATTCACGCTAAACACACTGAAGAGAAGGAAATGATTCACTCAGACTCGTGAGATGACAAACAAGGAAGTAAACTCTTCTCAGTTCACTGTAATTTCCAGCCTAAAAATAAAATCGGAAATAAACAGACTAAAATTACCACCCCAAGGTCAACTGTGAATCATCTCACTCACTGACTCTCTACTCAACTCCGTGTACAAAAGTTTACAGTATTCTGAAAAGAACATTGATTGATTGTATATTGCTTAACGTCCCGACAGCAACAAGACTTTCTCAGGACGTGCCTGCTCTGCTTGTGAAAAAAAAAACCCAAACTAAACCAATATTGAATGTATGTCGCCAGCCGGTCGAATACGTTAAATAAACCTACGACATGGGGCCTAAATAAAGCTAGGACCATTTAGCAACACACATCCAATATCAAGAGCTACAGACAGCACAGACAGTAGGGAGAGTTTAAAAAAGGAAAATACAGGTGAATGGATTGATTGATTGATTGTACATTGCTTAACGTCCCGACAGCAACAAGGCTTTCTCAGGACGTGCCTGCACTGCTTGTGGAAAAAAAAAAAAAAAAAAAAAAAAAAAACAGAACATTGAATGTATGTCGCCAGCCGGTCAAATACGTTAAATAAACCTAACACATGGGGCCTAAATAAAGCTAAGACCATTTAGCAACACACATCCAACATCAAGAGCTACAGGCAGTGCAGACAGTAGGGAGAGTTTTAAAAAGGCAAATACAGGTGAATGGACAAAGGGTAGACAGAAACACATGCCCCAGAATAGAGAGAAAAACCCACCCTGTGGGGCTGACCAGGGTACCCTGGGAACTAAAAAATACCTAACCCCACCCAAGTCCCCCAGGGCAGACCCGGGTGGGGACAGGTGAATGGACCAAGGGTAGACAGGAACACATGCCCCAGAATAGAGGAGAAAACCCACCCTGTGGGGCTGACCAGGGTGACCATGGGAACTAAAAAATAGTTAACCCCACCCAAGTCCCCCAGGGCAGACCCGGGTGGGGGCTGAAAAGAACTATTTATCTTTTTCTGCAGCACAAAAAGAAACACCAGTCTTGATCGATTTCACTCATTTAGCTCACGATCTTGACCTGACACACAACAGGAGATGGATCGACTGACAGGTCATGGATGGTGCCAGAATAGCTTTGGGCCTATCCCTGAAATATCATGGTTGATATATACTGCTCACCTTGTCAATGACATAATCATGCACGAGAGGAAGAGAGGGTAAGAGAGACAATGACAATGATCCTTTATTTGACAACGGTAAAAGTTTTGGTAGTAACAACCATTTTTCGAACTTGCTGTTGCTAATCTACTGATTTACTCTCGCACTAATTATTTTCTACTACTGAACAGGGGTAAAAAATTACTTGACACAACACAAGCCAAAAAAAAGAAGAAAAAAAAATGTAAGGGGGAAGTGACATAGGAATTACCAGCTTTACTGGGCGGGCATAATGACATGTTGTGAGGTTTAATTAAAATAATATTATAAGAATACACGCAACCTAATACGCATACATAACGCATGCACATTTGAGCACGCCACTCTCTATCTCTAATATACACGTACGCACACGCATGCACGCACGCACGCACAAACGCGCGCGCGCACACACACCCACACACACACACACACACGCACACACACACACACACACGCGCGCGCTTGCGCGGCTTAGGACGTTAAGCTAGTCAGTCATATGAGTAGCTGGCTACACACAAGCTGTACCGAATAAAAATGAGTCATCGAAACCTGGGATACACGCAATTAATGATCTAATCAGAAATAGTATTTTTCAATATGTGCACAGTCACGGGGATGCTGCTAACAAAAATAAGTACTTCATGAGACTGACTTTAAACGAGGAGAAAGTAGCTGATGTCGTGACGTTTCTTGGCAAGGCATTCCAAAGACTAGAGCCAGAGAACGTCAAACTCGTTTTATAGCGCAGAGATTAATTCTAGGTCGCGGCACAATAAGGGATTTTCTTGATCTGGAGTATGTTGATGACTGGACGGTAAATAGCGATGTGATATATCGGGGTAGCTTATCGTTTAATGCCTTGAACATAACCATTCCCTTATTGAACATAACCATTCCCTTATTGTAAGTTAAATGATCTTTCAGGGGCAGAATTTTTAAGGCTGCCAATTTTTGGTCAGTAGTTAAGCTGAGATCAGTGAGTATTAGTTTGGCAGCTCTCCGATGTAGAGAGTTCAATCTTTTCAAACTGACATCGCTCGAACCATCCCACACAGTATAGTCTATATGTGATCTAATATGGGCATTGAATAACAGTTGACGTGTCTCCATATCAGTAATGTGTTTAAGTTTTGCTAAGACGTACATATTTCTGGAGACAATTTTACAAACATTACTGATGTTTGGTTGCCACCTAAGCTGGGAGCATCCTGAAGTGGGCAGTCCTGGAGCAAGTGGGCAGCAGTCATTGGGGAAGTGTCACAGGGGCACATCTCCGTCTGACCAATTTTCATCTTTTATAGAGACGTGCTCTCAGCCTGTTAGTCCTGTCCGCAGTCTGAACAGGGCGACTTGGTCTGCTCTGGGAAGATGGTAGTAGCTGTCCATCTTGTTGTGATTGGGATGCTGCTGAAGCCATTTCCTTTCAGTAAGGGTCTTGATGATGGTCTTTTCATCTTGGTATGAGACCTGTTTGTCTTCCTGATCCAGCTGTCCGCCTTCTTTGGCAAGTAGGTCAGCTTTTTCGTTGCTGCGGACTCCACAGTGGGCATGGATCCACTGGAGTGTGAGGTCTACTTGAGCGTTCAGCTGAGACAGAGCGGAGATGAGCTCATTTTGTTCCTTCTTGAGTTCCGCAGGGCCTGGAGCACAGAGAGGGCATCTGTGAAGATGACAATATTTTGGTGTGCTTTTGGGAGGTTATTGCCGATTTCTGTTACTGCTTTTTTTAAGGGCTTCAGCCTCTGCTTTGTAGTAGGTGGAGTATTTTCCAGTGGCTATTGCGAGTGTGGCGGTCTCTTCTCTGTACTTCACATACACTCCTCCCCCTCCGTCTCAGGTTGCTTCGGTGGCTGACCCATCTGTATATGCGTGGGTCCACTGCTCCTGTGGGTAGTTGGACTGGATAAACTCAAGGGTGAGTGATTTCCATTCCTGGTCAGGCTGTGAGCCTTTCTTCCCCACTCCTGGGATACTGTCTCGGAGAGTTGGAAACTTGGCCCTGTCCCATGGGGGACTGGACAGAGTTGGTGGGATGGGTTGCAGCATGTGATCCAATAGTTCTGGGTCTCTTCTTTCAAGGATCCTGCTCTGCTGCAAGAAACTGGTTCGTTTAAATCTTCCCTTTATTGGCTTGCTCATTCTTGAGTGCATGGGATGATCTTTCAGCCTCTTGAACTTTGCTGCCTGTGTCAACACCTTGATGTTCTGGCAGTCTTCTAACGTTTGAAGTCCAGAAGAAGTTTCGAGCTCCTTGATGGGGGTCGTTCTCATGGCTCCTGTCATCATGCGCATGGCTTGGTTTTGGACTCTGACAAGTTATTCAGTGTTTGATTTGGCTGCTGTGGAGGTTGATGCCATGCCATATTCCAAGATTGGTCGTACTCTTCCAATGTACAGATTCTTCAGTACCTCTTGGTCTGCGCCCCACTGGGTGCCAGAGAGTTTCTTCATCAAGCTAGATAGATGCTTGTGAATATGCCGTTCTAAGGGCTTGGACAGAACAGGTAGAAGTGATATGGGCCTGAAATTATTAATTTCACTAAGATCTTTAGATTTAGGTAGAGGTATTACTTTCGCGTCTTTAAATGCGTCTGGACAACAATTAAAATTAATACAGAAGTTGTAGATATAAGTGATACTCTCTACAATGTATGGGAGGGATATCTTGAGTATTTTCGCACTAATATCATCCAGTCCTGATGATTTTTTTTTTATTTTCCAAGGATGTAATCAATTTACCAACTTCATGGACCGCTATAGTGGGTATGATGAAAGGTTGTGTGCCGGCAGTTCTCTGCTTGCAGAAATCGACTAAGTTGTCCGGGCATACATAGTCATGCGACTCAGTTCCCGGCGGGATTAATGATTCTGCTACAGAGACGAAGTGGCTGTTGAAGCTGTTTGTTGTGAGATGCGGCGGTAAAGGAGCTGTGCTTTTATTCGTGCCTCTAGTAACTAAATTTATCGCACGCCATATTGTGGCACAGTCAGTCTTTACTTTTGTGAATAACTTTATCGAAAAATAATTTCTTTGCCTTCAGAACCATAGATTTTATTCGATTACATTCTTTCTTGTAATCGGTAAAACGCTTCTCTCTTCTCAGCTCGTCCCTGTGCTCCATGGCCTCGATAAGATCCGCAGTCAGCCAGGGTGGTAAAGTGGCGTATTTAACTCTTTGTTGTCTCAAGGGCGCGTGTTTATCTAGCACTCTGAGAAAGATGTGATACCACGTATCTAGTGCTTTATTTGGGTGGGTTTCATTTTACATTCCAGTAAACTCTGCAGAAGCTAGATCAGACAGAAAGGAATTTTTACTGAGCTTCTTAAATGATCTGTATGTTATGCACGTATGTCCTTGCTTTTTTAGTTTTGGTAGCTTGGACAGCCACGTGCAGCTCACCGGATAGTGGTCGCTTACGCTAAGACTACCAACTTAAACGTTGCTAACTGCCGGCGGTTTATTTGTATAAATATGGTCTATAACAGTGGCTGATGATGGCGTAACTCTAGTGGGCGATGTTACCATTTGTTGAAGGCCGACTAAGGTAGTGGTACACTCCCATGATGGGTGAGGTTTAAGAGTGTCAATGTTAAAATCTCTTAGAAGGAGAAGTTCGCTTTTATGAATATCTGTTCTATCAATCAATTGTACAAAGTTGTCAAAAGTGGCCGCAGGATTTCTATAAAGAAACCCAACAAGTAAAGGAGGGGATTTAGATTGCTTAATCTCTATCCAAATACATTTCACATCGCTAGTTTCTAAGTCACGGCGCCTGCGAGCTATGTGTTTAACTGAGTTGTGGATGTAGACCGCGACACCTGTCTCACCCTGGACTGACGGATCTCTCCTGAGAATGGAGTAATTTGGAATGGCGATGGCCTCATCACTGATGTGGGAGGCAAGGCATGTCTCGGTTATACCAAAGAGATGAAAGTAAATAGGTGAGTTAACATAAACGCAAACGTCCGGCACTTTGTTCGCCAGGTGATATACATTTAAATGGCCGATCCGAAATTGTTGGCCTTTTTTGCACATTATCTTGTATGGTAATTTTGGCGTTAAAAATAAGTAATGGAACTAAGGGGAATAGAGTACAGGAACTAAAAGTAGTATGCGAGTAATAAAACTGACAAATGTAAGGCAAACAAACAGCAAACGGGAAAAAAACGGAGAAAGAGAGGGAAAAGAAAGGGGGGGGGGGGGGGGGCGGGGGAGTACGTTATTTAGACAAAGAGTTTACGTTATCTAAAACAAATAAGAGAGTCCAGTCCAGTCTAATATTTGTGAGGCTGGAAAAATGTAACGAGCACTCGCCAATATTCACTGATCTGACTTGCTGAGATACGATTTAACGGGAAGAAAGAAACATATTTTAATAATAATAATAATAATAATAATAATAATAATAATAATAATAATAAAATTAAGTTGACTTTTTCGTAAAATCTATAAGTATAGTCTATATAGACAGTCACATCAGCAATAGAAAGTAAGTCGACACAAAACAAAAGTGCGCTGCATGTAGTAAGGAGTTCGAGTCGATTATAAGACTATGATACGAGGTCCCGTAAACACACGTCTCACACGTGCGCTCCTATGACGGTATTTGACCAAACATGCAGAGATGAAATGATTAATATCATCTGTTTAAGTCACGAGCAGATCAACGTAATATCTGCAGTACGAGTTCACTCAGTTTAAACCCCTTACGAGTAAGAACAGCACAGAAACAAGTTCATTGCTGTGCTGTAAACATGTCTCTTCTCGTTTGTAGGTGAGTGTAGAGAGAGACACAGGGAGAAGAGAGGAGGGGGAGGTAGGGGGCGCGGAGTGAGGGGGGCGAGGGGAGAGAGAGAATGGAGGGGGAGGCAGAGAGAGGGGTGGGAGGCAGAAAGAGGGGGGGGGGGGAGGGAGCTGGAGATATAGGGAGGGAGAGGGGGGAGAGAGAGAGAGAGAGACAGAGAGGCCCACAGGGAGCGGAAGAGAGAGGGGGGGGGGGACACATGGAGGGAGGGGGAGCGGGAGAGGGGGAGGGGGATGCCCACAGAGAGCGGGACGGACACAAGGAGCGGGGATGGGGAGGTAGGGAGGGAGAGAAATGAAATGAAATGAACTTTTATTTTCCAAGGATAAACGAATAGGTGAGCTGACCTTTTTTTCATTTTTGACCTTGCTACAAACTACGGGGGGAGGGGGGGCGGGGGGGGGGGGCGGGGGAGGGGGGATGGGGGAAGAGGGGGTGGAGGGCAACCACCCTAACCCGAGGGAGAGAGAGAGAGGGAGACTGGCACCTACCTGGCATGTCTCGATGATCTCCTTGTCCATGAGGTACTGGTAGTTGGACTCGATGGCTTTCCACAACTCGTCCTTCTTGTAGTGTTTCTTGAAGTCCCTCCTGAGAGTGCCGGCCGGGGAGCTGGTTGGCGTTCCATTCAGGCTGCTGTCCCCGGAGATGAGGGGGGACCCTGAGTTGCTGCTGAGAGCGCTCATGTCCAGGTTCATGCGGCGCCGCTTGGGTTCCGTGGGCAAGTCGGCGTCGTCAGGGGTGTCGGTGCTGCTGTCATCCGCGGTCTTGTTTTCCGAGCTGCTGGTTGTGGACTCATCCAGAACGCCGACACTCAGGTCCAGGCAGCTGTCGGTCGTGTCCATGTCTAACGGGGAGACGTTCATGCCATGAATCTCTCTGGCTGCCGTTTCCAGCTCCATGGTCAGTTTTTCTTCCAGGTCCCTCAGATCGGAGAGGTGGTTACTCAGGCACGATGATACGCCAACATCCGCTTCCCGTCGTGGGCCATTCTCTTCTCTCCGCTGCAGCTGGAGCTGTTGTTTCTGCTGCTGTTCATTGTGAAGCTCTTGACTGCGCTTACCTAGTATTCTGTCCGTCTGCTGCACACCTGATGGGGACCGGTGCCCGGCTGGCTTGCAATGGTTGTCGGCAAGCCGTGTCCGATTCTGGCCAGTAGTCTCAGCTCCTACCTCTTTGCCTCTCAGAGACTGGCTGTCTGCTGACAAACTACGGGGGCGGTCAGAGAGCTGACTGAATCCATTCACAATCTGCAAGCTTCTCTCTCTTCGTCGCTCGGTGAAAATACCATCACCTGCAACTCGCAACCAACTTTTCCTGTTTGCAACTGGCCAGGTAGAAATGGCGATTATTTTGCCCTTTTCTGGTAGTCTGTCTCGGTGATCGCACCTCAGCTCTTCTGCTTTTCCGTTTACTCCGAGGCGTCCGACTTCGGTATCTTGAGTTGTCGCCTGTTTGCGGGCAAAGTTCTCCTCGTTGCGTTCTTCTTCGCTCTCAGGACAGGTGTTGGTTACACCTGGATCCGCGGCTTTCTTTAAAGACTGGGCATCGTTGGAGAGGACGAAAGGTGGGTTTAACTTCTCAGGTTCAGGGGCTGATGAAACAAGAGCCTCATCAATCCCGAAAGACAGTTTGCATCTAGGGTCGGCCGAAAACTCAGCGAATGAGTCGCTTTCCTCAGAAAAGGTTCCCCTCGCCTCAGAGTCTGTCAACTCAGCGAGTAAATCTCGTTTCTCAGAAAAGATCTTGCCTGTCTTTTTCCATCTGACAGGAGTGGAGTGCAAATTCTCCTTGTCTCTTAGCGGGGTGGGGGAGAGTTGTAGGGTGGGTGGTGAGGGAGCGTGGGGATCGTGGAGGTTGTACAGTTGTTTGGTGTAGGCGTTCCACAGGAAGGTCAGATTTTCTAGGTCCACCTCCAGGGTGATGTTGGCGCGCTGGTACAGGTAGCGACGTCCGCGGTCCAGCAGCACATCAACCGCCTCCTGCTGAGAGCCAGCCTCCGACACCAGCTTCTGCAACACACACAACATGATCAATCTAAAGTCAACCGACTCTTGCCCTCCGACACCACCTTCTGCAACACACACATGATCAGTCTAAAGTCAACCGACTCTTGCCCTCCGACACCACCTTCTGCAACACACAACATGATCAGTCTAAAGTCAACCGACTCTTGCCCTCCGACACCACCTTCTGCAACACACACAACATGATCAGTCTAAAGTCAACCGACTCTTGCCCTCCGACACCACCTTCTGCAACACACACAACATGATCAGTCTAAAGTCAACCGACTCTTGCCCTCCGACACCACCTTCTGCAACACACACAAAGTGAGAAAAAATGAGTCTAACACTGTCACAGTCGTGAAATACTACAACACGAAATGAATCGACTATGTCCGTGATGCCAGACAAGCGTGGCGCCACGTTATCTAGCACTACCCTGGAATTATCACGGTCGACCTAGGCACCAAGCTGTTCAGGCACTACTCTTGAACCATCACCAGAATTGTTATGAAGTCATCACAGCTCAGCTCTTGTT
This sequence comes from Semisulcospira habei, assembly GCA_036245525.1. Taxonomy (NCBI): domain Eukaryota; kingdom Metazoa; phylum Mollusca; class Gastropoda; family Semisulcospiridae; genus Semisulcospira; species Semisulcospira habei. Next base: position 148,384,420 of record BTPG01000004.1, read on the forward strand.
GAAAACTTCCACCCACGGGCTCAACGTACATGTATTAACAGAACAGAGAATTCAAATGCGTGTCCCCAACAGGTTTACATAATCCACAGTATTCAGGGCCGGTTCTGGATGAGGGTGGGTGGGGTGGTTCCCTCCCCCCCCCCCCCCCACGCCGCAATTCCTTAAAATGCTATAACAAAGTCCCTTTATGGGGTGTTTAGAAGAAACCCCCCCCCCCCCTTTCACCCACGTGTAATATTTTGGCGAGCCCCCCCCCCCCCCCCTCCCAGGTTGAAGGTCCCAAACAAAAAGTTGGACCCCCCTCCCTCCCCCGAGGTAACTGATCCGCCCCTGGTATTCGTGCGGCAAAAGGCTGCCGTTCCACAAAATACAACACAGAAAATCTCCTGGAAACCTGATCTTGCCGCACACCACCCCACCTCCACCCCTCTCTCTGCCTCTCGTGCGTCTGACATACAAATTCAATCTACCCCGTGAAACTTGAAACAGAAACACTACAAGTTATTACTAATATTAGCCAACACGTGCTAGCGTCATCACCATCAAGCCGATCAGGAAGCATTGCATGCTGGATCTGTGAGCGAGCTAACACACAAGGTGAACTAACGACGCACGATGTAACACGTTCATCGCGAAACTGCATGCTGGTTGATTGATTGTACATTGTTTAACGTTCCGACAGCAACAAGACTTTCTCAGGACGTGCCTGCACTAAACAAAAAAACTAAACCGAATATTGAATGTATGTCGCCGGCCGGTCTAATACGTTAAATAAACCTACGACATGGGGCCTAAATAAAGCTAAGACCATTTAGCAACACACATCCAATATCAATAGCTACAGGCAGCGCAGACAGTAGGGAGAGTTTAAAAAAGGCAAATACAGGTGAATCGACCAAGGGTAGACAGAAACATGCCCCAGAATAGAGGGGAAACCCCGTCCTGTGGGGCTGACCAGGGTGACCCTGGGAACTAAAAAGTAGTTAACCCCACCCAAGTCCCCCAGGGCAGACCCGGATGGGGGGTGGAGGGGTGGGGGGGGGGGGATCTGTGAGCGAGCTAATCACTTCGTCACGAAACTGCATGGTGGGTCTGTGCGCTAGCTAACACACAAGCTAAACTAGTGACACATGATGGTATCGCTGACCGTAACACATTCATCACAAAGCTGCGAAACACGTGGGAATGAATGAATAGATTATTTTATGACACAGCAAAGCGCACAATTGATCTTGTGGCAGGTAAAACAGTGACAGAAAATTAGCGACACATGTCATCAACACGGTCCTCCAAAATACTGCCAGAGACATACATTCTCATGAGTCCCTGCATTCGCAGAGGCTCATGAGAATCTATACCTCTTGCTAGCAGAAAGGGGACGCATTTACATCGGTGTTACTAAGATGTGTGGTTACGCCGATGGCCGAAGGAGACACATGGACAAACACTTCAATGGCGACCACGGCTGTCGCACTGCAAACATCACACGTTGGTGGGGGAAACACCACTAACATTGCCCACATCATTTACACAAATTGTTGCCCCGCTATTTCAAAGGGAATCGTCTGAACTGTTCCACTTAGCTGAGAGATGCTAAATAGTCGGGCCTCGAGCATTGTGAAACAAGTGTCCTCTTCATGTTGTATCTAACAACTTATTAAGATAACTAAACAAGCATTTAGTTCCAGAGTTCAAATCGTCAGGTTTTTTCCTACACACCTCACAATGTACAGAGTAAAACGGCAAATGTAGCCTATAATGGCATGTGTTGCCACCAGTGACTTTGGACCACAACTTACCACAAAACAGTTTGTCAGCTGAGACAACAGTAATAAATGGTCGTGAGAAAAGTAATAAGCTGTCCAAACAAGAAACAATAGTGGCGGCCTACTGACTAACCTGTGCCAATTCCAGTAAATAAAGTAATAAATGGTCGAGAGAAACGTAGCGACTGGCGGCCTACTGACTAACCACTGCCAATTTTAGCAGTAGACTAAACCAGTCAGACAAGAACGTCTTTGTGGCATGTGTACACATCAACATAATGTCACAGGTTCCGGAATGTAGGCCACTGTGGAAAGCACTGCCATCACTCTGGACAATTACTAAAATAACACCACCCAAGTCTGTAGCGAGCATGAAATGGACAAAGCTTGCCAGCCAAAATAACCTTGGAGGCCAAGTGCAACACTGCACACCTTGCACCGCCTGGTCAGCTCACCTGGTCAACTCACCTGATCTGAAGGTCCAGTCGTCAAGTGAAAACTTTGTTCACCTCCTTGTTCTGAGGAACAGAGAGGGATGTGACAAAGAAATACGAAGTTGAAAGTTACGATACAAACTCACACCGGGCAAACTAATGTGCGACAAAGATGGCCACGATACATTACTATAGTTCAAGGGTTGTCCCAGATAAACGTGGAGCCTTGGCGGTGTGAGCCAATCTGCCGGTACTCTTGAATTTTCATAGTCCATTCACTTACCAGTTCCAACAATCGTCAGAAGACGAATCAGCATTGAACCTGCGGACTTGGGGCATCGAAACAAAATGGACACTTCAAAACCAGGTTACAAAATGGACACTTCAAAACCAGGTTACAAAATCGATGTTCTACAGACTAAACCGTACGCGGTAATAATAATAATAATAATAATAATAATAATAATAATAATAATAATAATAATAATAATTTTTTTTAATAAACAAAATTTAAATTTTTTTTTTTTAAATAAAAAGAAGGGCAATGGTCTACCGACTAAAACTTGCGGTTCTGGCACACAACTCTGGTCGGTGTTTCCAACAGCGCCACCTGTATCGTGCCCTGAGAAGTTAACATGTGTTGTAGATACCCGGAGTTCACTGCTGGAGTTGGCCGCCTAGTTCAAATTGACTTCTGCCCTCTGCGTGTTTCCACGCTCCTTCTACAACCACTGGCCACTGCCTATAAAGTGAGCAATCCACGCAGGAAGCATCCTTCCTCAGACTAACTGGCCACTGCCTATAAAGTGAGCAATCCACGCAGGACGCATCCTTCCTCAGACTAACTGGCCACTGCCTATAAAGTGAGCAATCCACGCAGGACGCATCCTTCCTCAGACTAACTGGCCACTGCCTATAAAGTGAGCAATCCACGCAGGACGCATCCTTCCTCAGACTAACTGGCCACTGCCTATAACGTGAGCAATCCACGCAGGACGCATCCTTCCTCAGACTAACTGGCCACTGCCTATAAAGTGAGCAATCCACGCAGGAAGCATCCTTCCTCAGACTAACTGGCCACTGCCTATAAAGTGAGCAATCCACGCAGGAAGCATCCTTCCTCAGACTAACTGGCCACTGCCTATAAAGTGAGCAATCCACACAGGAAACACCCTTCATCAGACTACTTTACAGAACACTGTATTGCTGTGCATAGCTTAGAGTTAGAGACGGTTTTCACAAAACAAGTGAACCATGTGCAACAACACTGCTTATAACTTGATTCAGCAAACAAGTAACAGTTGAAATAGGCGTTCACTCTATTTAAATCAGTGTTCACTCTCTATAATGCAGGAGTGTGTACGTGTGTACTTTCCATAGGATGCAATTCCACACAAAAGAATTTAAAAGAAAATTTGCTAAAACATAATTTCGCTTGTGTCTCACACGTTTTCATGCGTCATCTCCCTGTGATCCTAACGACTTCTAACGTGCAATAAGCGTACATTTAGTTTAGCTGGAAGCGAGGAACAGACGAGCGCAGGGAGAATGCTGACCCGGCATTGACGGACACCGAGACTCCACTAGGCCGCCGCTCGTTTGAGGAATCTACCTTCCCACTCCCCGATCTACCTTCCCACTCCCAGTCAAATGCCGCAAGATCACGTAGTCACAGACCGCGCGCCTCCGTCATGCAACTGCGGTGCCCTATCTATGTATTCCTTTCGTATCAATAGACAGCAAAGGGAAACGGATCGACAGCAATACCAATTGCTCACAGGCAGTGCGTAACCTATTGGGTGCCTTAAGCTAAAGCTAATCAGGCACTGCCGTTTAGCGTCTTGCACGATTCAAGCGTGCTGGTTGACTTCAAATTCGAAACATGTCAGTCATTTGGCGCTGGAATTGAAAGATTAATCAGCACCAGTTATGCTGGAGGCGTCCCTATGGGCGCCAAGCTATTCTGGCATCACCCTTGAACTATCATGTTCGATCTGTGTCCTACAGTGCAATGCAGTCTTCAGAGAACAACGGCAAAATTTGGGGATTTCTGTGTTGGGGTAGAATGGTTTATATGGCTCTGCACAAGCTTTTTCCCGCCCGACCGACCCCCCCGTTCTGTCAGCAAAGTATGGGCAATGTTGCCCAAGCTGCCCTTCATGCTCTCAGACATCGTACATCCCAGCTGAAGACAAAATAAGTTCATGATGTGTTGAGGGCAGACGCAAAGCTGATCTGTTTTTTCAGACCCAGGCAGCGAGTCTGTAAAATGGACGGATCTAAACTAAGAAAGAAAAATCTTTTCAACGATCAAAGACGTCTTTGCAAAGTCACCTTCTTTCTTATGCCCATCAGGTTCTGTTGGAGGTTGTTCTGCATTACTTCCAGTGTCAAATAGTGTGTGATCTGTAAACCACTAGTACAGAACTTTACGCACATCAGGTTCTGTTGGAGGTTGTTCTAAATAGCAATTACTCCAAGGGATACGTTGGTGTAGATGTGAGCTAGAACCATTGCTACTACTCATTTAAATGCTACAGAACTTTACTATCACTGGATATGCAAGTAGGAACACATTTTACTACCACAGGATATGCAGGTAGGAAAACCTTTTACTATCAGAGGATATGCAGATAGGCAGAAGTTTTACTATCAGAGGATATGCAGGTTGGCAGACTTGATAAGCCCTACCTGCAGCGATAAGCTCAGCTGTGCTTTCCGGTCCGGTTCACTTAAAAGTCCCCGATAATGCAAATCGACAGCTGGCACAGAGGGCACTCGGTTCCATCAAAACGACAACACGTTGCCCAGTCGCACTGTGAAGATGTGCGCCATTGACGTAGCATTTCATAAAACATTTCGTTCACCTCAAAGTAATTACAAGCCGTTCTTTCCGTGGGCACACGCCAGGTGGCGAGAAGGTACAGACGCTAAATGTTAGCATCAAGTACAACCCTGTTTCATTTCTGAGATCAAGGCACGGCTGAAATAAAATACAGACCCGAACCAATCTATTTCCCGCGTCAGTAACATTCCGGCCTACACAGTAACTATGCTTATAAATTCACCTTGCTCCGACGCGCGACTATAAACTGGGGGTCGTTATGTCTGAAGAACAAGGACATAAACTGGGGGTCGTTATGTCTGAAGAACAAGGACATAAACTGGGGGTCGCTCTATGTGAAGAACAAGGACATAAACTGGGGTCGTTCTGTCTGAAGAACAAGGACATAAACTGGGGGTCGCTCTGTACTGTGTGAAGAACAAGGACATAAACTGGGGGTCGTTATGTCTGAAGAACAAGGACATAAACTGGGGGTCGCTCTATGTGAAGAACAAGGACATAAACTGGGGTCGTTCTGTCTGAACAACAAGGACATAAACTGGGGGTCGCTCTGTACTGTGTGAAGAACAAGGACATAAACTGGGGGTCGTTATGTCTGAAGAACAAGGACATAAACTGGGGGTCGCTCTATGTGAAGAACAAGGTCATAAACTGGGGGTCGCTCTGTCTGAAGAACAATTGATTGTACATTGCTTAACGTCCCGACAGCAACAAGACTTTCTCAGGACGTGCCTGCACTACTTGTGAAAAAAAAAAAACAACAGAACATTGAATGTATGTCGCCAGCCGGTCCAATACGTTAAATAAACCTAAGACACGGGGCCTAAATAAAGCTAAGACCATTAAAAATTTAGCAACACACATCCAATATCAAGAGCTACAGGCAGCGCAGACAGTAGGGAGAGTTTTAAAAAGGCAAATACAGGTGAATGGACCAAGGGTAGACAGAAACACATGCCCCAGAATAGAGAGGAATACCCACCCTGTGGGGCTGACCAGGGTGACCCTGGGAACTAAAAAGTAGTTAACCCCACCCAAGTCCCCCAGGGCAGCTGTCTGAAGAACAAGGACATAAACTGGGGGTCGCTCTGTACTGAGTGAAGAACAAGGATATAAACTGGGGGTCGCTCTGTACTGAGTGAAGAACAAGGATATAAACTGGGGGTCGCTCTGTGTGAAGAACAAGGACATAAACTGGGGGTCGCTCTGTGTGATGAACAAGGATATAAACTGGGGGTCGCTCTGTGTGAAGAACAAGGACATAAACTGGGGGTCGCTCTGTTTGAAGAACACGGATATAAACTGGGGGTCGCTCTGTACTGAGTGAAGAACAAGGATATAAACTGGGGGTCGCTCTGTACTGAGTGAAGAACAAGGATATAAACTGGGGGTCGCTCTCTGTGAAGAACAAGGACATAAACTGGGGGTCGTTCTGTCTGAAGAACAAGGACATAAACTGGGGGTCGCTCTGTACTGTGTGAAGAACAAGGACATAAACTGGGGGTCGTTATGTCTGAAGAACAAGGACATAAACTGGGGGTCGCTCTATGTGAAGAACAAGGACATAAACTGTCTGAGGGTCGTTCTGTCTGAAAAACAAGGACATAAACTGGGGGTCGCTCTGTACTGAGTGAAGAACAAGGATATAAACTGGGGGGTCGCTCTGTACTGAGTGAAGAACAAGGATATAAACTGGGGGTCGCTCTGTGTGAAGAACAAGGACATAAACTGGGGGTCGCTCTGTGTGATGAACAAGGATATAAACTGGGGGTCGCTCTGTGTGAAGAACAAGGACATAAACTGGGGGTCGCTCTGTTTGAAGAACACGGATATAAACTGGGGGTCGCTCTGTACTGAGTGAAGAACAAGGATATAAACTGGGGGTCGCTCTGTACTGAGTGAAGAACAAGGATATAAACTGGGGGTCGCTCTCTGTGAAGAACAAGGACATAAACTGGGGGTCGTTCTGTCTGAAGAACAAGGACATAAACTGGGGGTCGCTCTGTACTGTGTGAAGAACAAGGACATAAACTGGGGGTCGTTATGTCTGAAGAACAAGGACATAAACTGGGGGTCGCTCTATGTGAAGAACAAGGACATAAACTGTCTGGGGGTCGTTCTGTCTGAAAAACAAGGACATAAACTGGGGGTCGCTCTGTACTGAGTGAAGAACAAGGATATAAACTGGGGGGTCGCTCTGTACTGAGTGAAGAACAAGGATATAAACTGGGGGTCGCTCTGTGTAAAGAACAAGGACATAAACTGGGGGTCGCTCTATGTGAAGAACAAGGACATAAACTGGGGGTCGCTCTGTGTGAAGAACACGGATATAAACTGGGGGTCGCTCTGTACTGAGTGAAGAACAAGGATATAAACTGGGGGTCGCTCTGTACTGAGTGAAGAACAATGATTGTACATTGCTTAACGTCCCGACAGCAACAAGGCTTTCTCAGGACGTGCCTGCACTGCTTGTAAAAAAAAATAAACAGAACATTGAATGTATGTCGCCAGCCGGTCAAACACGTTAAATAAACCTAACACATGGGGCCTAAATAAAGCTAAGACAATTTAGCAACACACATCCAATATCAAGAGCTACAGGCAGTGCAGACAGTAGGGAGAGTTTTAAAAAGGCAAATACAGGTGAATGGACAAAGGGTAGACAGAAACACATGCCCCAGAATAAAGAGAAAAACCAATCCTGTGGGGCTGACCAGGGTGACCGTGGGAACTAAAAAATACCTAACCCCACCCAAGTCCCCCAAGGCAGACCCGGGTGGGGTAGACAGTAGGGAGAGTTTTAAAAAGGCAAGTACAGGTGAATGGACAAAGGGTAGACAGAAACACATGCCCCAGAATAGAGAGAAAAACCCACCCTGTGGGGCTGACCAGGGTGACCCTGGGAACTAAAAAATACCTAACCCCACCCAAGTCCCCCAGGGCAGACCCGGGTGGGGGTGAGTGAAGAACAAGGATATAAACTGGGGGTCGCTCTGTGTGAAGAACAAGGACATAAACTGGGGGTCGCTCTGTGTGAAGAACACGGATATAAACTGGGGGTCGCTCTGTACTGAGTGAAGAACAAGGATATAAACTGGGGGTCGCTCTGTACTGAGTGAAGAACAAGGATATAAACTGGGGGTCGCTCTGTGTGAAGAACAAGGATATAAACTGGGGATCGCTCTTTGTGAAGAACAAGGATATAAACTGGGGATCGCTCTGTGTGAAGAACAAGGATATAAACTGGGGATCGCTCTGTGTGAAGAACAAGGATATAAACTGGGGATCGCTCTGTGTGAACAACAAGGACATAAACTGGGGGTCGCTCTGTGTGAACAACAAGGACATAAACTGGGGGTCGCTCTCTACTGTGTGAAGAACAAATATATAAACTGTGGGTCGCTCTGTACTGTGTGAAGAACAAATATATAAACTGGGGGTCGCTCTCTACTGTGTGAAGAACAAATATATAAACTGTGGGTCGCTCTGTACTGTGTGAAGAACAAGGATATAAACTGAGCCAGCAAGAGCACTAGATTGGCATGAGCCCCCGCATCTGCAAAATTCATCTACTCTATTATTCACCGTGTCCCGGCAGTGAATATGTTAATCTGTAGAGCGATTCCGAACAGCAAATGAGCAGCCGCATCTAACGGTGATTCTAAGCTGGGGGGGGGGGGGGGGGGGGGGGGGAGGGGCATCGACACAGTCAAAGGTACCCAGGATACCCTGCCCTAAGCACCTTTCCTATTGTAGGTAAGCAACCCGGGAATCAGAGCTATGTCGCAGAATCGATGCGAGCTACGGTCAATTTGCTCTCAGTTTTCTCTCACAAATTTAATTAAACCGTCACATTTGCAATAAGTATCATGAGGATTTGAAAAACTTGAAGGTCTCTGTAAAAAGAAGACTGCTGCTTAGTTATCCAGGAAGGCCACAAGATGAGAGCACTTTATAAAAATACCGTGACGCTGAAAATAAATGTAGTGCAAGAATCATTAGCGAACACGTAAAACTGTAACAACATGGCACGATCTCTTACATCATTAGCGACAAAATGCGATTACACCAGCGACCGCTCGTAGCCTGACACAGGCATAGAGCCAAAAGTCCCAGGAAATCATTCAAACATGGATACTTTCAGCTAGATCCATTTTCACTTTTCTTCCTCAGCGGCGGCGGGCACTCGGTGTTCAGCCAACGACGGTGTTCATAAACAGAATGAAATGAGAACCATACACACATTTCTGACAGAAACTTGGAACGAACTCAGCAATCCAACACCGAGATTAGCCAACGCAAGCAAGGTCAACATTGTCCTGACCTTTGCCCAAATTGCTGTGCTCAGTTTTCTTGTTAGCAAACTTAGTTGACGCCCTTGCCGAGCAGTTTCCTGCATACATAATTACATGGTGGAACTGCACAGTATAACCGTGCACTTCTTTAACTCATTCTACCCCAACACCGAAATCCCCAAATTTTGCCGTTGTCCTCTGAAGACTGCACTCTAGTGCAGGACACGTATCGAACATGATAGTTCAAGGGTGATGCCAGAATAGCTTGGCGCCCATAGGCGCCAAGCTATTCTGGCATCACCCTTGAACCATGATGGTCGATCCTTATCTTGCTGTGGTGTGTCTGGGGTATAATGAGTTAAAAACTGTAATTGTATATTGTGAACTCACTGTGCCATTAGGACGAGCTGTCATGTAACAATAGTAGTCCCAGTAAGTAAATGACCCACGGGCCGACAACCTCTGCTACCTGGGGTGTGCCTTTAGTGCGTGATACTGCCGGAAGTATAAATATTATGCACAACAGCAGTGTGTCGATGTGCGGTGCGTGAAAGCCACCTTGCGTGATCACAGACAAAAGCCACCATGCGTGATCACAGCATACAACAGTGTACACAGTAATTTCTACATCGGACAATGTACTCACTAATTTCTACAACGTACAACAGTGTACATCAGCAATTTCTACAGTGAACAAATGTGTACACGGTAATTACTAAAGCATAGAACAGTGTACACAGTAATTTCTGCATCATACAACAGTGCACCCAGTAATTTCTACAGCGTACAACATTGTACTCACTAATTTCTACAGCGTACAACAGTGTACATAGTAACTACTAAAGAGTACATCAATGTACACATTAATTTCTACCGCGTACAACAGTGTATGCAGTAATTTCTACAGCATACAACAGCCTACATGTTAATTTCCAGTGTACAACAGTGTATGTACACAGCAAGTTTACAGTGGCTATCATAGTCATCCATTCATCCCTGATAAACGCTACAAGCACAACAGCAAGTTTACAGTGGCTATCATAGTCATTCATTCATCCCTGATAACGCTACAAGCACAACAGCAAGTTTACAGTGGCTATCATAGTCATCTAGTCATCCCTGATAAACGCTACAAGCACAACAGCAAGTTTACAGTGGCTATCATAGTCATCCAGTCATCCCTGATAAACGCTACAAGAAGCACAAGAGATGTCTGGGCTATGACAGTTTAAGGGTGGTTCCAGAATTGCCTTGTGTCCAATCAACTTCATGACTAATGAGGGTTTTTTTAATCTTTTTCTCAGAAGGGGGGGGGGGGGGGCTAGTTTGTATTACATCAACCCATCAAATTATCAAACTGTTCTACACCACAGCAAGCGATGGTTTGACTATGATGGCTCAAGGGCAGTGCCAGAAAAGTTTGAACTATTATCAGTCCTGAACTGTAATGGTCTTGAGGAGACAACTTAATAAGTTCATAACTTGCTAGTTTAGCAGGACTCAACTCAGTGTACGTAACTGGCTAGTTGAGCAGGACTCAGGTGAGTGTGAGTAACTAGTTAGTTATTTGGGTTCAATGCCGAGCAGTCAACTAAGGCCATCTCACGGTGGTGTGAGTAATTAGCTAGTTTATCAGGACTCAGGTGAGTGTGAGTAACTAGTTAGTTATTTAGGTTTAACGCCGAGCAGGCAACTAAGGCCATCTCACGGTGGTGTGAGTAACTAGTTAGCAGGACTCAGGTGAGTGTGAGTAACTGGCTAGTTTAGCAGGACTCAGGTGAGTAACTTGCTAGTTTAACAAGACTCAGGTCAGTTGGTGTGAGCAACGTGCTAATTTAGAAGGACTCAGCTCAGTGTAAGTAACTGGCTAGTTGAGAACGACTCAAGCGAGTGTGAGTAACTAGCTAGTCTAGCAGGACTTAGGTCAGCGTAACTTGCCAGTTTAGAACTTAATAGAAGGACAGGTCAGTCTGAGTTGTATACCACAACCACACGTCGCCGCCCTGGTCGCACTCCAACTTAGTAATGTCCTCCTTGCTCCCCCCCCCCCTTTTGTAAGGTCCTCCTTGCCCCCCCCCCCCCTTCTGTAACGTCCTCCTTGCCCCCATCCCCCTCCCCCCCTTTTGTAAGGTCCTCCTTGCCCCCCTCCCCCTTCTGTAACGTCCTCATTGCCCCCATCCCCCTCCCCCCTTCTGTAACGTCCTCCTTGCCCCCATCCCCCTCCCCCCCTTCTGTAAGGTCCTCCTTGCCCCCCTCCCCCTTCTGTAACGTCCTCATTGCCCCCATCCCC
>BTPG01000004.1:148396549-148753639 GCA_036245525.1 Semisulcospira habei
CAGACACTTTGAGCTCCGACTGTATTGTAGCTCGATCCGTCTCCCTACCAAGTCAAACGCGACAGTATTTTTGTGTACAGTACTAGTATTGTGCCGCAACATTGTTTATTGTTTACAGTACTAGTATTATGTACAGTACTAGTATTATGCCGTGACACTGTTTATTGTGCATAGTACTCATATTATGTACAGTACTAGTATTGTGCCGCGACACTGTTTATTGTGTACAATAATGGTATTATGTACAGTACTAGTATTGTGCCGCGACACTGTTTATTGTGTACAATAATGGTATTATGTACAGTACTAGTATTGTGCCGCGACACTGTTTATTGTGTACAATAATGGTATTATGAACAGTACTAGTATTGTGCCGCGACACTGTTTATTGTGTACAATACTGGTATTATGTACAGTACTAGTATTGTGCTGCGACACTGTTTATTGTGTACAATACTGGTATTATGTACAGTACTAGTATTGTGCCGCGACACTGTTTATCGTGTACAGTACTAGTATTATGCACAGTACTAGTATTGTGCCCGAGTCTACAACACTAATTGACACAAATATTGCCTGTGCCGATTTTCAACTCGGCCAGACATCAAATAGATAGGGTTGTCCTCTGCTTCAAGTACACCCGTATCGGCAGACGGTGCTTTAACAAATATGGGATGTCCTCTGCTTCAAGTACACACGTATATGGGCAGACGGTGTGGCTTGACACTGACCCAGGGCGAAAGCACCCAAGCTTGAGGGTTAAACCTCCTAACTGCCAGTAAACACGATCTTTCTGCAAGAGACCGATCCTCACCAGCACCCGCACTTGTGGGGACTTATGAGGATCTATGCCTCTTGCTGATAGTGGCACCACTTGTAAAAATGTATATCACTCGTCAGCGCTTCCGTTTTAGTACGTGTGTGCGTCTCTGACGCACTAAAATTCAAAATCACGTACTGAAAATCACGTACTGAAACTGTAACTAAGGGGTAGTCAGACGCACTAAAATTCGGTGCATCTGCGTCCGAGACGCATTATCCTTGCGCCACCGTGCGTACCCTAACAGAGGTCAGTGACAATCATTCTATTTTTATTGACGAGTTGGTTCGTTTAGCCGCAAGGCTGCGTTCAGAATCGACCCTGGGTCCGTGCGAGTGCAACTGGACGAGCAACCTGTTAGTTTACGTATGGTATCAGCATGTTATTACAAAGTGCGCGCTACATGTTTGAACGCGTTACTTGCTGTGACGTCACCATTTATAGTATTAATATTATGGGAGAAGACATCTCGTGCGTTTCACTTTCTATCTCGAAAGTTGTAAATGGCAGAGAAAAGGCAAAGGAAGCTGGAATGCTTCGGATTGTTCAATCCGGTACCGTCTGATCGTGATAATCGCTTAGAAGAAGACAATCGGCAGAAATGATACCCCTGGGCCGTGTGTGGCACCGCCGCTGCGACGAAGTTTTCAGAGTTCATGCCTGCTTGTATTTTCATGGCTAAAGCACGACGGCACACGGATGACACACGCACAGAGTTTAGACAAGTCAGACTTTTGTTGTCAATCTGCATAATACATTATCAAATGATCATACAAATAAATACATATATACCAAGCAAAAATCAGCTGAAACTAGGGGGTCCGGGACCTTCAGCCTGATACAAAAGGCCTCCACGACGTTAGACCTTGCTTCATCCAGGGGGTAAAAACGGATTTGTTCAATAGCTTGTCCGTTGAAAGGTCCTGGTAAATCAAAGTGGCACAGTTGGAGTGCGCCTGAGTTGATCAGTGTTCAGGTCGTACTCCATAGGCAATAGATTTCCCTGTCCCCCATAACCCGCCCGTCAGGGCCGTCCATGATCACCTCGGTGCTGTGGACGTTAAACCCGAACTAACCAACCAACCTAGACCTTGCTTCCAGGGGCCGAACAATTAAACAACGGGGGAGGGGGGTGGACGCGACACCTTGCTCCGGCCGAATGATCAAACGCAGTGCGCGTCTGCCCGCCTGGGTTTACAGCGCAGCGCGCGGCACATCTGACAGTGACCAAAGCGGGCCGCGGACAATTCTATGCCTGGGTCTTGTCTGCTTTGCTATTTAGATGGCGGCAACGGACATAGAATCCGAGGATTTTTCTTTTTCCCCCCAGGAATGTGAAATTATTTTCCGCGGAAAACCGCGGATCCTAGGACAATTTCCATGCCTGATATATATATAATTATATGTGTTTTTTCTTTCCTTCTTTTTTTTTTTCCTCTCTCTCCCTGTCTGTCTGTCTGTCTCTCTCTCTCTGTCTGTGTGTGTGTGTGTGTGTGTGTGTGTGTGTGTGTGTGTGTGTGTGTGTGTGTGTGTGTGTGTGTGAGAGAGAGAGAGAGAGAGAGAGAGAGAGAGAGAGAGAGAGAGAGAGAGAGAGAGAGAGAGAGAGAGAGAGAGAGAGACGGAGACAGGCTTTTGCATGATAGCTCACCAGTTGAACAATCAGTATCATGGAAAGGACACACACTATCACAACAAATTTAAAAAGAGGAGAGAGCAAAATGAGTTATTGTAAAGAACATACAGATGATGCAGTTGTTTGTTTGATTTTTTTTATAAATTTGTGGACCCTCTATTATGCTCATATGGGGGTGTGTGTACCCTTTAAAATGTACACCTGGGGGTCTACATACCCTTTAACATGTTGTGAAAACAGGAGCCCGGGAAATAACAGATTTCAGAGACAGTTTGCGACACTGGCAGTGAATGGGGTTAACCATTTCACCCCAAGGATGCGTTTTCCACATTTTGCGGGCACCATGTAACAACCCTGCACCAGTTGCAGGAGATGGATCGACCATGATAACTTAATGATAGTGCCGGATTAGCTTGCCGCCATCAGCGCTGCCTTTGAATTATCAGGGTCGATCCATCTCCTGCTGTAGAGTGGGTTATGGAAGCTGATTGATTGTACATTGCTTAACGTCCCGACAGCAACAAGGCTTTCTCAGGACGTGCCAGCACTGCTTGTGAAAAAAAAAAAACCAGAATATTGAATGTATGTCGCCAGCCGGTCTACTACGTTAAATAAACCTACAACATGGGGCCTAAATAAAGCTAAAACCATTTGGCAACACACATCCAATATCAAGAGCTACAGGCAGTGCAGACAGTAGGAAGAGTTTTAAAAAGGCAAATACAGACGAATGGACATCGGGTAGACAGAAACACATGCCCCCAGAATAGAAAGGAAAACCCACCCTGTGGGGCTGACCAGGGTGACCCTGGGAACTAAAAAGTACCTAACCCCACCCCTCAGGGCAGACCCGGGTGGGGTGGTTATGGAAGCGGGAGATGTCTGTAGTGACAAACGAACTGCGGCGAACTTAGTCCACCTCGTGCGTGATGACTTTCCTAATGGCCCATTACTCATTCTACCCCAAGACCGAAATCACCAAATTTCGAAGTCGTCCTCTGAAGACTGCTTTGCAGTGCTGGACACAGATCGACCATGATAGTTCAAGGGTGATGCCGGAATAGCTTGGCGCCCACAGGCGCCAAGCTATTCTGGCATCACCCTTGAACTATCATGGTCGATCTTTATCTTGCTGTAGTGTGCCTGGGGTAGAATGAGATAATGACAGACCGCCACTCTAGACCAACAGCCAGGTTCCCGATACTGTCAACGTCATACACAACAAAGACTTCTCCTTCAAACACGACTACTCTGGCCTCAAATTTCCATAATATCCACACGCGTAGAAAGAAGAAATACTCGCGCTTGTAGAAAGAACACAAAATCTGCGCGAATCGAACCCACAGACAAATGACAGCTTTTACTGCAATATTGCGGAAGATTTGCTCCCAATCTCCTACGCGTGAGTGTGACTTCGTGACAAGACACTTTTGGGTCAAGACGTGAAAACATTCAATATTTGATTAAAGCGAAACAAGAGTCAATGTTTCACATCTGAGATCACACAACATGAAACAAAACAAGCAACCAGTTTGTCACTTTCCTGTTGTCGAGGTCTACAAAAGGTATTTACGCTCGGCAGGTGGGGCAGTTACTTTGCGTTCATGCTAATCCATAGATTAGCCAAAACCAACAAAGTTATTTAAATAAGCTATATTATTCCGTGTCTGGCACCCTGGCGAAACTCCCTTCTAAATTTATAAAAGGGACTTTTTAGGACGGGTCGCGGTGGGGCGAATTTAATAGCATGTCTATGATGTCAAAGGCGGGCAGGCTAAACCTCTAACAATTGAAGTAACAAGATAAAAATTACGTCATGCCTAGTTACGCTAACCTCGCTGCTGAACGTACATTTGGCGCGAAGCGCCGGTATGTATACATGTGTGTGCGTATGTATGTAAACAAGAGAATCTCCGATATTTCTGCACACACAATCTTGAAACTTGGCGGAATACTTTCTTACGTGGGTGGCTAAGACAGCCTCCGAGCATATTGTAATTGAATGTCTCATTGAAGACATAAACAACCGTTTGTTTATAGGAAGTCGGTTGACCCAGATTAGAGTCTTTATTTTTGGTCATATTTACTTGAACTTTTGCATATAGCTAGTTTGGATAAAGACATTGGATGAGTTCGTTAGCCAGCTTTGTATCCTTTCAACTTCTTTAGTGACAAATAATTCTTTCCAGAAAGAATTAAAACACACCAAAAAAAAAACACCTTTACTTCTAGAGAAAGTCAGACAGTGGCGGTGACGTAAAAGAGGCAACTCCGTAAACACGCAGACACTGACATAATACTCTAAATATGACGTCATTCTCTCGCGCGCGCGGCTCTCTCTCTCTCTCTCTCTCTCTCTCTCTCTCTCTCTCTCTCTCTCTCTCTCTCTCTCTCTCTCTCTCTCTCTCACACACACACACACACACACACACACACAAACATGGGCGCCTCTCCAGGAGGAAAAGATCCTCATGCGGCTGGATCTTTGCCTTTTGAAGATGTTTAGAGCCCGCGCCCACGCACGCACTAACATGCACATCGACGCGCTTTGAGAAGAGCATGCAGGTGACCCGTGTACTTAGTATATCATATAGCTAGGTAAAGTCAACCTGCTTTCACACAAATTATAGCAAGACTGAAATTGTACTGTGAAGTTCTAGTTTTGTCACCATTTTCTGAAGCCTTCGAAGCAAAAGTGAAACTCTTATCACGTAAAATATAAAATTACGTACAAACTAAAATTTACGTCATGACAAATGACGTTTGACAAACCAATGACGCATATGCCCTGCGCCCCTTATATAACTCACCGACGCATCGGCACATCTCGGCACATCTGCGAGACTTTTTCAATAGGAGATAATTCAACATCAGAATCAGGTCAAAGACAAAAGGTAGAGACCATTGACAGCGAGGACAGCTCTCATATACAAGGGACTTTGTTCATCCCATCTTGTTTTGTCTTTTTATTACTGCGCTGCGCTCCATACAAGATTGTATCCGATCACCCAGTAAACGTGTTGCAGTATTACTATCAGAATTATCCAATGAGATATGGTGGCACCCATCTACAGCCTGGTAATATGGGCTAATAATAATAATAATAATACCGTTATTATATAGGCGTTTTTTTCTCAATTTTTGGGCGAATCGACTCAAAGCGCCGCGAACTGAAACCCAACACGCACACTCACGTAACAGACACGGATTTACGCCATTTAAGACAAACGCAGCACAAGACAGACGAAGGGCCAGTTCAGCTACCCAAGTTACAGAGATTTTTGATCGCTTGTATTTGAAATTTATAAAGTGGCCTGAAACCGATACCAAAGTGTGGGGGGTGGGGGGGGGGGTGGAAGAACCGGAGTACCCGGAGAAAGAACCCCCGACGGTCCGCCCGAATTAACGGTGACACCAGAGGAGAAAAGTCCGACGCCGGAACCCGTTTTCGAACCTCGCACCTTTGGCATTGGTGGCGGGCTGCATGTGTAACCCGTGCTTCTCGTAACTCATTCAGCCCGACGGCCGTATTTCCCAAATTTTGGAAGCGTCATCTAATGACTATGCACCAGTTGCAGGAGATGGGTCGACCATGATAATTCAAGGGTAGTGCCAGATTAGCTTGGCGCCGATAGGCGTCAAGCTAATCTGGCACTACCCTTGAATTATCATGGTCGACCATCTCCTGCTGTAGTGCGTCAGGGCTGAAAGGATCGTTACGGGTAAACTGGCCCCACTTTGCCCCGACACGCCATAGCAAGATATGAATCGACCATGATAGGTCCGTGGCGCAGTGGTTAAAGGTCCGGGTTCAGCAATTAGTCAGTAGAGGACATCGAAAAAAAAATTTCAAAGTCCCTACCTGACACAGAAAGACTGAAAGTGCAACCCCGACAGGGCCCCGTGTGATGGGATCCCCGAGCACGCACGTTACTATAGCTGCTGTAGAGTGTCAGACGTCCTTGACGGCTGTCACAGTTCACGAAAACAGGTATACACCATCCAGCTGCCTAAGGTCACTTCCAGTTGCATCTGTCCGTGCGCGATAACATCCAATTCCCGTGCAACTACGACTGAAAAATATCCAACTTTCATTTTGCCGCACTGGTCAGTGTGAAGCCTGCACCGAGCCGCGACGTCCGCAGAGCGTCCCAAAAAGGTCCAGCGAATGGTGGCGGTAAGTCCAACATGATATGGTGTGGTCTTTTCACTTTTGTGGTACAAATATTACTTTTGTTGGTAAGTATATTTCCAACAACAACAAACACCTATGCGCGTGTAGCTGACGTCGTGTTTACAAAGGGAAGGTACTCGTAAATATGTATTATCAGGGGACACCACTCTAATGACCACTTCCTTGTCAACAACAAGAAGCCCTAGCGATCGTAATGTTATGTGTGTTCTGGTGTACAGGACACTAATTTCGGGGGAAATGATGACTGAGGAAATAACAGCAGACGACAGTGGTGAGAAGTAGGCAGAATACATCGATGAACAAGACGAAGAATAGATTGGAAATCTTAGCCTCACTGTTCGTCTCTTCTGTAGTTACTATAGGTCACTATAGTAACAGCCTGCAACTTTGTTTTTAAATTTTCTCTCCTTTATAAATAAGTGTAATAGTTTCTGGGCAATTTTCTATTACACATATTTGTGTTATATACATAATGAAATATGCGATATATTCTGAGCTCTGGTCTGATGTACATTTAGAAGTTTCCACTTTTAGTTGCGATTTGTTTTGGGGGTTTGTGTACGTGGTTGTTTTTGTGTAAATATCTTCAGAACGCCACGGCGTTTTCTAGTACAAGACCCGTGTGTGCATTACATAACTATACAAATACCAGTCATTTGATTCTTTTTCAGTGCCACATCAAATGAGCTCACAGAGCAGCAAGCAGCTAATGTGTTATTTCTGTGGATACATTTGTGAAGCTAGTACAAAGTGAAAGTGAAGGTGCATCAGTAATGGAACAACGCCCAATCTCATCACAATACATAACAGATAATCGCAGTGGCAAGGTAAGTTGTGAACCTAAAATGTGTGTGTGTGTGTGTGTGTGCGTGTGTGTGTGTATGCTTGGGACAAAATGTACAGCTGGCTTATATTTAGAACAAAATATACAGCTGTCTGAATATAATTAAATATACAGCTGTCTGAATATAATTAAATATACAGCTGTCTGAATAAAAAACAAAATATACCTGCAGTTGTCTGAACACAGACAAAATGTTCAGCTGTCTGAATGAAAACAAATGTACAGCTGCTCGCTGTATGAAAACAACATCAGCAATTGTCTGGATGAGAATATAATCAACAGGTCTAGGTAAGGATAAAATATACCACTATAATCAACCTAAAATATATTTGTTCACAAAATAGCAGCACATTTCAGTGTGATGAAATAGAGCAATACATGTATGTGCATAATTCATTATGAAACTCACAATCAGGTTTATAAGTGGTCTATTGTAAGTTGGCTTGCCACTGATACATGTATTTCTCATATTTTCCTGAAACCACAAGCTTATGTACAGGAGAAATATGAGTGACAAAAACTTATAATATCATTCTTGTATACCAAAATATTTTATTGCGAGTTTTTCTGTGAATCATGTAAATACATGTATGTATATATTGCTCCATATCATAACACTCAAATGTGCTGCTATTTTGTGACTAAGCCATTTTTAGAAAGCCACATGCACATGCGTATGTGCACACATGCCTATTTTCTGTATTTATTTCTTGTTCAACAGGTTTTGTCCATCCATGACTGTGTTTATGGTTTGTTTCTAGACAGCAGGGCTGCCACAAGGTCAGGTGACTTGAAACTGGTGAATGCACAGACTGGCATCGATTTTCTGAAGACAGCAAGACCTGTCCGATAAGTTGTCACCGACAGAGTTCTACTGTAATCTCCTGCTACTTTCAGGTTTGGTGGCATTTGATTTTGAAGTATGGTACACCTGTGCGCTTGCACAAAATCATTTTTGTTTGTAAAAGTGTTATCACATCACACATAAAGTAGCTTATAGTGTCCTGGAAATATTGCTGTCACAACACTGTAAGTTATGATTTACATATGACTGCTACCTCCACACTGTAAGTATATTTACAAGTTGACAGTAAACATTATTATCATGGTGCCATGGTGGTTTTTCTCCCAAGTCTTCATAACAGCTAGTGCTAGCTACTGGTCAGTTTGCCACTCTGTAATGCATGTATCTTTTTTCCAGTATGAAATAGATTTGTATATTATTACTGACTTGATCGCAGCCACTGAAACATCTGGATCATTACCTTGATGAGTGGCACAAAGGCAAGCGAATTGCATAAAAGGTTTGAGTTGAGCTGTGTGTTTACATGGAGGATTATATCCTTGAGTGTATGCAGAACAAAAACACATGAAACTGTCCTGTCATCGAAATAACCTACTCAGTATAAACTGCTGCTGGTACATTTTCACTTTTGTGCTTTTTTACTTTCAGGTTTTGCTTTATCTATTATATTGGCCATCTGTTTTCAGTTTCTTTGCTGCTGCCAAAGGCTAAACACCACTTGAAACAAGGGATAAAGCCTGTTATCAACCATCACCACACATTACAAGTGTCCTTGCCAGGCATGATCAAGGTATCATGTCTTATTTATGCACTTATTTTGACTTAGAGTTTAGATATGTTTCAGTCTCATCATTGAGTGTTTTGAGTGTTAGTCAAGGGGATGTATCTATGTGGCTGAAAATGAAATGGCCCCAAAAAAAACTTTCATTGGCTACAAAGGCTACACAATGCGCAACAGGCTTACCATCCTTGACTTCAACCACCAAGTATGCAAGCAGTATACCAAGATTAGCAACAGGCACTCTGTGGCATACCAGGTAGCACAGCAGAAATATGCATAGTACATGTATGTTACACACTTGTGCAATTTCTGGTACAAGTGCAGTATTGTACATGTCATTTTCAGTATCATTACAGTACATGTATTTGTATAAATATACTATTTAGGATTGTGACACTGACCATGAAAACTAATTCTTTCTTATGGCAAGTCAGGTGCAGAATTCCTGTTCATGTGCACTGTTTACAGTATGTAGTTATAACAAGGATGAAAAATGAAAGCAGACTATGCAATTTATGAAGAAGAATGTCCAAATGTATTGAAAACAAAAAATGTCCAACATTCAACTTTAATACTTTCTTCTATAGAGAGTACAAAGTGCACAATATGGAGTATATATTACATGCATGTGTCCATTTATTCATGTCCCAACTCCTTGTACAAACAGATGTAAACAATCTCCATGACAGAAAGTAAATTTTAAAAGTTAATGAAAATGTTCTTTTCATTCTGTTTTTTCTCATCAAGGAATGTGCTCCGTGGCCTTGTATCCCCAATGCCTCACTGATGAGAAGCTCTCCAGTTTGTTACATTACCTATGCAGTACAGATGACAAGATTGAGCGACGAGTGGATGTGGTTTTTCAGCAGAAGTAAAGACTTGGAGGTTGGTTTCACACACATACGCAACCAGATAGTGCCCTCAGGTAGTTTAGATTGGGGCTTAGAAACTGCCATCTGATTATGGCCACCTGATAAGAGCAACAGTGTTTGCTGTTGCCAAGCCCCATATGGCTCTCATGACACAACTGAAAAAAAATCTGTATGTAGAGTGTTGGTGATGTTTGATTGCTATTATAATGTGTGAATTTTATTTGCAAATGTGATGCTATAATTTTTGACGCTGCAAAATTTGACTTCGGTCTGCTTCTTACAAATATTTAGAAAAGTTGGTTCTTCTGTTAACTCGATCAGCTGGATCAAATTCAGTAGTTCTTGTTGTCCATTATTATTAGATGATTCCCACACAAACAGTAGGCCGGATTGTCTTCACTGGTCACGCGCTGATAAGGTGTCGCCTCTACTCTCACATTATAGTCACCAGGGGCTGCTCATCGGTTGAGTGCATCTTTAGTCTCCCCCAGGGAAAAGTTGGTTATGTTGGCCTGAAAACATATTCATATAATATCATGTTACTAAGCAGCATTGCAAAGCTACAATGTCTTTTATTATTAGAACAAAAATCATTTGACCATCACCGAGACAAAGAAATTGTTTGTAAAAGTTATTTTGCAAATCTGTCTTGTATGGAGTTTATTGATTACACTGGCTATGATTCATTACGGTTGGTTTCATGTTGAGTAGATTATACTGGCTGATACCCGGTAGCCAAGTAAACTCCTCTAGAACAGTGTTTGCAGTACATCTTCACATGTACTAACTGACCTTTGTTCTTGTCTTGCAGCTGCCTGCTGAGAGCAAGTTGGGGCACACTGCACTGCATCAGGCTGTTTGCTGTTCCAAAGTTTCTGTGTGACATTGCTGCTAACGCCCCTGCAGTTTGGTGACATGTTTGACACTGGCCAGTCTGTTGTCTCTTCACTGGTTGGACCTGTCCATGAAGGCTGTCTGTCTGCTGTGGAATCATGGCAATATTAGCATTTTGGTGGATAGCAAAATGTAGCATATGATGATAGAACTATATTGCCATATGTAACAATACATTAGGAAATCGTTGCGGTATATATATATATATATATATATATATATATATATATATATATATATATATATATATATATATATATATATATATATATATATATATATATATGCCTGCATGTGTACCCGTCCCCTCCAGCCCCCCCCCCCCCCCCCCCCCTCTCCCTTACTTACCAAAACACAGAGACCAAGTTTGAATGACAGCATCATAAGCAAAATATACCATGCATACAATTCAATGACATCACTGAAATTGTTTCTTTATAATTAAAATGGTTGTCTCTGTTCTGTTTGTGTTTTTGCCTCTTGTATTATTACAGTTATATATGGTGCAGGAAGTAAAAGTGTACATGCATGTTGTTCTGTAAAGAAGAACCCTATGAGGAAAGAACGTCGCTTAGAAATGACAGTTACAACACAATTTATTACTAGATAATATGAATATAATTGTGTTGTAGCTGTCTTTTCTAAGCGTCTTTCTTTTTTTCGTTGAGTTCGTCTCTGCATTACACACGCTTCGCAGTCACCATTTTGATCTGGACTATGTGGTTCTGTAGGGTACATAGACTACTTGGTCTTGTTGAGGATAGACATACTCATTTCATAAAAAAAAATCAGCTGTATTTTTAGGAATTATGACAATCATGGTCATTGTGTTTTATTTATGTATACACTTATTGATGTAAACCTGCCTGTCCCGGATTGGCCTCCGCAGCCACAAAATGCCTGCAGACGACGTGGGCAAGCCCTATAGAATCTTCGTTCGTGAAGTCAAGCCAAGAGACACTTATTGATGTATTTGACGATTTTGGTAAACTCAAAAGAGAAGCCTCACAATGAAAGGCATTTTTAACAGTTTCACTCAGTACAGATATAAACAAATAAACCATACGTTGAAGTGTATTTGAAAACAATGTTTTTGTCACAAAATGAAGATCAAGTGAGATATACCTCTTGACGTTGTGAACTGATATATTTCCTTGATATTTATTTTTGCGGGTTGAGTCATTTCAGTTTTCTGATAGAGAACATTGCTATATGGAGTGATCAGAAATAAATCCCACATGGTTTGCTGTCAGTGCAAACATAGATAAACTATGAATGACATATATTGTGGTTAGAATACCAATTACATAATATATATATATATATATATATATATATATATATATATATATATATATATATATATATATATATATATATATATATATATATCTGTTTCCTAACATTTATTTCATATCTCACAACCATAGCACGAGGTGAAAGAAACCTAATGCTCCAGCCGAAGGGGTGCATGCCTGCATGATGCCAGCTTGCTTTCATCTGCTTCCTAAAGTCAATCGGGGGGGGGGGGGGGGGGGGTGGGGGGGGGGGGGAAGAATTCGCACAACCCCCCAAAATGGAAAAATTAGTAACATTTAAATTAATTTGGGTCGAGGGCATAAAAAGAAATAATTATATGGTCTTGTCAAAAAAATGTATACATTATTGGTATGGCGAAGGTCGGAGCCATCTGCTGCGGCCCTGTATCTAATTATTTTGAAACTTGCCTCTCGTTTGCTCATGCACCCTTTAGCTTGTAGTTGGTGTATCGGTGTTTGCTGTCAGGCACCTGCATGAGGTATGCATTGGGCAGGGTGCATTGCGTGTGCATAGACAGCAGTTGGTCTGGGGAGAAAATATTATCACTGAACTCATCAAGTTTGCAGACAGTAATTATCTTTTGTGATACAAAAAAAAAAAAAAAACAAGATGAGAAGTAATCGACAAATCAAAATATTACCTAGTGCTTAGATTCTTATAATGGAATCTAATTTTATGTCCGTGTAACACACACGAACAGCCACAATCACATCAATGGGTGACAGTCTTCACTCCTAGAAGCTGATTCAGCTTTTCAAAATCCCGAAAAGCTGAATTTCAGCTGTTTGGTTCAGACAGAACAGGCCTTCAGCCAGCCTGTTCCAAATGCAAAAGTCATACATTCTCATGAGCCCCTGCATCCGCAGGAGCTCATGGGAATGTATATCGCTTGCTGGCCATGGATTTATGGGGCATATTTATGTCCCGTTTACATTCATTTCATATTCTCGCACTGTCACCCATGAACATCACATCGTTGCATGATGACCTGTAAATTATCTCCCAGGCTTTTGTGAAAAATAAAATCGTTTTGAGGTGGGCGTTTCCGCGTTGCGCGTTGCTTAGCACGGGAGTGCTGTCCCTTACACAAACATCTAGTAGCTTCCCTTCGTAAAAGTGGCGACTACCATAAAGACTTGTTGTTTGCAAACACTTTCGAGGAAACCTTGTTTTGGATAAATGCGAGGACATAAGAAATGAGAAGACCACGATATAGCATGTTCGACGTACCGTCACCATTCCCTGGGCCATTTTTGGACGCTGTGCGGGACGTTGCTCAGTGCTTCCCAGTACCGGCCCAGAAGTGAAAGTTGGATAGTCATCCGTTTCGTCGTTGTTGCACGAGAATTGTGGGTGTTACCGTGTACGGACAGATGCAACTGGAAGTGACCTTTGGCAGCTGAGTGGCGTATACCTGTTTGCGTGAACTGTGACAGCCGTCAAGGACGTCTGACGCTCTACAGCAGCTATAGTAACGTGAATGTTCGGGGATCCCATCTGACGAGGCCCTGTCAGGGTTGCACTTTTAAAGTCAGGTAGGGACTTCGAAATTTTTTTTCGCTGGCCTCAACTGACTAATTGCTGAACCAGGACCTTTAAGGCGCCTGCCACCAATGCTAAAGGTGCGAGGTTCGATTACGGGTTCCGGCGTCGGATTTTTCTCCTCTAGTAAGTGTCACCGTTAATTCGGGCGGACCGTCGGGGGTTCTTTCTCCGGGTACTCCGGCTCTTCCTCCCCCTCCACTTTGGTACCAGTTCCAGCCCACTTAATCAAATTTCAAAATACAAACGATTTTGAATTTCCAAAAACTACAGTAGCTCGCTTGAGCTTGCCCTTAGCACCACGTGAATGTTCTATGTTTATGTACAGTGTGTGAGTGAATGCGCATGATTCACGTGAGCGTGCTTGTTGGGTTCAGTTCGCGGCGGCGCTTTGAGCCGATTTTCAATTGGGATAAAGCGCCTATTTAATGCGCTTATTATTATTATTATTATTATGATAGTTCAACGGTGGTGCCATTAACAACGTGGCGCCTACGGGCGCTATGCTATTCTGACACCATCCTTGAACTATCAATGGTCGATCTGTCTCCTGAATTGTGATACAATTTTCAACACTTGGCGATTTCAACGCCCGGACATAATGGGTTAACGCGTGTGCTGGTCTGTGATTATTGGCTGGAAACAGCAAGGTCCAAAATCACAGGCCGTGTTTCCCGAATTTTGGAGGCGTCATCTAATGACTATGCATTAGTTGCAGGAGATGGATCGACCATGATAATTCAAGGGCAGTGCCAGATTAGCTACCCTTGAATTATCATGGTCGACCCATCTCCTGGTGTAGAGCGTCAGGGCTGAATGGGTTCAACACCTGTAGTTTATCACCAGCTTACTGTTTCATTACAAATTACAGGTGTCCAAAAGAATGTGGCCAGTTCTGCAGAAATCTCGGCCGAATTCTAACAGAGTTTTACGAGCAACAAAATCAAGTTTGCATGTGGCTAATATTTATAACTTCGAAGGCGGCATACTCGCCATGCAACAACAAAAAATCACATTATTTTATGATAAATCTATTGGAAATTGACATTACTATTAGTAAACTATTACTTGCGTCGAAAGACAAAGTCTTAATTTTTAATCGTCGAAAATGGCTGAACACAACGTGTAGACTTCGACGTTCATATTAATTTGCATAAACAAAAAATGCACGACAAATCTATGCGAAATTCACAATACTGTTAGTCCCGGAAGACGAAGTCTTGGTTAATTAGTAATCCTGAAAAATGGCTGAACACAAAGTGCAGGCATCAATATTCATCTTAATTCGCAAATTTATAAGCGCTGTGGACCTCTCTCCCTCTCTATAGACACCCCCCCCCCCACCCCACCACCACCACCACCCACCACCCACCCCACCCCCCCCCCCCCCCCCCCCCCCCCCCCCCCCCCCGGTCAAAAAAAAAAAAGATGATGACAAAGAAACTGAACCGGCTGCGGAGTTCCGTTCTGACATTATATTCAACAGCTGGAATTACGTCTTGCACAGCGAGTTAGTTACTGAAAGACGCTGGTCACTAAAAATAGACCCCTTGTTCGTGGAGAGAGAAAACATTGCCACAGCACTACACAGCTGCGGCTCACCTCATGATGAACTGTGCCTACTTCAGCTGCACAGTTCAATGGTTCACCAGCACAGATCGTCAAGCGGCCCTGAAGCCTGCAGTCGCTCATCATGAACTGTGCCTACTTCAGCTGCACAGTTCAATGGTTCACCAGCACAGATCGTCAAGCGGCCCTGAAGCCTGCAGCCGCTCATCATGATCTGTGCCTACTTGAGCTGCACAGTTCAATGGTTCACCAGCACAGATCGTCAAGCGGCCCTGAAGCCTACAGCCGCTCACGATGAACAGTTCCTACAGCTGACCGCTCTCCTGCCGATGTTCTAGTATCCGAGGAGGCCATCGAGTATGGCGCGGAATGCAAGGTTATTTAACCCGTACCATTCGGAATACACCAGTGTGTGAAATAAGTTTGACTAAAATAGTTCAAGGGTAGTGCCAGAATAGCTTGGCGCCTCTAGGCGCCAAGCTATTCTGGCACCACCCTTGAACTAAAGCCACTGGTCATTATCTGTAAGTACTATAATGTAGCTTGCATAATGGCAGTGTACAAATTTGAAGCTTTTAGCCTCAGAATGATAGGGGTTAATATTAATGAACGACTGCCGACAACGAACGAGAGCGAAATCACGGGGAATAACCAACTTGCACAACACTCAAGACACCTCCACTCCATACATCTCCCGGAGAGCTCATGAGGATCTATGCCTCTTGGAGATGTTTGGACTGTTGTGAGACGGTCGTCGCAACGGAAAGCGGACTATTGTTCTCTATAACAGCATGCAGACCACGATTATATGAATCAAGCCAACAGGCCTGGAGAACAACAAAGGTAGTCTGGAGTCCTGACAGGCGCAATGGCAACTGAACAACAAAGGTAGTCTGGAATCTTGACAGAGGCGCAATACAACTGAACAACAAAGCTAGTCTGGAGTCTTGACAGAGGCGCAATACAACTGAACAACTTGTTCTCTATAACAGCATGCAGACCACGATTATATGAATCAAGCCAACAGGCCTGGAGAACAACAAAGGTAGTCTGGAGTCCTGACAGGCGCAATAGCAACTGAACAACAAAGGTAGTCTGGAATCTTGACAGAGGCGCAATACAACTGAACAACAAAGCTAGTCTGGAGTCTTGACAGAGGCGCAATACAACTGAACAACTTGTTCTCTATAACAGCATGCAGACCACGATTATATGAATCAAGCCAACAGGCCTGGAGAACAACAAAGGTAGTCTGGAGTCCTGACAGGCGCAATGGCAACTGAACAACAAAGGTAGTCTGGAATCTTGACAGAGGCGCAATACAACTGAACAACAAAGCTAGTCTGGAGTCTTGACAGAGGCGCAATACAACTGAACAACAAAGGTAGTCTGGAGTCTTGACAGAGGCGCAATACAACTGAACAACAAAGGTAGTCTGGAGTCTTGACAGAGGCGCAATATAACTGAACAACACAGGTAGTCTTGAGTCTTGACAGAGGCGCAATAAACCTGAACAACAAATGTAGTCTGGAGACCTGACAGGCGCAATATAGCTGAACAACAAAGGTAGTCTGGAGCCCTGACAGAGCGCAATACACCTAACAACAAAGGTAGCCACAGTAAAACGTGGGAATTATTGCTGGTACCGAGTGCTGCTCTAGAGCTGTACCGGCCCAACAACGAGCGCTCCTGTCAACGTGCAGATCCTTTAGCACTGCTTTGTTAGCTATAACCCTTACCATTCGGAATACACCAGTGTGTGAAATAAGTCTAATAATAATAATAATGGCTACTTATATACCGCTTATCCTTAAATAAGCTCTAAGGGCTTTACAAATAAAGAGTGGGAGTGGAGGGGGTCATAAAGCCAGAGAAACAACGGATTCTGCAATACACACGCACACATCATCACACATACATAATGACAAAGAACTGAGATACATTGGGGTATCGAACAGGTGGGTCTTTAGGGCAGATTTAAAGGCAGTGAATGAGGAAGAATGTCTAATGTCTATAGGTAGAGAGTTCCAGACAACAGGTCCAATGTGCGCAAAACAACGGTCACCTCTGGTTTTGTATTTGAAGAGCGGGACTCTGAGAAGGCGCGTGTCACTACTTGAACGGAGGGAGCGGGAGGGAGTGTATAGTTGAAGAAGATCAGCGAGATAGGCAGGGGTAGAGTGAGTAGTTAATAACTTTGTAGCACAGAAAGGCGATTTTGTACGAGACTCGTTTGACTGGCTGCCAATGAAGTTGTCTCAGAATAGGAGTGATGGACTGATGCTGTGAGGCGCGGACGATGAGACGTGCGGCACAATTCTGAACTCGCTGCAATTTCTGAATGAGAAACTGAGGGAGGCCAGCTAACTGTCTCTTTAACCTGCTTCCGTCTGGTCGCCGCTACTCTGCTCTCAAAGCACGGACAAACCGTTTTAGTAACAGTTTTTACCCTAGTGCTGTCCGAGCCCTTTCAGTGCTATAAGCGTGCGATGATGTGCTCTGTGGGCCGATCATAGTTTCATTGCCGAGGACTGATGTTTTCGTGAATGACTGAGTGAGTGTGCGTATGTGTATGGTATTGTGTGGCCGGCCTACAGAGCACCTCGCCCTCGCCCATTCCTTGTGCTATCCCCTTGGTTGTTGGTGGCGCTTTTGGTCGAGTTGACTCCCATGAGTCTCCTCCCCGGCAGGGCGCGCCCCCGACGGTCGAGAGAATAGTGCATATCAGTATTAGCCTAGTCTTACGATATATATTAACTAGTTTTACACCCGACTGTGATCACTAAATTAGTGACATATTTACTCTATGATAGTCTGTTTTCATTTTAAACGATATACCTTTAATTAATTTAGACTTTTAGATTAATAGGCGTGTGTGTTGTGTCAGTGTGTGTGGGAAATGAGCGTGGGTGTGTGAATGGGTACGCATTGGGTTGTGAGATTAGTTGTTCAGTTTTAAAGTTTGACAGTGTGTGTAGAGCATTGAATTGTGTGATAGAGTCGACTGAGATGTTTGTAATTGTAACGACACCAGCACACATTCCTATGCTTTATGTCTTAAGGCAAATGGCAAATGGCAATAAACAGTATTATTATTATTAAAAGAGGGCATTGCAGTAATCAATGCGGGACAAGACTAAAGAGACGACCAGTTTGGTGGTAGCTTCAGTAGTGAGGTAATGACGGATAAAACTGATACGTCTTAATTCCAGAAAAGCAAGTTCGCAAACATGATTTACATGCTCCTTCATTTGAAGATATTTATCAAGAAAAACGCCAAGACTGCGAACAGAATCAGAAAACGGAATAGGTGCGTCACAAATGCGCATTGAGTCTGACTAAAATAGTTGAAGGGTAGTGCCAGAATAGCTAGGTGTCTCTCAGCACCAAGCTATTCTGGCACCACCCTTGAACTAAAGCTATTGGTCTATATCCTTATCTGTAAGTACTATAATTACTTTTAGCCTCAGTATGATATGGGTTCACTCATTCCACCCCAAGGCCGAAATCCCCAAATTTTGCCGTCATCCTCTAAAGACTGCGTTGCAGTGCAGGACACAGATCGACCATGATAGTTCAAGGGTGATGCCAGAATAGCTTGGCGCCTATACACAGATCGACCATGATGGTTCAAGGGTGATGCCAGAATAGCTTGGCGCCCATAGGCGCCAAGCTATTCTGGCGTCACCCGTGAACTATCATGGTCGATCTTTATCTTGCTGTGGTGTGTCTGGGGTAGAATGAGTTTTAACCAATAAGTAAACCGTCCATCGTCTGGCCCTGGAAGTGAAAACAGGGTGTAAGACCTAAAAGCCTGATGGCCCGATTTGTGACTCCATTTGACCGTGCAATGTGCGCCTGTTGCTCTGGTAGTGAAAAAAGAAGGTGAAAAGGTGTGCTACACTAGAAGCAGGCAATCTCCCACCCGCAACAGCTACCGTTTTTCATCAGCGAGTGATTTGCCGGCATCTGGCACGCCAGGAACTCCCTGCACCATTATTTTTACCCGCCAGTCGCGAGCCGACACACTCGCTGCTGCCTCAGTCTGAGGAACATCAAATGTAATAACAGGTTGATTTTGCTCGGCCGCATTTCCCCAATGGTATAGGTGTCACTAAACTACGATGTAGCAGTTTAGGAGATGGATCGACCATGATAATTCAGGGGTAGTGGCAGATTCTCTTGGTGCCTGATGGCGCTAAGCAAATCTGCCACCAATCTTGAATTATCATGGTCGATCCATCTCCAGCTGTAGTACGTAAATGGGTTAACATTTATGCGCTGACAGGACAGGGTACGTCCTTTACACGGACAGAATAGGGTACGTCCTTTACACGGACAGAATAGGGTACGTCCTTTACACGGACAGAATAGGGTACGCACTTTACACGGACAGAATAGGGTACGCACTTTACACGGACAGAACAGGCTACGCACTTTACACGGACATACCAGGGTACGTCCTTTACAAGGACAGAACAGGGTACGTCCTTTACACGGACAGAACAGGGTACGCACTTTACACGAACAGAACAGGAACCTGATTATAAAATGTAATCACTGTAGTAACGTCCCGTCCACGTCTTAGGAAACTGCCCTCACCTCGCCAGCAAGTCATAGATCCACATCATTTCCAGCGTGTCATAGATCCACATCATTTCCAGCGTGTCATAGATCCACATCATTTCCAGCGTGTCATAGATCCACATCATTTCCAGCGTGTCATAGATCCACATCATTTCCAGCAAGTCATAGATCCACATCATTTCCAGCAAGTCATAGATCCACATCATTTCCAGCGTGTCATAGATCCACATTATTTCCAGCGAGTCATAGATCCACATCATTTCCAGCGAGTCATAGATCCACATTATTTCCAGCGGGTCATAGATCCACATCATTTCCAGCGTGTCATAGATCCACATCATTTCCAGCAAGTCATAGATCCACATCATTTCCAGCAAGTCATAGATCCACATTATTTCCAGCGGGTCATAGATCCACATCATTTCCAGCAAGTCATAGATCCACATCATTTCCAGCGTGTCATAGATCCACATTATTTCCAGCAAGTCATAGATCCACATCATTTCCAGCAAGTCATAGATCCACATCATTTCCAGCGGGTCATAGATCCACATCATTTCCAGCGGGTCATAGATCCACATCATTTCCAGCGGGTCATAGATCCACATCATTTCCAGCGGGTCATAGATCCACATCATTTCCAGCGGGTCATAGATCCACATCATTTCCAGCAAGTCATAGATCCACATCATTTCCAGCGTGTCATAGATCCACATCATTTCCAGCAAGTCATAGATCCACATCATTTCCAGCAAGTCATAGATCCACATCATTTCCAGCGGGTCATAGATCCACATCATTTCCAGCGAGTCATAGATCCACATCATTTCCAGCGGGTCATAGATCCACATCATTTCCAGCGAGTCATAGATCCACATCATTTCCAGCAAGTCATTGATCCACATCATTTCGATCCACATCATTCCCAGCAAGTCATAGATCCACATCATTCCCAGCAAGTGATAGATCCACATCATTTCCATCATGTCATAGATCCACATTATTTCCAGCGGATCACAGGAGCTCATGAGGATCTACGTCTCTAGCGCGCGTGTGTTCTGGAAAGGGTTGGCGGGGAGTGGTACACGAAGACAGCAGGTACAGGCAGGTGTGCAGCAGGTATTGCGAAGTGTGGTCAGGTGAAGCCGAGATAGGCCAAGTTATGTTGTAACCACTTCATTGCCTTCAGCGGCTAAAATGATGACATACTGTATATCTCAAACCGTCAGTTCACTGCCAGATAAACCAGTCTGTCTACGAACAAGATTTTAACCCTGAGGCTAAAAAAGTAAAACTTCAAATTTGTACACTGCCACAATTATGCAAGCTACATTATTGTACTTACATTTAAGGATATAGACCAATGGCTTTAGTTCAAGGGTAGTGCCAGAATAGCTTGGCGCCTAAAGGCGCCAAGCTATTCTGGCACTACCCTTGAACTATTTCAGTCAGACTTATTTTACACACTGGTGTATTCCGAATTATAAGGGTTAATTGAAAGAGGCCAGCCAGCTGCTTGGATCCTCATGAGTCCCCACGCCTGCGGCGGCTTAACGTGGCTCTACGCCTATTCCATCTGGGTCTTCAACTGGTGTGTAAACCTGCGCACACATCTCTTCCACAAAACAAATTCCAACATAGTTTGCAAGCAAGGTGCAGTGCCAAGCAAAGGCAACACTGGCACAGTGACAATCGTGTATCGACCTGACGCAGCCAGTCTGTCCCCTTTGAATGGGGTTTGCACGAAAATCACAGATCAGCATGCATTAAGTTTGTATTTGCTGGCATTCATCAATGCTAATGTTTGACATACATCTTTAAATTAATATTTATATTGCAAGGGTTAGATCTGGAAGAAATGTAAACATACAGGGTTGGATCGTGGAGGCTTTTGTCCAGGGCCACCGTGACAGGGTGAAAAAATTTACTTTTGCATCCCAAGCATTTCCCTTGCTCTTCCGCATTCCCCTTGCTCTTCCGCATTTCCCTAACCCTTCGACTGTCGGTAGCACTTTCTGTCATGATGATTCCTGCAGTAATAATTGCGACAAAAACTGCTGACAGCCAGGGGCTAAACCTAGGATTTTAAATTTCTTGGTCAAGTGTTTGCTTTTATTGTACCAAAATTATAAAAAGTTTTTGTTTATGAAAATTATACAAACATGACCTTAAATTATACAAACATGACCATAAATCAAATGAAAGTTGTGCACCAACAGTATAAAAAGGTTTTGTTTATGATAAAAATATCTCCATTATCAAATGAAAGTTGTGTCTTTCCTTCTATAAATATTTACATGTTTCCCACATATAATGTACTTGTAGTTGTAATATTTACCCGTGTTAACATGTACTTGTAGTTGTAGTGGTAAGATTTACCCGTGATAACATGTACTTGTAGTTGTAGTGGTAAGATTTACCCGTGATAACATGTACTTGTAGTTGTAGTGGTAAGATTTACCCGTGATAACATGTACTTGTAGTTGTACTATTTACCCATGTTAACATGTACTTGTAGTTGTACTATTTACCCATGTTAACATGTACTTGTAGTTGTACTATTTACCCGTGATAACATGTACTTGTAGTTGTACTATTTACCCATGTTAACATGTACTTGTAGTTGACTTGTAGTTGTAGTATTTACCTGTGTTAACATGTACTTGTAATATTATTATTACCCATGTTAACATGTACATTATTGTAGTTTCTATGAAAGTGTTAATTGTGAAAGATCACAACAGCATGTGCTTGGAGTGTAAAGAGACATACACTGTCAGTGTCATTTTGCGGACAACCATTCCACACATACACACACACAAACTAACATGGCAATAATGACTGAAAAGTTTTAGAATAGTAAATAGTAATTATAGTAAAGCGTTAGAATAGTAAATAGTAATAGAATAGTAAATAGTGATAAAATAATAAGTTGTAGAATAGTAATAGAATAGTTTTAGAACAAAGCTACAGTGGTTGGGCGTCTTCCTCATACAGAGGACAAACAACACAGCACACACAGAACACAGCAACAGAAAATAATCTTTGATTACAAAATCATGTACGCTAGTACTACTAGTAGTATCCTTACTGTACAAAATCATGGATGCTAGTAGTATCCTTACTGTACAAAATCATGGATGCTAGTAATATCCTTACTATACAAAATCATGGATGCTGCTAGCTAGTATCCTTACTATACAAAATCATGGATGCTACTAGTATCCTTACTGTACAAAATCATGGAAGCTAGTAGTATCCTTACTGTACAAAATCATGGATGCTAGTAATATCCTTACTATACAAAATCATAGATGCTGCTAGCTAGTATCCTTACTATACAAAATCATGGATGCTACTAGTATCCTTACTGTACAAAATCATGGATGCTGCTACTGCTAGTATCCTTACTGTACAAAATAATAATAATACATAGTTTTTCTATAGCACCTTGCCCACAGACAGCAAGCTGGGAGCGATTTACAGCACATAAAAATAATTTTAAAAGGAGAAAAATTAGAACAAAAAACATACGCGCTCTTTAAATAAAAAACAGCTCCACCATGTAGGCACATTCCTAACATGAAACATAATAATAATGCATAGCATTTATATGGCGCATTTCTCATATTTATAATATAACTCAATGCGCAGAATGTAGCCGCGAACTGAACCCAACAAGCACGCTCACGTGAATCACACGCATTCACTCACACACTGTAGTGTACGTAAACACAGAACATTCATGTGGTGCTAAGGGCAAGCTCAAGCGAGCTACTGACGGTATTTGGAAATCGTTTTGTATTTGAAATTTTATTAAGTTGGCTGAAACTGATACCAAAGGTATGCACATGCACGCACATGTACACAAACAAACACATGCGCACACACACAGTCATGGATGCTGTTACTAGTATCCTTGCTATTCAAAATCATGGATGCTAGTATCCTTACTGTGCAAAATCATGGATGCTGCTAGTGTCCACACATCACTTAATACTATCTCCACAGCCACAGGAATTGTACAGCAAATAATTACAATAATCCTGCACATAAGATCCACTAGCCTAATGCAAGGAAAGCCTAATGCAGCCTGACACTTGGTGACACAGTAATGAAGAGGCTGCCATGGCAAACGCTACAGGCCCTCAACCGTCAACGACCGGCAGTACTTGCGGTTTTTTGTTTTACACAGCAGCACGTCACTGCACACACTACTACTATGTGTGTACACTACTACTGCGGCAACAACAAAAATTGAAACTAAAATATGTCACAGCCTACACTGAATTTACATTTACTCTGATCTTGAATGTGCAGAGAAAGGTCTGAATTTCTCTGAAAAGGGGGGGGGGGGGGGGGGGGACAAGGTTCTTTTCTGATGAATGTAAATAATTTGTTGACTTCGGGGCTGAATGCATAGCATTAACAATCAATACTGGACATGACTTGAGTCCGTTGTGGCGTATCGATCAGGCCGGCCGCACACCGCCATAAAGCAGAGAACTGTGTTAATCGCTTCACTGATCTCTCTCTACCAGACCTTGGCACCAAGTGTTCACCAGACCCAAGAATGTACGAGCACTAAAGCATGCTAGGCGCTCGTGAAATCTCGGCCAGGGAAAGGGCGAGGTTGTGAATGTTTCGCTGTACCAACCCGCCAAAAGAGCACTTGTTACGTTGGAAGTGGGCGCCAAACAATGGCCTGGATGCAAATGCCAATATTCAAAGGCAGCGTATGAGTCACAAGGCCTAGTCTGGCACGAAACTACTTGAACATTGCGAAGCAGCAGCGCCCAAAGTTGAATGCCAACACTGCATCGACAGAGTCTAACGCACCAACCCCCGAGCTTTCACGAGTGGTTACAGACAAAATACACAACTAGGATTAACACTGTTACGACACTCAACAGATACTTGCCTTGCGATGACGTCCACTGTCTTATTATTCCAAATATCGATCCGGAGGGCGTCCACGGCACACAAAAGACACAACTCCTACTGGCGAAGTTGAGCCATCTTGGTGAATGGCTGCTACTACACACACTGCTGCTGTCAATAGGGGCGTGTGGATTGGCTACACTTTTTTCGAGCCAGCCAATGGGTGAGGATGTCATGTTTCTCACAACAGGTTGTCTGCTATCGGACACGTGCCGTGATAATGCCTCTCTCTCTCTCTCTCTCTCTCTCTCCTGAGTGCATCATTGTTTGCCTTTGCCGGAAGTATTTCATTTTCAACCGACCGCCGACAGTTTCCTGGCCATGGCGGCCTGAGTCACTGAGTTGCCGCCGGCACAACTCGGACCTGCTGTCGGAGTGACCCAAACAAACTTAAAACCTAATACTGAACAGAACAACAGTGTAAAAACAACGACTGAGCATTAGCCGGCGCAGGAAGCGGAACTGAAAAATGGAGGGAGGAGGCGGGGGGGGGGGGGGGGGAGGGGGCAGGGCCGTGGTCCCTCCTCCGTAAGGGGATGACGGGCAGGGGGGAGCGTATCCACCCTCCCCCCTCCCCCCTTCCCCCCCCCTCCCCCCCCCCCCCCCCCCCGCCCGATTAATTTTGGAGATATGACAAAACAGTGGAAATTGCCGTTGATTTTTATGTTCGACTGAGCCGGCTGACGCTGCCTCCCGCCTCCCTAATAATTTTAGATAAATACGCCCGGCCACTGAATTTCATATCATACGAAAAGCGCAATGGCAGACCTGATCAGTGGTCGCACTGATGTGCGTTCCACACGACAGTACGCTGAATGATAATACATGTATCCTTGCAGACCCACTTTCGGGTGCACTACATATGCCGCCGGCATTGGGGTATGCGCGCAGGTTACTCACAAAGGGAGAAAACCCAAGTTACGGCAAGAGTTGTTCAACTCTTTTCTCCCCCTGTGGCCGTCTACTAGGCTAGGTCAGTGACTTCAGCGGGCACAGCCACGGAATGGCCGGCCAACAATGAGTTGATTTGGGACTGAAATGCCGTAACTACTCGTTGCAAAATGATGTGGGAAATGCCGTGACTACTCGTTACAAAATGATGTGGGAAATGCCGTGACTACACTCGTTATAAAATAATGTGGGAAATGCCGTGACTACACTCGTTATAACTTCATGTGGGAAATGCCGTGACTACTCGTTACAAAATGATGTGGGAAATGCCGTGACTACACTCGTTATAAAATAATGTGGGAAATGCCGTGACTACACTCGTTATAAAATGATGTGGGAAATGCCGTGACTACACTCGTTATAAAATGATGTGGGAAATGCCGTGACTACACTCGTTATAAAATGATGTGGGAAATGCCGTGACTACACTCGTTACAAAATGATGTGGGAAATGGCGTGACTACACTCGTTACAAAATGATGTGGGAAATGCCGTGACTACAAGTGGGCAGTGGGCAGATGTTCACATCTGCACGGGACATAGACGACCCCGCCCTCCACGAGTCGCCTGCTGCCTTGCAGGCCTGGCCGCTTGGCTGCGGAAAGGCTAAGGGAGGAAACCCCTGACATCAAAGCCCCCGTGTCTCCGGGGAAGGCTTTTGAGCCAGAGACTAGGACAAGGACAGTCTGATATAAAACCTACGACCCGAGGACCTCGATGCCATCGTCCCAGCTTGCTAGGCCATGGCAGATGAACCAAGGGTTTAAAGGGTGGGGCCAGTACTGCGCACACTGCACTCCACCAAAAAGCTCCACCGCGCAGGCTTTAGGAAACGTCCACGGACCATGACACTGACCATTCCAAGTCCTGTAGCGACGGGCGAGGGGCGAAACGGCAGGTGAAAGATGTCACTGGAAGCCGCAGTCTCAAACCTGCATGCAGGCGGTTCAGGATATTGGTCGCCTGATGTTGACCTGGGGATGACAACATCACTCGGCACACCCTGAACGACCAAGCAGCCTTCTCTAGGAACAGCACTGCTTGCTCCACACGGAGAGGGGCCTAGAAAAGGTGGCCTAACCAAAGCTCGTCCCCTCGCAACCCCAGTTGGCTAGCCGCGGTCAACGGGCATCTTCTCCTGCGGTCAAAAAACAAGAAAGAATAACGGATCCACTCTCATGACGACCACGACCGGACTCAACGTAGCATGCTGGAACGTCCGAACCATGCTCGACAAAGCAGACAGCGGACGCCCTGAGCGTCGCTCCGCCCTCATTGCCCATGAATTGCGGAGGTTAAACATCGACATCGCCGCGCTCAGCGAAGTACGCCTTCCGGACGAAGGCAGCCTCCAAGAACTTGGTGCTGGGTACACCCTCTACTGGTCAGGCAGGCCTGCATCAGAAAGACGGCTTTCAGGCGTGGGTTTCATGGTCAAGACATCCATTGCGACTAAGCTGGAAAACCTACCAACGGGCCACTCAGACCGCATCATGTCCATGCGCCTCCCACTGAGACACCAGCAGCACGTCACCCTTCTCAGTGTGTACTCCCCAACCCTCCTGGCAGAGCCTGCTGAAAAGGACAAGTTTTACACTGACCTGCGCAGCCTCCTACAGAGTACCCCTGCAGACGACAAAGTCATCATCCTTGGCGACTTCAACGCCAGAGTGGGCCAGGACTCTGAAGCCTGGAAAGGAGTCCTCGGCAAGCATGGCGTGGGGAACTGCAATGACAATGGCCGCCTAATGTTGGAGTTCTGTGCGGAGCAGCAACTGGTCATCACCAACACTTCTTTTCAGCAAAAGGACAGTCGAAAGACCACCTGGATGCATCCTCGCTCCAAACACTGGCACCTTATCGACTATGTCCTAGTGCGTCAGAGGGAACGCAGTGACGTCCTCCTCACCAGAGTGATGCCCAGCGCAGAGTGCCACACTGACCACCGCCTTGTCCGCTGCAAACTCAGGCTCCACTTCAAGCCAAAACCCAAGAAATGGGGGCCCCCCAAGAAAAAGCTTGACGTTGCCAGCCTTCAGCGTGACGATGTGAAAGCTGCCTTTCAGACAGATTTACAGCGCAGGCTCAAAGACACAGCGGACCCAGTAGACTCCTCCCCTGAAACACTTTGGGAACAACTGAAAACTGCTATTGCAAAATCCTCTGCAGAAGTCTTGGGTTTCGCCAGAAAGAAGAACAAAGACTGGTTTGACGAAAACGATGTAGAGATCCAGGAACACCTAGCAAAAAAAAGAGCCGCCCATCAGGCCCACCTAGCCCAGCCTTCCTGCCCTGTGAAGAAGTCTGCCTTCCGCCTCGTCTGCAGCAGTCTCCAGCGCAAGCTCAGAGATCTCCAGAATGAGTGGTGGACCAGACTTGCACAGAGGACCCAGCTTTGTGCTGACAATGGTGACTACAGGGGCTTCTACGAAGCACTGAAAGCAGTGTATGGTCCCAGGCACCTGGTACAAAGTCCCCTGCGAAGCGCGAATGGCCAGGCACTCCTCACAGATAATACCTCCATCTTGAACCGCTGGTCGGAATACTTTCAGAGCCTCTTCAGCGCTGAGCGCACTGTTCAAGAAGCAGTCGTCCTACAAATCCCACACCTCCCAGTAAAGGTTGAATTGGACGAACCGCCCACCGCTGAAGAGACCCTCACAGCCATCCACCAGCTCAAGAGTGGCAAAGCAGCAGGCATTGATGGAATACCGCCAGAGATCTGGAAACATGGAGGCACAGCACTGCACAACAAGCTCCATGACCTCTTTCTCTGCTGCTGGGAGGAAGGAACACTACCAAAAGATCTCCGTGATGCAGTCGTTATCACCCTGTACAAGAACAAAGGCGAGAAGTCTGACTGTTCCAACTATCGGGGAATTACCCTGCTGTCCATTGCTGGGAAAATCCTTGCAAGGCTGCTCCTGAATCGGCTGGTACCTGCCATCGCTGAAGACCAACTCCCAGAGGGCCAGTGTGGCTTCAGAGCAAACAGGAGCACCACCGATATGGTCTTTGTGCTGAGACAGCTACAGGAGAAGTGCCGCGAGCAGAACAAAGGGCTGTACGTAACATTTGTCGACCTAACAAAAGCGTTCGACACTGTAAGCAGGCAAGGCATGTGGCAGATC
Source organism: Semisulcospira habei (assembly GCA_036245525.1). Lineage (NCBI taxonomy): Eukaryota > Metazoa > Mollusca > Gastropoda > Semisulcospiridae > Semisulcospira > Semisulcospira habei. The sequence continues at coordinate 148,425,435 of BTPG01000004.1, forward strand.
CTGGAGCGACTTGGCTGTCCCCCAAAGTTCCTCAACATGATTGTCCAGCTACACGAGGACCAGCAAGGCCAGGTCAGACTCAACAATGACCTCTCAGAACCATTCCCTATTCTCAACGGCGTAAAGCAGGGCTGCGTGCTGGCACCGACCCTCTTCACCATCTTTTTTAGCATGATGTTGAAGCAGGCCACAGTGGACCTCGATGATGACGATGCAGTGTACATCAGGTATCGTCTCGATGGCAGCCTGTTCAACCTCAGACGACTGCAGGCCCACACGAAAACCCTAGACCAACTGATTCGTGAGCTGCTTTTTGCTGATGATGCTGCCCTCGTTGCACACACAGAGAGAGCCCTGCAGCGCATCACGTCTTGCTTCGCAGATGCTGCCCAGCTCTTTGGACTCGAGGTCAGTCTGAAAAAGACAGAGGTCCTCCATCAGCCGGCACCCAAGACAGTGTATCGCCCTCCTCACATCACCATTGGCGAGTCTGAACTAAAGTCAGTGCACCAGTTTACTTACCTTGGCTGCATTATCACGTCGGACGCCAAGCTGGACAAGGAGCTTGACAGCAGGCTGGCAAAAGCGAACAGCGCTTTCGGGCGACTTTTCAAGCGGGTGTGGCACAACCGACAGCTGAAAACAGGCACCAAGATCAGCGTGTACAGAGCTGTGGTCCTCACCACCCTGCTGTATGATTCCGAGTCCTGGGCCCTCTACCGCAGCCAACTACGACTCCTCGAACGCTTCCACCAGCGCTGCCTGCGTACCATCCTGGGCATTCACTGGAGTGACTATGTCACCAACGTCGAGGTCCTTGAACAGGCTGAAACTGTGAGCATCGAGGCTTTGCTGCTGCGGACACAGCTCCGCTGGGCGGGGCATGTCTCCAGGATGGAGGATCATCGCCTACCAAAGATCACCCTGTTCGGCGAGCTTGCTACTGGACACCGTGACAGAGGGTCACCAAAGAAGAGATACAAAGACTGTCTCAAGAAGTCACTTAGTGCCTGCCAAATCGACCACCACCAGTGGTCTTCGCTTGCTGCGGACCGTGACACCTGGCGCTCCACCATTTACAAGGCAGCTGTCTCCTTTGAGGACTCTCACAGAGCTAGCCTTAAGGACAAGCGGCTCAGGAGAAAAAACAGAGATGCCGCAGCTCAGAACCCTGGCCATACCTTCCCCTGCAGCCACTGCGGTCGAACCTGCCTGTCTCGGATTGGCCTCCGCAGCCACGAACAAGCCTGCAGACGTCGTGGGCAACTCCTATAAAATCTTCGTTCGCGAAGTCAAGCCAAGAGAGAAGACTCGTTACAAAATGATGTGGGAAATGCCGTGACTACTCGTTACAAAATGATGTGGGAAATGCCGTGACTACACTCGTTATAAAATGATGTGGGAAATGCCGTGACTACACTCGTTATAAAATGATGTGGGAAATGCCGTGACTACACTCGTTATAAAATGATGTGGGAAATGCCGTGACTACACTCGTTATAAAATGATGTGGGAAATGCCGTGACTCACTCGTTATAAAATGATGTGGGAAATGCCGTGACTACTCGTTACAAAATGATGTGGGAAATGCCGTGACTACACTCGTTATAAAATGATGTGGGAAATGCCGTGACTACACTCGTTATAAAATGATGTGGGAAATGCCGTGACTACTCGTTACAAAATGATGTGGGAAATGCCGTGACTACACTCGTTACAAAATGATGTGGGAAATGCCGTGACTACACTCGTTACAAAATGATGTGGGAAATGCCGTGACTACACTCGTTATAAAATGATGTGGGAAATGCCGTGACTACACTCGTTATAAAATGATGTGGGAAATGCCGTGACTACACTCGTTATAAAATGATGTGGGAAATGCCGTGACTACACTCGTTACAAAATGATGTGGGAAATGCCGTGACTACACTCGTTACAAAATGATGTGGGAAATGCCGTGACTACACTCGTTATAAAATGATGTAGGAAATGCCGTGACTACACTCGTTATAAAATGATGTGGGAAATGCCGTGACTACACTCGTTACAAAATGATGTGGGAAATGCCGTGACTACACTCATTACAAAATGATGTGGGAAATGCCGTGACTACACTCGTTACAAAATGAAATGATGTGGGAAATGCCGTGACTACACTCGTTACAAAATGAAATGATGTGGGAAATGCCGTGACTACGCTCGGCGCTTCTTTTGAAGCTCAACTGATTTCAAATCACTGTGGCGACACGGACAACTTCTCTGCATTGTCCTCTAGCAACGAATACCGGCACAAGCTGAATCCGGCCTTGGACTGCATAAGAAATTACTGTTGTGTCTTCACGGCCGCATAAGCTCTCTGGCAATGGGATCTGATCATACACCACGCTGAACCAGGCCTTTTTTGGACTAAGCAGGGTTGTGTCACGACACACGGTCTCCGCTCTCGGGCAACTGACCTGATCACTGATACACCAGGACCGCTGCGGCGTACTGAAATTAACCCACTATCTGGAGCCCCAACCCGCACCGGCGCGGGCAGCAGGAGAAAGCCGGATTGACCATGATAATTCCAGGGCCAGATTAGACGGGATGGATGGATCGACCATGATTACTCAAGGTCGATCTATCTCCTGCAACTCATACATAGTCGTCCGGGCGTGGGGTTTAATGGGTTAACGAACGCCTATGGACGAGTATCCGGGTGTCAGTCTGGCTGCCATTTGCTACAATATTCATCGGAAGCGACAGTGACTACCAGGCGTGGCCGGCAGGTAATGTTCCGCGTGACTGGCCGGCTGTGGTGTGTGCTTACGTCCGTGCCGCAACAGTCGATTGTTTAGAATTTCATGCTAATACCGACCATCCGCTCACCTGGGTGCCTAGCCGTCACATTGGATGCATCCCCTTCATCCGCTACATGGGACGGATCTTGGGAATTGGCTGGCAACCAGTGTGGTGTGTGCCTGGCCACAGTGGATGTTGTACACGGGACGAATGTAGGGACTGGGCGGGCAACCAACGTGGTGTGTGTCTGGTCACACTGGATGTCTCCTTCCATCCCGGCCCTACACGGGGACAGCTCCAGGCCGGGATTGAACGGGCAACCAGTGTGGTGTCTACTATCTCGTACTCATGTTCAAATCAAATAAAGTGACGGTCTTACCGTGGATTTAGTCAGGGGCGGATTTTGGAGGGGGTGGGGTGGGGGGCCGGAAACCCCAGGCCAAAACTTCCTTAAAACAGAAACTGCTATAATTATCGAAGTCATTTTTTCGAGTATGCCCCCCTCCCACCCACCCCCTCCTCCTATTCGTCATTCAGTTCATGCACACGCAATGAACACTTAATACAACGACTTACTACTTTCATCTGCAGGCGGCATAGATCCTCATTTGCCCGCGGGAAGCATGCGCTCATTACGTACACAAGGAGCTCATACATGAGGCGCTATGTTATGGCTGGAAGGAATTAATCATGCAGGCGTTGTGATTACGGGCTTTTGTACTTCCTGATAATCCATCTCATACACACGCTAATCTCTCACACTGCGGCACTGAACTGCGACAAGCAAGAAGCATAGATACTCACGAGCCCCTGCAGAATACAGGAGCTTATGAGAATCTATGTTTCTCGCTTAAAGGCGGGATTTAACTTGCCATGCTGTTGTGTTGTCATTAAGGTCTTTTGTACTTCCGCCTGTTAAACCATCTCATACCTCATCTAACATTAACAACAATGGCCAACAATTCTATTCATCTGAAAGAAGCATGGATCTTCACTCTCAGCCCGTGTAGCCTACAACGCCTTATAGGAACTATATTTCATGCTGGAACTGAGTGTTGGTATTGTGTTCCTCATTTTAAAGATCATCTGGACGTCCTTAGTGACGTCCAGCTTACGCTGATGACGAGTGCGTGACCGTACGACAGACAGCCTGCAACTTTCTGGCCATACTGAATCTGCACACGCACCCTCACAGACTGTGATTGCAAAGCCCCTGTCCTAGGAAGCAGAGAGGTGCAGGTAACTGAGTTCTATTTCTACCAGCAAGAGGCATTGCTTTTCATTGACACAAGCGGCTGCAGAGGTTTACGAGAATCTATGCTTCTTGCAGATGGAAACGCTTCTTGAGAAACCCTATAACTGTGAACATTGACTTGCCGTTGATTGGTGGCGTGCGATACTTGACAATACAAGATTAGCTCACTGAAGGCGGCGGCAACGCTATACACTTCCGCAGTTACTGACTCACTTGCGGGGCGTCATGAATGAGTCCATTGTGTCTGCCAAGTCGCCCGTTCAGTGGGTTTATGGCCACTCTAGAAAGTTTTGCAATAGTTTCGTCTCGGCCAGTCCTTGTTTCTGTTAAAATTACTACCCAATGTTCATGCTTTCTTCGGTTTGTCAGTTTCGGCCACTCCATCACTGATATCACATTATATTTTATAGCAACATATGCAGACGTTTGTGTTCCAATGTTCTGCTTTGCTTGCTTGCTGGTCGACTGTTTTCACGTTGTGCCTGCTTGATTGCTGGCAGACTGTTATTATGTTGTGTTCCCAGTAATTGTGTGCTTTTCCTTCAGCGGTATGAGCGTTGCCCCCCAGATACATGCCGGGCCCGGCCTCCACTAAACCCCTCGATTTTCTTTCAACTCATTCCCCCCTCCGTCTTTGTCCGACCGCTTTACTGAATGTACGGAGCTGAGACTTCCATGACCGCTTTACTGAATGTACGGAGCTGAGACTTCCATGACCGCTTTACTGAATGTACGGAGCTGAGACTTCCATGACCGCTTTACTGAATGTACGGAGCTGAGACTTCCATGACCAGTTCAATGCCAAACGGAGTTGAGAATTCCAGTTCCATAACCATTTGACAACTATGTGGGTATAATGGGCGTGAGTCAACGTGACGGGCGAGACAGGCGTTCGCTGTGACAAACGGTCGTTCCCATGACAGCTGGAGCCAGAAAGTAATAAGCTAAAAGTTGGTGTCTGAAACTGACTGACGACGAGACAGGCGGAAGTTGGCGCAAGAATGATCCGAAAGTCAGTCATTCACTCCGTTTCCGTCGCATGAATATGTCAATACACTGAGTCCAGGCAATTGCCGCAAATGAGACTGACATCGAGGTGACTGAAATTCCTCTGAAAGCCTTTGCCTGTGGCTGACGGAGGTCACGTGTGTAATTATTTGACTACGTTCTTGAAGGCTTTTCCCTGCTAATCTAACCGACCTGTTAAATCAATTTTAATGTATATTTTATGTAAGGTAACTCTGCAGAAACGTCTTACGTGTGTTGCAGCTGGCACTGCAGCCACTACGCGGTATCAAAGTCGGCCACTGAGTACGCTGGTGTCTACAAAAAGTCTTCATTGATGCATTGGCTGTAAGCTTCTGATCCTACAGTTTCATATCATAACTTGAATACATTGGCTTCTGTAAGTTTCTGATCCTTCAGTTTCATATCATAACTTGAATGCAGAGGGCATTTTTCTAAACGCTCCTATCATACACCCGTTGCTAAATATCGAACCATAACAGGTGGTTCATTTGTCGAGTATAAACAAGTGTGCAGTAGGTACGCAGGCCTAAAGACGTGCCAAAACCGTGACTGGTGTGCTGAGATCACGTGATATATTGTACTACAAGATTAAAGGTGCCAATGACTTTCAGCACTTATTAGGTTATCTGCCCACTTGGCGGGACGTACTATTATTTTAGGTTATCTGACCCCTTGGCGGGACGTACCAAACAACGTTCAGCACTCATTAGGTTATCTGACCCCTTGGTGGGACGTACCAAACAACGTTCAGCACTCATTAGGTTATCTGCCCACTTGGCGGGACGTACTATTATTTTAGGTTATCTGACCCCTTGGCGGGACGTACCAAACAACGTTCAGCACTCATTAGGTTATCTGCCCACTTGGCGGGACGTACTATTATTTTAGATTATCTGACCCCTTGGCGGGACGTACCAAACAACGTTCAGCACTCATTAGGTTATCTGACCACTTGGCGGGACGTACCAAACAACGTTCAGCACTCATTGGGTTATCTGACCACTTGGCGGGACGTACCAAACAACGTTCAGCACTCATTAGGTTATCTGACCACTTGGCGGGACGTACTATTATTTTAGGTTATCTGACCCCTTGGCGGGACGTACCAAACAACGTTCAGCACTCATTAGGTTATCTGACCACTTGGCGGGACGTACCAAACAACGTTCAGCACTCATTAGGTTATCTGACCACTTGGCGGGACGTACCAAACAATGTTCAGCACTCATTAGGTTATCTGCCCACTTGGCGGGACCTACCAAACAACGTTCAGCACTTATTAGGTTATCTGACCACTTGGCGGGACGTACTATTATTTTAGGTTATCTGCCCACTTGGCGGGACGTACCAAACAACGTTCAGCACTCATTAGGTTATCTGACCACTTGGCGGGACGTACCAAACAACGTTCAGCACTCATTAGGTTATCTGACCACTTGGCGGGACGTACTATTATTTTAGGTTATCTGACCACTTGGCGGGACGTACCAAACAACGTTCAGCACTCATTAGATTATCTGACCACTTGGCGGGACGTACCAAACAACGTTCAGCACTCATTAGGTTATCTGACCACTTGGCGGGACGTACTATTATTTTAGGTTATCTGACCACTTGGCGGGACGTACCAAACAACGTTCAGCACTCATTAGGTTATCCGACCACTTGGCGGGACTTACCAAACAACGTTCAGCACTCATTATGTTATCTGACCACTTCAGTGGCGGGACGTACCAAACGAGTACACTACCAATAATCATTCTCGCCTTTTCACGCCCATAGCCAAATGACTCGTGATGCTAGCGAGTACTAGTAAAGGGAGATGAGCTGAACACGGCTTGTAATCCCTTAACTGCCGGGGCCAGGGGAACGCCACCCCCAGGCCCGGAGACACAAACCCTCCTGAGCCCCCGCAGTCGCGTAACATCTAACGGCGCGGTCGCCTGGGCTCAGGAGTATTTAAGTTTATTGTTAGTCCTGTGTACTTGGGACTCTTTTTGGTCCCATTTACATATGTGCTTTTCACGCAAATGTCGGTCAACATCGGACAACGTGTCAGCGTGTCAGCAACAAGACTTTCTCAGGACGTGCCCGCACTCATTGTGAAAAAAAAACTAAACAAAATATTGAATGTATGTCGCCAGCCGGTCTAATACGCTAAATAAACCTAAGACCATTTAGCAACACACATCTAATATCAAGAGCTACAGGAAGCGCAGACAGTAGGGAGAGTTTAAAAAAGGAAGATACAGGTGAATGATTGATTGATTGATTGTACATTGCTTAACGTCTCGACAGCAACAAGGCTTTCTCAGGACGTGCCTGCACTGCTTGTGCCGGGAAGAAAAAAAAAAAAAACAACAGAATATTGAATGTATGTCGCCAGCCGGTCCAATACATTAAATAAACCTACGATATGAGGCCTAAATAAAGCCAAGACCATTTAGCAACACACATCCAATATCAAGAGCTACAGGCAGCGCAGACAGTAGGGAGAGTTTAAAATAGGAAAATACAGGTGAATGGTCCAAGGGTAGACAGAAACACATGACCCAGAATAGAGAGGAAAACCCACCCTGTAGGGCTGACCAGGGTGACCCTGGGAACTAAAAAGTAGTTAACCCCACCCAAGTCCCCCAGGGCTGACCCGGGTGGGGGTGATTTTTCTCCGAGGTGAAGGGGTTACATTACCAAACACGAGAAGAAGTAGTAGAAAAATCCATGTGACTGACCTTGATTAATGCCTCCCGGACCTCGGGAGAGTAATTTAGCTTGTTGTCTGCTGGAGAAGCGCCTTTATCCGCACTGCACGTGCCGTCAGGTCCACAGCAGCGTCCCGGCGGCTGTGTCGTCACGTGCAGCAGTTTCAGGCACTCGTGTTTTTTCTTGAGCCACTTCCTGACGTTGACAAGGGCCGCGTTGAGAGTGCGTAGCTCACTCTCCGGGCTGGTAGTGGTCAGGTCTGAAACACACGCACACAGATAAGCAAAAGATGCTCTCCGGGCTGGCAATGGTCAGGTCTGAAACACACGCACACAGAACCGTCGTCATGGACACCAAGATGACTTTATAATGTACAGGTTCATACAACGAGGATCAACAAAACAAAACACAGTTAGCATTAAGTACGCGGGCCTTTATTAGCCCTAGCTGGCCAGTATACGGCCGTGCGCGCATCCAACCGTGCACCGGCCAAGTACGGCAGACGTCGGTCTGGTGTTGGGACCTTCGCCACGTCACATCCCAAAGGTAAATGCGAGTGGGCGGTTCTCAGAAAAGCAACCTGGCTAAGCGGAAATAGGAGCTGACGTTTAATGTTGAAACTGAACCCTACGAAATAACATATGACGCTCATTAATAGTGCAGAACCAGTAATAGTACAAAACCAGTAATAGTGCTGAACCAGTGATAGTGCTGAACCAGTGATAGTGCAGAACCAGTAATAGTGCTGAACCAGTAATAGTGCAGAACCAGTAATAGTGCTGAACCAGTAATAGTGCAGAACCAGTAATAGTGCTGAACCAGTAATAGTGCAGAACCAGTAATGGTGCTGAACTAGTAATAGTGATGAACTAGTAATAGTGCTGAACCGTAATTAACAGTTCAGTAAAGCATGTTCTTAATTAAACGAACTTTATTTCGCGAACTCTGACGAACTACAGTTCACGATCTCGGACGAACAAGGTTGGTTCTTAATTGGACGATCTAAAGATACGGCGAACCTAGTTCGACTGAAGTAGTTCACGAACCTCGGCAAACCATAGTTCACTGTCGGAAAAGATTCGCTCAACGTGTTGAGCAAACCAAGGCGAACCTTTTCTCTGATTGGTCAAAACTTTTACCCTCTTCTGCGTTGGAGATAAAAAGACAGTCACCGATACAAACAAATATGGCGGACGGCGATATCATCACTCATGCGAAGAACAAGACCTATTTTTATTGATTTGTGGGAGGCGCAACGCTGTTTGTGGGGTCGCTACTGCAAGGAGTACAAAAACAAACATCGTTCAAATCGCAAAGCGGCATAGCGGCAGCCATTTGAACACCTTCGCAGACAGTAAGTACTCCGAATCAAGCACTTCAGTTAAGAAAGAGAACCATGGCAAACCTGGTTTGCTGAAGTTCGCCTAGGTTTGTTCAACCTCAATAAAGAAACAAACAAAAAGATCGCCGATCTTCTCCGATCTAGGTTTGCCGATCAAAAGTTCGTCCAATTAAGAACAGCTCTAACAGTACTAGTTCTCGTTCAAGTTATCTCATTCTACCCCAGACACGCCACAGCAAGATAAAGATCGACCATGATAGTTCAAGGGTGACTTGCTAGAATCGCTTGGCGCCTATGGGCGCCAAGCTATTCTGGCATCACCCTTGAACTATCATGGTCGATCTGTGTCGTGCACTGCAACGCAGTCTTCAGAGGACAACGGCAACATTGGGGGATTTGGGTGTTGGGGCACAATGAGTTAAACTGGGGCGTATGGAGAAACTTCAACTTGACTCAGTTTCTCCGAGCACTGTACGCCCGAAACCAATCGAGTTTACACAAAATGGCACTTACAAGAATAGCTTCAACACGTCTACGCTATGTACGTATTGAAGGTTTTACTACACCAACGTCAGAAACGAAAAGCCATAGTCACGTGAGAAACGAAAAGCCATAGTCACGTGGTTTACTCTTAACAGCATTTCAAGTATTCCTGAGATGCTTCAGCAGCTGGGTTTTAAATGTTCTAACCGATGGCACTGCTCTAATATATGCCGGAACAGAATTCCATAATTTTGCCCCAAAATAGGACAAAGATGATTTGTAAATATCCAAGTGGGGCATTGGTACTAGCGTATTGTTTCCTGGTGTTCGGCTGGACCTATGGCCAAAACGGAATAAATTTGTGAGATAAGTAGATTCTGAGAGGGTGATTTTGCGCATGAATACCAGTTTATTATTAAAGATAAAAAGTTTGTGAAGAGGTAAGACAGCTAGCAACTTGAATTTGTCATCTGTACTAATGCTTTTTGTGGGTCTGTCAACAGTTAGTTTAATGGACCTTCTGTGGAGCAAGTTGAGTCTTTTTAAGTTAGCATCACTACTCCCGTCCCAGATAGTAGAGGCATAATCCAAATGTGGCTGAATATGAGCACAACAGAAAATTTTTCTGGTGGATTCCTCAGTGAAAATTCTCAGTTTAGGTATACATTTTTAGATATTGTTTTACAAACATTTGCAATATGATTCTGCCAGCACAGCTTGTCGTCTATAAGCACGCGCTGCTCCCTGACTTGCTCAACAGACTGGCCATTAAATGCGACTTTTAAATGGAGGGGGGTTCAGATGGTGTTTTTGTCTAGTGATAATCAGCATACACTTAGTTTTGGAAGGATTCGGTAGTACCATGGAGTTATTTTGACACCACTGTGAAACATCATTCAAACTACTCTGACACTCGCCAGAAACTTTCCCAGCTCCCTCCCTCTCACCACCTTCAACTCGACAGCACCCCCATCTCCCTCTCTGACTCGGTCAAGAACCTTGGCGTTATCCTCGATTCCTCTCTTTCCATGACCAGCTTCGTCGCCGCCACGGCCCAGGCATGCTATTTCCACCTCCGCCGCATCAGTCAGATCAGAAAATACCTCACCACCAAAGCTGCCACCAAACTCGCTGTCTCTCTCATCTTATCTCGCATCGACTACTGCAACTCTCTCCGGCCTTTCCGGCCTTCCTCACTCTACCACTCTCACTCTCCAGCGCGTCCAGAACAATGCTGCCCGCCTCGTCCTCAGAAAGAAAAAATCCGACCACATCACTCCCCTGCTCAAGCTCCTTCACTGGCTCCCCATCCCCCAACGCATCCAATACAAGATTCTGTCTCTCTGCTACAAATCCCTGAACAACTACGCTCCTACCTATCTCTCCAACTTACTTCACCCCTACACTCCTTCCCGCTCCCTCCGCTCCGGCTCCGACCCTCTCCGCCTCCTCATCCCCCGCACCAAACTCAGCACTTTCGGCCCCCGTTCCTTCTCCGTCTACGGTCCATCCACCTGGAACACTCTCCCACTCTCTCTCCGTCAGAAACACTCTCTCTCCTCCTTCCAGTCCGCCCTCAAAACTCACCTCTTTCAACAGTTTAGCACTATATCACCACACTCCCCACCCCAAGCTGACCGTCGTAATGTATTTTCACTATTTGTGGTACGTGAGTCACTGTCTAAAGCGTGCGCATGCGTATGCGAGTTGTGAGTGCGCGCTTAGAGTTATAATTATTATAAGATAAGCGCATTATAAATACCGTAATTATTATTATTATTATTACTCTGAAGAGATCTAGTTATACAATATATATCTGATGATGAAACGTCAAGAGCTCCGTGGTCTGCAAATCTATGATATACGGCAGAGCCAGTTTGAGAACAGTGCTGCTAATACCATCATGGCCAGGCGTACGTTTATTTTTTAATGCCGAGATGGATTTTCCCACGTCATGAACCGTTAATAATGGAATATGAAATAGTGATATTTCGGGAGTCAACCTTTCATTACAGAACCTTTTCAATTGTTCTGACACCACAGATGCCGGCTGATCGGGAGATGTGGTCTGGAGTAGTGTACTGGCGGCAGAAAGAAAATGCTGATTAAATATATCAGCTGGGATGTTTGTACACTGAGCAGTACTTTTGGACCTCGTGAAAGCGTTCAGCGCACGCCAAACAGATATAATATCCTTTTTGCCATTCATAAGTCGGTGAAAGAGGGACATCTGAGCCTTTCTCACTAGGGACATTACATAATTTCTTTGTTTTCGAAAGGCTGCAAAATCTTTATTTCTTTTATATTCATCTGGGATCTGCATGGCACCCTTGATTTCGTTATTTAACCAGGCGGGCAGCTGGGCCGAAGTTTTGACACGTTTCTCTCTGAATGGGGCATGTGTGTCAAGAACACCAACAAACAATCTGTACCATTCAGATAAAGCCTGGTTAGGATCAATATGGTGGTAGACCGAATCGAATGACGTATTACTTAAATCGTATAAAAGTACATCCGTGCTACAGTGTATAAGCGATCTATATCTAATGGTTGTGTGCTGATGCTTGCGGAAGTGTGACTAACACGGGATGCTGTGCTAACCAGTTGTTTTAACCCAAACATTGAGATAGTGCACTCCCCAGCAGGATTACTAAGAAACATATTGATATTAAAATCACCCAGAATCATTATTTCAGAGCTTGACTTTCTCACTTTATCCATCATAGCGGAAAACTCGTCAAACCATTGAAACGCTGATCCGGCTGGGTTTCTGTACAGGAATCCGATCAGCACGGGGCTGGATTTGTCTGTCCTCAACTCAACCCAAACACATTCAACCGTCTGTGACTCCAGGTCTTTGCGCGCGCGCGTGCGCGCGCGCGAGAGAGAGAGAGAGAGAGAGAGACGAGAGAGAGAGAAATGAAATGAAACTTTATTTTCCAAGGATAAAAGAATAGGTGCGCAGACCTGTTTTCATTCCTGTCCTTGCTCAACACTACAAAACAATATTGAACGTACACAACTGAAACTCACTCTCTTACCCCCATACACACGCGCGCCCGTGTGCAATTGCCGCGTGTACAGGTTTGTGCCAGATTAACGTGTCGCCTACAGGTGCCAAGCCAAGCCCGCACAACCCCGGCCTCCTCCCCCCCCCCCCCCCCCACACACACACACACAGCCAGCGCTCTCATACCACAGTTATCATTACATATATCATGTACACATACATTGCTATCACATAAAACTATACTACAGCAAATAATATTTTTAAAAAAAAACTTAATGTAAAGAGCATAACGTTATGAAAATCAGCAACACGGCTCGCTCCAACACACACACACACACACACACACACACACACACACACACACACACACACACACACACACACACACACACACACACACGGCACACACCGCCACACACACACACACACACGCGCGCAAGCACGTACGGAAGATTTGAACTTTAAAGATTTCAGCGGAATAGTGTATATCAGTCAGTCGGGCCATCGAGGCCCAATCAGCTGACACTTGAACACAACCCACAGGCGCTTGAGTCTTGCTGATACAATGCGATAGCCTTCCCGCGCCAAGACCGCGCACAGCCAGCAGGCTGCTATAGTCTGCAGTAAGAGTAATCAGAGAGAGAGAGAGAGAGAGAGGAGGGCGGGGGGGGGGGGGGGGGGGGGGGGGGGGGGGGGGCAGGCGACTGTCCCACATTACGTGGTTGGCTCGTGATTCAAGCAAACCCGTTAAAACTATTTTCGTAACGAAAAATTGGCTGTTTTACCATGAACCAAAGATGAGTTTCTCGTGTTTCTAATGCACCAGAAATGTCTGTTGTTGTTTGCACAGCCTACGCCTGTTGGAACTGTCGGCTTTGTCCTTTAACAATATGGGGAGACCATGTTTTCAGCTGAAAGGGAAAAGGTTCCAGCATGGGCCACAGCACAATCGACTGCCTATAACCCATCCCGTCCGCTTCATCCGCGAAAACCCTTTACAACTGACGACGAAATATGGGGGACGGTGAGAGTAGGGGGAGGGTGTAGGGTGTGTAGGGTTGGTGAGGAGGGGGGTTAAACAAAATCATGGAACAAAACGCTAATGGATCATACGGAAGTAATGTCTGAACACAAAATGGAACGGCATCGGAGGTCCACAACGTAGTGTCGCGTGAACACTAAATGCACCAGGTCCACTACCTAGTGACGGCGGAACACTAAATGCACCAGACCCACTACCTGTGAACACTAAATGCACCAGGTCCACTACCTAGTGAAGGAAGAACATTAAATGCACCAGGCCCACTACCTGTGAACACTAAATGCACCAGGTCCACTACCTAGTGACGCGTGAACACTAAATGCACCAGGTCTACCACTTAGTGACACTAAATGCACCAGATACACTACCTAGTGACGCGTGAACACTAAATGCACCAGGTCTACCACTTAGTGACACTAAATGCACCAGATACACTACCTAGTGACGCGTGAACACTAAATGCACCAGGTCCACTACCTAGTGAAGGAAGAACATTAAATGCACCAGGCCCACTACCTGTGAACACTAAATGCACCAGGTCCACTACCTAGTGACGCGTGAACACTAAATGCACCAGGTCTACCACTTAGTGACACTAAATGCACCAGATACACTACCTAGTGACGCGTGAACACTAAATGCACCAGGTACACCACCTAGTGACACGTGAACACTAAATGCACCAGATACACTACCTAGTGACGCGTGAACACTAAATGCATCAGGTACACCACCTAGTGAACGTGAACAAGCTTCTGCTGCTGGGACGGCCAGGTGCAGTGCAACCAGCTCTTTCACACCCAGAATCAGCCGGAGCGTACTGGATATATGACACCTCAAGGTTAGTGCCACATTAGCTTGTCGCCCTATAGTCTAGATACTAGACATGTCCAGATAGGCATGGATAGGCTTCATGCTAATCAGGCACTAACCTTGAGTACGCACAGTCTCAGTATCCACCAACTATGATGCTGCGATCTTCAACACCGACCCCAGCTGACGCCGGAATCTAAAACTGGAGTGGATGGGCGCTGAGACTGAAAGGCCGTGAGTCCCAGGCCCAGCGTGGCGGAAAATGCATTCAGAACCGGCCGCCAGTCAGCGGAGTCAGTTAGTGACCTTTCCACCCTGAAAATCGATATAACGGACGTCACATAGAGGCTAGAGAGCCACCTGGGTCACGTATTCTATTGCGGCGGATTTTACTCAGTGCTTCCGACGATTAGTCAGAGATGGGGATGTCCTCTGAATGACCCACGATTTTGGAAGGATACAGTTTATATGCACGTACCGAAACGTGAACGCATTATGCCTCTACTAGCTGATTTGCACTGGCTGCCAGTTTTATACAGAATTCAGTATAAAGTCTGTGTTATTACTCAACATCATCGGCTCTGGTTCTGCCCCTCCTTACTTATCTGATCTTGTCCAGCTGTACTACATACACCGTCCCGCTCACTACCGTGACGCCACTCGTGTTTTCCGTATCCCTAGACGTAATAAGGTCACTCAAGGTCATCGTGCATTTTCGTATTTTGGTCCCATTACATGGAACGCTCTCTCCCAGCTGATGTGCGTCACTCATCATCTCTTTCCATTTTCAAATCCAATCTTAAAACACACCTTTTCTCTTTTGCATATATGTCAAGACCATATGCCGGCTCATCATGTGTGTGTGTGTGTGTGTGTGTGTGAGAGAGAGAGAGAGAGAGAGAGAGAGAGAGAGAGAGAGAGAGAGAGAGAGAGAGAGAGAGAGAGAGAGTTTTATACTCCTTGTAAATCAATGTATTTTTGTTGTATGTGCTAGTTTTTGTATTTTGTTTTGTGTTTCATTACTGTGATTGTAAAGCGCCTAGAGCACCTTGGTGATTAGGCGCTATATAAATTACCCCAAGTTTATTATTATTATATTTGGTGTTGATATGTTCGTATCAGACTAGTGGTTGTAAAAGCTCAGTCGTGAAATTTGACATAGGTTTTAAACGTGTGAAGCGCACTGTAGTTATGCTGACATCACGTGACCTGTGACAGTTCCAGAAAAATACAGCGGGAGATATATTTTTATCTTAGTTTTAATTCTCGGACGTTAATCGATAAAAATTTCTTTTAAATTGTTGTCATTGTCGACTGTTATATCGGAGGCGCCAAGCTATTCAGACACCACCCTTCAACTATGACAAAGAAAACATCGTACCCACTACCGCTGATAGACGACATTTTGTCACTGCTTGGAAAGGCCAAGTATTTTACCAGTCTGGACCTTAAGTCGGGATACTGGCAGGTCAAGATGGCGGATCAGGAGAGTAGGGATAGAGTAGCATTTGCGTGCCACAAGGGATTATTCGAATTCACGAAAATGCCTTTTGGTTTAGTGGGAGCACCGGGATTGTTCATGATGCTTATGAATATCGTGCTAGCCGGTTTAGAAAGTTTTGCCTGTGCCTATCTCGATGACATTTTGATATTCTCAGAAACAATAGAAGACCATCTGTGTCACCTTCAGACAGTCTTTGATCGATTGAGACAGCATGACCTGAAGCTGAAACTCAAGAAGTGTCAGTTCTTTGAGGAAGAAACCAAATACTTAGGGTTTGTCATTAGTAACCAGGGGATAAAACCGGATGAGGAAAAGGTAAAAGTCATTAGGGCTATGGCGGCTCCGACCTGTGTCAGAGAGTGCCGTTCGTTCATTGGTATGATTGGGTTTTACAGGAAAATGATTCCTAATTTCTCCCAGATGGCTGAACCAATCATAGCACTGACACGAAAGTATGCGAGATTCAGTTGGACAGAGGAATGCCAGAAAGCGTTTGATTTGATGAAGGAAACGTTAGCTGTAGCACCAGTGTTAGCCTATCCAGATACACGGCGTCCGTACATCCTTTACACGGATGCCAGCGACACATGCGTGGGGGCATGTCTCGCGCAAAAATGTGATGAGGATTCAGACATTTCCCCAGGCTCAAAGGTAGAAAGACCTATTTACTTTCTATCCCATAAACTTAGTACCAGTCAGAGGAAATGGTCGACAATAGAGAAAGAGGCTTTTGCGATCCATTATGCGCTTCAAAAGCTAAATCACTACTTGCATAATGCGGAGTTTGTAATCCGCACGGATCACATGCCTCTTAAGTATTTGCTTGATTCACCAATGCAAAATAAGAAGGTGCAGATGTGGGCCCTTGGCATTTCAGGATATAACTGTACTATTGAATATATCCCAGGTCCTCAAAATGTTTTGGCAGACTTACTATCCAGAATGCCGAGTGGTACTCACATGCCAGAGCATGAGGAAGAAGTAGAGGTAACCAGAGAGGTCAATGACAATGCTTTTGTCATTGGAGTCATAAACTCCAACCAATTCACACCCAAGCAGTTCGCTAGTTGTACAGTAACGGGGTGTGACGAGAAGCTGGAAAAAGTTGATCTTCCAGGGTTTGATATTATTGAGGAACAGGAGAAGGATTCTGAAAGTGCGCTTAAAGGACTTATTGATTAGTGAACAAGGAACCATGACAGTCAATAGGAGGTACATGCTGATAGAGGATGTTCTATATTTCTTGTCTCATCCTGATGATGAACCAGTAGCCAGATTGTATGTTCCGTCTCACTTGGTAGAGTACGTAGTCAGACAGTACCATGACGAAAATGGTCACTTAGGAATAGACAAGACGCATGACACAGTCAGTAGAAAGTATTACTGGCCTAACATGTACAAACAACTGTATGAATATGTTAGTGGGTGTGTCATCTGTCAGTCTAGAGTGTTACAAAAGAAAAGGGCCCCCGTACAGGAAATGGACATTCCTCCATACCCATTCGCTAAGTTGTCATTGGACTTGGCAGGTCCGTTTGACCGCTCCCTTAGCGGGAATCGCTATGTCATAGCATTCATCTGTCATCTGACAGGTTGGGTAGAGGCATTCCCGGTACCAGATAAAACGCCGCAGTCAGTGGTACAGCTGCTCGTAGAAGAAATTCTACCCAGACATGGCTGTCCATTGCAGATAGTATCAGACAATGGATCTGAGAATGTGAATAGGGTTATGGCAGAAACGCTGGCAGAACTGAACATAGATCATGTCACGACCAGTCTTTATCATCCACAGTCCAATGCTAAGGTCGAACGTTTTCACAGAACTGTTAACGACATTCTGTCCAAAAAGATACAAGAGGATTTTTCGACATGGGACGTGCATATTAACCAGGTACTAGCAGCTTATAGGGTTTGTGTTTCGGAAACTACGCAGGAATCTCCTTTCTTTTTACTGTACGGTCGCGATCCAGTGCTACCGTTAGATAACATCCTTAGACCCCGAAGAAAATACGCTGGTGAAGATTTTCACAAGATAGCGCTTGAGCAGCAACACAAGGCCTTCACCCAGGTGTATCGGCGAATTAAGAAAGCACAGAAAAAGGGGGCTAAGTATGCTAATAGAGGTGTACAGCCTGTCGAGATTAAGGTCGGTGACCCAGTGTACCTTCGTAATCACCGTAGACACAATAAGTTAGACAGTAAGTGGAGGTCGCACTATAGAGTGGTGGAACAATTGTCGCCTGTCACATTCAGGGTACGACATCAACTAGATGGCACTGAGGTCAGTTCACATGCTGAACACTTGCGGATAGCCAAAATTAGCGAGTGGCCTATTCCAAAAGCCAGGGGGAGAACATTACGTAAAGCCACACAGGTTGTAGCTCCAGAATCATCCGATAGCGACAGTGACGATGCAGTAGGGCAAGAGAACGCACGAGACAGACTGACTAGGGGGGTGCGAAAAGAGCGTGAGAATTCTTCATCCGAGGAGGACGTTCCGTTAATGGAGTTAAGAAAGCGCCTAAAGACAAGAGAGAAAAGATCTCTCTCAGCAGTAAACGTTAGTTGTAGCAAGGGCACATCAGACAGTTCTGATGATGGGGAGATCGATGACAATCGTTCGATTCAGCCTAGTTTACAGACTAATGGGGTTAGGGAAATTCTTGAAGCGATACTGACTCTTCTGCCAAAGAAGGCTTCAAATTAGAAATGCGACTCTCAGACGGTATCTGGGAGAGGACTATTGTAATGTGTAAATCATGAATCATGATTTGAGTTTTGTCAGAGACAGTGGTATAAGTCTCTGGTGGTATCTTGTATGTTGCAGACAACAACAAGATGAAGTTTTTTTTTAGTCTGATAGTATTGGGGCTAGCGCAGGGTTTAAATATTAATCACAATGTCGTATTTCAAAAACTTATGAAGTTACCACTAGTAACTGGAGATTCAGGTCGGCCTGCGCCAGAATCAATGACGGCTCAGTATGACTTAGAATCCACAACAATAGCAGTAGACGCGCAACGTACGCGGTTCGCGCTCCTTACGGAGGCTGAACTTGAAGCTTGTTCCAAACCCTTGATAGGATTCTGTGCGATTCGAAGTGCAATATATCCTATGAACATTAATCAGTTTTGTGTTACGGCGCTGTTTTTAAACAATTCAGACGAAATTGCAACACACGGCCGAACAAAGGTCAAGTTGGGTACAGTGTTACCTATGGCACGGTATATAATGGATGGGCTATGGGTCATTAGTAATCATAGTCCACTAAAGATGAGTATTAGTTGTCACGGTAAAGGGGTCACGTACCAACAAATCAACCCACCATTATCGCTAATCCGCCTCAATGAATCATGTACGGCTATTAGTGATAGATTGATGTTAACCCCTTACTACCAACAAGAGAGCCAGTATCAGGTGGAAGACAAATTGATAGGATGGATGGAAAACTATGCATTTTCCAATATAACGTTATAAAAACCATTTCATAGCGCTTTACCAGACTACGATCCCATCTCTTTGTCCAAAGAGTTAGGTGAAATTAAGGAAATGCCACCGGATCATCTAATTGCTCGACTTCAGAGCATGCGATTCGTTAAGCCAAAACAAGAATGGGTGATATGGAAACAGATCATCATTGGTTCTATCGTAGGGACAGTTGTAGTGATCATAATTGGGGTAGGGTGTAAACGATATAAAAAGAAAACTAGCGCATGGTTTGGCTCCATGCTATCACGACTCAGGAAGGGTGAACGTGAGGTCACTGTGCCTACGTTGATTTCGGCGGCTGTGCAATCAGCAGACGTGAATGACGTCGCAAGAGCGAAGGACTACGCCGATGATGGAGGGAGGAGTGCAGTTACTCCCCGCCTCGAACGTTGTCAAGTTTTACCCGTCGTTGGGGTAACCAAGGATCAACGCTGTTGTGATCCAGGAAGGATCGTGAAGAATAACGAACACATGTGCAAAGACATAACTGAGTCGACGATTTTGATGTGAACATTTATTGGCGTGATTACGCCGGACAATAATAATTTTTAATAAGGAGTGACCGATTTAAATAAGCTGTCATTCCGAAAATGATGTATTTTGTGGATAACATGTTTAATTGTTTGAAATGATTTTGTGGTCTGAATATTGTGTAATGAAAAAAAAAACGAATCTTGTGAATTAAGATTCCTTTTTTTTTCGGGTAGGTTTGGGAGGAGATGTTACACTATAAGTGTATACGACCAATATCACGGTCGGGTAATTTTATAATTTCCCTTGATATGAAAATAACGAGGGTACAATTAGTACTACGGGCTCACGTGGAGTTGACAAGTGGCCGGCCCTACTAAGCTGGGACTAATGAATAAATAATGAGCCCTCGTTAGTAGTGAGGAACACAGACTCCTGCTGACAAAGAATAATTATGAGAGTCAGTAATAGGTTACTGGTCAGCTAAGATCAGAGGACGCTGGCCACCATAATAGATGTGGAATAATTAGGAGAGACAGTAATGGGTCCCTGGTCAGCTAAGATCAGAGGACGCTGGCCACCATAATAGATGTGGAATAATTATGAGAGACAGTAATGGGTTCCTTTGATAGCTAGGATCAGAGGACGCTGGCCACCATAATAGATGTGGAATAATTAGGAGAGACAGTAATGAGTTCCTTTGATAGCTAGGATCAGAGGACGCTGACCAGCATAATAGATGTGGAATAATTATGAGAGATAGTAATGGGTCCCTGGTCAGCTAGGGTCAGAGGGCGCTATCCACCAGAGCAGATGGGGGATAGATTATGGGCGACAGTAATAGCTCCTTTGACAGATAGGGTCAGGGGACGCTGGCCACCATGATAGATGTGGAATAATATGGGTGACAGTAATAGCCCCATTGACTGGTTGAGACAAAGGGGCGATGCCCTCGGCCAGAACGGGTATATATATTGGGGGTAAACACCAGAACGGGAGAGCTCACAACGAAGAAAACGAGATAGAGAGAGAGCTCGCACAATGACCAGAACGAGAGAGCTCACAACGAAGGGAACGAGATAGATAGAGAGTACACAACGAAGAGAGTGAGATAGATAGATAGAGGGAGCTGAGAAGCGAGAGACCGAGCTCCGGTATTTTCGCCATTTTAGTATGCCATGCTAGTAGGTTGGTTGTGCCCAACCTATTAGACCCACGATGACCAAGAAATAAAAGACTCTTCTGGAAACACTCTTGTCTGGCTGCGTCTTCCATCTACAACACCTTGCGTGTGGCTGCGGTAGGGTAACACACTTCCATAAATCCAAGCTTAAGATGCCGACCCTGGCTTCGCATCAAACATACACCTTACAACACAGGAAAATCCGGGAAAAGATACCCCTGTGCGGAACGGTGTAATATAATATACTGTCGCAAAAGCCGACTTCTAAACGCTTGACCCTCTGGTGGCTGAAGTGTCAACAAGAAAGATAATGTGATAAAGGGAAGGTAAGGTGACGAGGGGAGGTAATGCGACAAGGGAGATAATGCGATTATAAACACTTCTCTCCTGTACGGCAATGTACTGGTACGATACCTCGATCTGAGGAATGTTTTGGGGCCATGATGTTAGGCATACGCAAGAAGCATAGCCTCTCATGAGCCCATGCTAACGTAGAGGTTTATGAGAGTCTATGCCTCTTGCAGATGGAAGGACGTTTGACGAGATCTAGTACTCCCCGCTTCCGCGGTGATCGGTCCGACCGGGTACAAGTAACAGTAGAGGATAGGCTCCGCGTAAGATGTTCAGACCTGCCTCTGGTATGTCAGTGGGAGGTTGGATAAAGTGTACAGTGGTCAACACTCAAACTCAGTGTACTTTTATTTTGGCGTATTGATTGATTGATCTATTCATTCATTCATTTGGAATGAGTTTGTTTGTTTATTTGTTTGTTTGTTGACCGACTAACTGGTTGGGTCGGTTAGTTGTTTTACTGCTTGGTTGGTAGAAAGTAGGTTCAATGGTTTACCAGATTAGTAGAATTTTACAAACAAACAAACAAACAAACAAACAAAGAAATGAACGAACACACAAACAAACAAACAAACCCCCACAAACAAACACTTGAAACAAACAAACAAACTCCATTTGAGTATCACGTTACACCATCAGAAAGGTGATAAAAATGAAGCACAGAAAAGGGTGGGTCAGAACAGATTTTGACCCCACCAGATTTCCTATCCTCGCTATTCGGTCTGCAGGCATAAATCATCCCCCTCCCCCCCCCCCCCCCCCCCCGCCCCCCCAAAAAAACAAAACAAAAAAACAACAACAACAACAAAAAGACTTAAGGCAACACTGCCACAAGTTTCGGAAATTTCAAAAGTGATTTCTGGGGCTCATGAGGATCTATGCCTCTTGCTGACACCATTCATATCCGAGGTACCAAAGGGTTAACAGCCGTGAGTCTGTGATGCCGGTTTAGACGCATCGTTTCCAGCGGCTGGGAATGAGCACCCTGAACTAAGACAACTTCAGGACTATCAAGTGAAACCAGATCGCCAGATTATTTAAAGAGTGTTTGACTGACCTCTCCTATATTGCCCGACGGTACACCCCTGTGCCAACTTCTGATACCGCACTGCCTCTTTCACCACCAGCACTAATGGACTACCACAGCTCAAGGGTATAGTGTCTGAATAGCTTGGCGCCTCTAGGCGCCAAGCTAATCAGGCGAGTCCTTGAACTTTCGAGGTTCGTCAGTCATCCGGCTTCGCATTGCATTGCCAGGTACGGGTAACAAAGCCGCTGGGTCACGGACATTTGACACTGCTCTGGGTGTATCAATTTACAGGTCAGTGTTGGCCGGACAGGTCGTAGACCCACCCACCCCCACAGCCCCCCTCCCACCCCCACCCCTGCCCGGCATTTAGTGAAACCAGATGGGAGGCGGCGCGTGCCGTCCCTATTAAAATGTTGTCTGTCAACAAAAGGGCTACTGGGACGCTATATAGGAGCTTGTGATGATATGTATTCGCGGCCAGCCGCATCCGGATGCGCGGTATAACTTGAGCCGCACGGCATCCGGATGCGGCTGGCCGCGAATGAGCAATCGATCGGTCGGCTCGTATCAACAATTCAGTCAGTCAATCCATCGGGCATCCATCGACCAGTCAAACATGATCAGTCGATCCACCAGTCAATGAATGAGTCAGAACTGATGAAGCCTAACGTCGGAAGGGACAATGCCGGGGTCTGCTATAGGCACATTTCTGCCGGTGTAAATGTTCTTAGTATGTCGTAAAATGAAAGGCTTTTCGGCCGTGCTTCTTCTCCTTTGTGGCTGAATCATTCTTCCGTTACACACAACCCCAGTAGCAACACGTCTTCGGGCCCACATCAGCCCAGTGGGCCCAGGCACAGCCGTGTCACAGTGCGGGCCCACATCAGCCCAGTGGGCCCAGGCACAGCCGTGTCACAGTGCGGGCCCACATCAGCCCAGTGGGCCCAGGCACAGCCGTGTCACAGTGCGGGCCGGCCCACCACCGGCTGCGGCCAAAGAGGCGGCCGAGTACGGACGGCCAAAGCAACAATAACTAAGTCATTAGTACATGTAGTAACTACTTAATACATGTATTATCCCAACCAATCAGAGTTCACAAATCGGCCCCGTGACCGACATAGTACATGTAATAAGTCAATGTACCAGCCAATCCAAACCGCGTAGTATCAGAACGTGTAATAAGTCACTTTTTACATGTTCTATTATGAACAGCCAATCAGATAAGCGCTTACAGATAACCGCAGGGGTTACACCCTCATCAAGCACATTCCGCGGGGTACTGCTAAAACCCGGAATAACCTGTCCTAAGCTTAAAAAAAAACCAACATATCCATACTATTATTGCGTACCTAAACACAAAATAATCATGTGTTAGAAGTTTGGTTTACATTAAAGTTGATTTAGTTGTACTAGTAAGCCGTTTCAACTGCCGTTGACAAGTCGATTACTTCCCTTGTTACACGATCGCGCTGTCCAAAAACAGTCGGAATAACTTCTCCTAAGCCCAAATAACCACATATTATTAAGTACTTAGTCGTAATATTCCTATATTTGAAGTTGCAGGTGCCGCAAAAATTGTTTATTTAGCGTTAGAAAGCTTCGAAGGGCTTGCTCTTTGAGCCTCTTGATCCGCTATGCCTATCTTCACCCTACGTGCATTCGCCCAGACCGTTCGTCCGAATCACATTTCGTCCCATGATGTTTCATCCCCTATGCTATTTATTGGAACACATTACGCTATGAACGGACCACGATAATCAGTTGACATTCAAAGAGAAGATAACTGGACCGTTTCTGAGCTCAAATATTTAAAGGAAACGTTTCTGAGTTCGTATTTTTGAAGCAACCCTTAATTTATGTTTAAATATTTTGGGGCAATGGATTAAATTATTATACTCTGTGTGAATTAAATGTATTATACTCTTTTTATTTTAAATTTCTTTGCTTTGTTGTTTTTTAAGTCCCCTCTATTTATGGAAGGGACTTTTTAGGATTGCCGGTCACGGTGGGGCGAATTTAATAGAATATCCATCATGTCAAAGGTGGGCACTGAGGCCCAAACCTCTGACAAATGAATAATAAGATAAAAATTACGTCATGTCTAGTATGTCACAAAAGGCGGTATGTGTGTGTGCGTGTGTGTGTGTATGTATGTAGACATGAGAATCTCAGATATTGCTGTCCTGGCCGTACAAGCTCACTTGAAACTTGGTGAAATACTTTATTTAAGGGATGGTTAAGAGAGCCTCCGAGCATTTTGAACTGGATGTCTCATTGAAGACATAAAAACAGTTTACAGAAAGTCGGTTCACCCAGATTAGAGTCCGTAATTTTTGTCATATTTACTTGAAATGTAGGACATAGCTAGTTTGAATAAAGAGAGAGAGAGAGAGAGAGAGATCGATACTAGGTCGTGGCACAGTAATGGACTGCCTTTATCTGGAGTATGTTGATACCGAGAGGGAAAACTTTTTTTTAATATACTCGGGGAGTCTGTTATTCAATACTTTGAACATTGTTATTCCCTTATTGTATATCCTATGGTTTTTCAAGGGGAGAATTTCTAAGGTTTTCAGTTTATTATCCGTTGTTGAGTTAGGGTCTGAAAGGATAATCTTCGCAGCTCTACGATGAAGAGAGTTCAGCCTCATTAACTGGACCTCGCTTGGGCCATCCCACATTGTAGAAGCATAATCTATATGTGACCTGATGTGGGCATTGAAGAACAGTTTTCGTGTTTCTGCATTAGCTATATGTTTTAACTTGGATAAAATAGTTTCTTTGATATTGTCTTACATAATAATATTACTAAGATGGCATTGCCATTGAAACTGGTTATCTACAGTAACACCGAGAAGACTATGTTTCGTTACCTGGCTGATAGATTTGCCTTGAAGGAACAATCTGAGTGAGAGAGAGCCGAGCTGGTGCTTTTAGCGGGTACTTACAACCATACATTTAGTCTTTGCAAGGTTTAAGATCATGGAATTGTTACTGCACCAGCTGTTAATGTTCTGTAGTGTATTTTGTAGGCGTGTGTCAATTACTTACAAATCCTTATCGGGAGTGTGTATCGCCCCAGCCAGCACACCAATATAGGTCCAATATTGGCTTAGATATTGGGCCGATATATGGGTGTCGATATTGGTCCAATATTGGAAGTGCAAATTTGCCCGATGTTGGCCCAATATCGGGTAAATGTTGGCTGCCAAGCTGGATCCATCCTAGGGCCAATATAGTGAATGTTGGCTGCCAATATAGTGCCAAGCTGGAACCATCCTAGAACCAGTATGGTGCCAAGCTGGATCCATCCTAGGACCAGTATGGTGAATATTGGCTGCCAATATAGTGCCAAGCTGGATCCATCCTAGGACCAGTATGGTGAATATTGGCTGCCAATATAGTGCCAAGCTGGATCCATCCTAGGACCAGTATGGTGAATATTGGCTGCCAATATAGTGCCAAGCTTAATCCATTCTGGTGCAAACATGTAGCAAATATTCTGCCAACCTTTTTGCAAACTGTATAGTATTGTCCCAGATTTGGATATTGGTAATTTATTGATTGATTGATTGATTGTACATTGCTTAACGTCCCGACAGCAACAAGGCTTTCTCAGGACGTGCCTGCACTGCTTGTGAAAAAAAAATAAACAGAACATTGAATGTATGTTGCCAGCCGGTCCAATACATTAAATAAACCTAACACATGGGGCCTAAATAAAGCCAAGACCATTTAGCAACACACATCCAATATCAAGAGCTACAGGCAGTGCAGACAGTAGGGAGAGTTTTAAAAAGACAAATACAGGTGAATGGACAAAGGGTAGACAGAAATACATGCCCCAGAATAGAGAGAAAAACCCACCCTGTGGGGCTGACCAGGGTGACCCTGGGAACAAAAAAATACCTAACCCCACCCAAGTCCCCCAGGGCAGACCCGGGTGGGGGAGATATTGGTAATTTAATCCAGCTTTCAGTCATCTGAGGAAAAAGACCATCATCCAAACATATATAAATCTGATAGTTAGCTTCATTATGAGCCAACACTAGGCCTGGACAATTGCCATTTTCTCTTTGCATGGCAAGATCAAATCAAACGTTCATCAAAATATGTAACACCTACCTCAAAACACAACTTAAAAAGAAAGACCTGAACTCATAGATTCACAGTGATGCACAAGTTTAATCTGATTCTCAGTTTTAAAAATAGAAAACACTCTAACTATACCGATAGTAATTATAAGCATGCAATATGAATAATTAAGGACAATGATTATCTCAGCTAACCATTTTCATCTGATAATTTCTGCCTGAAATAATTTGACTATGATAGCTCAAGATAAGTGCCAGAACAGCTTTGTGCACAGTTCTGGCACCACCCTTGAACTAAAATGGTTGATGTATATCTCCTTACCCATAACATAGCTTTCACAGGGCAATCTGAAGTTAAAACAAATCATCCTCAGGCAGGATTCAACTGATTAATTAACCCCCCACTTACCCATCCACACAAACCTGTCTGTAACAATACACAAAATGTACCAAAAAAACATGCCCACAATTAGCAAAAACAATTGTTCTGATGCATGACATACAAAAACCATCTCTGAATATACACACAGATGTTGAGGTACTGGCAATGGGATCTGTACACATAACATATTTTGTATACAGCGCATTCTTAAACTGCGCCCATGACTAACTTTCTTACAGATTAATAGAATATACTGACAATTCGATTGGAGACAAAATTTCCTCCTAAACATACAGGATTTGGCACAAACAACATTGGTTATGAAAAGAAAAGAATTTCATATGACATGTCCTTATTAATCCTTTTCATCCTGATACACTCCTGCTTGAAATTAATTGACTATGATAGTTCAAGGGTGGTGCCAGAATAGCTTGGCACCTGAGGCACCAAGCTATTCTGGCACTACCCATAAACTAAAATGGTTGATCTGTCGCGTAATATTAATGTAGCCTTCATAGGACAATAAGCAAATCTGACAAAATCAGCATCAGGATGTAATGGGTTAAAAAGAGAGTCAAATTTATGTACATAATACTGATCAACTGCAGTGACACTTACTACAGGAGAAAAGTCCAACGCCGAAAACCCATAATCGAATCTCGCACCTTTAGCACTGGTGGCAGGCGCCTTAACCACTGTGCCACAGACCGCCCCCAATGGATGGGTGGAGAGGGGTGGGGGGTGGGGGGGGGAGGTAGTCGTTAAGCAAACAAAGAGAATTATCTTTATAATCATGCATGCAGCCAATTAGCATTTGTATAACTTGCAACTAAAAACAGGTTTGCTCTACAGTGCTTGAAAACCCCAAACTACCTGCCATCACTTTTCAAACATAAACACTTGTGCAACAGATGGTTACAAAACATGTGCATGACTTATTAAAATGTTATCTGCATCAACAAAAAACCCACGAGGCAAGCTTAATTGCTCAGGCAGACTATACTAGTAAAAAATAAACAATAATATGTAAGCAGCATCATCAGCGAACATATCGCATGCAACACTATCATCGCTAATTGTGTCACAATAGTGTCACAGGATTGGAGTTCTTGTTCATTTTATCTCCTTGTGACATGCAAGGGGAAGTGTTGCAAACCATATTATCAATCACTAATATTTGCATTTGCAACTGGGAATGGTTGATTGGTCGATTCAAAACGGTTCACAGACTAAACCTTGTATTTGTGTGTTCCATTCACCATGTCCAAGCAAAATCTGTAACCTTATAAAATTACACAAAATTCAGAAAACTGTAAAGAAAGTACATGTTTATTTCACAAAAAATACACAGTTAATGTCTCAAAGTTATATTTCCTATTGCTGTTACTAAAGGTAACAGGTGAGCTTAAAAATAAAACAACAAAATACACAATCTACTGCAATGAATAACCTGAAGTCAAACACTAGGATGATTTCATCCCGAAGTCTTCTACGGTACCAGTATGAAATCAGGTCTGGGGCACAGTATCGGAAAACACTCAATTGAACCCAAATAAGCATGAGAAATAGGAAAGTAAATATTTTTCATCTTGCACTAGTATGACTATGGTGCACAGGTATAGTCTGTCTGGGTACTAGCTGTCTACTTTTCTTTTACTGGCATGCTGTTTCCTTTTTCACATCCTGAGAAAATCTTGGTGTTGTTTGGAAGTTAAGCAATGTAACAAAAACCCAAATGTTTTCACCGTTTTCCTCATGTATCATGTTTTCAGCCACTGCGTACTCTTGCTACATCAATTACATGCCATAGGAGCACTATCATACTGATAGTAACTTACTAGCACTAACCATGTACAGATGCTGATTAGCTCTTCATAGAGACTACTTTAAACTGCATGCACACATCGGTAAGCATCACCAAAGGTCTGAATTGACTTTGAAAAAAAAAAGCGGAAATTAAAAAGGCGAAAGAAATTATACACGGAAACAGTAGTAGTAGTATAGTAAATAGTAGTTTGAGGAGCGGAAAATCGGCGAGATTACCGAGGAAATCCTCGAAACGGCTGAACAATTCAGACCTTTGATCACCCCTGAACAGACAGTTTGCGTGGGAAAATCTGTGTTTCAAGTCAGAGCATAGATAAAATACATGGTCCACATCTTTGAAAAGTTTGTATTTAACCCACAAAGTAGCTTACAGTTACACTGAATGATGCCTTGCATTGGGAAGTACATACCCGGTTGTCAAGAATTCTTTACTGTGTATTTATATAGTCCTTACTAACACTTTAGTAGCACTAGCAGGCATACATGATTAATTTTAACAAGTGGAGATGTGACAGGCCCATGGGCATGTAATCGTTGTAATGTAAATGCCAATGAAAGCATTGTGTAACTGGAAACAAAGTGTGCCCAAACACATTATTACCAATGCAGATATTTCACTGTCGGCAATGAGTCTCAGGACATCCTCGTAAAGTCGCACTCCTAACTTCCTCATGCTGTCCAGCCGTAGTTCTGGAGGACAACGGGTCGACAGTAGCCTTGAGAAGCTGAAGTCTGTCATTCATCAAAGGGCACGAGATTCGTTCAACTTCTCTTGCCTGACCTGTGGGTGCTGGCAGCTGCCTTTCATCATCTGCAGCAATGGTAGCCTCAAGCTGATGTCCTTCAAATATGTCTCTCACAGCTTCATTAAGAAAGAAACAACAGATTTTGTAAAAGGACACAAAAATAAAAAATAAAAAAGGAGGAGAAATTAACAACTTGCACAGTTCACATGTATGACTAAACTGCATAAACTGCTGGCGTTGTCGAATCACTTATCACTTTCGAATCACGAATCATACGCGATTTTCAATGACGAAATGATGAAAAAAAAAAAGAAAAAAAAAAGCTCAAATGCTATGGTTTCGACAAGACGCTGTCATATATACTATCACCCTCTGACTGTTTTACACCGCCGAATAGTGCCCAAGAAGATACTGTGCTGTGTGCAGCACTGCGACACTTTCAGAGGTTTTGGTTGCGTGTTCTAATAACTTCAGCACGAAGAAGACACGTGGTCGACATGCATGCATGTGTGTGTCCTGCGCGCACGCATGTGCTCACTGTTGTGTGTAAAAGAGATTACCAATCACTCAGGGAGAGGGAGTTAGGCTTTAAATGTTTAATTCACCAGTTATTTAATTTTAAACTAAAGAACATGGAAATGATGAAATTTTTCTTAAATAAATTTTCTGACCCGTTATTATACTCAGATGGGGGTCTGTGTGCACACCTGGGGGCCTACAGACCCTTGAAGCAGTTGTAAAAACAGAAGCCCCAACAACAATATTTTGTGACCTTTGGGCCACTGAAATGAGCCACAGTTTAAGTGCCTTAAGTCATTTTACCGCATGGCTGCATTTCCACATTTTGAATGTGTCAAATGGACTATGTACCAGTTGCAGGAGCTGAATCGACCATGATATCCGACACCAAGCTAATTTGGCACTACCCCTGAATTGTCATTGTCAAACGCTAGTGCATCAGGGCTAAATGGGTTAAGTAAAGGGATGGCTTTGTGTCAGTGAAAATGTTTTCTGGAAATGTACCAACCTTCTTTGAACCCTTTGCGAGGGGTCAAATGAATTTAGTATGTATAAGAACTCAGCTACCTTTTGGCCCTTAAAAGTTTTTTTAAAAAACGCTGTTAAAAATTGAATAGGTACCACGAAACAGGCATTTCTGATTATTTGCTGACCTATTCTTTAAAAGGCTCCAGTAAAATTTTAAAAAATGTTAAAAGTGTGTACCTGGACAACCGTTCCTTTGCCCTTTAACCTTGCAGCAACTGAATTTGACCCGATCTTTTTGTTTCCAGTTGCTCACCTTGTTGGGCAAACCAGCTAATCTAATTCAGCGTCTGCAATTTGTGAGAATCTGCTCCTCTGAAGGATATCGTCTCTGCCAACAAGCAAAAGCCAATAATTGAAACACATCTAGTTTATGTACATTTTTTACCAGTATCATACATCAACCACAAATGCATGTGGATGTCTTAACTCTTTGCCTATGGATCTAACTTCAACAGCTTCGCAATTACTTCCCACAGAACACTATCAGTGGCAACATCTGCCAAGCCAAGGTTTGTTTGCAGGAGTGTTCTTAGCTATTTTTAGCTGTGAATGTGTCATTACAAGCCATTACTTGGAATGCACACAGGACCCAGAAACAAACTCTTAACAAAATTACTTAATGGCAGAGTACAGTCATTATATATATCTAATGCTGCCTGAGTCAATAATGCCATTCTTAAAATCATATCAGCTACTCATTTTGCAACATACCTTAGCCTTGAATTCACAGTTGCGACTGAAACTTCAAGTATTTTAGCCATTTCTGTTGTCCTGAAATGCACATCCTGCAGCAACTGCAGCTGTTCCTCAGGTATGTGGTATCGAGGAGCGTGGGCCTCACCCCTGGAAACACACCAAACTCTGTAAGTACTGTGGGCTGCCAACAAAAAAAGAATTATTAATCCATGGCGATGCTACAAAGTGGCCCAGCAATGACTACAGTGAAGACAGCACATTCCCTGAGGCACTGCCTATCACATGTTGTGTACAATGATGTATGTAGTGTATTGTTACTACATGTGTAAATGTACAAAGAAAATGTTCCCACCTGTCCTCTACACTTTTCACAGTTAAGGAAGGTGTACTTTTTTCAAAGTGTACTGAAAGTTTCACTAGTGAAAGAGAAACAACCCGTGTAAGACTAAGAGCTGCGTTATATTTTTTCTCAGTCTTGTACAAGACATGGGCTCCAGTCTGACTATGTGTTCTCACTTTTTGCAGGATTAAAAATCAAATAGAGGTACAATGGGGCAAACCATGTCACTATGTCAATAAAATACAACTTACTTGGCGCATGGGATTCTGGCATTTTCGGGACTCCTCCAATATCTGCGTCACCTGATCTTTCAGTGACGCTGCTGTTTCCACTGGAAGAGTACGGCCAGACACTTGGGCAATGCTCCACTCTAGTGATTCCAGGCTGCAATTACAGAAAGATATCTCTGCATGTATATTATGTAAATTCCTCAGCATCCCAATCAACAAATGCCAAATTACTCAATACTCTTATTAGAATGCTGACCAAGCCTAACTAATACTAGTAATAGACACATAACAAAACAAAATCAAAGAGATGAAAACAGCACCGGTATGGGAATTTAATACAACCAGTGAATATATACTCTAAACAATTGGTCAGCTCAGTCTGCTAGCCTGAAACTAAATTAAATTATTAATAATTCTCAAAAAGCATGCTAAAGGTGCAGGACTAAGCTCACTCATGCAACTGCCCTTTGCCTGGTCTTTGTCTTCACTGTGAAAGATGTCACCAGAGCCAATAATTTCTCGGAGCTTACTTTTTGCATGCTGCATTTCAAAGCCACATTGCCAATTGAGTGAAAATTGGCAGATCGTTGAGAGTATTTTACCTTTGACGACTTTTCGCTGGCACTAGTTCAAGTTCCAAATTCAAGAATCAACGTTTGATTCTCCGCTAAACCAATCATATATCATGTTTAGAGGCCATACTATCAATATTAATTAAATTCATTGTGACTTTAGGACGCTGCAATGCAATAAGACTGTCTTTATGTATTAACATGAAATTAGGATTCCTCTTTTTTTTTTAATAGAAAAAAAATAAGAGTCTCGGAAACATTTATATTTGAGATCAGAAACGGTCCTGTTATGTTCTCTTTGAATGTCAACTGATTACCTTGGACCGTTCATAGCGTAATGTGTTTCATTAAATAGCATCGGGGATGAAACGTCATTGGACGAAATGTGTTTGGGCCGAACGGTCTGGGCGAATGCGCGTAGGGTGAAGACAGGCATAGATCAAGAGGCTCAAAGAACGATCCCTTCGAAGCTTTCTAATGCTAAATAAACAACTTTTACGGCACCTACAACCTCAAATATAAGAATATTTCGACTTTAAGTACTTAACAGAATGTGTTTATGTGGTTATTTTGGTTTAGGAGAGGTTATTCCGACTGTTTTCAGACAGCGCGATCGTGTAGCAAGGGAAGTAATCGACGCAACAACAGCAGTGGAAAACGGCAACTAAACTAAATCATGGTAATGTAAATCAAACTTCTAAAACATGATTATTTTGTGTTTAGGTACGCAATAATAGTTACAGATATGGTTATTTTAGCTTAGGACAGGTTATTTCGGGTTTTAGTAGGACCCAGTTTCACCGAGGTAATCCTATTAGAAACTTGGAGTCCGTTGACGCTTTCTATGGTATTAACTGTATATTTGAAGGGATAAATGCATGAATATTTTACATACCTTGTGATATTACAGCAGGTGGATCCACACCAGGTATCAGCGAGTTGCCACAATGTGTCAATCTTTGTAGCGCACGGCGAAGAAATGTCTGTCCTTCCGCCATGTTTACTCACAACACATTTTGCAAACTGTAAGCGCTGCTTTGATTGGCTGATTCAATAGTACATGTATTAAGTATTTATTGCATCTACTGCTGACTTAATACATGTTAAAAGTCTGTCACGTGTGTCGATATCTGGACTATTCATTGGCTGCCTTAATACATGTATTAAGTACTTAATACATGTACTAAGGACTTACTTCACGGTGTTTTGGCCAACCGTACTGCCGAGGACCTTTCTTTACTCGGCGGAAGGGGCAGTAACCGCTGTGTGGCATGAGTACACTCACACGGATTGTGAAAAGGATGGGCAGAAAGTTCAGCTTCCGCAGAACATTGATATCAGTCGACGCATTCCGAACCCGCCATGGCGCAGCTGGCTTTAAAACATGAAATGACAACTACATGATCAGTTACTGACCGCCCGGCAGGCTCAGTTTTAAGTAACCAAACAGAAAAGTCAGTAATACTTACAAATTTGTCTGTAACGCTCATATTTAGCTTCGTAATACTCGTTTTCGTGACCATGGTGGCCGATCGGCGAGTTTCTTTTCGAAAAGTCCGAGCGTGCGCCGAGGTTGCAGACGACACTGTTCTCTGATCTCGTGCGCAGGTGCTGTCTGCCTCGCGTAGCAGACGACGCTTTGCAACTAAAGGGAGAAAATCCTCGTCGGCTCGTTGACGAGTCGCTCCCCTTCTTGACGCCCAACAGTTGCAAAAGGCTTTGCATCCTTTGTAGTGCCGCGAAATTTAATGAAAAGCTTGTGTTTTGTTTTGGAGTTGTTCCAAAACTGGTGAAAACTTGTCCCGTAGAAGAGCGCTGATCGTGTCAAAGAGAGTTCTTTGAGCCACGTATCAGCTTGGGAAGGGCGTCCATGTTTTGGATGATCATGGTCCCGGCCGGCCGATAGACGGGTTTTGTCCAGTCCGGCATTTGTCCTACTGATCAGCCGATTTCTGCAACAAAACAACAAGAAAACAAGATGAGATTTCATCCCAAAGTTTATTGTATTGTTTTGAGCTCACATGCGATTTTCTCGAGGAACATTCAGAGTTGTTACTATTTTCAAAGCCATCCTTCTGATTCATGCTCGCTCCGGCTCCACCCTAACCCACCCTACCCCCCGATCCTCACAAACACTGACACACATGGCGCCAGTTACACGCTCTGTGGGCCGGCGTAGCCACAGACTGTCTTCCTAAAATCAAATTGTCGGAAACAGAGAGCATTGCTTCAACATACACACGGGAAGGTCCACTCAATTTTTTTCTCAGTTCTGAAGCTGCCACCAAACAAATGCACCACTCGGTAGTACACGTTCAAAGACTGAAGTGCACATGCAAAAAATCGTAACTTTATGTTGATTGGCTTCAGAGATATTATGTACATTTGGAATTACCTAAAATGACGTCTTTTTGCATTTTTAAGAAAGTGCTGTGACACCTATAAAATCATAACATGAAGGTAGAGTTGTGTGGATTTTTCTGTGGTGGATCAAAACAACATGTAGATTGGCCTGAAAAAAAATCTAGTCCCACACATTGATACGTTTGCAATTACAGCACGCCTAAAATGACCAGAAATGCAATTTGGACGTGTCATAATGACGGTTTACATGGCTTATACACTCTTCACTAAAACGTGATATCTTAGGTAATTTTCATCGTAGGTATGTGAATCAGATACAAAAATGTACACAAAAACAGGACAAACCCCCTTCTGTGTGATAATTTCACATTAAATCAAGCACATTTTAGATATGAACACAACAATATGACCATATCTTGAATTCTAGCGCTATGTCTCATACATGGAATTCTGAAAACATTTATATCATTTTTCAAATTTACCAGCTGCAGGACGTCTGTTGGCTATGGAAACAAGCAATGCGGTTATCTGCCTCGTGTTTATTGTTTAAGATACCTCTTCTTCCCCCTCCCCCGTTCCTGAGAGGGGGTCTACTGGAGTCATCCTATGTGTCACTGTGGCTGGGTGTCTGTGAGAGGGGGTCTACTGGAGTCATCCTATGTGTCACTAGCTGGGTGTCTCTGAGAGGGAGTCAGCTGGAGTCATCCTATGTGTCACTGTAGCTGGGTGTCTGTGAGAGGGGGTCTACTTGAGTCATCCTATGTGTTACTAGCTGGATGTCTCTGAGAGGGGGTCTACTGGAGTCATCCTATGTGTCACTGTAGCTGGGTGTCTGTGAGAGGGGGTCTACTGGAGTCATCCTATGTGTCACTGTAGCTGGGTGTGATGAAGCTCTATGCTCGTACATAGTGCTCACACAGTAGGGTTAGTACGGTACGGTTGTTAACGGTTTGTTTGTGCCGATAGTCCATGGGGGCCTGCTGTCCACGTGGAATCTGTAAGACATGGTTAGCACGGAGTTTGATGAGTTCTGTTAGTGAGTTCTAGGCAAAAGCTATGTCTGTCAGAGCAGTAATATATTAGAGCGGGGCTTGACTGTCATTCTGGACAGACGTTATGCGAGATACCTTAGCCCGCATTCCAAGACTCTGAAGCCTAGATTTCAGGTATGTTTCTATATATGTAGTATTGATAGTTGCTTAGTTAAAGACAGTATGCGTTGCTAAGAGTAATTTGTTTGTATAGTGTTGACCGGTTTGGTTTAGTTATGTTGGTTTAGAATTCAGTGAAGTAACCGGTGTTTTTGTACACAGTTGTTTACCGAGATAGATAACTAAAGGAATGTAAGGTGTGTATAGGCTATGAAGGTGATACGTGGATGGTTAAGCATAGTCTTTTCCAGTGTATAGAGTAGTGTATAGCAAGAGTGTTAGGCTATAGTCTGTTTCAAGATAGTGACAGAGATATGGGGGTGTTACGGAAGTAGACAGTTTACGAAGCACGTGTGTGTGTGTGAATGAACGTGTGAGTTATTTGTATCAGCCAGGTTACGTGACGTTTCTCATTTATCCAATATGTGGTGTGTTTAGCAAGTGTTACGTTGGGACTTTTGTTGTCTATTCAGAGTTCTTGTAAAGAGTGGAACGACGGACGCCGAGACGTCGAGTCACAGGTAGGACCTAACGTGAGGTCATCCCTCCAGCTCTTCACTGAGAGTGAGTCTGACCGGGACCAAGACACCCGAGTCAAAGCGAGAACTGCGCTACCGTACGAGAACGAGGACGTCCGTGCCAAAGAGACAGAACGGCAAGAAGAAGCGTACGACGAAGGACTTTCACGCCTAGACGTGACTAGGCAATAACATCAAACAGGTTGGAGACAGTGTGAAACGAAAACTTAGCCTGGCAAAGATATTGTGATGTGTATGTGATGTATATAGTTTGATAGTGTGAGCGGTTTTTTTTTTTTTTTTTTTTTTTTTTTTTTTGTATATTTATATTGTATAAAGTCACTTTAGAAAGGGAACCCGTGTGTTTGTTTTACCGCATGAATGCGCCCGTCTGAGTCAGTGGCGGTGTATGCGGCGTCTGTTGCGTGAGTCTGTACGTGCGACTGTGGGCAAGTCTGCGTGCGTTACAGTGGTGACCCTGTTTTAGCAGTATTGTAGAGTAGTGGGTGGCAATTGTAGGGTAAGGGTTGATATGAGCGTGGGTAGTTGATATTGTAGTGAATATTCTTTTACGTTTTGCCGTTGATTTGTATTCTTTACGTTTTTGGAGATTTTGGAAGTTCTGGTAAATATGGAGTCGGACCCGGTAGAGGCGTACATGAAACAGGGTGAAAGGTTAGGTCTTAAGGACGAGAAACTTTTTGATTATGTTGAGAAGTGTAGGGATAGGGAGGATAGGGCGAGTATCTCGCTGAGCGAGCCAGCGTCTCGCCTCTTGTCAAGTGCCGTCGCTGGCTTATTTGCTGAAACTTTGCACAGAGCACTTCCGGTACCTCTACTTTCACGCTCTAGCAGAATGGATGAAGTACTCCTCCACTCAATATTGCAGGTAAAAGTTGCATTTTTAAAACTATAAATCGAGGTGTAGCTGGGTCAGAGAGAGAGAAGGCAAACCCGAAATTGTTATTTTTGTGAAAATGCATTGTTTTCGTCATATTTTACAAAGTGTAATCCCTGCAGAAACTTCCATGGGCATGGAACTTGCCAGGCAAGTTTAGTATGTCATTGTCAGTGTAGTGATTAGTTGTGTTGGCAGCTGTTTATTGTCAAAATAAGAAGTGCAATGANGTGTAAAATGTCGAGAACATATTGTGGCTCTTGAAAGGTTGAAACTTGCATCGCACCGATTTACTGCTCGAACAAGGGCCTTCTCCCAGTCCTGATGTTTGGACTGCCGGATGGAAAAAAACGCCACGCCACGGTTCCTAACACTACATGTGCCGCATCCAACGATAGCACAGTTGCTTCCAGGCATCGTTAATAATTAATCGGAACACCTTGATCGATCAAAACATTCCGGTAGCACCTTCCAACAGAAAACGGAAATAACAAATGCAAACTATTCGACTGACATGCGCAGTGGAAGTCTATCGCTTTGGCCACGGAGATACCGATCCTCTCCCCTACATATCTCTGCTCAGAGAGAGCGAGAAGAGAAAGAAAGAGTCTTAAAGGAGAAGGGGTTAGAAGCTCAGAGAGAGCGAGAAGAGAAAGAAAGTCTTAAAGGAGAAGGAGTTAGAAGCTCAGAGAGAGCGAGAAGAGAAAGAAAGAGTCTTAAAGGAGAAAGAGTTAGAAGCTCAGAGAGAGCGAGAAGAGAAAGAAAGGGTCTTAAAGGAGAAGGAATTAGAAGTGCAGAGAGAAGAGAGAGCGTTTCAGAGAGAGAAGGACGAGAAGACTCTAGCGTTTCAGAGAGAGAAGGACGAGAAGTCTCTAGCGTTTCAGAGAGAGAAGGACGAGAGGGAACATGCGTTAAGAGAAAGAGAATTAGAGTACCAGAGAGAGAAAGAAGAGAAAGATAGGGAGGTACAACTACAGTTAGCGCGGGATACGGGGTCTAGAACAGCTGATAGTGATTCAGTAGGCCGGGGCATACGGAATTTTCCTAGACTGCCGATGTTTAAAGAGTCCGTGGACTCTATTGACGCTTTTTTGTGTCGTTTAGAGTCTCATGCGCAGGCGTTGAGTTGGCCTTCTGCCAACTGGCCCGTTTTGCTTTCGTCTGTGCTTGAGGGTCAGGCCTTGAGTCTTTACCATAGCTTGAACGTTTCGGGGAACATAGATTACGAGACTTTGAAGGAGTGTCTCTTACAGCAGTTTCAGTGTAATGCGGAGGGTTTTAGAGAACGCTTGAGAGCTTGTCGGCCAGAGACAGGGGAATCGTTTGTGTCTTTTGGCAAAACGATTGTCCCATTTGCTTGTACGTTGGGTCGAACTGTCAAAGATCGACCACACGTACGAAGCATTGTTCGATCTCATGTTGGCTGAACAGTTCTTTGGTAGCGTTTCCAAGGATCTAGCGGTATTCTTGAGGGAGCGTAACCTCAAGACTACGGACGAGTTAGGTACAGAACGCGGAGGCTTTTCGGATGGCGCATCCTACGAAAAACCTCGCGCGTAGGACCGAGACACCGCCATTCGGGTTGGTCGCTGCTAACACGACTGAGGGTTACCGGGGGGTCAATACTTTACGTGGAGCCCAGCTGGTTAACGGAAGAGGTACTTTGCGTTTCCGACGCGGTGATCGAGGTATCAGCAGTAGCGGTCGCGATCCGTACACACGTGGAGGGACGTCTTTGCGTGGGTATGGTCGTGGTTGTATTGCGAATTCGGACACTCAGTGTTTTTCGTGTCGTGGGTACGGACATTTCAGTCGGAACTGTCCGTACGATAGTGCAGGCGCGCAGTATGCTGGTTATCAGGGGTACGGCCATCTGGCTCATCAATGTCCTAACAGTCCTGGTATGGTGGAGGGGGCGGTGCAGCCCACTCACGTAGCCAGTTTTGCGGTCCCAGTCGGAGAGGAACCACAGCTGGGCGGAGTGTGTTCAGCTGACGGAGGTGGTTGCCTACCGCTGGTGGACGGGGTTGTTAATGGATGTCTTGCTTCTGTTCTCCGTGACTCAGGTACAACGACCGCGGGGGTCAGACGTAGCCTAGTTAGGGAGGATCAGTACACAGGGGAGACCCAGAGGGTAATTTCGTTCGGAGGAAAGGTACAAGTTTTTCCTTTGGCGAAGATAGAAGTTGACACGGAGTTTTTCTCGGGTAATCTGATGTCGTGTGTCATCGACGACCCAGTAGTTGATTTAGTCATAGGTAACATGAAGGGTGTGCAGCCAGTTATCGCTAGAGTCGGAGCGATTAAGCGAGCTCACGTTCCTCGCGGTGAAGTCGCGACGGGAGCTCAGAGCAAGCGTGCTCGTGAGCAGGGTGACAGTGTTATTTCCGTCCAGAATCAGGGAATCGGTCAGCGGGCTGGGCCCACCAGTCGGGTTGGCTGGAGACGGCATACTTCTGTTGCGGACAGAAATGCCGGTCAGCACCCAATATTTAGGTAGGTCGGAGACTGGGGTCTCGCGATTGTAGGTAGGTCGGAGACTGGGGTCTCGCGATCGTGTGGGCAGTCGTTGGATCGATTTCATTTCTGGAGGTTTTAGCGCGTTGGTTCTGTTTTTGTGTATGCAGTGCGATCCGAGAGTGTGCGTTGAGGCTGCAGGCTATTCTATTTTTGCTTTCTTGTGTTCTAGACAGTTAGTCCCTTCTTGTATTCTAGTTAGTCAAAATTAGTCTTGGTTTGTGAGAGTCTGTACGTGCGACTGTGGGCAAGTCTGCGTGCGTTACACTGGGTATCTGTCTGGGTTTTGTGCAGGTGATTTCTCCAGAAGCAACCAACAGAATTGTTTAAATTTTCATATCTGGTCAGTATTAGATTAGAAGATGTGTCTTGTACCAAAGCTAAGGTCAAGGTCACAGTAGAGATATAAAGGGTTTGTACACTAACGGTTAAATCACAAAAAGGACGGCTCTATTGATTTAATTTGTTGTAAAGTAGGTACCCCAAAGAAAGTTGCGCAAAGGAAAATTATCTGACATACCGAGTGTAAAGGCCCTGGCAGCCATATGTGTTTTCAGTGCTTTAGTTTTTGTCTGTGCGACATCTCTGAAACCACTCTACCGATTTTCGTCAAGTTTTAGTATTTGGTAGCCTTTAGTGTGATACTTTTAAGTGTTAGGTTCACGTGCGGAACGTGAATCTATGTAATGGGCCAGTGGTCGTCCGTCCGTCCTTCGTCCGTCGTAACTTCAACGTTGGCATTTACTCGGAGACTATTCCGCAATCCACACTCTTCAACTTGGGCCAAAGACATAATGGTGTGCTAAGACCTTTCTACACATAGCAAATTCAGTGACCTTTCTCAAGGTCAAATTCAAAGGGGATTAGAAAATAGATTAAACAAATACACATTTTAACAAAACAAAAAAATTGCTTTTCTGAAATAATGGTAACGGAGGGGGTGGGGGTGGAGGTGGCGACAGGGGCTCACGAGCTTCAGAGAGATGATAATATTATTTGTTACGAGTGGGGGGGGGGGGGAGGAGACGGGGGGAGTAGAGACAGAGGCTCATGTCCTTCAGAGAGGTGCTGTCCGTTGGGGGACGCGGAAGGGATGGGGTAAAGATTCTGGATTCGGTGTAGGTCTTTTTTTCAACCGCGTAACCATTTTCTGGGGTTTGCTTACGTCAGAAAAAGCAAGAAAGGGCAAACATTTTACACCCATCGTTTCAGGTCAGTGCCCACTGAGGGGCACTGTACACTGTATCTTCTTTACACTGTATGGGTGCTAGCTTCAGTCGTACAGACATGCTAGCTTCTTTACACTGTATGGATGCTAGCTTTAGTCGTACAGACATGCTAGCTTCTTTACACTGTATGGATGCTAGCTTTAGTCGTACAGACATGCTAGCTTCTTTACACTGTATGGGTGCTAGCTTCAGTCGTACAGACATGCTAGCTTCTTTACACTGTATGGGTGCTAGCTTCAGTCGTACAGACATGCTAGCTTCTTTACACTGTATGGGTGCTAGCTTCAGTCGTACAGACATGCTAGCTTCTTTACACTGTATGGATGCTAGCTTTAGTCGTACAGACATGCTAGCTTCTTTACACTGTATGGGTGCTAGCTTTAGTCGTACAGACATGCTAGCTTCTTTACACTGTATGGGTGCTAGCTTCAGTCGTACATACATGCTAGCTTCTTTACACTGTATAGATGCTAGCTTCAGTCGTACAGACATGCTAGCTTCTTTACACTGTATGGGTGCTAGCTTTAGTCGTACAGACATACTAGCTTCTTTACACTGTATGGGTGCTAGCTTCAGTCGTACAGACATGCTAGCTTCTTTACACTGTATGGGTGCTAGCTTCAGTCGTACAGACATGCTAGCTTCTTTACACTGTATGGATGCTAGCTTTAGTCGTACAGACATGCTAGCTTCTTTACACTGTATGGGTGCTAGCTTCAGTCGTACAGACATGCTAGCTTTTTTACACTGTATAGATGCTAGCTTCAGTCGTACAGACATCAATCTGCTAACATTGCAAAAGAAGAAAAAGATGCAGTCGTTGTTTGACTAAGATGCTGGTCGGCTGAGAAGATAGAGAAGAATGGACTGGAAAGGATAAGTGGTCTGGGACGGTAGTACTCAATTCTTGGTCAAGACTATTCATGTCTTTCGTCAAGTCTATATTTTCTCGGAAGGGGTGGGGTTTGGAGAACATATGATTGGTGATGTCTGTTGTATCAGTTTACTGGTAATAACGTTTATCTGTAACTGATGGTATCGTCTGCTGTAAGTCATTATCAATAATCAAGTTGACCTACTATTTCATAGATGATGCATAATTATGTCTCAAATTTGCATGCGTTTATATACGTTGGGAGGAGGGAGGAATGAGGAGGAGGAGGAAGAAGAACAAGTCATTGGCGATAATTTTTCATTAAGCTTCTTGTGCATGCACCGCCAAGTACTGTTTATGCACAAGGGGGTTAATATGGCCTGTGCCTATAATCACTGTTTGCCTTTGTTGATAGATTGGTGGTCATACCTATTGCACGTTGAAAATGTATGAATACTGACCAGAGTAACTGATCATATTGAAAAACAAGCAACAACAAAAAACAAACCCTAGTGTTTCTGTACATTTTTAAAATCCAAAGTTGGTGGTTTGTTTCTCTGTGTGTGTGTGTGTGTGTGTGTGTGTGTGTGTGTGTGTGTGTGTGTGTGTGTGTGTGTGTGTGTGTGCGCGCGCGCGCGCGCATGCTATACATCAACATATTCTTACAGCAACAAGGAAGTGCCAGATTTATTGACATATCTTGTTTTTCTCTTGTACATGTTAATTTATTACTTTTTACAAAGAAAATCTTTAAATTAAAGATAGCAAAATTCAGAGAAAGAAATCTTAGAATCAAAGCTCTTGAAAAAAAAATTAATTGAAAAAGAATCAGTCCTCTG
Organism: Semisulcospira habei; assembly: GCA_036245525.1. Classification (NCBI taxonomy): domain Eukaryota; kingdom Metazoa; phylum Mollusca; class Gastropoda; family Semisulcospiridae; genus Semisulcospira; species Semisulcospira habei. Next base: position 148,468,251 of record BTPG01000004.1, read on the forward strand.
CAATGCACTCACATAGCACATGCATATGCTGAGTTCCCCTTCAGAAAGCCTAGCAACCCAACACGAGTAAGCAAAGGGACTGAACCCGTACTCTGACCTCGCTTTTTTCAGTAAGCCTTATGAAGGAGTGATCTGTCTTATAATGTATTGTCTTATACACATGAATAACACTGATTTTTCGTGCGTTGCGTTTGTTAGGAACATTGTACAACACTGACGTGTTGGGGCTTTTACGTCACTGTCATTGTCTGAGTCGTGAAAGGCACGCAAGGCTCTCTTCCACGCAGCTTCTTCCAGGGCTGACTCTTTGGTGAAAGTGAAACGTGGTTCGAAAATTTTCAAAACTGAATGAATTATCATTCAAAAAGCTGAAGAGGTACAATGCTGGCTAACGAACTCATTCAATATCTTCCTTTAATCTAGCTATATGCAAAATATCTAGTAAGAATAAGACAAATTACCGACTCCAGTGTGGATCAACCGTTTTTTGTGAAACGGTCATTTTCTCAATGTGTGAACTAATTAAAAAATGTAAATATAAAAAAAAAACCAAGATCTCGAGATAATTCTTTTAAACGCTCAATCTTAAAAGTTTCGCACCTATCCATCCACAAACGTGGGCTCTAGCCGCTGTCACACACACACACACACACACACACACACACACACACACACACACACACACACACACACACACACACGCACGCGCGCACGCGCGCGCGCGCGCACACACACACACACACACACACACACACACACGCATACGGCGCTAGATCTGCGTTCAGCAGCAATGCTAGCGTAGCTAGTCGTGACGCCGTAATTTTCTCTCGTTACTACACTTTTACAGTGTGACGCCTGCCCGCCCATGTTGTCGCGTACTAGGTGTTGGACGGGCTGAGGCCAGCCCCATTTCAAAGTCTACCGTAGTCGTACTATACCTCCGGTCAGTCCTGTGAGATAGTGGAGCTGAACTGTCTGCTGACACCGTGGAAACCTCCGGGCCCGTGAGATAGTGGAGCTCCTGTGTGGAAGCTGCGGCAGCTCAGGACTAAACTCATTATTTAAAGCGGCCTACGGCTCCAGGCAGAAAAGGTTAATAGTTTGCAACGCATCCTCTGTCTTACAAGAGTTAATAGTTTGCAACGTATCGTACAATAATGCTAAACAAAAGGGCGAACTTGCATTATCAATTTGAATGTCGCAAAAATGAAAGACTTTGTACATGGGAGTGTTACGTTTGTGGTTGTGTTAATTCTTTAATTCTTTTTAGGGCACGTGTGTGTTGATGATAGGAAAGATCCGGTGTTCAGTGAGGTTTTTATAGATAAGAATCACGTACCTTTCGTTTTCTTTTGCATGGAGAATTGCGATCTGCTGTGTAGCTAGAATGTTGCATTTCGCTACATTGTTGCCAAAGTCCGACCTCGTTTAACCTGGAACGTTCTGGAAGAGCCGCGATCGTTCTAGTGACCTCAAATATGACGTCAAAGTTTTGTAGACATGTTCGCTACATCTCGCAACATTTACGGAATACGTCTAGATGTTAGTGGAAGATTGTAGATAGATCTATAGTGGTCTTCTTAATGAATATTAATGAATTTTGGTTACGTTTTCTATTCTATTCTGATTGGTTGAGTTGCGTAAGTTGGAAATCTGTAATAATATTTAAGAGGGTATTAGGAAATATACTACTCAAAATAATACAAGGTTCACTGCGATTTTTGGTACGGTTTGTCAAATACAAGGTAATGTCGAAATTGCAATGTGCTTTCTTTAATAACTAAATGAATGTGCTCTACAGGCACCACAGCAATGTGATTTTGACATGTACTCTCATGTTTCTTCATCAGCCGTCCTACATCGTGCAGGAAAAGAAACGCAAAAATCACTGAAAAATGGCGTCACTTTGTGAGCGTCTCGCGGACAAAGCAGACTCGGCAGGAAAGAAAAGTGTGTGCAGGTGCATGCCATGTCTTTTCTGATCACAGTTCAAGCAGTTATTCAGTCCAGACGGGTATTTAAGGCCGTGATTTCTGGGCCTTTGCAACCATGCCCACAAGACGACGCCTGAATGAGGCTGAGCGTGGAATGGCGGTGACGTGGCTTCAAGAGGGCGTGGCATCACGGGAAGTTGGCAGGCGATTCGGAGTGACTCTCTCCATCATCCAAAGGCTGAGGGACATCTACAACAACACTGGAAGTGTGCCTGAGCTACGCCAGCCTGGGCGACCACGAATGACCACAAGACAGGAAAACCGCTACGTCGTCCTGTCGTCCCTGAGGAACAGATCCACCACCGTCAACACTCTCAGGGGGCAGCTTTATGCAGCTTGTAATGTCAACGTCAGCGACCGGACGATTCGCAACCAGCTGCACGAGGCTAACATGCGATCAAGGCGGGCTGCTGTGCCAACTCCACTTACTCAAGCTCACCGCGCTGCACGAGGCTAACACGCGATCAAGGCGGGCTGCTGTGCCAACTTCACTTACTCAAGCTCACCGCGCTGCACGAGGCTAAAACGCGATCAAGGCGGGCTGCTGTGCCAACTTCACTTACTCAAGCTCACCGCGCTGCACGAGGCTAAAACGCGATCAAGGCGGGCTGCTGTGCCAACTTCACTTACTCAAGCTCACCGCGCTGCACGAGGCTAAAACGCGATCAAGGCGGGCTGCTGTGCCAACTTCACTTACTCAAGCTCACCGCGCTGCACGAGGCTAACACGCGATCAAGGCTGGCTGCCGTGCCAACTCCACTTACTCAAGCTCACCGCGCTGCACGAGGCTAACATGCGATCAAGGCTGGCTGCCGTGCCAACTCCACTTACTCAAGCTCACCACGCTGCACGAGGCTAAAACGCGATCAAGGCGGGCTCCCGTGCCAACTTCACTTACTCAAGCTCACCGCGCTGCACGAGGCTAACACGCGATCAAGGCTGGCTGCCGTGCCAACTCCACTTACTCAAGCTCACCGCGCTGCGCGAGGCTAAAACGCGATCAAGGCGGGCTGCTGTGCCAACTTCACTTACTCAAGCTCACCGCGCTGCACGAGGCTAACATGCGATCAAGGCGGGCTGCTGTGCCAACTCCACTTACTCAAGCTCACCGCGCTGCACGAGGCTAACACGCGATCAAGGCGGGCTGCTGTGCCAACTCCACTTACTCAAGCTCACCGCGCTGCACGAGGCTAAAACGCGATCAAGGCGGGCTGCTGTGCCAACTTCACTTACTCAAGCTCACCGCGCTGCACGAGGCTAAAACGCGATCAAGGCGGGCTGCTGTGCCAACTCCACTTACTCAAGCTCACCGCGCTGCACGAGGCTAAAACGCGATCAAGGCGGGCTGCCGTGCCAACTTCACTTACTCAAGCTCACCGCGCTGCACGAGGCTAACACGCGATCAAGGCTGGCTGCCGTGCCAACTCCACTTACTCAAGCTCACCGCGCTGCACGAGGCTAAAACGCGATCAAGGCGGGCTGCTGTGCCAACTTCACTTACTCAAGCTCACCGCGCTGCACGAGGCTAACACGCGATCAAGGCTGGCTGCCGTGCGAACTCCACTTACTCAAGCTCACCGCGCTGCACGAGGCTAACATGCGATCAAGGCGGGCTGCTGTGCCAACTCCACTTACTCAAGCTCACCGCGCTGCACGAGGCTAAAACGCGATCAAGGCGGGCTGCCGTGCCAACTTCACTTACTCAAGCTCACAGCGCTGCACGAGGCTAAAACGCGATCAAGGCGGGCTGCTGTGCCAACTTCACTTACTCAAGCTCACCGCGCTGCACGAGGCTAAAACGCGATCAAGGCGGGCTGCTGTGCCAACTTCACTTACTCAAGCTCACCGCGCTGCACGAGGCTAACACGCGATCAAGGCTGGCTGCCGTGCCAACTCCACTTACTCAAGCTCACCGCGCTGCACGAGGCTAACACGCGATCAAGGCGGGCTGCCGTGCCAACTCCACTTACTCAAGCTCACCGCGCTGCACGAGGCTAACATGCGATCAAGGCGGGCTGCTGTGCCAACTCCACTTACTCAAGCTCACCGCGCTGCACGAGGCTAACACGCGATCAAGGCGGGCTGCTGTGCCAACTTCACTTACTCAAGCTCACCGCGCTGCACGAGGCTAACATGCGATCAAGGCGGGCTGCTGTGCCAACTCCACTTACTCAAGCTCACCGCGCTGCACGAGGCTAACACGCGATCAAGGCGGGCTGCCGTGCCAACTCCACTTACTCAAGCTCACCGCGCTGCACGAGGCTAACATGCGATCAAGGCGGGCTGCTGTGCCAACTCCACTTACTCGAGCTCACCACGCTGCTCGTCTTGCCTGGGCCCGACGTCACCTGATATGGACAAGGCAGCAGTGGTCCAGGGTGCTCTTCTCCGACGAATCCCGCTACACCCTGTCCTTCAACGACGGCCGAATCAGAGTCTGGAGATGTCCAGGGGAGCGCTTCATTGACGCCGCAGTCAGGGAGCACGACCGCTTTGGTGGTGGGTCCTTGATGGTGTGTGTGTGAGGAGGGGGGGTGGGGGTGGGGTGGAGTGGCTCAGCCTGCACCACAAGACACCCCTGGACCGTGTCCAATGCAACCTGACCGGCATTGGCTACAGGGACGACATTCTGCGACCTATCGCGTTGCCAGCACTTCAGGTCATGGGACCAGGCGCAATCTTCAGGACGACAACGCCACAGCGCACCGAGCTGGCGTCATCAACAACTTCCTGCAGCAGGTCACGAGGATGGACTGGCCAGCTCGTTCACCTGATTTAAATCCGATTGAGCATCTGTGGGATGTTCTTGGGAGGCGGATCGAGCCAACCACCCACCTGCAGCCAACCGTGTCGGCTTGTTCCAGATGCTGCAGCAAGAGTGACAGGCCATCCCACAGAACACTCTCTACGTGCTGGTCAGGTCCACGAGACAACGTTGACGGCTTGTTCCAGATGCTGCAGCAAGAGTGACAGGCCATCCCACAGAACACTCTCCAAGTGCTGGTCAGGTCCACGAGACAACGTTGACGGCTTGTTCCAGATGCTGCAGCAAGAGTGACAGGCCATCCCACAGAACACTCTCCACGTGCTGGTCAGGTCCACGAGACAACGTTGACGGCTTGTTCCAGATGCTGCAGCAAGAGTGACAGGCCATCCCACAGAACAATCTCCACGTGCTGGTCAGGTCCAAGAGACAACGTTACCTGGCCTGCATCAATGCCAATAGTGCCTACACTCGATATTGACTTTTGTTTTTTTCAATTCGAACTCGTTCTTGAATTTCAAAATCGTGGGCGTGTCCATTTCAATTTCACCCAATTTAAAAGTTGCACTTGGACCCTCATCAAGATCCGCGTGTGCCCCAGCGTTTACGGAGATTCATTAGTATCCACACCTCTGGCAGTAGGCCTGTGTTGGGGTTGGAGAGGCTATAAAGGGTTAAACCACAGTTCTAATACCAGGGGCGGATCGGGGGGGGGGGATCCTAGGGGTTCGGGACCCCCCTCCTACTAACCGAAATTGTTTAAAATGCTATAAGAAAGTCCCTTTCCGGAGTGTTTGGACACCCGCCCCCCCCCCCTCCCTATTTGATTTTTGGGCGAGTTTACACACACACACACACACACACACACACACACACACACACACACACACACACACACACACACACACGCACGCGCGCTACCCCCCCCCCCCCCCTCCCTTTGTTTCGTTTTTCGGCCACTGGAAGTAAGATCTAGCGTCGGGAAAGCCATTCGTGTCAGGTTGAAGATCCCAAACAAAAGGTTGGACCCCCCTACCCCCGAGGTAATTGATCCGCCCCTGAATACTTGTGACCCATGATTGTACACCAGTACACTGGCAACACAGGAAGCCACGTGGCTGTGACTAGCGGACAGCATCGCCGCACATAACATTCGTCACATACCTCAGCACCAGGTAAAGGGAGAGAGGTGTTGTTATTTGAGGCGATGCCAAGCCCGGCGGGTGGTCGATTACAGCGATAGTCTACATGCAGAGTACACGGCAAGAACGTTTCCTTTGTCGACTCCGTCACGAACAACTGACTGGTGTGTACGTCACTAGACCTGTAACTGAGACGACTGACACGCGGCCATTTCACCCGATTTAGACCTTCACCATATTTACAGCAAATTGTTGTTGGCGACAGGGTTCTTGATGACCCCCTGCAGTGGCACACGAGCTGATGACAACCGGCGCCTCTTGCAGCAGCCGCAGTGACACCAAAGACTACAGAGGCTACGCTGACACCAAAGACTATAGACGCTACGCTGACACCAAAGACTATAGAGGCTACGATGACACCAAAGACTATAGAGGCTACGATGACACCAAAGACTATAGAGGCTACGCTGACACCGGCCAAAGACTATAGAGGCTACGGTGACACCAAAGACTATAGAGGCTACGGTGACACCAAAGACTATAGAGGCTACGCTGACACCAAAGACTATAGAGGCTACGCCGCCAAAGACTATAGAGGCTACGCTGACACCAAAGACTATAGAGGCTACGCTGACACCAAAGACTATAGAGGCTACGAAGACACCAAAGACTATAGGGCTCGGGAAGCTGACGTCATCACGCCAGTCGTGACGGCCATCTTGTGACGATACAGGACCAGCTAAGCGCTCATAGGCAAATCGCTATTTTTGTAGTAATGTCACGAAAGTCCTGATGTGCTAGGTGAACAGCAAGTCTTGCCATCACGGCTGTAGGAAACCGCTCACCAGAACCTGTTTTTGTTTGTTTCCATAGAGGAAGAAACATGAAGAAAAAACGTGTTGAAACAAAAACGTTGTGCTTTGGCCACAGTAGATCTATGATCACTGGTCGATCATGCACACTTCTCTCCCCTGACAGTACTCTTACCTACTTTACTTTGTAAACTTCCTAAAATATTAGCACTGGCAGTCTCCCCTTTTCTTTTCATTTATTTATGTTGAAACACTATTTCGCTACTAAGTGATGACTACTGTGGTCAATCCACATAAGATGGCGGCTGATGCGCCGACGCTGCTAGGCAACGCGGGGAACTTCCCGAGCCCTACAGAGGCTACGCTGACACCAAAGACAATAGAGGCCACGCTGACACCAAAGACTATAGAGGCTACGATGACACCAAAGACTATAGAAGCTACGCCGGGCTCTCACCAAAGACTACAGAGCCACTCCACTCTAGCGTTCTCGAAGCCGTTCTAGAGTCTTTGGTGACACATGGGTCTGTCAGTGCTCTGTCACCCTATCTGGTACAGTGACACATGTCTCTGTCAGTGCTGTCACCTTCTAGCCGGCCGGCTACAGTCAGTGCTCCGTCACCTCGTACCGTGAAGACTAACAGGAACAGGCTGGCGAGAGCGTGATTGCGGTGAAAGTCATTTGACAGCATTAGAAATAGTGACCCGACCGGGTGACACGCAGGAGACGGCTGACCTTTCCGGGGACTGGCGTAACTGACACAGGCTAACATGTGAGTCAGGACTGCAGTGGCGGATCGGGGTAGGGGGTGGTTTCCGGTGACCCAACCCCTCACCCCCTCCCGTTGTTTGATACTACCCCCACTCTTAGCGTCGGGGAGGCCGTTTGTGTCAGGATAAAGGTCCCAAACAAAAATGAGTTAGTTATCTGGGTTTAACGCCGCCCAGACAAAACGTTGGACCCCCCCCCCCCACCCCTTCGAGGTAACTGCATGAATGATCCGCCCCCTGTGAACGAGACACCGACTCTTGCCAAACCAGCGTTTATTTTGATGGTATAACTGACACAACCTATCCTAGCTTCAGAACAGTCTACACCAAACCAGCGTTTATGTTGATGGCGTAACTGACGCAGGGTAACCTAGCGTCAGAGGAAATCTACGCCAAACTTGCCAGCGTTTATTTGATTGGCGTAACCGACACAGCCTTCACAACCGTCTACACCAAACCAGCGTTTTTATTTGATTGGCGTAAACGACACAGCCTTCACAACCGTCTACACCAAACCAGCGTTTATTTTTAGCCGCCTTGTCAAATCGTCATTTATGTTACGACTTTACTGCATCTTGACTTCCGGTTAATCGCAGATTTTTAGAAAGCGATCTGCTCCATGGCAGGCTTTGATTGCGAACATTGGCCAATACAACGTGTTCTCAGTGTTTGTCTTGTCTCAGCTAAGACTAGTCTTCCCTTCTCTATACAATCCATGTGTGCAGGTACCAGATGCCGGGACAACGTAGGTGGCGAGGTAGCAATTTTACGCTCATAGCCAACGGACCGAAAAAAAAAAATAACACGTTTCCTCTGCCACCCGCAGAGCGACCATGGAAAGCGGATTGGACTGGATGACAAACTTGTTGCCGGAAGTCCGGCGGTTCACCAGGGACGCTGTACACCGGTCAACCTCAGTGTAACGCGCTCCGGCAGTACATGGCGGCGTAACTGACACAGGCTAACATGGAGTCAGGACTGCAGGGGCGGATCGGGTTTCCGGTGGTCCCCACCCACCACGTGACTGACATGCATCTGGTTTTCAGCATCACCAGGTGACAAAATCTAGTTTGTCAGCATCCCCAAGTGACACTTATCTGGTTTGCCAGCATCCCCAAGCGGCTTTTCTTCACTGGTATATGTAATTTCAACACTGCGATAAGGCGATCGAGAATAACGCAGTCTGACTTTGTGGCTCCAGTGTACCGCGCTATACTGAGCTGACCTGTACCAGTTCTATTCTCAAACCAGACGAAAAAGGTGACTGCCAGTTCTAATGTTGCCTGGTTTCACTTCTTGTCAGTCGAATAGTAGTGGCAGCCCAGTATATACGTAACACTGACCCTCCATGATACGTAACGCTGACCTCCATGATACGTAACATTGACCTCCATAATACGTAACATTGACCCTCCATGATACGTAACACTGACCTTCCATGATACGTAACACTGACCCTCCATGATACGTAACACTGACCCTCCATGATACGTAACACTGACCCTCCATGATACGTAACACTGACCCTCAATGATACGTAACACTGACCTCCATGATACGTAACACTCCATGATACGTAACACTGACCTCCATAATAAGTGTGATGAAACTCTATGCTCACGCATAGGGTTCACACAGTGGGTTTAATGCAGTACATTTTTGTTAACGGTTTGTTTTGTGGCGATATTCTGTGTGGCACGAGACGCACGTGAAATCTTAAAGAAACGTTTGGCACGGGGAGTTTTCGTGAGTTCAGGCGAACAGAGCTGTAGGAAGTTAGTACGAGGTTTTTCTGTCAGTGTGGACAGATGTGTGTGAGATACCTTAGCCCGTATTCCAAGACTCTGAAACCTAGAATTCAGGTATGTTTCTATACGTATTATTGATGGTTACGCAGTTAAAGATAGTATGCATTAGTAGGAGTTAATTCGGTTGTGTAGTGTTGACTGGTTTGGTTCAGTTATGTTGGCTTGGAAGTTATTGAGGCAACCGGTGTTTTCTATGAAGTTATTTACCGAGAAGGATAACTAAAGAATGTGAGGTGTGTACTCAAGTCGTTATGAAGGTAGTACATGGTTGAGTATAGTCTTTTCCAGTGTATGGGTTAATGTATGGCGAGGGTGTCAGGTTATAGTTTCAATGTAGTGACAGATATGGGGTGTTACGAAAGTAGTCGGGTTCTGAAGTGTGTATGTGTGTGTGTGTGTGTGTGTGTGTGTGTGTGTGTGTGTGTGTGTGTGTGTGTGTGTGTGTGTGTGTGTGTGAATGAACGTGTGAGTTATTTGTATCAGCCAGGTTACGTAATGTATCTCATATCATCCAATATGTGTGTGTGTTTAGCAAGTGTTATGATTTAGGACTTTACTATTGTTCAGAGTGCTTGTCGGAGAGTGGAGCGACGGACGCCGAGACGTCAGTCACCAGGGACCTATTGCGAGGTCATCTCTTCATCTCTTCACTCAGGGAGTGAGCGACCGGTGTCGAGACACCGAGTCACATAAAAGACTGCGCTACAGAGCGATTTACGAGGACGTCCACGGTACGAGAGACGGGACGACTCGGGAGCGTACGAAAAAGGACTTGCACGCCTAGACGTGAAAGGACAGAGCGTAACCAGGCGAGAACACCAAACAGGTTGGATTGTGAGAGACAACTACCTAGCCTGGCATTTACATTGTGTGTGTGTATGTGGTGTTGAGGTGCTGGTAGTGGGGGAGGTGTGGTGTACATAGTTGTGATAATCTTTTGAGCGTTTCTTTTATTATTTGGTTATAAACGTCTTTGTTAGAAAGGAAGCCCGTGTGTTGAGTTTTACCGCGTGGATGCGCCCGTCTGAGTCAGTGGCGGTGTATGCGTCTGTTGTGCGAGAGTCTGTGCGTGCGACCGGGAGAAAGTCTGCGTGCGTTACAATACGTAACATCGACCCTCCATGTTACGTAACACTGACCCTCCATGATACGTAACGCTGACCTCCATGATATGTAATACTCCATGATACGTACCACTCACCCAAGCACCAGACTGCTCTACACAGAGACGCATCGATCAACGCACCACTATAAGTGACTGAATTGGGAATAAATAAAATGAAACTGTTGCTTTGTGACATGCACCACAATGGAATTTTCACCTCTGTCATGTGGCAGATGCAGTTAGCGGCGACATCGTCATAGTAGTCGATACGTCATTCGTGCTCTGACCAGGTGTTCTTAGTGGAGAGGGACCCAACCTCTGACCAGGTGTTCTTAGTGGAGAGGGACCCAACGTAGAAAGAATAACGCTTAACTCATTCTGCCCGCGACACAAAAAAAGCAAGATATGGCTCGACCAAAATAGTTCAAGGGTAGTGGCAGAACAGCTTGGCGCCTATAGGCGCCAAGCTATTCTGCCACCAACCTTGAACTATCATGGTCGATCTGTCTCCAGAATTGTATTCCAGTCCTCAGAGGATAAATCCAAAATGTGTGCCTTTTCGTACCTCGGGGCACAATGAGTTAAAAATGAGTTACAACACCATTTAAAACATTGTTTTGTAACTGTCATTTCTAAGCGTGTTTCTTTCTTCACTGTATTCTTTTCTGCATTTTACACGCGTGGCAGTCCTTTAGTTTTGGGCCTGAAATTCAATATTCATAACCTTACATAGCTTGCGCTCTCAATATTCATAACCTTATATAGGTTGCGCTCTCAATATTCATAACCTTATATAGCTTGCGCTCTCAATATTCATAACCTTACATAGCTTGCGCTCTCAATATTCATAACCTTACATAGCTTGCGCTCTCAATATTCATAACCTTACATAGCTTGCGCTCTCAATATTCATAACCTTACATAGCTTGCGCTCGATATTAACTTTACATAGCTTGCGGTCTCAATATTCATAACCTTATATAGCTTGCATCTCAATATTCATAACCTTACATAAGTTGCGCTCTCAATATTCATAACCTTACATAGCTTGCGGTCTCAATATTCATAACCGCATATAGCTTGCGCTTTTAATATTTATAACCTTATATAGCTTGCGCTCTCAATATTCATAACCTTATGTAGCTTGCGCTCTCAATATTTATAACCTTATATAGCTTGCGCTCTCAATATTCATAACCTTACATAGCTTGCGCTCTCAATATTCATAACCTTACATAGCTTGCGCTCTTAATATTCATAACCTTATAATAATTTATATAGCTTGCGCTCTCAATATTCATAACCTTATATAGCTTGAACTCTCAATATTCATAACCTTACATAGCTTGCGCTCTCAATATTCATAACCTTACATAGCTTGCGCTCTCAATATTCATAACCTTATAATAATTTATATAGCTTGCGCTCTCAATATTCATAACCTTATATAGCTTGCGCTCTCAATATTCATAACCTTACATAGCTTGCGCTCTCAATATTCATAACCTTACATAGCTTGCGCTCTCAATAGTCATAACCTTATATAGCTTGCGATCTCAATATTCATAACCTTATAATAATTTATATAGCTTGCGCACTCAATATTCATAACCTTACATAGCTTGCGCTCTCAATATTCATAACCTTACATAGCTTGCGCTCTCAATATTCATAACCTTACATAGCTTGCGCTGTCAATATTCATAACCTTACATAGCTTGCGCTGTCAATATTCATAACCTTACATAGCTTGCGCTCTCAATATTCATAACCTTACATAAGTTGCGCTCTCAATATTCATAACCTTACATAGCTTGCGCTCTCAATATTCATAACCTTACATAAGTTGCGCTCTCAATATTCATAACCTTACATAGCTTGCGCTCTCAATATTCATAACCTTACATAGCTTACGCTCTCAATATTCATAACCTTATATAGCTTGCGCTCTCAATATTCATAACCTTACATAGCTTGCGCTCTCAATATTCATAACCTTACATAGCTTGCGCTCTCAATATTCATAACCTTACATAGCTTGCGCTCTCAATATTCATAACCTTACATAAGTTGCGCTCTCAATATTCATAACCTTACATAGCTTGCGCTCTCAATATTCATAACCATATATAGCTTGCGCTCTCAATATTCATAACCTTATAATTATTGCTTGCGGTCTCAATGGTCATAACCTTATATAGCTTGCGCTCTCAATATTAACAAAATGACTGCCGGGGCGCCACCAAACTCTCATAAGTATGCAGTGCATAGATCCTCATTAACCCCTGCAGTTTCGGAGATTCATGAGGAGTTACGCCTCTTGGTTTCCTTAATAACCCTTTGGTTGTCGGCAGCGCCTTTTTTTTTTTTTTTTTTTGCTGAACTGTGTGTACATGTAAGCAACAGTAATACTAATAGTGTCATTTATATAGCGCATTAACCTTCAAATGAATGATGCTCGAAGCGCTTTACAAAAGAAAAAATCACAGAACAAAAAGTACAAGAAAGTAAAAGCTACGTTACAATTAAATTGACGCATATCAAAAGCTGGTTCACACACACACACACTGATACACACACACTGACACACACACACTGACACACACACACACACTGATACACACACACTGACACACACACACTGACACACACACACACACTAACATACACACACTATTAAAAGAACAGTTGCTGTACAGATTGCTGACGCGAGTTGAAAGCAGACAGTAAGGCACAGATTAATCATAGTGCCATCGGTTCATCAAGTTAAAGCGATCCCAGTCAGTAAAGGGTTAATCATTTTATACGGGTTCTTAGTGCGTCTTACAGTAATACTGGAAATAGTGCAGAGTACAGTTATGAAGTTTGAATGGAGTCATAAATTAAAAGACATTTCTGGTCTTCTTCTCCCTGGTGCGTTGGAGAGTTTCTTCAGTTATGCTCAAAAGGCGGAGGGCTGGGACGCTAGGGAACACACAGAAGTCATTCCTAAAGCATTTTCATGGAGTGTGTCTCCGTCAGGGCTTTGACCTTAAGCGGGGTAGAGAACCTTGATGGAAATGATACATTACTGATTTACCGGCGATCAAATAGTCAGTGTTAGGTTTCCTTGCCTCCAAACACTTCACCAAAACAACGGACGATGTTACATTACTGATTTACCGGTGATCAAATAGTTCAGTGTTAGGTTTCCTCGCCTCTAAACACTTCACCAAAACAATGGACGATGTTACATTACTGATTTACCGATGATCAGATAGTTCAGTGTTAGGTTTCATTGCCTCCAACCACTGACTTCACCAAAACAACGGACAATGTTACATTACTGATTTACCGGTGATCAAATAGTTCAGTGTTAGGTTTTCTTGCCTCCAACCACTTCACCAAAACAACGGACGATGTTACAATACTGATTTACCGGTGATCAGATAGTTCAGTGTTAGCTTTCCTTCCCTCCAACCACTTCACCAAAACAACGGACGATGTTACATTACTGATTTACTGGTGATCAGATAGTTCAGTGTTAGGTTTCTTTGCCTCCAAACACTTCACCAAAACAACGGACGATATTTACATAATAGTTGTACTAACCCCTTCACTACAGAGTAAAACGTGGACACGATCCGACTGCAATTAGTGACATAGATCCTCATGGGCCCCGCAGTCGCGAGGGGTCACAGGGAGCGATGTCTTTTGTTCAGACTAATCTTTAATATGCTCCTCGGACGGTTGTGGCTGCAGGTTTATGAATAAAAAAAACAACAAAATCCAGTGGCAGGCAAGGGGCGATAACAGGCTATTTCTACTGAAATGGAAACAGAAGCGTAGTTATTTAGTTAATTATAACGCCGAGCAGACGACTAAGACCATCTCACGGCGGCATGGCGGGTAAAAAATCTGGCCAGCCAGACTAAAAGAAAGGTCATAAGATGTATTTAATATATCTTTAAAATATTTCATGCAAAAATGTCGCACGAGTCGTTAATTCATTCTACCCCAGACACACCCCAGCAAGATAAGAATCGACCATGATAGTTCGAGGGTGATGCCAGAATAGCTTGGCGCCTATGGGCGCCAAGCTATTCTGGCACCACCCTTGAACTATCATGGTCAATCTGTTGTCCTGCACTGCATTGCAGTCTTCCGAGATGGCAGAATTTGGGGATTTCGGTGTTGGGGTAGAATGAGTTAAAGGAAAAGACTACAGACCCGGAAAAAAAAGGTCAAAATAATAAAACTCGCACAGCTATGGATGCGAAAACAGGAGTCCTTTGAGGTGTACCATTTAGGTTGCTTACGGGCGCAGTATGCAAATACATCATGTCAAGTGTGGGACAGGGCGCACTCCGTCACCAAAGCCGTGAAAGACGCATACAAATATTACTGCGAACCCTTTAGGCTGCAAGATGAACAGATTGTCACGCACCCTGCCAGGTTGAAGAAGTGCATTGGTTTATCAGTATACCCCTTTCTGGCAAGGATCAGACATTTTCATTTACTTTTTTGTCCTAAAACTACGGAGGTTGTCTTTTTTTTTTTTTTTTTCCTGTTTCATCTGCATGTGTTCAAGAAGACGTTTAGAAGGGCAAAGCAGGTCGGCCGTTCACATCTCCGACCATGTTGCGCGCCACTGAGCCCCGTCACGCCGAAAAATGTCACGAAGCATAGGATGTCACGAAGCATAGGACATTCACAACACGCGACACAAGATGGTTGCATAGGACATTCACAACACGCGACACAAGAAGATGGTTCAGTGTCTCTGTCTACAACAATGTAATGTTAACTCATTCTACCCCAGACACACCACAGCAAGATAAGGATCGATCATGATAGTTCAAGGGTGATGCCAGAATAGCTTGGCGCCTATGGGCGCCAAGCTATTCTGGCATCACCCTTGAACTATCATGGTCGATCTGTGTTCTGCACTGCAATGCAGTCTTCAGAGGACAACGGCAAAATTTAAGGATTTCGGTGATGGGGTAGAAGGAGTTAAAGGTAATGTGTAACCCGCAGCTATTCCAAATATGCACCTGCGCTTCGTGTTTGTCCGTTCTGCAACATCATGATGCCTAAATCAGTGTGACGTATCCCTGATAAATGAGATGTGGAAATGCCAACGACGCATAACTAACGCAGTTCCGGTCACAGCTTGCCGCCGGCCAATAGAGAGTTCTCCGTCACTTTCTGTAATACGCGTTTTGATCAGTTTTGTCAGTATAGCAATGTGTATTGTGTATGTCTATGGTACGCGTTTTGATCAGTTGTGTACAGCAATGTGTAGTGTGTGTGTGTGTGTGTGTGTGTGTGTGCTGGGTGAGTGTCATTTGTTGAATGTCATTCCTCCAGGCCAGAGGCCCTCTGAAAGGCCATAGGCGGCCCCGGGAGCAATGACATTCAACAAATGACACACGCCGCACCGCACTTGAATACACAGAGAAATACTGTCTTTTTACCTGAGAAATAGCGTTCAGCAAGTGATGCACAACCCACCACACACAAACAAAAAACAACAAACAAACAAAAACCAACAACTGTCGTTTGTCCCGGAGAAACAGCACTCAGCAAGTAACACAAAACACAGCAAGAACCAAAATAAACTAAACACAAACTGTCCTCCAACCACGTACAAAACACTCACCATAGTTTGTGGCTCATCCCGCTGTGGAAGGCGAGGCAGCGAAAAGCGAGATAGAACGAAAGAGGCGCCGTCAGGTTTGGCGGGCGGGCAGACGACCGTCCGTCCCACTTGGCCGCGCTACACAGTCTTGCCTGACTGACACACGGGAACAGGTACAGCGGGACAGGTAAGTTTGACCTATCTTGACGCCTCAGTCTCCGCCACTCTGATCGCACACAGTTACTGCCAGGGCGGATGAGCGTCATCTTTGTACAGACAGCCGAGTTGCAGGTACTTTCTCACGGTCATGAATTTACCCCGTTAATCGCGGTACGTGATGAGTGCCATCCTTGTACCCGGACAGACAGCCGAGGTGCAGGTACTCACGGTCTTGCATTGCCCCCGTTAATCACGGTACGTGATGAGTGCCATCTTTGTACCCGGAGGTACTTTCAGTCTCACGGTCATGTACTACCCCGTTAACTCATTCAAGACGTGCCGCCTCCGGATACGCTGCATAAGCCGGGTGTGGGGCACATGGAGCAGGCGTAAGCCGCGTATCCGAAAGCAGCACGTCTCAAATAAGTTAATCACGGTACATGTTGAGCGCCATCTCACGGTACCCAGAGAGACAGGCGAGTTGCAGGTACTCACGGCCATGTATTACCCTGTTAATGAGGGTACTATCCTTATCGATCTGTATTTTGTTGGATTGTAACATAAAGATTCCACGGCTAACCCCAAAGCCGCACTCCTCAGATTGTGGAGGTGTTACCTAACGACTACTATTTAACCATCAGGCACTATCCCCGAATTATCACGGTCGATCCATCTCCTGCTGTGGGGCTAAATGGGTTAGCTCATTCTACCCCAGACGCACCACAGCAAGACATGGATCGACCGTGATAGCTCAAGGGTGATGCCAGAATAGCTTGGCGCCTATGGGCGCCAAGCTATTCTGGCATCACCCTTGAACTATCATGGTCGATCTGTGTCCTGCACTGCACTGCAGTCTTCAGAGGACAACGGCAAAATTTGGGGATTTCGGTCTTGAGGTACAAGGAGTTAATGGTGCCGGTCAGCCCGACACTGAGGGGTAGATAAAGAACAAGTGAGTTACTCATACCCACCCTAAACTCACGCCTGAAAACTCCAGGGGACAGTGGGATCGACAGAGTGCCGAGACAAAAGGGTTGTATAGTCCGCTTGAGCAAAGCTTGCCGAGATGACTTGTATAGTCCCCTTGAGCAAAGCTTGCCGAGATGAAAGGCTTCTATAGTCCCCTTGAGCAAAGCTTGCCGAGATGAAAGGCTTGTATAGTCCGCTTGAGTAAAGCTTGCCGAGATGAAAGGCTTGTATAGTCCGCTTGAGCAAAGCTTGCCGAGATGAAAGGCTAGTAATATAGTCCGCTTGAGCAAAGCCTGCCGAGATGAAAGGCTTGTATAGTCCCCTTAAGCAAAGCTTGCCGAGATGAAAGGCTTCTCAAGACAACTCTAAGAAGAAAAGACGATCACCAACCTTGGTCTGAACTTATTTTAATTTTCCTTTAGTCTTGGCAATGATTTCGCCGCTGCCCTCGGGAAATCATAGGTCGAACATGACCTAATTAACCTGCTAAAACATATCCTGACCGAGCCCACTCAGCAAAACTGACACATATTTATTCGTGTCAACTTCACGCTCTCCGTGCAACTCCGCCGTTGCCGGTCCCAAGCCCGGATGAGAAAGGAGGACGGAAACAACTATGTCAAACCTACAAGGAAAAACTACGCCAAAACTGTTGCAAACTACGCCAAAACTGTTAGTCCCCGATCACTATTAGTGCCAGTGGGACAGTAAACTGGAACAATCAACAAGCTCTCTGCGCTGTATGTTCGATAGCTTGACCTTGAAAGACGTCTGATCCGTGCATAACTTGTCACAGTTCAGCGTCATTGCAGGTCAGTCGTCACTGAGTCCTGAACAGGGTATATATTTTAACTTTTATGTAGGTCATCTCCATGATCCCAGTCCCGAGCGTAGTGGCTAACCGTTGGATTTAAAGCCAACTACATTTTAAAATAAATTAGGACCAAGTTTGTTGGTCACTTTTTAAGTCTAAGAGACTTTTTAGGATAGGACGCAGTCAAGAGCGAGAACACACACGACATAGGCGGGCTGAAGTAAAACTCTGACAGTGTAGTAATAAGATAAAAATGACGTCATATCTAGTTACGCAAACCTCGCTGTACTTTTGGCGGCGACCGCGCACGTGTGTGTGTGTGTGATGGTGTGTGTGTGTGATGGTGTGTGTGTGTGTGTGTGTGATGGTGTGTGTGTGATGGTGTGTGTGTGTGTGATGGTGTGTGTGTGTGTGTGTGTGTGTGTGTGTGTGTGTGTGTGTGTGTGTGTGTGTGTGTGTGTGAAAACAAGAAAATCTCGGAAGTTTGCGTACGTAACAAGATTGAAATTTGGGGACGTGCGTCATTAAGGGGGTGTCCATGAGAGCTTCAGAGTATTTTGAAATTGGTTATCTCGTTGAAGTGGGTTGACCCACATCAGAGTCAGTCCATAGAGTTCGTTATATTCACTTGCAATTTTGGAGACAGCTAGATTGGAGAAAGTCATTGCCTGGATGAGTTCGTTAGCCGGCTTTCTATTTTTTTTTTTAACTTATTCAGTAAAATTTAATTCTATGCAGATTTTGTACTATTTATTTTTTATTTTAATTTATTTTTTAAGTAAAAAGCTACAATTTCTGGAGAAAATCAGACAGTGACGTAAAAGTAGAAATTTCGTCATCACGCAGACTGAGTCGACGCATTACTTCGGTGACGTATTTCTCTCTCTCTCTCTCTCTCTCTCTCTCTCTCTCTCTCTCTCTCACACACACACACACACACACACACACGCACACACACAAACGCACACGTGTGTGTAAACTAATATCACGTAAAATATAAATTACGTCATAACAAATGACGTTTATCAAACCAATGCCTCGAATACACTGTGGCCATTATAGAGCTCACTGATGCATTTGCAACTCCGACTCTGCGAGGCTTTTTCAATAGGAGATATTTCAAAATCAGAATCAGGTCAAAGACAACAGGTAAAGACCCTTGACAGCGAGTACAGCTCGCATAAAAAGAGACTGGGTTATGGCTCTCATATAGAAGAGACTTTGTGGGTCATGGTTCATCCCATCTTGTTGTCCTTGGTGCGGCTCTGAAATATGTATTGTTCAAAAGTTAATTGGAAAAGACAAAAGGCAAGCTTGGCTCAAACGGACCATACCTGATTAGCAAAGCGCCGAGCTTTGAACTGTAATGGTAGATCATCGGCGCTACCTCTGAACTATAATAGTAGAACAATCTCCGGCAACAGGTTCACACAGATTAGTGCCCGTCTTGGAACTTGATTCTCGACCAGAATATACTGGAGGAGCGCGCGGCGTTGGAAGTATCTGAGGACATCTTGAGGCGAGTGGGCGTGACTTAATCCTATGTTCTCCACTCTCCCACAACAGGGAGGTAGTGCAGGTAATACTGTTGACACAATATGTACATTGTAGTCCGATACCAGCACGCGCCAGTGAATTGAATACTCAAGCTCAAAAGTTGGGTGACATTTTTGTGGTCCATAATTATACATTCATAATGTTCTTTTGCAAAAATACTTTTTATATTTTCTTTTGGGTCAGACCCCGAGTCTAAAATTGCACGCAGAATTATGCGGCACGCAGAATCATGCCGGGACACGTACAACAAACATTCAGCGTCAGTATCAGCTTAACCCTTATCATTCGGAATACACCAGTGTGTGAAATAAGTTTGACTAAAATAGTTCAAGGGTGGTGCCAGAATAGCTTGGCGCCTGTAGGCGCCAAGCTATTCTGGCACCACCCTTAAACTAAAGCCATTGGTCTATATCCTTATCTGTAAGTACTATAATGCAGCTTGCATGTGGCAGTGCCCAGATTTGAAGCTTTTAGACTAAGGATGATAGGGGTTAAATGACGAAGACTCGGTCTTTAACTCATCCCATACCTCCTGTATAAGGGTATCAGTCAAATAGCCGCATACCGTATAAGGTACGTCTCGAATGAGTTAACAGTGACATTGTCAGTGACAATAAATTAACTCATTCAAGGCGCAACGCATCGATACCCGCAAAAGTGTCGCATAGCGTTGGCGGCAGCAACGCTGTACGACAATTCAGCAGCTATTGATGCGTGGCATCTTGAATGAGTTAATTCTCATTGCCATAGTTTTGGGGACGGCGACTTCTTACAGGGTCTAAAGGAGAGAAGAAAATAAAAGGGGGTGACTTCTTAAAGGACCTAGATCCCATCTCAGTTTGTCATCCCGGCACCCTGCCAGAAGTCGGTAGGCAGAGGAAAAGTAGAGGACTATACCAACGTGTACCAGCTGTCCACTTGAACCGAGATGAATGGTGTGCAATGCGGGGTAGAGGACTATACCCAAACGTGCCAACTATCCACTTGAAGTCAGATAAATGGTGCGCCAGAGTGGGTGTACACCATGACGTAAACAAGGGCACGCGACTTTTTAATTGCGTCACGAACTAACCCTTGACACATTTGACACGGACCAACAATGGTAGAATCCTATATGGTGATATCTTATACCAGTTTAACCCTTTCACTCCCGGCACGCGATGCCGGACACCACGCAGCTGCAATAGGTAATTACCCTCAGTCATGTTCTCTAGCGATCGCGGGGCTCATGAAGGTCTATGTCTCTGGTCTCATTTATATTTACAATTCTCACAGGTACCGGCCTTGACCTTTAAATGTATCAATTTTCACAGAGTACCGGCCTTTACCTTTAAATGTATTAAAAAGATAATATTAAAAACAAGCAATACAACAACAGTGAGTAGCAACAAAAGTAAATAACCACTGAACCAGCCAACCAATTAATCAGCCAAACAACCAGCCAATCAAAAACAAAGCAAAACAACAAAACAATCCCCCCCCCCCCTCCACCCCCAAAACAAAACAAACAAACAAACAAACAAACAAAAAACAATAACAAACAAAAGCCCCAAACCAATGCAATGCCAGTGTGATCTTCATCAAACTGCGCCACTTCCGTGCCTTCTGTAGATCTTATTTGTTCGTCAGCTATCTACCTGTAAACTGACTTGGCATTGTCACCCCGTCACTACCTGCAGGGACACAGCAAACAAAACTTCGTGACATTGTCACCCCTTCACTACCTGCAGGGACACAGCAAACAACACTTCGTGACATTGTACCACCTTCACTACCTGCAGGGACACAGCAAACAACATTTCGTGACATTGTCACCCTTTCACTACCTGCAGGGACACAGCAAACAACACTTCGTGACATTGTCACCCCGTCACTACCTGCAGGGACACAGCAAACAAAACTTCGTGACATTGTCACCCCTTCACTACCTGCAGGGACACAGCAAACAACACTTCGTGACATTGTACCACCTTCACTACCTGCAGGAACACAGCAAACAACACTTCGTGACATTGTCACCCTTTCACTGCCCGCAGGGACACAGCAAACAACACTTCGTGACATTGTCACCCTTTCACTGCCCGCAGGGACACAGCAAACAACACTTCGTGACATTGTACCACCTTCACTACCTGCAGGGACACAGCAAACAACACTTCGTGACATTGTACCACCTTCAAAACCTGCAGGGACACAGCAAACAACACTTCGTGACATTGTCACCATTTCACTGCCCGCAGGGACACAGCAACAACACTTCGTGACATTGTACCACCTTCACTACCTGCAGGGACACAGCAACAACACTTTGTGACATTGTACCACCTTCACTACCTGCAGGGACACAGCAGACAACACTTCGTGACATTGTACCACCTTCACTACCTGCAGGGACACAGCAAACAACACTTCGTGACATTGTACCACCTTCACTTCCTGCAGGGACACAGCAAACAACACTTCGTGACATTGTCACCCTTTCACTGCCCGCTGGGACACAGCAAACAACACTTCGTGACATTGTCACCCTTTCACTGCCCGCAGGGACACAGCAAACAACACTTCGTGACATTGTACCACCTTCACTACCTGCAGGGACACAGCAAACAACACTTTGTGACATTGTCACCCCGTCACTACCTGCAGGGACACAGCAGACAACACTTCGTGACATTGTCACCCTTTCACTGCCCACAGGGACACAGCAACAACACTTCGTGACATTGTACCACCTTCACTACCTGCAGGGACACAGCAAACAACACTTCGTGACATTGTCACCCCGTCACTACCTGCAGGGACACAGCAGACAACACTTCGTGACATTGTCACCCTTTCACTGCCCACAGGGACACAGCAAACAACACTTCGTGACATTGTACCACCTTCACTACCTGCAGGGACACAGCAGACAACACTTCGTGACATTGTACCACCTTCACTACCTGCAGGGACACAGCAAACAACACTTCGTGACATTGTACCACCTTCACTTCCTGCAGGGACACAGCAAACAACACTTCGTGACATTGTCACCCTTTCACTGCCCTCAGGGACACAGAAAACAACACTTCGTGACATTGTACCACCTTCACTACCTGCAGGGACACAGCAAACAACACTTCGTGACATTGTACAACCTTCACTACCTGCAGGGACACAGCAAACAACACTTCGTGACATTGTCACCCTTTCACTGCCCACAGGGACACAGCAACAACACTTCGTGACATTGTACCACCTTCACTTCCTGCAGGGACACAGCAAACAACACTTCGTGACATTGTACCACCTTCATTACCTGCAGGGACGCAGCAAACAACACTTCGCGACATTGTCACCCTTTCACTGCCCGCAGGGCACAGCAAACAACACTTCGTGACATTGTCACCCTTTCACTGCCCGCAGGGACACAGCAACAACACTTCGTGACATTGTCACCCTTTCACTGCCCGCAGGGACACAGCAAACAACACTTTGTGACATTGTCACCCTTTCACTGCCCGCAGGGACACAGCAAACAACACTTCGTGACATTGTCACCCTTTCACTGCCCGCAGGGACACAGCAAACAACACTTCGTGACATTGTACCACCTTCACTACCTGCAGGGACACAGCAAACAACACTTCGTGACATTGCACCATCTTCACTACCTGCAGGGACACAGCAAACAACACTTCGTGACATTGTCACCCTTTCACTGCCTGCAGGGACACAGCAACAACACTTCGTGACATTGTACCACCTTCACTTCCTGCAGGGACACAGCAAACAACACTTCGTGACATTGTCACCCTGTCACTACCTGCAGGGACACAGCAACAACACTTCGTGACATTGTCACCCTTTCACTGCCCGCACGGACACAGCAAACAACACTTCGTGACATTGTACCACCTTCACTACCTGCAGGGAAACAGCAGACAACACTTCGTGACATTGTACCACCTTCACTTCCTGCAGGGACACAACAAACAACACTTCGTGACATTGTACCACCTTCACTTCCTGCACGGACACAGCAAACAACACTTCGTGACATTGTCACCCTTTCACTGCCCGCAGGGACACAGCAAACAACACTTCGTGACATTGTACCACCTTCACTACCTGCAGGGACACAGCAAACAACACTTCGTGACATTGTACCACCTTCACTACCTGCAGGGACACAGCAGACAACACTTCGTGACATTGTCACCCTTTCACTGCCCGCAGGGACACAGCAAACAACACTTCGTGACATTGTACCACCTTCACTACCTGCAGGGACACAGCAAACAACACTTCGTGACATTGTACCACCTTCACTTCCTGCAGGGACACAGCAGACAACACTTCGTGACATTGTACCACCTCCACTTCCTGCAGGGACACAGCAAACAACACTTCGTGACATTGTCACCCTTTCACTGCCCGCAGGGACACAGCAAACAACACTTCGTGACATTGTACCACCTTCACTACCTGCAGGGACACAGCAAACAACACTTCGTGACATTGTACCACCTTCACTTCCTGCAGGGACACAGCAGACAACACTTCGTGACATTGTCACCCTTTCACTGCCCGCAGGGACACAGCAAACAACATTCCACTGCAAGAGACATCATCACCATGAACCGCCTGACCGACTGAGGGGACCAACGAGGAGTTACGCCTTGTTCAGTGGCCTCGTTTAACTCATTCAACCCAAGGGCCGTATTCCCCAAATTTTGGAGGCGTCATCTAACTACTATGCACCAGCTGCAGGAGATGGATCGACCATGATATTCAAGGGTAGTGCCAGATTAGCTTGGCGCCTGTCGGCGCCAAGCTAATCTGGCACTACCCTTGAATTATCATGATCGATCCATCTCCTGCTGTAGTGCGTCGGGGCTGAATGAGTTAAATTGGTCAGTCTCTATACTCTTTGGACCGCGTTGAGCAGTTTGCAGAGGCCTTCCAGAAGGAACGTGAAACCTCGTGACTCTGACTTTGCCCGGTGACTCTGACTCTGCCCGGTGACTCTGACTTTGCCCGGTGACTCTGACTCTGCCACAGAGAAGTGAGAAACCCTGCAGGACACCATGCACCGCACAGCCTTGGCCACCTTTGGGCAGAGGACCTCGAAGACACAAGACTGGTACCAGGTCAAGTCGACCGAGATGTCCCCCATCATCGTAGCCAAGCGAACTGCCCTTGCTGAGTACAAACAGTCGCCCAGCAAAAAAGAACCTGCAGGTTCTCAGGGCTGCCATGACCAAGGTCAAACAGACTGCCAGGCGCTGCGCCAACGAATGCTGGACGGACCTCAGTGAGAACATCCAGATTGCAGCCGTTACAGGTAACATCAGTGGAATGTACGACGTCATTAAGAAGGCATTAGGACCAACCCAAAACAAGACGGCCCCCTCAAATCCTCCACCGGGGAAGTTATTACGGACAAAGGCCAGCAGCCGGAGAGGTGGGTGGAACACTATTCTGACCCCTACTCCAAACAGAACGTCGTGACTCCATCAGCTCTTGACGCCATCGAGTGCCTGTCTGTAATAGATGAACTAGATGCAGTGCCAACAATAGAGGAGCTCAGCAGAGCCATTTACGGCTTGGCTTCAGGCAAAGCCCCAGGCAAGGATGGGATCCCCTCAGATTTGATCAAGAACTGCAAGACCACCCTCCTTCTCCCTCTGCATGAGGTCCTACTCCAGTGCTGGCAAAAAGCAGGGGTACCACAAGACATGAGGGTTGCCAAGATCATCCCTCGCTACAAGAACAAGGGCGAGAGAAGCGACCATAACAACTACAGAGGCATCTCCCTTCTCAGCATTGTCGGCAAAGTCTTTGCCCGGGTCATCTTGATCCACTTGCTGAAGCTGGCAGAACGTGTCTATCCCGAGTCAAAGTGTGGCTTCCGAGCTGAGAGATCAACGGTAGACATGGTCTCCTCCCTCCGTCAACTCCAGGAGAAGTGCAGGGAACAACACATGCCTCTGTATGTCGTTTTTATTGACCTCACCAAAGCCTTTGACCTGGTCAGTAGAGACGGCCTGTTCAAGATCCTCTCAAAGATTGGATGCCCGCCCAAACTGCAGAGTATGATAGAGTCCTTCCACACCAACATGAAGGGGACAGTGCAGTTCAACGGCAGCACACCCGAACCCTTCGACGTATGCAGCGGAGTAAAACAAGGCTGCATCCTGGCCCCTACTCTCTTTGGGATCCTCTTCGCTGTCCTGTTCAAGCATGTCTTTGGTAATGCAACAGAAGGAATCTACCTGCGAACCAGATCAGATGGCAGGCTTTTCAACCTTTCCCGCCTCAAAGCCAAGACAAGGATACGCGAAGCCCTCATCAAGGACATGCTGTTCGCTGACGATGCGGCAGTTTCGACCCATATCCAGCATGAACTGCAGGCACTGATGGACCGATTCTCCCAGGCTTGCAAGGACTTCGGACTGACTATCCGTCTAAAGAAGACTAACGTCCTGGGACAGGACACAGAGACACCGCCATGCATCACCATTGACAACTACGAGCTCGACATCGTCCACCATTTGACGTACCCTGGGTCCACCCTCACCGATAACCTCTCTCTGGACACAGAGATCGACAAGAAGATCGGGAAGGCTGCTGCAACCCTTGCACGCCTCACAACTCGAGTGTGGATAAATCCCAAGCTGACTGTCAAAATAAAGATGGCTGTGTACAATGCCTGCGTCATCAGCACACTGCTGTACGGCAGTGAGAGATGGACCACATATGCCAGACAGGAGAGAAGACTCCACAACTTCCACCTCAGAAGCATCCTTCGTATCCTGGGCATATCATGGCAAGATAGAGTGACCAACACCGAAGTCCTGTCCCGCGCTGGCCTTCCCAGTATGTACACCCTACTCAGACAACGCAGATTGCGCTGGCTCGGCCACGTTCATCGCATGGAAGATGGCCGCATCCCAAAGAACATCCTCTACGGAGAACTAGCAGCTGGGAGACGAAACACTGGTCGCCCCAAGCTACGATTTGTAGATGTCTGCAAGAGGGACATGAGAGCACTGGACATTGACACTGGGTCCTGGGAACGCCTTGCGGAGGACCGTGCAAAGTGGAGAAGTATCCTCCACCAAAACCTCAAGTCAGGGCCGAAAGAGAAGATGTCGAAAGCAGCAGCAGACAAGCGGGCACGCAGAAAGGAGTGCAACAACTCCATCAGACTAGCGAGCAGGTACATTTGTGATCTTTGCAGCAGGGACTGCCACTCCCGCATTGGCCTCTACAGTCACACAAGATGCTGCTTCAAATCCAGCTGAGCAGGCAATCAGATCAGAACAACTAGGATGCATTATCTATGGTCAATTTAGACCGACAGAGGCCCATACATACTGTCCTCTTTGAGTCAGTCAGTCAGTCAGTGACAACGAAGACAACAGCCACAAAGGATAAGATATAATAAGTAACAAATGGTAAACGTGACAATATCTCAACTCAGTCAGTGTGGTCATGTCCCGGGCGACTGAAGATAGGATGTTGAATTGTCAGTCAGATTACCTTTTGTATTGATCTTTTCAGCTTGAAATGTTGTCTTTAAATGGACAACGTCTACCTTGAATCATTATCCGCGTATAATGCTGCCGTGCAATCGGTATCCGGAGGAAAAATCAAATTGGAATTGTGTAGAAAGTTGAATATTATGGCACGCAATAAATAATTTAAAAAAAGAAGTGAACACTTGAATATTAACGTCTTGAGCGATTTTATAAAACAACGATTTCACTTGATGTTTTACATTATTTTTAGAAAGAAGAAAAATGTATGTGACCCTGACGTGATTCGAACACGCAACCTTCTGATCTGGAGTCAGACGCGCTACCGTTGCGCCACAGAGTCCCACGAGCGCTCTGGGTATTTTTACCAATATCAAAGTGCATCAAGTAAAATCAGCTGATAAAGGTATTTGGCTTTCTTTTGCAGCCAGACTAAAATACACACGTATAAACAGACGTTTTACTCATAATTAAATATTCTCAAACTTGACGGCGCTGTTAACAGTCGGCAGGCGGCTATTCTGAGCACTCAGTCTAACTGGTCTTCACGGTGTCTCATTGGTGAGCTGTTTTCGTTGACGCTCGCGTAAGTCGTTGAAAATGACGGCGTGGATGGTTTGACATTTAAAGTCTAGATAAACGCAGTCTCTTCGTGTCAACCACCGCGTCCTAGTATCACACAAAATTCTTGAAAATTCGTCACAAGTGCTGATCCATCGAGAACAGCGACGATCGCTGACTCCAGTGCAACATCACCATCAATCCCAAGCTTGAGAAATATTCCACAGTGGGTGGTGCGCTTAAATATGAAAATATTCAAATAAAAATATAACAGTATACACACACAAAAGGTGCCCGGCCGGAAATGTGGGACATTTGCCTGTAAAATAAAATCGGGTTATGCACTCTGAAAGATCAGGCACTCTGAAAGAGTAATGTTTCTTGTATACAGATTTGTGTTTGAAAGATAACTCCCTGCACCGTTTTCAAGAAATCTGATTCTAATGCAACACAGTGTGTATGTGATTTTCGTAACCGCGGTTATGGACATAGTTGGTTTCCCGCGGTGCGGTGTTTGGAACGAGTGACTCAATAAACAAGTGATTCTCTCTCTATGGGACTCTGTGGCGCAACGGTAGCGCGTCTGACTCCAGATCAGAAGGTTGCGTGTTCGAATCACGTCAGGGTCACGTATGTTTTTTTTTTTCCTTCTATTTTTTTTTTCGTTTGAGAAATGTTTTGCGACTATATTTATAATTGCCAACAGGGTTAGGGTTGCTTCCCTGTCTTTTATTTGCCATGTTTTTGAAGTGGTCAATTTGGCTCTGCAGTGGAGCTAGGATGTCATAAGTTAAACCATGAGTAGTGGCAATTTACAAGCCAATACTTGCTTTTGACACAAGCTCTGGTTCTGAGACTCTGCCAAGGGGCCAAAACTGAGCGTCAAAAGCGAGTCTTGGCTCGAAAATTTTCACCATCCATGATTGGATATATTTATCCTACTGTTGCATGATCTGTTTTACATCAGTCATGCCCGTTTGACGATTTGGTCGACTCAGTACAGCCCACTAACCCTTTCAGTTTGCTTTTTCTTATAACCCTAAAGAGCCCAAAGTTCCGCAGCTGACTGACGTAAACAATTCTTTATCCATATGGGAGTTCCACGCATGGCGTCAACGATTCATTATCATGCCTCGCTGCATGCCTTTTCAGAATTGATGTCCATTGTGGTCTTGATCTGAGTGTAGGGTTCCATAGGCCAAATGGTCACAACATCCCCCAACGTAGGGCGTGGTCACAAGATCCCCCAACATAGGGCATGGTCACAAGATCCCACAACGTAGGGCATGGTCACAAGATCCCCCAACATAGGGCATGGTCACAAGATCCCACAACGTAGGGCATGGTCACAAGATCCCCCAACATAGGGCATGGTCACAAGATCCCACAACGTAGGGCATGGTCACAAGATCCCCCAACATAGGGCATGGTCACAAGATCCCCCAACATATGGCATGGTCACAAGATCCCCCAACATAGGGCATGGTCACAAGATCCCACAACGTAGGGCATGGTCACAAGATCCCCCAATGTAGGGCATCGTCGCTCAATGCAATAAAGAGCTTTTGACATGATATGACATGTGATACTAAGCACACACATCATAATACTGAACTGTACACACGTACACAATTCGCCACTTATCTTGTCAGTGCTTGGAGAAAACAAGAATGTTAAAGCGCTTACGGGTAATGTGCATGAATGATCCAGTTTTAACAGTTGGCTTATGTACCTATGAAATCCATGTTCTCTCCAAATTTGTGCATTTTTAAACTTCTGTCAATCTCCCGTGACCCTTGTGAGTAGTGAACCAAAACAGTATGCATAGAAAGGTATCATCAGCTACCTTTCTACCAAGTTTGGTTGAAACGTTTTGCAGAAGTGCCGATAAAAGCTACAATTCTACTTTTTTTCACATTTGCCAATCTTTTGTGACCCTTGACTTTTCCGAGGGGTCACCCAAATTAGCATGCAAATTAAGGTCTTACCGTCAGGGACCTCTAGACCAAGTTTGGGTTAGAAGTTGTAAATCCTGAACTCTTGTGGCCATTGAACTTTCTGGAGTCATCCAAATTAGTATGCATTGAAAGGTCTTACCAACAGGTATCTTTGTACCAAGTTTGGGTAGAAGTTGTGAATAGTATTAGAATTTTTTTTTTTTAAATCAAAACATGGCTATTTTCTGATCCCATGTGACCATGACCTTTCACTTTCAGAGAGGTCGGTCAGTGAAATGACATTGTGTATGTTAATAAAGGTCTTGCCACAAAGTATCCTAGGGCCCAGTTTGAAGACTGTGGTTTGAATAGTCTCCAAGGAAATGCTAGCGTTAAAGTGTACCACCGACGAGATGACAGCAGACAGATGCCAGACAGAGGACCACTAGCCCAGAACATGACCTGCTTCGCATGCGAGTCAAAAAGCCTTTTTTTACCTGAAAATGAATAAATTGTGATGTAAACGTCTTTTCTAAGCGTGCTTCTTTCTTCCTTGGGTTATTCTCTGCATTTTACTAAAACTTTACACGCTTGGCAGTCACCTGATGGTCTGGATTTCACCGTGATGGTGCTAAGCAGTCAACCAAAGCCACCATGATGGTGCTAAGCAGTCAACCAAAGAAAGGCATAAGATTACAGCCACCATGATGGTGCTAAGCAGTCAACCAAAGAAAGGCATAAGATTACAGCCACCATGATGGTGCCAAGCAGTCAACCAAAGAAAGGCATAAGATTACAGCCACCATGATGGTGCTAAGCAGTCAACCAAAGAAAGGCATAAGATTACAGCCACCATGATGGTGCCAAGAAGTCAACCAAAGGAAGGCATAAGATTACACATGATGGTGCCAAGAAGTCAACCAAAGAAAGGCATAAGATTACAGCCACCATGATGGTGCTAAGCAGTAAACCAAAGAAAGGCATAAGATTACAGCCACCATGATGGTGCCAAGAAGTCAACCAAAGAAAGGCATAAGATTACAGCCACCATGATGGTGCTAAGCAGTCAACCAAAGGAAGGCATAAGATTACAGCCACCATGATGGTGCCAAGAAGTCAACCAAAGAAAGGCATAAGATTACAGCCGCCATGATGGTGCCAAGAAGTCAACCAAAGAAAGGCATAAGATTACAGCCGCCATGATGGTGCCAAGCAGTCAACCAAAGAAAGGCATAAGATTACAGCCACCATGATGGTGCTAAGCAGTCAAACAAAGAAAGGCATAAGATTACAGCCACCGTGATGGTGCTAAGCAGTCAACCAAAGAAAGGCATAAGATTACAGCCACCATGATGGTGCTAAGCAGTCAACCAAAGAAAGGCATAAGATTACAGCCACCATGATGGTGCTAAGCAGTCAACCAAAGAAAGGCATAAGATTACAGCCACCATGATGGTGCCAAGAAGTCAACCAAAGAAAGGCATAAGATTAAAGCCACCGTGATGGTGCCAAGAAGTCAACCAAAGAAAGGCATAAGATTAAAGCCACCGTGATGGTGCTAAGCAGTCAACCAAAGAAAGGCATAAGATTACAGCCACCGTGATGGTGCCAAGCAGTCAACCAAAGAAAGGCATAAGATTACAGCCACCGTGATGGTGCTAAGCAGTCAACCAAAGAAAGGCATAAGATTACAGCCACCATGATGGTGCTAAGCAGTCAACCAAAGAAAGGCATAAGATTACAGCCACCGTGATGGTGCTAAGCAGTCAACCAAAGAAAGGCATAAGATTACAGCCACCGTGATGGTGCTAAGCAGTCAACCAAAGAAAGGCATAAGATTACAGCCACCGTGATGGTGCTAAGCAGTCAACCAAAGAAAGGCATAAGATTACAGCCACCATGATGGTGCCAAGAAGTCAACCAAAGAAAGGCATAAGATTAAAGCCACCATGATGGTGCCAAGCAGTCAACCAAAGAAAGGCATAAGATTACAGCCACCATGATGGTGCCAAGCAGTCAACCAAAGAAAGGCATAAGATTACAGCCACCATGATGGTGCTAAGCAGTCAACCAAAGAAAGGCATAAGATTAAAGCCACCATGATGGTGCTAAGCAGTCAACCAAAGAAAGGCATAAGATTACAGCCACCATGATGGTGCTAAGCAGTCAACCAAAGAAAGGCATAAGATTACAGCCACCATGATGGTGCCAAGCAGTCAACCAAAGAAAGGCATAAGATTACAGCCACCATGATGGTGCTAAGCAGTCAACCAAAGAAAGGCATAAGATTACAGCCACCATGATGGTGCTAAGCAGTCAACCAAAGAAAGGCATAAGATTACAGCCACCATGATGGTGCTAAGCAGTCAACCAAAGAAAGGCATAAGATTACAGCCACCATGATGGTGCTAAGCAGTCAACCAAAGAAAGGCATAAGATTACAGCCACCATGATGGTGCCAAGAAGTCAACCAAAGAAAGGCATAAGATCACAGCCACCATGATGGTGCCAAGCAGTCAACCAAAGAAAGGCATAAGATTACAGCCACCATGATGGTGCCAAGAAGTCAACCAAAGAAAGGCATAAGATTACAGCCACCATGATGGTGCTAAGCAGTCAACAAAAGAAAGGCATAAGATTACAGCCACCATGATGGTGCCAAGCAGTCAACCAAAGAAAGGCATAAGATTACAGCCACCATGATGGTGCCAAGAAGTCAACCAAAGAAAGGCATAAGATTACAGCCACCATGATGGTGCCAAGAAGTCAACCAAAGAAAGGCATAAGATTACAGCCACCATGATGGTGCTAAGCAGTCAACCAAAGAAAGGCATAAGATTACAGCCACCATGATGGTGCTAAGCAGTCAACCAAAGAAAGGCATAAGATTACAGCCACCATGATGGTGCTAAGCAGTCAACCAAAGAAAGGCATAAGATTACAGCCACCATGATGGTGCTAAGCAGTCAACCAAAGAAAGGCATAAGATTACAGCCACCATGATGGTGCTAAGCAGTCAACCAAAGAAAGGCATAAGATTACAGCCACCATGATGGTGCTAAGCAGTCAACCAAAGAAAGGCATAAGATTACAGCCACCATGATGGTGCTAAGCAGTCAACCAAAGAAAGGCATAAGATTACAGCCACCATGATGGTGCTAAGCAGTCAACCAAAGAAAGGCATAAGATTACAGCCACCATGATGGTGCTAAACAGTCAACCAAAGAAAGGCATAAGATTACAGCCACCACCAAAGAAAGGCATAAGATTACAGCCACCATGATGGTGCTAAGCAGTCAACCAAAGAAAGGCATAAGATTACAGCCACCATGATGGTGCCAAGCAGTCAACCAAAGAAAGGCATAAGATTACAGCCACCATGATGGTGCCAAGCAGTCAACCAAAGAAAGGCATAAGATTACAGCCACCATGATGGTGCTAAGCAGTCAACCAAAGGCAGGCATAAGATTACAGCCACCATGATGGTGCCAAGCAGTCAACCAAAGAAAGGCATAAGATTACAGCCACCATGATGGTGCCAAGCAGTCAACCAAAGAAAGGCATAAGATTACAGCCACCATGATGGTGCCAAGCAGTCAACCAAAGAAATTCATAAGATTACAGCCACCATGATGGTGCTAAGCAGTCAACCAAAGGAAGGCATAAGATTAAAGCCACCATGATGGTGCTACATTGTCAACACCAGGAATAATGCAGATCAAAGCCACCATCATGGTTTTGAACCTGTAGCTCTCATCAGGCATTTTCCTCTACCACTGTAATAAGAAATATCATTCAGCAGCGAGGGACCTAATACTGTATTAGGATTTTGAAACAGGCCGATCTTTTGGTTTTTGAGGGTTTTGCTATACAGGAGTGAAGTTTTGAAAATGTGTACCTCATGTTTCCTTTGAAGTAGGTGGTGGGCCATGATAATTCAAGGGTGGTGCCAGAAGAGCTTGGCGCCCATAGGCATCACCCTTGAACAATCTCTACTAAGTAGGACCATCATGAGACATATCTCAGCTAAGGCGCACAGAAAAACCTAGATATACAGAAACAACACTGAAAATAATGGACATGTTGCATATTTTACATGCATGTTCTACAGTTTATATTGTCTCTTCCCCCCCCCCCCCCCCCAAAAAAAAAAAAAATAAAAAAATAAAAACAAACAAGAAAGCCAAAGCCATTATGGCTCACGTGTATGACCGATTTGCATATGTGTGACCTTTGTGACCAGGGCTGGCTTCTGCAGCAGCAAAATCCATGTTTTCTGAAAATGTAAGCATTTTTCACACATCTGTCAACCCTCCGTGACCCTTGACCTTTGTGATGAGTCGACTAAATTAGTAATGCATAGGAAGGTCTTATCATCAGCCATCTTTGTACCAAATTTGGTTGAAAAATGTTTTTTAATACCTACAATTTTATTTAAAAAAATCAGCATTTTACACACATTTGCCAGCCTCTTGTGACCCTTGACCTTTCCAAGTGGTCATCCAAATTAGTATGCATAGATAGGTCTTACCATCAGGTATCTCTGTAGCATGTTTGGGTTGGAAGTTGTGAATAGTATTTGAGAAAAAACATCTTTTGTCAAAATATGGCTATTTTTCACCTATTTCCTGAGCTCTTGTGACCCTTGACCTTTCCGAGGGATCAACCAAATTAGTACATATAGAAAAGTCTTACCATCAGGTATCTTTGTACCACAAAGTTTGGGTTTGAAGATGTGAATAGTATTTAAGAAAAAAATAAATTATGTCAAAATATAGCTATTTTGGACCCATTTCCTGATCCCCTGTGACCTTGACCTTTGTGAGAGGTCACTCAAATTGGTATGTTTAGAAAGGTCTTACCACAAAGTATCCTTGGGCCAAGTTTAAAAAATGTGTCTTGAATACTCTCCGAGAAAATGCCAACGTTAAAGTTTACCCCGGATGACGGCAGACGGACGACCACTGGCCCAAAACATATTCACTTTTGCTTCGCACGTGAGCCCAAAAAAGAAAAAAGGGAAAATAATTTTCATGATGGTGTTGCAAAAACGTTTTTCTTTGGAAATTCTATTGGATCTATCTTGCTCATTTCAAAACCGATATATCCCTAATGTGACAGCAGTTCTGTGAACTATTTCTCTGTTAACCCTTATCATTCTAAATACACCAGTGTGTGAAATAAGTTTGACTTAAATAGTTCAAGGGTAGTGCCAGAATAGCTTGGCGCCTCTAGGTGCCAAGCTATTCTGGCACCACCCTTGAACTAAAGCCATTGGTCTATATCCTTATCTGTAAGTACTATAATGTAGCTTGCATATGGCAGTGCACAAATTTAAAGCTTTTAGCCTCAGTATGATATGGGTTAACTGTTTTGCCATGAGTATTTCTGCCGAAACAAATGATCGATATATATATATAACTCTTTGAGAGAAAAAGAATTGAGCTACACAGATACATGTAAATATTTAGTGCTAAATTCACGGCATTCAAGTTTGTCTTTGGAGTCATTCGAAACAGTCTCAGGCTCAAACAATAAAATAAGAGGTTTCGAACATTTGTGGATCAAACAAAAAGGTTTCGTCCCTAATACACAAGCCTATTTGCATTGGAGACCATTTGGGCGAGTGTGTATGTCATTGGTTCTCTAAATTAAAGACACCCACGCTCTGTGGAGTGAGCCATCACATGCTGTCTTCTGGCCTGAAACAGTGGACACACATCAGAGGCTGTCGGGCCAAGCCGACTCAATCCAGCGAACCGCTGCATTCATCCAAGCTATACACCTGATAATTTAGCATGACCGAGGGAACACTGAAGAAGAAAAAGCACTGGAGACCAAGACACCGCATGATCTGTCATTTTACAAAGTGGAGGTCATTCTATGTAATATTGTAGTTTCACATTGGAGAGGATCAGGAAACATAGTTTTCAGCTGTCTGCATGATTCTACATTGTCATCACCAAATCAAAGCCACCATAATGGTGCTACACTGAATGTCTGCAGGATTTCCAGACTTTTAACTTGTTTCTCAAAAACTTGACAAAAACACACCACGAGCAGGAATGAGCATCACAGTTATGTATACACTAATACTGCTGAGTACACCACTTTTGCCAATTTATGTTGACACTAATGAAACTATCAGCCCCATACTGCTGAGTACACTGCCTTTGTCATTTTATTATAGGCAATAATGAAACTATCAGCACGATACTGCCTTTGTCATTTTATGTTGACACTAATTAAACTATCAGCCCCATACCTCTGAGTGAACTGCCTTCGTCATTTTATGTTGGAGACTAATGAAACTATCAGCCCTATACTGCTGAGTACACTGCCTTTGTCATTTTATGTAGACAATGAAACTATCAGTCCCATACTGCCGAGTATACTGCCTTTGTCATTTCATGTTGACACTAATGAAACTATCAGCCCCATACTGCTAAGTGTACTGCCCTGTCATTTTATGTTGACACTAATGAAACTATCAGCCCCATACTGCTAAGTGTACTGCCCTGTCATTTTATGTTGACACTAATAAAACTATCAGCTCCATACTGCCGAGTGTACTGCCTTTGTCATTTTATGTTGACACTGAAGTGATGTGGCATCAGCCCCATACTGCCGAGTACACTGCCTTTGTCATTTTATGTGGACACTAATGAAACTATCAGCTCCATACTGCTGAGTGTACTGCCTTTGTCATCAAACAAAATGGCCATCTTAAAAATGTTCCCCCCAAATTGTGGCTCCCAACTGTTGATGTCAAAAGAGGAACAGATTCTGAAGAATATGCGCATGATGTGGCATTAACAGACAACTTAAGAATAATATGCACCTGGTGTGGCATAAACAGACATCAACTTTTGTTTTCTTTCAGTCTCTTTACACTTTTTCTCACTGGCTTGGCTCTATTTGATTTTTCACCTTGTCGTCCATTCTCAAGGCAACGGGAGTAGACTCCCTTATTAAATGTTATGATGACGTTACTCACTGAGCAAAGCGTTCTACCCCAAATAAATCTTTCGCCAATTACATTTCTCGGTACAAACATACCCTAATCTTCAATCAGTCAAACCACTAAACAAAAATATGCCAATAAAAAATAATTTAGGGGGCTACACAACCAAAAGAACTATATGTAGGTGTTCTGTGATACCGCTGGTACCAGTTTCATGCAAAACACAACTGAATAATTGGATAATCAGATAATATTAATGACAGGAAATTCAACTGAAGCGAAGGCCCTATCAAGTACTGACCACATTCAAAACGGCAAAGAAACAAAAAGTTAGATAAATAACAACCGAGGAGGTTTCGCAACAAAATAACTATATGCACATGTTGTTTGGCCTATTTTACCAATTTCATACAAAAGAATGACTGAAAATGTTTTTAATTAAAAAATACCTCAAGAGAGAAATTGCAGGCGAATGAAGTTCGCGCGAGGTTGTTTACAGTCGGAAGTATGGAGATTTATGTCCCCTGAATCTCTACGTCACACGCAAAGTTTGGGATCCTTTCAAGGGTGTACTTCACATTTTATACCTCTTACAGTTGAAGACAAAATCACTGTATTACATGTGAGGATTTGCTAGTGGGTCGTCACCTCTCGGGTCTGGTCAGGGGTGGTCTGTGAGCAGTGGTTAAGGCACCCGACACCAATGCTAAAGGTGCGAGGTTCGATACGGGCTCCGGCGTCTGACTTTTCTCTTCTAGTAAGCGTCACCGTTAATTCAGGTGGACCGTTGGGGGGGTTCTTTCTCCAGGTACTCGGGCTCTTCCTCCCCAACGACTTTGGTATCAATTTCAATCCAATCAAATTTCAAATATATAAATTTCCAAAAACTTTAGTAGCTCGCTTGAGCTTGCCCGTAGCACCACTTGAATGTTCTGCGTTTATGTAGTGTGGGAGTGAATGCGTGTGATTCACGCGAGCGTGCTTGTTGGGTTCAGTTCGCGGCGGCGCTTTGAGCCGATATTCAATTGGGTAAAGTGCCTATTTAATGCACTGATTTATTTATTATTTATTGATGTTGGAGGTCTCAGGCTAAAGCTCTCGACTCTTACCTCCAACACTGACCCCCCTGACCGGACCCTCGAGGCGACAAGAACCACTGGCAAGGCCTAACTCGTAATACGACTAATAATGATGTATATGCACCTGATGTGGCATAAACAGACACCAACTTAAAAAGAATATGCATGTGATGCGGCATTACTGACATCAACTTTTAAAGGATATGCATGTGATGCAGCATAAACACACACACCGATTATGAAGAATATGCACGTGGTACAGACACACAGATTATGAAGAATATGCACATGATGTGGTAGACAGATTATGAAGAATATGCACGATGTGGTACAGACAACAATAATCATGATAACAACTGGCCTGGCACAAAAATACAAACAATAACAACGAAACAGGCAACTGAACATTATTATCACTTTGAATTTTATTTTTTTTCATCACCCAACCAATTTTCAAATATTATGATAGAAATGGATACTGACTTTATTTTCAGCTTTTTACCCTTTGGCTGTCGACACAAAATGTAGTGGCTTTGCTTTCAGAAATAACCTGGACTACTTTCATTGTATCTCTCTCTCTCTCTCTCTCACACACCATTATGGTTCATTTCCAATCATTCATCAGCATTTGTAGCTTTCATCTTTTTCCTCCTCTTCCCTGTGGATTGCCCTCCATTGACTATTCTCCTCTTCCCTGTCGATTGCCCTCCATCGACTGTTCTCTTCCCTGTGGATTGCCCTCCATTGACTGCTCTCCTCGTCCCTGTGGAGTGCCCTCCATCGACTTTTCTCATCTTTTTAGCTGCAATCATTTTGTGTTTCTTCTTTGTCATGTCTTTCCTGTCTTTTACATATTTCTTGTTCTTTTGTTTTAAAGCTTGGTCTCCAGTTTTTGGCTTCAAGGTTGCTTCTGACAATTTTCTCCTGAACAAAACAAAAAACAAATCATCAAGTTGCAAATCAAATAATGTCATCACTGGTAAATGATCAGTCAATCCACCCCAAAAAGTCTTCATAAAACAGCACTAACAGAGCAAGTCAGCGGGAAACACAACCTGAAAGTAGTTAAAGAGACAATAAACACACAGAGAACTGAAAGAATAAGCATGGCACATGCAGAACCCAAAAAAGGAAATTACTACATCACACACACAGAACCCCAGGATGGACATTGCCACATCACACCCACAGAACCCCAAGATGAACATTTCCACATCAGACACACAGAACCCCAGGATGGACATTGCCACATCACACCCACAGAACCCCAAGATAAACATTTCCACATCAGACACACAGAACCCCAAGATGGACATTGTCACATCACACCCACAGAACCCCAAGATGAACATTGTCACATCACACAGAGAGAACTCCAAGATGGACACTGCCACATCACACCCACAGAACAACCAAGATGGACATTGCATCACACCTACAGAACATCCAAGATGGACATTGCCACATCACACCCACAGAACCCAAAGAACTTTCCCACATCACACCCACAGAACCCCCAAGATGAACATTGCCACATCACACCCACAGAACCCCAAAATGGAAAGTGCAAAATCGGAAAGCTGTTATTTAAAGACTACATACTGGTTCATATGGTAGATCAACTGAAATAGTTTAAAGGTAATCGAAGAACAGATTGGCTTCAAGAGGCTCCAATATTTTGGCACCACCTTTGAACTATCATGGTCGATCGCAGTGTGTCTGGGCTCCATGGGTTAACATTGGAATACTAATACCTCTTTTTTCTGTTTTCCTGCTGGTCGTAAGGAATAGTAGAAATCTGCTTC
Organism: Semisulcospira habei; assembly: GCA_036245525.1. NCBI lineage: Eukaryota > Metazoa > Mollusca > Gastropoda > Semisulcospiridae > Semisulcospira > Semisulcospira habei. The sequence goes on from BTPG01000004.1 coordinate 148,507,638, forward strand.
CTCTTCACTGGGATCTGGTTTTTCTTCTCATTCCTGCTCAACAGAAAAGGAGAAAAGCTTATCATCATATGGAAAGGACAAAAGCATATCCTATAGAAAGGAGAAAAGCTTATCATATGGAAAGGACAAAAACTTATCATATGGAAAGGAGAAAAGCTTATCATCTTATGGAAAGGAGAAACGCTTATCATATGGAAAGGAGAAAAGCTTATCATATGGAAAGGAGAAAAGCTTATCATCCTATGGAAAGGAGAAAAGCTTATCATCCTATGGAAAGGAGAAAAGCTCATCATCATATGGAAAGGAGAAACACTTATCATCATATGGAAAGGAGAAGAGCTTATCATATGGAAAGGAGAAAAGCTTATCCTATAGAAACGAGAAAAGCTTATCATCCTATGGAAAGGAGAAACGCTTATCATCATATGGAAAGGAGAAAAGCTTATCATCATATGGAAAGGAAAAACGCTTATCATCATATGGAAAGGAGAAAGGCTCTTCATCATATGGAAAGGAGAAACGCTGATCATTATATGGAAAGGAGAAAAGCTTATCCTATAGAAACGAGAAAAGCTTAACATCCTATGGAAAGGAGAAAAGCTTATCATATGGAAAGGAGAAAAGCTTACCCTATCGAAAGGAGAAAAGCTTATCATATGGAAAGAAGAAAAGCTTATCATCATATGGAATGGAGAAAATCTTATCATCTAATGGAATGGAGAAAAGCTTATCCTATGGAAAGGACAAAAGCGTATCCTATGGAAAGGAGAAAAGCTTATCCTATGGAAAGGAGAAAACTTATCCTATGGAAAGGAGAAAACTTATCCTATGGAAAGGAGAAAAGCTTATCCTATGGAAAGGAGATAGCTTATCCTATGGAAAGGAGAAACGCTTATCCTATGGAAAGGAGAAAGCTTATCCTATGGAAAGGAGAAAAGCTTATCCTATGGAAAGGAGAAAGTTTATCCTATAGAAAGGAGAAACGCTTATCCTATGGAAAGGAGAAAGCTTATCCTATGGAAAGGAGAAAACTTATCCTATAGAAAGGAGAAACGCTTATCCTATGGAAAGGAGAAACGATTATCCTATGGAAAGGAGAAAAGCTTATCCTATGGAAACGAGAAAAGCTTATCCTATGGAAAGGAGAAAACTTATCCTATGGACACATTAACCTTGCAAAAGACATTGATCCTCATCAGCCACCACGACTGCAGGGCTCATGAGGATGTATGCCTCTTGCTGCGACCAAAGTGTATCCCTGTTCCTTGGACAGCTGAGGCTATTTGTTGTTGAATGGACAAAGATTTCAGAAACAAACCATGTCCAGTGGCATTGAAGGGGTTAAGAAGGATAAAGAGCCTTGAGAGCAGTTGTCAGACCACAGAGTATCACCACGCAGAACACCTCACATTTATTGTGACAGAAACAAGCTCCGACTTCACACAGGCGCCAATTTACACAGTTGGCGACATGTCATGTAACAGTTGCTGTTTGTCTTAACATTGTAAAACTGCTTCACTATGTGATTACCTAAGACAATCCTAAGACAAGATGGGATGAAGCATAACCCACCAAGTCTCTTCTAAATGAGAGCAATAAGTCCGCTTTATATGGCAGCTGACTTGTTGTCTTGGACTCGATTCTCATGCTGAAATATCTCCTATTGAAAAAGCCTCGCAGATTTGCAACGGGTTAGGGTTAGGCATATGCTTCACTGGTTTGCAAAACTTCATTTGTCATGTCGTATTTTAGTTTTTACGCAATTTTATATTTTACATGATACGAGTTTTACTTGCCTTCAAGACTTGAAATACACGGTGACAAAACTAGAACTTCACGGTACAATTTCAGTCTTGCTATAATTTGTGTGAAGTCAGGTTGACTTTACCTAGCTACTTGACATTCTACTGTACATGCGCATGCTCTTCTGACAGCACACTAATGTGTGTGTGTGTGCGAGAGAGAGAAATACGTTATATCTAGAGTATTGCTTTGATGTCTGCATGGTGTCGGAGTTGCTGCTTTTATGTCACCGTCACTGTCCGATTTTCTCCGATTTTTTACTTTTAAATTTTGTTCTGCAGAGATTTAATTTTTACTGAAACGTTCAAAAGATATAAACTGGCTAACGAACTCATCCAATGTCTTTCTCCTATAACCAATGTCTTTCTCCAATCTAGCTCTATCCAATGTCTTTCTCCAATCTAGCTATATCCAATGTCTTTCTCCAATCTAGCTATATCCAATTTTCAAAGGCTATGACAAAAATTATGGACTAGATTGTGGTACAACCGACTTTCTATAAATGGTCTTTTAACCCTTCAGCGAGACACTCAATTTTAATATGCTTGGACACTCTCCTAGGCACCCCTTGAACAAAGCACACCCGCAAATTTCAAGCTTGTACAGACAATTATCGGAGATTTTCATGTTAACATACATACACACACACACACACACACACACACACATATACAGCGCTTTGCGCCAAAGTACGTTCAGCAGGGAGGTTAGTGTAACTAGACATGATGTAATTTTTATCTGGTTACTTTATTTGTCAGATATTTAGATCTGCCTGCTAATTTTGTCATAAGCATTTTGTTGAATTCGCCCCGCTGCGACCCATCCTAAAACGTCTCTTCCATAAACAGAAGAGACTTAAAAACCATCTGCTGCCTGTGACATGGTCAGCTGAGCGACATGGTGAAAGCTGACCGTGTGGGTTTCTTCAGTTTCAGCATGTACTCTGGAACCTCACAACCAGCCTCTCTCATGATGTTGGCAATGCTGCAAACAAAGCAAGAACACAACAAGATTTATTAGAAAAATTATCTGCAAATTAACACCAACAAACAACCACCAGAAAAAAAAACACAACATAATAATATTAATAATAATAATAACGGTATTTATAATGCGCTTATCTTATAATAATTATAACTCTAAGCGCGCACTCACAACTCGCGCACGCATGCGCACACTATAGACAACGACTCACCTACCACAAATAGTGAAATACATTACGACAGTCAGCTTGGGGTGGGGAGTGTGGTGATATAGTGCTAGAATTGTTGAAAGAGGTGAGTTCTGAGGGCGGACTGGAAGGAGAAGAGTGTTTCTGAACATTTGACTAACAAGATGGGATGAACCATAAGAGCCATAACTCACAGTACTTGTCAAGGGTCTCTACCTGTTGTCTTTGACCTGATTCCGATTTTGAAATACATTTGCAAAACCTCGCAAATTAATCAATGCATCAGTGAGCTCATAAGTCTGTAAGTGTGCAATGCCTATCGAAAAAAAGTCGACACCTAGTATCACAGCTGACACGCATTTGAACAGGTATTTTCCAAGTGTGTGTGTGTGTGTGTGTGGAGGGGGCGGGGGGGTAGGGGGAGGGTGGGGAGGGGGTGTGTTGCAAACGGCTGCATAAGATGACAAAAGAAAAGGGTACGATTTTGTCTTTCTTTCTGCACCTGCACAGATATAACAAAGCAAACAAAAATCCTGCTCAACACTGGTCTCATAATTGTCAGACAGACGAACAAACTGTTACCATCTATGTACCTTTTAACATGTCATTCCTCTTCATCTTCAATCTTTCTTCAGATAAAATCAAGCAGCATAGAATGACCGCATTTGTCGCCAGGTTGCATATTTTCTGATTACATCACCTTGCCTAAGACAATGACTTAATGTTGGGGATTTCTATGCAACCTTCCTAAGAAGCCGGCCTGATTTTTGTTCTTTGAAGTCTGTATACTTGTTTTTTAACATCACTACAGAACCTTCAAGCTATTGTGATCGAACATTATGTGTTGACTAAAGTTACAACATGTTACTACATGTGCGGCCGATCTGTTACACACTTATAGTCTTACACACTTATAAGGGTCACAGTGCATACGCATCATTGTTGAGAGAGAGAGAGAGAGAGAGAGAGAGAGAGAGAGAGAGAGAGAGAGAGAGAGAGAGAGATGATGATGATGATGATACTTTATTTATCAACGGTGTCAAGTTTTGACAGAAACAAATCGTCATTTTACAAGCTTGCCGTTGCTAACATCTACAACATAAAATAGGGTGAAAATAATAATAATAAGAGAGAGAGAGAGAGAGAGAGAGAGAGAGAGAGAGAGAGAGAGAGAGAGAGAGAGAGAGAGAGAAATAGGTCACATCTAGAGTATTGCGTCGATGTCTGTGATCAACAAAATTTCTGCTTTTTCGTCACCATCTGACTTTCTCCAGAAGGCGAGGTTTTTTACTTTAAATGAAATTCTTCATAGAATTAATTTTTACTGGAAAAGTTCAAAAGATACAAAGCTGGCTAATGAACTCATAATAATAATAATAATAATAAATAGTTCTTGTATAGCGCTGTTCTCCAGGAAAACACTGCACTCGCTGCGCATGCACAACAGCACACCCTCTCTCTCAGACACACGCACAATTATACACTGCTTTAAACCACCCCATCCCTTCCCAACACCTTACATTCACTTCCTCTAGGATCAGAATAAAAGGCAGTCAACAGTTACCTAAAGATGAGCTAAGTGTTAAATGCCCGACAGAAAAGAAAAGTCTTTAAGTGAGCTTTGAACTGTGACAATGTGGGCAGATTCTGCATTCCAGTTGGCAGCGAGTTCCACACACTTGGGGCTAAAAAGGTGAAAGAACCCTCCCCGACAGTTTTCATGTTAAGCTTCGGGATTTAAAAAAGTTTTTCACTGGAGAAACGGAGGGTGCGTGATGGTTGATAAACAGACAGCTTGGCAGAAAGGTACAGCGGGAGAGATCCGTCAAAATGCCAATAGGCAAAAATTGCAATTTTGTACTGGCAGCGGAATTTGACAGGAAAGGAAAGGACAGCTAACCATTACTACAAAACGATATGCATGCCGGAAGACCACCCGGCCAAGCTCACGCTCACCTCCAACCACAAGCCCATAAATCAACCCACCCAAACACCACAAATAAAAACCAAAGTCCAAAAGTTAGAAGACGTGATAAACCTCAAATTACCAAATAGAACGCCAAATCCACAAATAACAACGCCAACATGGAAACTCCCACAAATAGAGGTAGACCTGGACCTCACAAAATATCAGAAAGCAACAGACGGGCCCAAAATGAAGACGGAGTTCGATATTAAAAGAACTACCACATACAAAAACTACACAATCATCTACACAGACGGGTCCCATGACCCAACCAGCCACGCAACCGGACTAGGTATCCACGTCCCCAACAAAAATCGGATCGGGCTATAAAATCACCGGACCACACATCAGTTTTCACAGCAGAACTCACGGCCATCCTGGGAGCCATCAAAGTAATAAGAGCGGACCTTCAGGAAGCTAAATACTTACTCATAGTGACGGACTCCTTATCGGCAATACAAGCGATTCAGAACCTAGACTCGTTCAGAGAAGATCTAACATACCTGGTCAGACTAAGAGCAGCCGAACAGAACGCGGCCAAACAGTCAAATTTATGTGGGTCCCCTCCCATGTGGGAATCCCAGGCAACGAACGAGCAGACAGGGTAGCGAAGAAAGGCCTCGACCAAGAATCGACCTTCTTCAACCTACCACTTTCAGCAAATGAACGGTCAAATGCTCTCCGGCCCGCCTTCCAAAAACTATGGGAAAAAGAATTCCACCAGAACAAAAAAGGAAGACGCAAAAATCTCACGAGGGTACTGAACAATACACCCACCCTCCTAATAGGTAAGAGGAGAGACCAGTCACGACTAACAAGGATCCGATTAGGGGGCGAGAGATACCTAGTCCACCCCAACCCAATAATGTGCACATGCGGTCACCTACTCATGACGGAACACATACTGCTAGACTGCCCGAGCATAGCCCAAACCAGAACCCTAGTAGCAGATAAACTCAACGCACCTCTCACCGTAGAAGGCCTCCTAAACCCCGACCCTAAAACATGGTCCACCACCACCAAATACACAATACACCTGCTTAATAAGCACCCACTAATCCGATACATCTAACCAAACTACAGACATGACGAGAGGTAGATCAAAAGCGATGCGTGGACATCAGCGACAACCAGTCAGAACATAACTCCCCCCCCCCCCTCAACCCCCGGCCCACCCCCCCTGGACGAAATCAGCGAGAGCTGGAAGTCCGTATCCTTTAAAAATAGCATAGCATAGCATTTGACAGGCAGCCAGTGAAGCTGCTTCAATAGAGGCATAACGTGGTCTCTCTTTCGTTTCTTCAAGATGAGACGCACCGCTTTGTTTTGAATCATCTGCAAGTGTGAAATCTGGTCTGCCGGTAAACCTGCCAGTACAGAATTGCAATAATCGAGCCTGGATGTAATGAATGCATTTACAAGTCTTGACACCACACTTTCTGTGAGATACGGTCCGAGGGACGAAATTCTGCGCAGCTCATGGAAACCAGCTCGGAAGACGCTATGGATATGATCATGCATGGAGAGCGTCGAATCAATCTTCACACCCAGATATTTGACACAGTTCTGGAAGCGAACGCTGCAGCCACCAATGTTTGCAAACTCGCCATCAATCAGACTAAGGCGAGACTGAGAGCCAGCAGGCATGACTTCGGTCTTGTCAGTGTTAAGCTTAAGTTTGTTGCTAGTCATCCAGGACAGGACCTCATCTATATAACTCATCCAATGTCTTTCTCCAATCCGGCTTTATCCAAAACTCAAGTGAATATAATGAAAATATCGGACTCTAATGTGGCTCAACCGACTTCCTATAAACAGTCATTTAACTCTTCAATGAGACATCCAATTTCAAAATGCTCGGAGGCGCTCCTAGGCACTCCCTGAATGAAACATCTCCCATAATTTCAAGCTTGTAAGGGCACTCCCTGAATGAAACACCTCCCATAATTTCAAGCTTGTAAGTACGCAAACTCCGGAGATTTTCTTGTTTACATACATGCGCACATACACACACACACATGGACTTTCGCGCCAAAAGTGCGTTCTACAGCGAGGTTTGCGTAACTAGACATGACATAATTTTTATCTTGTTACTTTACTGTCAGAGTTTTTGTCTAGCCCGCATAAGATGTCTTGTATGTTTTTTTGAAATTGCTCCACCTGTCCTAAAAAGTCAGTTCTATAAATAGAAAACAAAATGAATACAAAATAACAAACCAAAGAAAAGCAAGTATAGTTCACTGGCTTGCTTGGCAATTTATTTTATGCAATCAAGTGTGATACTAGTCACCTTCGGAGGTGTGTGACATCGTCCTCAGTGAAGAAAGTGATAGCTCTGCCTGTGCGACCTGCTCTACCAGTGCGACCTAAACACAGGCAATGAAAACAAGTTTTAGGCGATGTGTGGAAATGTTTTCAAGGGATCTACTTCAAAGTGAATGTAAACAATGAACAAGAAAGGCAAAGCCATTATGGCTCACATGTATGACCGATTTACATATTATGTGTGACCTTTGTGACAAGGGCTGGCTTCTGCAGCAGCAAAATCCATGTTTCTGAAAATGTGAGCATTTAATTTATCACACATCTGTCAACCTCCTGTGACCCTTGACTTTTGTGATGAGTTGACTAAATTATTATGCATAGGAAGGTCTTATCATGGGCTATCTTTGTGCCAAATTTGGTTGAAAAATTTGCAAAAATGTTGATAATACCTAAATTTTTTTCTAAAATTGGCATTTTACACACATCTGTCAGACTCTTGTGACTTTTCCGAGGAGTCATCCAAATTAGTATGCATAGATAGGTCTTACCATCAGGTATCTTTGTACCAAATTTTGGTTTGAAGTTGTGAATAGTATTTGAGAAAAAAAACATCTTTTGTCAAAATATGGCGATTTTTTTACCTATTTCCTGAGCTCTCATGACCCTTGACCTTTCTGAGGAATCAACCAAATTAGTGTGCATAAAATGGTCTTCCCATCAGGTATCTCTGTAGCAAGTTTGGGTTTAAAGTTGTGAATAGTATTTGAGAAAAATCATCTTTTGTCAAAATATAGCTTTTGACATATTTCCTGATCCCCTGTGACCTTGACCTTTGTGAGGTCACTCAAATTGGTATGTTTAGAAAGGTCTTGCCACAAAGTATCCTTGAGCCAAGTTTGAAGACTGTGGCTTGAATAGTCTCCGAGAAAATGTCAACGTTAAAGTTTACCATGGACGCCGGACGGACAACCACTGACCCAAAACATAGACTCACTTTTGCTTCGCATGAGAGCCAAAAATAAGTTGAATCTTTGCAAATGTAACAAGAGCAAATGAAACAAATGACCAGCACCCCAAAACAGTGACAATTGTGTGAACACCATCAAACTAAATCTATTACAAATACGACAATGAATGTTACCACCAGTCCCCAAATGACTGACCAATCCTGTGAATATAGCTGATGGCTGTGGTGGGAAAATCGTAGTTGATGACCAGGTTGATGCCCTTGAAGTCAATACCGCGCCCCATCAGCTCTGTACAGATCAGCACCCAGATCTTGCCCTCCATGAAACTGCGCACTGTGTTGTCTCTCTGCATGGGAAAAGGGAAAACAATACCACAGGGATTCAAGGTGTGACAGTCTGCAAAGTTCTGCATGTCACTATGCAACAAGCTCTGCCATAACACAGTACATGTACAGTGACCTGTGCACGATTACACTCTCTCAAAATCACAACTCAACGTGTTTTCAGATATTTTGATACCTTATAAATTGTTGACATTATTCTCACAAATAATAATAATAATAATAATTCCACTGAAAGCCTTCACGGCTGGCTCTAGCCTTGTACTGCCCCCAGCCCACAACCAAATAATTGCCATGTCCAAGCCCATGTCAATATATATTTTTAATATATAACCTGGTTTTTAAATTTCTGAGTTTTCAGAAATAAACCCGCCTGTATATGTGCCTCAGCAGATCCAAGTATATTCCAGAGTGAACCCGACTCTAGTCAGTAGTCTTTACCAGAACAAAAGAGGAGAAAAAAGTGTGTTCATTTATATGCTCATTGATGTATGGTTACTGATAAACAAAAGAAATGGCTGAAACCATAGAGCATATATCTGCATGGACTCGTGAGAATCTATGCATTTTGTCCCTGTGTAGAAAGGGCTCAGTCTCACACTGTACTATACCATTCACTAATTAACAACTATTTCCCTCTGGGGCAGGCATAGATCTTCATGACGCCTGCTCATGCAAGAGCTAATGAGAATCATGCCTCTTGCCTGCCTCATGAATACATACTGGTCCTCACATTGAGGATGCTGCGCAAGATTATTCAGTGAACACCTGCCATTGTCTCAGTGTAAGACATAAAATATGGCGGCCAAATGGGACTGCTAGGTTTCATGAGCATACATATACCTTACACATTTTATTTACGTCTATGACCCTCATTCGGCATGGGAATCGGGTCTACCCAATGTAATGCATGACACTCATCACTTGTTGACAGCAAGTTAAACAAGCCGCTCGGTCGGGCTGGTGGGGCGGGAAAGAGAATAGCGCGAGCGCACATTCCATCAAATCAAAATGATTAGGCATTTCAAAGTCTGAGTTAGAACTGAGTGTTCGAAGAGATGTTTCAAAAATTGCTATATATTGCAAACACTGCTCGATACAAGTTTACAATATTTTGCCATGACTTATGCAATACGTCGCTCTTGAAGCGACATTTTCTTGTTCAATTCGGTGGTAATGAAATAAAACACTTGTCTCAAATTATCTGAAAAGCCCCACGTAAACAGAGCAATGATCATTTCTGTACGCCACTATGCAACAAGTTCTGCCATAAGACAGCACAGTGACTTGTGCAGGATTACGCTCTCTTGTGGTCGCAGCTCAACATAAGCAGAGCACAGGTCAATTCTGCACGAGTCACTATGCAAGAAGCTCTCTTACCACGGAGCACCTTGTGTAGTGGCTTGTGCAGGACTACGCAGTCTCTCACACAACTCAGCATTAGGTCGCACTGGTCGCCATAAGACAGCACAGTGACTTATACAGGACCACGCAGTCTCTCGCACAACTCAGCATTAGGTCGCACTGGTAGCCATAAGACAGCACAGTGACTTATACAGGACTACGCAGTCTCGTGGTCACAACTCAACACACACAGAGCCCTGGTAAATTCTGCACAAGTCACTATGAAACAAGCTCTGCTACAATGAAGCACTTTGCATAGCGGCTTGTGCTGGACTACCCTCTTACACAACTCGGCATTACAGCCCTGAAAGTCTAAAATCTTGCCCACCAGCCTTTGGCTAGTGACTTCAAAGTTTTATTAGCCAAACTAAAAATGTTACTAGCCAAACTGAAAATTTGACTAGTACTGAAAATATCCCAACTCAACAATATAATGTACAAGTGTTTGACGCCCAATGTTCGAGAGTGTTTTCTGCCCAGAGGCATTGAGAACAAATATTTGAACAGACCAAGTTAATGTTTATGTCCTGACTTCAGGCTGTTGATAGTATCAAGTGGAGAAATAACTGACAAAGTCCCCATGTGAACTGTGGTGGGATTTTTTTATTTTTATTTTTTGGGGTAAGTAGAGCAGGGCTTGTGTTTTCACAACAGGTTAAAGGGTCTGTACCCAGGTATAAATTTTAGAGGGTACACAGACCCCCATCTGAGCATTATAGAGGGTCTGCAGATTTATTTAAGAAAAACTGCATCATCTGTATGTTCTTTAAAATAAATTAACTCATTTTGCTCTCTCCTCTTTAAATGTGTTGTGACAGTGTGTGTGTGTCCTTTCCATGATACTGATTCTTTAACTGGTGAGTATCGTGCAAAAGCCTGTCTCCCTCTCCATCTCAATACAATACAATACAACTTTATTGTCTGTTCGAGTCAAAGCACGACAAAAATTTGCCTTTTGGCTCGTCATAAAACAACAATATAAGACACTAATAAACGCTACAAGAAAATTCCATGAAAAATTATCATTGCAGCAATCTATCACAAGCAATCTGTCACAAGATGGGAGGTAATGTTAAGTAGATCATACTTATCGTGGCGTTATAAACAAGATTTCAAAATCGAGACAGCAGTTGGAATAAAAGACTTCCTAAAAACATTCTTTTCGGCAAGTGGCAAGCTGAGACGTCTGCCTGATGGTAGCATTTGAAACTGATCAGATAGTGGGTGGCGAGGATCACTGACAATGCTAGCAGCTATCCTTTAGACAGCTCTATGGTACAGATCATCTACTGCATGGGTACTGTCCTAGGCCAATGATCTTCTCAGCTGTTCTGATGATACGTGACAACCTGTCCCTGTTTTTCATACTGAGGTTGCCATACCAAGCACCGTCTCTTTCTCACATACACAGAAAAACATATATATATATTTATTTGTATGATCGTTTGATAATGTATTGTAACAGAGAATATAGCGTTTTCTGCTGAATGCAGACTGACAACCAAAGTCTGACTTGTCTAAACTCTCTCCCTCTCTCTGTGTGTGTGTGTGAACTGATGTACTTAAAAGTTTGTTTCAACCTATTTAACCAGAAAGACATGTTTCTCCAATCATTGCCTAATAAATGTCTACCAGAAGATAGATCGATCACGATTTTAAAAAAACTGACAAACTTATTTCTGTTCAAATTTCTGGACTTGCTTTTTTACTTTGAGTTTGCCTCAATGCACATTACGCATGCCATTCATGTGACGTCGTGCTTTAGCCATGGAAATACACGCAGCCATGAACTCTGAAAACTGCATCACAGCGGCGGTGCCACACACGGCCCAAGGGTATCATTTCTGGTACTGTCATTTGTCAATGGAGACGGCGGCGCGGTGTCAAAGTGCAACTTTCTTCTTAGCGATTATCAAGATCAGACGGTGCCGGATTGAAGAATCCGAAGCATTCTAGCTTCCTTTGCTTTTTCTCCGTCATTTACAAACTTCGTTCAAGATCGAAAGTGAAATGCATGATGCCGTATCCCATAATAGTATGGTGACGCCACAGCAATTAATGTGTTCAATCTGTAGCGCGCACTTTGTAATAACATGCTGACACCATACATAAACTAACAGTTTGCCCGCCCAGTTACACTCGCACGGACCCCGGAGTCGGGTCGATTCTGAACGCAGCCGCGACTGAGCGAGCGGCTAAACGAACCAACTCATCACTAAAAATACGACTGTCACCGCCGACCTCTGTTATGGTACGCATGGTGGCGCAAGGATAATGCGTCTTGGGCGCAGATGCACTGAATTTTAGTGCGTCTGACTATACCCTTTAGTTACATTTTCAGTACGTGATTTTGGTTTGCCGTTGGATTGGAAAACGCACGAGCGCACTCGCATTTGGCGAGTGGACTTTTTTTTTTACTCGCCCCCCAAAAAAATCACTCACCATGGCTAGTAAATTACTCACCATTTTCAGGGCTGCATTAGCAGAGCACTTTGGTAGTGGCTTGTACAGGACTACTCTCTCACACATCACAACATAAGCAGAGCACTTTGGTAGTGGCTTGTACAGGACTACTCTCTCACACATCACAACATAAACAGAGCACTTTGGTGGTGGCTTGTACAGGACTACTCTCTCACACATCTCAACATAAGCAGAGCACTTTGTGTACTAGCTTGTTCAGGATTAATCTCCAACACATCTCAACATAAGCAGAGCACTTTGTGCAGTGGCTTGTGCAGAATTACTCTCTCACACAACTCAGCATGAGCAGAGCACTCTAAATGATTTACACTCTCTCAAGTAACATGGTGGAATACTGTGGACACAGCTTGACGACCTCGATTTTGCAGACGACTTGGCATTACTGTCCCACACTCATCAACAAATGCAGGACAAGACCACGAGGCTTGCTGACATCTCGTCCCAAGTGGGCCTCACCATCCACAAACAGAAAACAAAGACAATGAGGCTGAACGCAACCAGGGAAGAACCAGTCTTGCTTGCTGGCACCCCGTTGGAGGAGGTGGAGTCCTTCATCTATCTCGGGAGCATCATAGACAAAAAAGGCGGCACTGATGCAGATGTCAGAGCATGAATCGGTAAAGCCAGAGCAGCCTTTCTCCAGTTGAAAAAAGTGTGGAGTTCCAGAGAGCTATCACAACACACCAAAGTCCGGATTTTCAACTCCAACGTAAAAGCAGTTCTCCTATATGGAGCAGAGACTTGGAGATTGACAAAAACTACAGTCAGCAGTACAGATCTTCATAAACAGTTGCCTTAGAAGAATTTTGAAAATCCACTGGCCAGAGAAGATCAGCAACGTCAGACTCTGGGAGAGAACAGAGCAGATAACAGCAAAGAATGAAATTGGGTGAAGAAGATGGGGATGGATTGGTCACAGTCTCAGAAAGCCAGCTCCAGTATCACTAGGCAGGCATTGTCATGGAACCCCCAGGGAAAGAGGAAAAGAGGTAGGCCGAGAAACTCCTGGCGTCGAGACCTCCAAGTAGACATCAAGAGACTGGGAACCACCTGGAGTAAAATTGAAGGAGAAGCACAGGACAGGAGTCGCTGGAGGTCTCTCGTTGACGGCCTATACCCGGGTAGGGGTGACAGGCGTAAGTAAGTAAGTAAGCAAGCATAGCCCAGATCATTACATTTGCTCATCTGTATCATATGTACAGACCAACAAATGCAGGGGTAAGAGAAGTGTGTGTGCGAGTATGTGTGTGTGGCCAGGTGCCAAAATATAAGCACTACCCTTGAACTATCATAGTCGATCAATGTCCAGTTGTAGTTGTATCTTATGAAAACATGCTAAATAAGTCATAAAAAGGACAAAATGGAGAAAAGCATTGACACAAACACATTCCAAAGACAAACTCATCATGTCTGGGTCAAACTGAAAACAGATATTTGGACAATTTTTGACAAAAACTCCATGCCGTGTGCTACCTTAAGTGTATCCATCTCCGTGTGCCACATTAAGTGTATCCATCTCCGTGTGCCACCTTAAGTGTATCCATCTCCGTGTGCCACCTTAAGTGTATCCATCTCCGTGTGCCACATTAAGTGTATCCATCTCCGTGTGCCACCTTAAGTGTATCCATCTCTGTGTGCCACCTTAAGTGTATCCATCTCCGTGTGCCACATTAAGTGTATCCATCTCTGTGTGCCACCTTAAGTGTATCCATCTCTGTGTGCCACCTTAAGTGTATCCATCTCCGTGTGCCACATTAAGTGTATCCATCTCCGTGTGCCACTTTAAGTGTATCATCTCTGTGTGCCACCTTAAGTGTATCCATCTCCGTGTGCCACATTAAGTGTATCCATCTCCATGTGCCACCTTAAGTGTATCCATCTCCGTGTGCCACCTTAAGTGTATCCATCTCCGTGTGCCACATTAAGTGTATCCATCTCTGTGTGCCACCTTAAGTGTATCCATCTCCGTGTGCCACCTTAAGTGTATCCATCTCCACGTGCCACATTAAGTGTATCCATCTCTGTGTGCCACCTTAAGTGTATCCATCTCTGTGTGCCACCTTAAGTGTATCCATCTCTGTGTGCCACCTTAAGTGTATCCATCTCCGTGTGCCACATTAAGTGTATCCATCTCTGTGTGCCACCTTAAGTGTATCCATCTCTGTGTGCCACCTTAAGTGTATCCATCTCCGTGTGCCACATTAAGTGTATCCATCTCCGTGTGCCACCTTAAGTGTATCCATCTCCGTGTGCCACATTAAGTGTATCCATCTCTGTGTGCCACCTTAAGTGTATCCATCTCCGTGTGCCACCTTAAGTGTATCCATCTCCGTGTGCCACATTAAGCGTATCCATCTCTGTGTGCCACCTTAAGTGTATCCATCTCTGTGTGCCACCTTAAGTGTATCCATCTCTGTGTGCCACCTTAAGTGTATCCATCTCCATTCATAATGTGTCAGAGCCAAATGGGTTAGTTAAAGCAAATGTCAGAGCTGAATGGGCTAGTAAATGCAGTTGGGCTCTGCAACCAGTAAAGTAAACGATCTTACCTGCAGCTGGGTCCTGTCGGCATGGATGACGTCCACGTTGATGCCGTCGTAGATGAATTCACTGAACAGCTCCTTGGCTCGATCCTTGGACTGCACAAAGATCAGCACTGGTGGCTCCATGCCCTGCAGACAGAATGCAAATGTAAACATATGTGTAACTGGGTATTAGAGAATTAAACTGGACAGATTCCTTAACAGACTGAGCTTCATGGTCATCATGCAATTGTACTTAAATGTCAACATAACTGGGTACGTAGAGAATTAAACTGGAGAGTTCCCTTAACAGACCGAGTCCTACATTTAACCAATATCATACTGAGGCTAAAAGCTTCAAATTTGTACACTGCCATGTGCCATATGCAAGCTACATTATAGTACTTACAGATAAGGATATAGACCAATGGCTTTAGTTCAAGGGTGGTGCCAGAATAGCTTGGCACCTAACAAAACAAGCTATTCTGGCATTACCCTTGAACTATTTTAGTCAAACTTATTTCACGCACTGGTGTATTGTGAATGATAAGGGTTAAATGTCAACAAAACTGGGTATGTAGAGAATTAAACTGGAGAGTTTCCATAACCATAACTGAGTATGTAGAGAATTAAACTGGAGAGTTTCCATAACCATAACTGAGTATGTAGAGAATTAAACTGGAAAGTTTCCATAACCATAACTGAGTAAGTAGAGAATTAAACTGGAGATATAACTGAGAATGTAGAGAATTAAACTGGAGAGTTTCCATAACCATAACTGAGTATGTAGAGAATTAAACTGGAAAGTTTCCATAACCATAACTGAGTATGTAGAGAATTAAACTGGAGCTATAACTGAATATGTAGAGAATTAAACTGGAGAGTTTCCATAACCATAACTGAGTATGTAGAGAATTAAACTGGAGCTATAACTGAATATGTAGAGAATTAAACTGGAAAGTTTCCATAACCATAACTGAGTATGTAGAGAATTAAACTGGAGATATAACTGGGTATGTAGAGAATTAAACTGGAGAGTTTCCATAACCATAACTGAGTACGTAGAGAATTAAACTGGAAAGTTTCCATAACCATAACTGGGTATTTAGAGAATTAAACTGGAGATATAACTGGGTATGTAGAGAATTAAACTGGAGAGTTTCCATAACCATAACTGAGTATGTAGAGAATTAAACTGGAAAGTTTCCATAACCATAACTGGGTATGTAGAGAATTAAACTGGAGATATAACAGGGTATGTAGAGAATTAAACTGGAGAGTTTCCATAACCATAACTGGGTATGTAGAGAATTAAACTGGAGAGTTTCCATAACCATAACTGGGTATGTAGAGAATTAAACTAGAGAGTTTCCATAACCATAACTGAGTATGTAGAGAATTAAACTGGAGAGTTTCCATAACCATAACTGAGTATGTAGAGAATTAAACTGGAGAGTTTCCATAACCATAACTGAGTATGTAGAGAATTAAACTGGAGAGTTTCCATAACCATAACTGGGTATGTAGAGAATTAAACTGGAGAGTTTCCATAACCATAACTGAGTATGTAGAGAATTAAACTGGAGAGTTTCCATAACCAAAACTGAGTATGTAGAGAATTAAACTGGAGAGTTTCCGTAACCATAACTGAGTATGTAGAGAATTAAACTGGAAAGTTTCCATAACCATAACTGGATATGTAGAGAATTAAACTGGAGATATAACTGGGTATGTAGAGAATTAAACTGGAGAGTTTCCATAACCATAACTGAGTATGTAGAGAATTAAACTGGAAAGTTTCCATAACCATAACTGGGTATGTAGAGAATTAAACTGGAGATATAACTGGGTATGTAGAGAATTAAACTGGAGAGTTTCCATAACCATAACTGAGTATGTAGATAATTAAACTGGAAAGTTTCCATAACCATAACTGGGTATGTAGAGAATTAAACTGGATATATAACAATGAACAATGAACAATGAACAATGAACCTTTATTTTCCAACGGTAGAAGTTATTGGTAACAGGACCAGTTTTCAAACTTGCCGTTGCTACATCTACTACATAAGTGACATAGACATGTAAACATACACATACCACACACTGCTGCATGCACTGCTACATTCGCTCACGCACGCACGCACCACGCACATACACACACACATACCCACACACGCACTCAGGTACGCACGCATGCACATCGCAACCCGCGCATGCACGCATGCACACACACACACACACACACACACACACACACATGTACACCGCAATTCAGTACGCATGCACACACGCACGAACACTCACACACACACACACACACACACACACACACACACACACTTACACACGCACGCACTCAGGCACATACGCACAAAAACAAACACACGCTCTCGGACACGCACTCCAGACATACCTACCCGCATACGCGTACGCACAAAAGTATAAAATGAATAAAAATACAAAGTAAAGCAATAAACAAAGAATCATTAAGTACATTAAAGTTCATACAGCAAGGGCAAATATGAATGCAGGTGCTATCTCTCCCCCCCCCCTCTCTCTCTCTCTCTCTCTCACGCCGACACACACACACACATACACACACACACACAGCATGCACGCACGCGCACACACACACACACACAGTCACACATACAGTACACACACACACACACACACACACATACGCGAGCGCGCGCGCCCAACATATCGAGCACACATATATGAAGGCAAAAACATTATACACAGTACATGCAGTATTCAAAGGTACTCTTTGGCATTCAAATATTATGGTACGGCTATGGGAAAAAGGGACTCTCTCTCTCTCTCTCTCTCTCTCTCTCTCTCTCTCTCTCTCTCTCTCGCACACATACACACACATACACACACACATACATACACACACACACACACACAAGCACGCACATGTACACATCTGAACACACGTGTAAGTTATCCCAATACTGTAATGATTTGATTACGTCAGAGATTCTAGGTGTTTGAAGAGGCTGTCCCTATATGAGGTGAGCGTCTTTGCGTTTCTAATTTCTGCAGGAATAGAATTCCAGAATGAACTTCCCGAGAATGACAAGCTGGTTTTGAATAAATCAATACGCGGCAGGGGTACTTTGAATTGTTGTCCATGTCTAGAAGCTACAGATGTCCGTTCTGAGAAAAAAGAACTCAAGTACAGTGGACATGATTGCTTGTACAGCTTGTACATCAATACACCTTTATTGAACTGAAAGTGCTGGGATAGAGGGAGAATTTTTAAAGTTTTAAGCTTTTCGTCAGTTGAGAGTTCGGGATCGGGAAATATAAGCTTAGCAGCTCTCCTATGTAGGGAGTTCAGCCTCTTCAAATGTACATCACTAGAACCATCCCACACTGTTGATGCATAGTCTATGTGCGACTTGACATGAGCATTGTAGAAAAGAAGACGCGTATCTGTGTCAGTAATTGTTTTCAATTTTGACAACATATACAGGCTTCTGGAAACTCTTTTGCACACATTATTAATATGCAGTTGCCATTTAAGCTGATCATCTATAGTGACCCCCAAGAGGCGGTGGTGTGATACTTGCTCAATTGGGCTGCCGTTTATAGACAGACTAAGAGAGAGCGGGCATAGCTGGTGCTTTTGACGTGTGGTTATAACCATGCATTCTGTTTTTGACGGATTCAGGGACATGGAGTTGGAATGACACCAGTCGGTGACCTCGCGCAGGCTTTCCTGCAGACGCGTGTTAATTGCAGCTACATTTTTGTGAGGAGTGTGTAGTGTGCAGTCATCAGCAAACATGTCACAAGAAATATCGCGGCAACTAATATGTAGTGGAAGGTCATTGATAAATATGCAGAACAGCAATGGCCCGAGGACAGAGCCCTGAGGCACGCCGCTTTTGACGTGACCATACGAGGAGTAGGATCCATTTAACAGTACTCTTTGCTTCCTTCCGCTTAAATATGAAGTGAACAATGAGACAGCACCTGCATTGCAAAGATATGCTTGAAGTTTTGACAAAAGAATGTTATGATTTACAAGGTCAAAAGCTTTCTTAAAATCAATAAAGATCGACCCAGTTATTTGGGAGTTATTTATGGATGCTAGCCACGCATCAATAAGTCTTGTTAGTGCCGTGTGGCAAGAATGCTTGGGGCGAAAGCCGGACTGAAATACGTGCAATAGACTACGACTCTCCAAATATTGATAAAGGTGTTTGTGCACGTGTCTTTCAAGAGGTTTGGAAAGGCTGGATAATATTGAGATGGGTCTATAGTTATTAACATCAGACAGATCTTTTGATTTAGGCAAAGGGATAACCTTGGCTTGCTTCAGTTCTGATGGAAATATATTTTGTTGGATGCATAAGTTATAAATATACGTTAACGATTCTACTGTATAGGGAAGGGACAGTTTCAGGATTTTAGGACTGATCTCGTCAGGTCCCGATGATTTTTTGTTTTTCAGTGACCCGATCAGTTTTCCTACTTCATACACAGCTAGAGGCGGTATAGAGAAGGGGGGTTTGTCCTTAGTCTTCTGCTTACAGAAGTTAAGCAGGGACTCCGGGCATGTGTAAGACGTTTTTTCCGCTTGAGGGTATGATTGACTCGGCAACAGACAAAAAATGTTTGTTAAAGATGTCTGCAGTAATACTAGAAGGAATGGCTGACGATTTCTTGCTGTTACCTCGGGTGATGAGATTAACTGCGCGCCAGAGTGCGGCAGTATCTCTGTCTTCTTTAATCATTCGTTCAAAGAGAGACTTTTGAGCCCTGCGTACCATAGACTTGACACGGTTACGTTGTTTTTTTGTATTCGTTAAATAGCTTGTGTCTTCTTAAGTCATTTCTCAATTTCATAGCTTCAATTATTCCTTGCGTTAGCCAAGGCGGTAACGTGTGGTTTTTTACCCGCTTTTGCCGTAAAGGGGCGTGTTTGTTAAGTACTCTTGTAAAGAGTCGATACCAAATAGTCAGAGCCTTTTCAGGGTCAGTTTCGTTATTAACGACATTAAATGGTGTTTGATCAAGGTCTGCTAGAAAAGCAGACTGATTAAACTGTTTAAATGAGCGGTACGTTATAGTTGTGTGCCCGTTCTTACGATGCACTGGCAGTTTTGTTGACCAGGAACACACAGTAGGAAAGTGATCACTGATGCTGAGGTCAGGAACACTAACATTGAACACACTAAGGGGACGGTTGGTGTAAATGTGATCAATGAGTGTTGCGGTTGTTTTTGTGATCCTAGTAGGGGCCGAAACTAATTGTTCTAAGCCGGTTTGTGTGGTGATGCAATCCCACGCGGTATGGGGCTTTAACATATCTATGTTAAAGTCGCCTAGTAGCAACGCATCACAGTTAGGTAGGCCAACTTTTTCTACTGCATGCAAGAAATCGTCGTACCATTCAAACTTGGCTGATGGGTTACGATAACAAAAGCCGATGAAGACGGGTTTAGTTTTTGGAGCCCTAAATTCCAACCAAATGCACTCAACTTCCGGAGTTTCTATGTCCTCACGCCTTTTTACTAAATGTTGGACTGAGTTATGGATGTAAACGGCAAGCCCAGTGTGACCAAGTACACGAGGGTCACGTCGAGTGATGCTAAAGTTAGGTATGTGAACGGCTTCATCGCTTATGTCGGAGTTAAGTCGCGTCTCACTAAGACCAAACAGGTGGAATGGTTCAGACGAGTTTAGAAAAACATTCAAATCGGCCACCTTGTTAAAAAGATGGTAGATGTTCAAGTGACCAGTTTGAAGGCTTCCGTGTGTCTGAGCATTATGGGTCATGTTGAATTTTAACTTTCCCAAATGAAGTGCAACACAATACAAAAAATATATAAACAGAGGGAATAGGGAATAAAGTTTCAATGCAGTAAAGCGCGGCTGAAGTTATAGCACCTCGTATCAAAACGTCACAAATGGTGTCCAACACAGCGTTATCAAATGAAGATCGCTTTTGATTAATAGTGTATCCACGTATTAATGCTGCGCAAGCTGTCTAAATAAATGAACAAATGGTGTAGCCTGCGATGTGAAGTATCGTAGGCTGAACACTTGAAACCGTACTGTCACAATGAAAACTTAGCGGAGCTTTGGTAATCAAACCAGGCGAGAAAATCACAGAATTTGAGGCACACAGTCAATCACTGCTTTGGAATAAATCACAAGCGAACGCAGAAGAACCGTATACAAAGAAGCACACGTAACACTGACGTAATAATGAACTGCCTCACACACCCACGGTGAAATCTGCGAAGCACAACGGTGAAGGATCACTGATCACACGACACTGAATTACCAACCGCGTAAGTAGCCGACGTATCCATTGGCACCATTCGCTGTGGGCACCTGGCATAACTGGTGGTACGGTGGCAGAATATTAACCGGATAAGCAGATACACTGGTTGCTGGGCGATGATTCGACCACACACCATGGCAACCATCCGGGTACTGTGGTTGTTGCCAGGGTGCTGCAGTTGAAGAGTTGGTATGTATTTGCAGCAGATGATGGTACTGGAGTTGCTGCCAGTCAGGAACCGGCATGAAGGGCATCTGTTGTAGATGTTGCTGCTCCTGTTGTAAATGTTGTTGCTGCGCCTGTTGTAGCTGCAGCTGCTCCTGCTGTTGAAGTTGTTCATGGTCCTGTGGTTGAGGCTCCTGGCGTAGAGGTAGTTGTACTGGTGATGTGGGACCAGCAGAACCGGATACAATAGTGTCAGAAGTGGAAGTGCCACTCTGTACATTCAAGCTACCACCAGCTAAGGCCTCTGAGTAGAGTTTCGTCTTAGTGGTCGCCTGAGAGCTTCTGTGCTGGTGAGTAATTGCATCAGCCTGGTTGACAGCTGGACCACCGTACTTGATATTGCCGGCAAGCCTCCGGCAGGCATCAGAACTGTTCACCCAAAATCGGACGCGATTTGAGAATGTAGAGTATTAAGCCATTCCATGTCAAAGTGTATACAGGGCAGATCGGAAATCGCCGAAATCGGACAGTTCTGATGCCTGCTCCGGTTCCACGTGGATGGATGAATGGGTCAAGTCGGCCTTTGTGTCACAGGTACAGCGCCTTCCGGGGAAGACCGCTTGGGGCTAGGAACACGCCCGCATTGTCAACAAAGATAGCGCGCATCTTCTTTGCCACGTGGCACAGATTTGCGTTGGAGGGGGAAATACGTTGGTTAAGGCGAGAGTTTTTCCCCTGGGCAGCAGGCAAGATGGATGAGGCCTGGATGCTTGCTTTGGGGAACACGCCTTTGCAAGAAGTGACCAGTCTCTCCCACTGCTGACTGGTGATTTCATGCGTCTTGCAATCGTTCACCCCTACGTGGAAGGTGACCAGTTGGACGCGGGGTGACTGCGGCTGCTGCTTGAGCCAGTCAGTCAAGTGGGAGATTCGCAGGCCGGATATTGAGATGACCTGTACCTTTTCGCCCTGGTACATGGTCATCTTCTCTCCCTTGAAGTTTCGCACGACGGAGTCCCCGATGACGAGCGTGGTTGTGTCTACCTCTACGTTGTGATCAAAGACCCGCTCGCACGGAAGAAAGTCCTTGCGCTGCTGCTGGCTCCCGGCAATCCGATTACCGCCCCCTTGCCGCTGGCCAGGCTGAGACGGCCCGCTCCCCTCACGGTGGCTGTCTGCGATAGGGGAGGCAACGTTGACCGTAATAACCGCACTCCCTGGGGCTTGCTCTTTCTGGCTACTCGGAGGGTTGTTCTTAGGAACGGTAATCCTTACTGGGATCACATCACCAGCTGTAGTGGACACAGGCTTCATACTAATGATTGTATCACTGTTTACGGGCATAGAGCCTTCAGGCGTTGTTGACACTAGTAGTTGGGGGGTTTGGCCAGAGGCCAGAGGTAGCCCTTGTTCAGAGTTCAGTCTTTGCAGAGTGTCGTCGACGAGACAGTGAAATTCTGCCATGTTTGTCATTTGATCATGTAAGTGGGACATCTTGCCACACATACAAGACTCTAACATCCGGAGGTCATTTGCCATCTTCACCGCGGACTCGCACACCTTACTGTCAATCTGCTTAATATTTAGCATAGTGACAGTTCTCAGCTGACACAACTCTTGATGGAGAGCCTCGACGGCGGCCTGGCTGTTGCAGAGTTGGGTCTGCAGCTTTAGGATGATAAGCGGCTTTTCGTCTCGGACACCGGACACCACCAGCTCGCTATAATCAGAATCCACCTGAGTGCACGAGACGGGTAACCCGGGCGAGGTCAAGTCCTCGGTGGTGACGTCACCCGTAGACGCCACTTGGATAACAATATGGCTGACAGGACTTGGTGTGGAGGGGGCAGGTTCGGGTGTGGAGGGGGTAGTGGCAAGGGACTGACTGGCAGGAACATCAGAGTGATCAGAGAGGGTGGAGTGGAGATCATCCCGTAGATGTGGCCCGCTGGAGGAGGGGTGTGGGATGGAGGGCGGGGTAGGCGGGCCGTCACTGGTCATGTCACTCACAGCGCTGATGGTGGTCACGGTCAGAGGCTCGGGGACAAGATTAGCGGAGCTGTTCCGAGGGTTACAGGACTGAACAATCGGCGATAGGGAGGTAGAGTCGTCAGCCTCCAATCCGATTAAGGGGAGGGATGAGTCCAAAATTGCCCGAGGAGGGGTGTCTGGGAATGATACTATCGGGGAGATGGTGGGATCGCATGACTGGTCACGCGGCATGTCAACAGGGACATTGTCAGCAGGGTCTGCGCAGCCGTCTTTCAGCTGTTGTACGAATGTACACAAAGAGTCATATTCGCTTAGGACCCACGTGTCCTTGTTGTGTCCCTGAATGAGACAGGTGCCGCCAGTCTTGCGACGCACGTGGAAGTAGAGGGTGATGGTGATTTTTGGTTTTGCTCTCCCCCTGATTTGTATGAATGTTTTTCCCAAGTCATCGGGAATGTCAGGATTGGAACAATCCAGGTAGGAGTCACCACACTCTACAGGTTCATTTCTGGCGTCTGTGTCCCTCCAGACTACAGTGTAACCGCCTCTTGCCTGGAGCAGGTTGACGTAGCGGTGGTAGAGGGCAGTTCGCCAGCGCTTGAGGGTGATGACGCCATTGGGGCCGTTGCTGTAGAAACGCGTTTGCTGGCCGCACGCAGTGTCCTTTAGCACCGGGTTTTCTCTCTTAAAGGGATTGGCGAGGGTGGGGTCTTGCGTCACGACACTTAGAGAGAGGGATGAAGATGCCATCGCGACTCGGACTTGGTGGTATGCTGTAACCAGGCACTCAGCGCCAACTTTAGAAAGTTAGAAACAAGGGTAGGTGTGGAGGGTGGTGGGATCAGCAAACATTGTGACACCCCTCAGGAAGTGCCAGCGTGTCTGCAGGGCTGACAGGAGTGGAGTCTGGTGGAGACGATACAGCATCGTGTCACAGAGTCAGTAAGCCGAAAAGCAAACATTGGCTGCTTAGATCTGAAGTTCAGCAATAGACTGCTCTAGTCACAGTCTAACTCCTCACAGTTACTGACAGTGCAAGGGATGAAATATATAATTGAACGAAAAATATAGACAATGGCAGGCGTAAGTTCTACTATATTCAATGAGTTCCAGAAAACAAAGTGGATGACGATGCGTTCAAAATTACGAGAAGAATATCGTAAAGTGATAGTTCGTATGATCGGATTTACCTTGCACGACGGACAAAGACTGGCTTCAGTCTGGGCACAACTCGCATCACACGTACACAATATGATATCATCCGGGGAAAATAGTGTGCTTTGTCCTGCACACTTCTCACACTCACAACACAAGCATTAGGATATCCGTGTGATGATAGTTAGTATGCACGTCCACATCCTCCCAGACGGACACCCCCCCAGGAACACAATCCAGACACGAAGTATCCTCAAGCAGTACCTCTCCGTTGATATAGTATCCCCAGGAGAGTTCTCTCCGCCAGACCTACAACATTACATTGCTTCCAGACTTGTCACAGTCCAGCAGACCCAAAAGTACTGACATTGTAACAGAGGGCGCATTTTGCTTACCTAGAAGCAGCACAGATCTTTTGATATAACTGGGTATGTAGAGAATTAAACTGGAGAGTTTTCATAACCATAACTGAGTATGTAGAGAATTAAACTGGAGAGTTTCCATAACCATAACTGGGTATGTAGAGAATTAAACTGGAGATATAACTGGGTATGTAGAGAATTAAACTGGAGAGTTTCCAAAACCATAACTGGGTATGTAGAAAATTAAACTGGAGAGTTTCCTTAACAATAACTGGGTATGTAGAGAATTAAACTGGAAATATAAAGGATATGTAGAGAATTAAACTGGAGAGTTTCCATAACCAGAACTGGGTATGTAGAAAATTAAACTGAAGAGTTTCCATACCATAACTGATGTAGAGAATTAAACTGGAGATATAACTGGGTATGTCAGAAACACTCACTCTCCTCCTTCCAGTCCGCCCTCAAAACTCACCTCTTTCAACAGTTCTACCACTATATCACCACACTCCCCACCCCAAGCTGACCCGTCTTAATGTATTTTCACTATTTGTGTTACGTGAGTCATTGTCTAAAGCGTGCGCATGCTTGTGCGAGTTGTGAGTGCGCGCTTAGAGTTATAATTATTATAAGATAAGCGCATTATAAATACCGTAATTATTATTATTAATTATTTATGTAGAGAAATAAACGGGAGATATAACTGGGTATGTAGAGAATGAAACTGGAGATATAACTGGGTATGTAGAGAATGAAACTGGAGATATAACTGGGTATGTAGAGAATGAAACTGGAGATATAACTGGGTATGTAGAGAATGAAACTGGAGATATAACTGGGTATGTAGAGAATGAAACTGGAGATATAACTGGGTATATAGAGAATGAAACTGGAGATATAACTGGGTATGTAGAGAACGCAACTGGAGATATAACTGGGTATGTAGAGAATGAAACTGGAGATATAACTGGGTATGTAGAGAATGAAACTGGAGATATAACTGGGTATGTAGAGAATGAAACTGGAGATATAACTGGGTATGTAGAGAATGAAACTGGAGATATAACTGGGTATGTAGAGAATGAAACTGGAGATATAACTGGGTATATAGAGAATTCAACTGGAGATATAACTGGGTATGTAGAGAATGCAACTGGAGATATAACTGGGTATGTAGAGAATGAAACTGGAGATATAACTGGGTATGTAGAGAATGAAACTGGAGATATAACTGGGTATGTAGAGAATGAAACTGGAGATATAACTGGGTATATAGAGAATTCAACTGGAGATATAACTGAGTATGTAGAGAATGCAACTGGAGATATAACTGGGTATGTAGAGAATGAAACTGGAGATATAACTGGGTATGTAGAGATTGATTGATTGATTGATTGTACATTGCTTAACGTCCCGACAGCAACAAGACTTTCTCAGGACGTGCCTGCACTGCTTGTGAAAAAAAAAAAAATAAACAGAATATTGAATGTATGTCGCTAGCCGGTCCAATACGTTAAATAAACCTACATGTGGCCTAAATAAAGCCAAGACCATTTAGCAACACACATCCAACATCAAGAGCTACAGGCAGCGCAGACAGTAGGGAGAGTTTAAAAAAGGAAAATACAGGTGAATGGACCAAGGGTAGACAGAAACACATGCCCCAGAATAGAGGGGAAAAGCCACCCTGTGGGGCTGACCAGGGTGACCCTGGGAACTAAAAAGTAGTTACCCCACCCAAGTCCCCCAGGGCAGACCCGGGTGGGGGGTATGTAGAGAATGCAACTGGAGATATAACTGGGTATGCAGAGAATGAAACTGGAGATATAACTGGGTATGTACATAATGCAACTGGAGAGTTTCCATAACCCATTTAGCCCCAATGCACTACAGCAGAAGACCACGATAATGCAAGCGAGGTGCCAGATTAGCTTGCATGGGTGGGATCATAGTAACAAAGGAAACGAGGAAAATCAAAAATATAACTGGGTATGTAGAGAATGAAACTGGAGATATAACTGGGTATGTAGAGAATGAAACTGGAGATATAACTGGGTATGTAGAGAATGAAACTGGAGATATAACTGGGTATATAGAGAATTCAACTGGAGATATAACTGGGTATGTAGAGAATGAAACTGGAGATATAACTGGGTATGTAGAGAATGAAACTGGAGATATAACTGGGTATGTAGAGAATGAAACTGGAGATATAACTGGGTATGTAGAGAATGAAACTGGAGATATAACTGGGTATGTAGAGAATGAAACTGGAGATATAACTGGGTATATAGAGAATTCAACTGGAGATATAACTGGGTATGTAGAGAATGCAACTGGAGATATAACTGGGTATGTAGAGAATGAAACTGGAGATATAACTGGGTATGTAGAGAATTGATTGATTGATTGTACATTGCTTAACGTCCCGACAGCAACAAGGCTTTCTCAGGACGTGCCTGCACTGCTTGTGAAAAAAAAATAAACAGAACATTGAATGTATGTCGCCAGCCGGTCAAATACGTTAAATAAACCTACATGGGGCCTAAATAAAGCTAAGACCATTTAGCAACACACATCCAATATCAAGAGCTACAGGCAGTGCAGACAGTTGGGAGAGTTTTAAAAAGACAAATACAGGTAAATGGACCAAGGGTAGACAGAAACACATGCCCCAGAATAGAAAGGAAACCCACCCTGTGGGGCTGACCAGGGTGACCCTGGGAACTAAAAAGTACCTAACCCCACCCAAGTCCCCCAGGGCAGACCCGGGTGGGGGCTATGTAGAGAATGAAACTGGAGATATAACTGGGTATGTAGAGAATGAAACTGGAGATATAACTGGGTATGTAGAGAATGAAACTGGAGATATAACTGGGTATATAGAGAATTCAACTGGAGATATAACTGGGTATGTAGAGAATGCAACTGGAGATATAACTGGGTATGTAGAGAATGAAACTGGAGATATAACTGGGTATGTAGAGAATGCAACTGGAGATATAACTGGGTATGCAGAGAATGAAACTGGAGATATAACTGGGTATGTACATAATGCAACTGGAGAGTTTCCATAACCCATTTAGCCCCAATGCACTACAGCAGAAGACCACGATAATGCAAGCGAGGTGCCAGATTAGCTTGCATGGGTGGGATCATAGTAACAAAGGAAACGAGGAAAATCAAACGACGGGGATTGATTGATTGATTGATTGTACATTGCTTAGCGTCCCGACAGCAACAAGGCTTTCTCAGGACGTGCCTGCACTGCTTGTGAAAAAAAAAAAAAATAAACAGAACATTGAATGTATGTCGCCAGCCGGTCAAATACATTAAATAAACCTAACACACGGGGCCTAAATAAAGCTAAGACCATTTAGCAACACACATCCAATATCAAGAGCTACAGGCAGTGCAGACAGTAGGGAGAGTTTTAAAAAGGCAAATACAGGTGAATGGACAAAGGGTAGACAGAAACACATGCCCCAGAATAGAGAGAAAAACCACCCTGTGGGCTGACCAGGGTGACCCTGGAACTAAAAAATACCTAACCCCACCAAGTCCCCAGGGCAGACCCGGTGGGGGCCAAACGACGGGGAGGGGGGGGGGGGGTAGTGGTAGCGTGTCCTCCATTTCAGCGGCCAAAAATCAAACGACGGGGGGAGGGAGTAACGTGTCCTTCATTGGGGGGGGGGGGGGGGGGGGGGGGGGGGTGTTTAAGCGCGTCCACCGTTCGACAAAGTATCAAACAACCGACAAGGGGAGCGAGGCCAAACACCCCCAGAAAGGGACATTGTTATGGCACCCTTGATCTACCCTGTAAAAATGGAATGTGCTTACCAGATCTATGGTCAGATGCACACTAAATATGCACTCTGTCTTGAGTTGAAATATCCTTTCTCACCGCCATTTTCCACTGTGACCTAAAGCTACCGGAAGTATCGGGCGATAGTGAACCAAACTACATACAAATCCAACCCATTTGAGAATTTTTGGCCATTTAAGAATTTTTTTTAATTTTTTCGTCTTTTTTGTTGTTGTTTTTAGACGCGGAAAATAAGTATGTTTCAGCGGAATTGTGAAAGAGTGTCCGCGGATTTTCGCGGAAAAATCCCACCCCTGGCTTGGTGCCTGATGGGGCAAAATTAATCTGGCACTGCCCTTGAATTATCATGGTTGACTGATCTCCTGCAGCCAGTACACAGTTGCCAGGTAACATCTGTAAAATTCTGAAATATGGCCTTGGGGGTTATATGGATTAACATGGATACACTTGAGCTGTCCTGAACAGAAACTACTACCAGTTTTAGGAGTAGAACTGATCATGATAGTTCATTAGTGGCACCAGGACTGTCAGTGGGTGTGGGTGTCTCGGTTCAAATGTTAGGGGATACAGGTAAATGGGTGCATACTTACCTTCCTGATGATGTCACGCATGGCTAGTCGTTTGCCAGACTCATTGCCTACAAACAGCAGCTCCTGTTGTACCAGGTGAGTAGCAGCATTCCTGAAAAAACAAACTGCACATGGTGAAAATACTCACTACTAACAAACTGCACATGGTGAAAATACTCACTACTGACACACTGCACATGGTGAAAATACTGACTACTGACACACTGCACATGGTGAAAATACTCACTACTGACACACTGCACATGGTGAAAATACTCACTACTGACACACTGCACATGGTGAAAATACTCACTACTGACACACTGCACATGGTGAAAATACTCACTACTGACACACTGCACATGGTGAAAATACTCACTACTGACACACAGCACATGGTGAAAATACTCACTACTGACACACTGCACATGGTGAAAATACTGACTACTGACAAACTGCACATGGTGAAAATACTCACTACTGACACACTGCACATGGTGAAAATACTGACTACTGACACACTGCACATGGTGAAAATACTCACTACTGACACACTGCACATGGTGAAAATACTCACTACTGACAAACTGCACATGGTGAAAATACTCACTACTGACACACTGCACATAGTGAAAATACTGACTACTGACACACTGCACATGGTGAAAATACTCACTACTGCACATGGTGAAAATACTCACTACTGACAAACTGCACATGGTGAAAATACTCACTACTGACAAACTGCACATGGTGAAAATACTCACTACTGACAAACTGCACATGGTGAAAATACTCACTACTGACACACTGCACATGGTGAAAATACTCACTACTTGTTGTCAACACAAGCTTGACCCAGGATCACCCTATTATGCAATTTTGCCAGGCACTACTGACAGGTGAAAGACTTTTCATCCACTGATAGCCAACTAACTTTGTCACCCTTATCTAACTTGACTCAGAATCACGCTATTAACTTTGCCAGGTACATACTACTGACAGGTGACAGACCTTTCATCCACTGACAGCCAACTGACTTCCATCCATACTTAACTTGACTCAAGTTGAAGCACACAGTGGCCATTCAGGTGCAGTTATTGATGACATGGTGAACTGAAAATGTTAATCCCTTCACTGCCAGGAAAAGTGAACAAGATCTTACTGCAAAAGACATAGATCCTCATGAGCCCCGTTGCACTTGTGGAGGCTCCTGAAGATGTATGTCTATTGCTGAGACCAACTTTTTATTTAGAAACAAAATATGTGTCCACTGGCAATAAGAGACTGACCCATTCAACCCTTACAGTACACAGTAGCGGTGACTGATCAACCATGACAGTTAACCCATTCAATCCTTACAGTAGACACTAGAGGCGACTGATCAACCGTGACTCATTCAACCCTTACAGTACACAGTAGCGGTGACTGATCAACCATGACAGTTAACCCATTCAATCCTTACAGTACACACTAGAGGCGACTGATCAACCGTGACTCATTCAACCCTTACAGTCACACAGTAGCGGTGACTGATCAACCATGACAGTTAACCCATTCAATCCTTACAGTACACACTAGAGGCGACTGATCAACCGTGACTCATTCAACCCTTACAGTACACAGTAGCGGTGACTGGTCAACCATGACAGTTAACCCATTCAATCCTTACAGTACACACTAGAGGCGACTGATCAACCGTGACTCATTCAACCCTTACAGTACACAGTAGCGGTGACTGATCAACCATGACAGTTAACCCATTCAATCCTTACAGTACACACACTAGAGGCGACTGATCAACCGTGACTCATTCAACCCTTACAGTACACAGTAGCGGTGACTGATCAACCATGACAGTTAACCCATTCAATCCTTACAGTACACACTAGAGGCGACTGATCAACCGTGACTCATTCAACCCTTACAGTACACAGTAGCAGTGACTGATCAACCATGACAGTTAACCCATTCAACCCTTACAGTGCACACTAGCAGTGACTGATCAACCGTGACCCATTCAGCCATTACAGTACACAATAGCGGTGACTGATCAACCGTAACCCATTCAACCCTTACAGTACACACTAGGTGACATCAACCATGACCCATTCAACCCTTTACAGTACACACTTGGTGACATCAACCGTGAACCATTCAACCCTTACAGTACACTCTAGCGGCGACTGATCAACCGTGACCCATTCAACCCTTACATACACACTAGCGGCAACTGATCAACCATGACAGTTAACCCATTCAACCCTTACAGTGCACACTAGCGGTGACTGATCAACCGTGACCCATTCAGCCCTTACAGTACACAATAGCGGTGACTGATCAACCGTAACCCATTTAACCCTTACAGTACACACTAGGTGACATCAACCATGACCCATTCAACCCTTTACAGTTCACACTTGGTGACATCAACCGTAACCCATTTAATCTTTACAATACACACTAGGTGACATCAACCGTGACCCATTCAACCCTTACAGTACACACTAGAGGCGACTGATCAACCATGACAGTTAACCCATTCAACCCTTACAGTGCACACTAGCGATGACTGATCAAGCGTGACCCATTCAAACCTTACAGTAACACTAGAGCAAGTTACTGATCAACCATGACAGTTCATGGGGGTCTCCTAACGTGATGTGAAGTCTGTGGACAACAGCTCCTAATGTGTCATCATGGTATTTAAACCACCCTTCGTCATGCGGTAGTGTGAACAGAACAAGTGGCTACATCGCAAGGGATCACCATATCAGGCGGTGACCTACATGACGATGTGATCACAGAGTAAACGTGAGCCATGGTAACGGACAGTATGCACCCAACCCACACCATATCAGGCACCAATGGTGACCTGCACATCGATGTGATCAAGGGAATGAACATGAGCCACTGAAACTGACTGTAGGCAAGTGCCAGTATGTATCCAAACCACACCATATCTTGCACCAAAAGTACCAGTATCTTTATCCAAAGCATACCATACCTTGCACCAACGGTGACCTGCACCACATTGTCCAAGGTCAGCTTGCACCACTCCTCCACATCATGGGCAAAGGTCGCACTGAACAATGCTCGCCTAATGTTGTTGGACGAGCACGCATTGTAGATCACTGCCAGCTGGAGATCAGAAACACTTAACCCTTTGGATGTTGGTCATGCCGGTTGTCAAGGTGATTCCTACAGGAATCTTTGTGACTAAGGTCATTACCCACACCTAAAGGGTGAACAGTAACCCTTAGGTTGTCAGTAGCGCTTTTTGTCAAGGTTATTCCTGCAGGAATCTTTGTGACTAAGGTCATTACCCACACCTAAAGGGTGAACAGTAACCCTTAGGTTGTCAGTAGGACTGTTTGTCAAGGTTATTCCTACATGTGTGTTAGGGTGTCTCCTGCAGATAACACCTCAAGCTCTGTGTGTTTCCTGGCCTATTTGTCATTTACAGCAGCGCCTTTATTTTTTGAGAAGGCTAAGGGCTTTTGGTGTGAGTAGCACTGGTATGGAGCACTTCTACCAGACCGCAGTCGAGAGTGTGTTGACATTCTTGATCGCGGTCTGGTATGGCAGTGCGTCTGCACGGGACAAACACAGATTGAACCGTATTGACAGGACAGCATCCAAAACAGTCGGCAAAGACATGCCAAATCTTGACAGTGTGTACCAACAGCGACTGCTTAGATGTGCAGGGCTTATTGCAAGCAACACTACACACCCGGCTGTCTCTTTAACTTGCTTCCATCTGGTCGCCGTTACTTTGCTCTCAAAGCACGCACAAACCGTTTTAGTAACTTGTGCTGTCTGAGCCCTTTCAGCGTTATAAGCGTGCGATGATGTGCTCGGTGGGCCGATCATAGAGTTTCATTGCCGAAGACTGATGTTTGCGTG
Organism: Semisulcospira habei; assembly: GCA_036245525.1. NCBI lineage: Eukaryota > Metazoa > Mollusca > Gastropoda > Semisulcospiridae > Semisulcospira > Semisulcospira habei. The sequence goes on from BTPG01000004.1 coordinate 148,540,847, forward strand.
AATGACTGACTGCATGTTTCCTGGCCTAATTGTGACTTATGGACAACACCTCAAGCTCTGTTCTGTGTGCATGTCCTGGCCTATTTGTGATTTAGGGATAACACCTCAAGCTCTGTGCGAGTCCTGGCCTAATTGTGACTTATGGATAACACCTCAAGCTCTGTTCTGTGTGCATGTCCTGGCCTATTTGTGAATTAGGGATAACACCTCAAGCTCTGTGTGAGTCCTGGCCTATTTGTGATTTAGGGATGACACCTCAAGGTCTGTGCGAGTCCTGGCCTATTTGTGATTTAGGGATAACACCTCAAGGTCTGTTCGAGTCCTGGCCTATTTGTGATTTAGGGATAGCACCTCAAGCTCTGTTGAGTCCTGGCTTATTTGTGATTTAGGGATAGCACCTCAAGCTCTGTGTGAGTCCTGGCCTATTTGTGATTTAGGGATGACACCTCAAGCTCTGTGCGAGTCCTGGCCTATTTATGACTTAGGGATAACACCTCAAGCTCGGTGTTTCTTGGCCAATTTGTGACTTAGGGATAACACCTCAAGCTCGGTGTTTCTTGGCCTATTTGTGACTTAGGGATAACACCTCAAGCTCTGTGCGAGTCCTGGCCTATTTGTGATTTAGGGATAACACCTCACGCTCTGTGTGTTTCTTGGCCTATTTGTGACTTAGAGATTGTTACGTGGTAGAATCGTAGTCGTAGTATAATAACCACACCAGATGCACACACGTAAGGTTCTTTTTAAATAAACCTCATACAGCTGCAATCCGTCACACGTGGCTTAAGGATGTAGACAATACTGGAGTAGCAGTTCCAACAATATTTTAATTCAGCGATGCGATCTCCACACAATGCAAGTCCAAATGCAGCACAAACACTGATACAAAGTCTCTTCTGCAATGTCCACACTGCGACACAAAGTTTCTCATACAGTGTCTCTCACAATGTACACCCTATACGGGCCACGTACCTACGATAAACTGCGTGTCTCTACACTGACAATGCTAGACAATGTACGAACGTGCTTCCCCAGCACCAATCTTTTATAGTGCACTAATTTCTAGAATAATCTAGGAAAATCAAACAACTCAACCAATCAAAATAATCTACGCAACTGAAACTCACAAACATCGATAAAACATGAACCCTCTAGAAAACCACATAGGCTACAAAAATTTGGCTCACTTCAGCCCCAAATCCTGGGTAAAATGACATCTCACAAAAGTATGGTAGGCAGTTCGGAAACTTCGAGAACCTTCATAAAATTTCAATACACACAAGAAAAAGGCTAACACTTCACGCTCACAGTAAACAACTTGTGACCAAAAGAGCGACTCACTCTGATACCGAATTTCAAAAGGTTGACGACGCTTTGATGTTACACACATGAGGTCACTAGACAGAGCGCGATTCTGCTCCAACATTCTAGTCTATTCTCATCGTAACTACACAATACAAAAATCGACCGCTTTTTCTCCGTGTGACTTCGCTAGAAACTTCTGGAACAAACCTAACAAAATAACAAAGCAAATTCCGCTCTACGCACGAATAAAAGAAAATTCCACCGAAAAGGTACGTGAATCACAACCATGATAGCTCAAATAAATATTGGATCGTTTCCTACGATTACCACATGTATGCTCTCACAGGACAACACAACCACAATCGTAACAGAGATAACACCTCAAGCTCGGTGTTTCCTGGCCTATTTGTGATTTAGGGATAACACCTCATGCTCTGTGTGTTTCCTGGCCTATTTGTGATTTAGGGATAACACCTCAAGCTCTGTGCGAGTCCTGGCCTATTTTTGATTTAGGGATGACACCTCAAGGTCTGTGCGAGTCCTGGCCTATTTTTGATTTAGGGATGACACCTCAAGGTCTGTGAGAGTCCTGGCCTATTTGTGATTTAGGGGCAACACCTCAAGCTCTGTGCGAGTCCTGGTCTATTTTTGATTTAGGGATAACACCTCATGCTCTGTGTGTTTCCTGGCCTATTTGTGATTTAGGGATAACACCTCAAGCTCTGTGCGAGTTCTGGCCTATTTGTGATTTAGGGATAACACCTCAAGCTCTGTGCAAGTCCTGGCCTATTTGTGATTTAAGAATAGCATTGCTCCATGTGCAAGATTGTGTATAAGAATGTACATAAAATGTAAGAGACATACATCTGTATTGGGTTTTTCCAAAACCAACAAGAAACACAGAAAAGACAAGAAAGGCATGCACTGACCTGATCCCTAAAGCCCATCACTCCACTTTCAAACAGTTTGTCTGATTCATCAACAACAAGCCATTCTACTCTGCAAGTAAAAAAAGAACAGAAAAATACACAAGAATTAATTGACAGGCGTCACAGGGCAGAGAAATTAATTCATAGTTTTTAGTGCAGAGGCACCAATTTCCCCAGCATGCCCACAAACTGAGTGCTCAGCCATGTTGCAAGTGCCAGAACAAGTAAGTTAGCCAATCAGCACGAGGCATGCCCGTCTGCCCGAGTGGTACAGTTATAAATAGTGGTGCTTAGCGCTGGAGGTACAGGTATAAATAGCCGTGCCCAGCAAAGGCATCAGGCTTTTCACAAGAGAAGGTTCTGTTCTGCAAAGAACAAGTAGCAAAGGCATAAGAGACGACCCAGTCCCACAAAGGATACTTAGTTTATTGAAAATTCCTGTGAGGGAATACTGTCCTGTAATGGACACATAGTGTAATGAGAATTCCTGTGTGAGGGAATACTGTCCTGTAATGGACACATAGTGTAATGAGAATTCCTGTGATTGATTGATTGATTGTACATTGCTTAACGTCCCGACAGCAACAAGGCTTTCTCAGGACGTGCCTGCACTGCTTGTGAAAAAAAAAATAAACAGAACATTGAATGTATGTCGCCAGCGGTCAAATACGTTAAATAAACTAACACATGGGCCTAAATAAAGCTAAGACCATTAGCAACACACATCCAATATCAAGAGCTACAGCAGTGCAGACAGTAGGAGAGTTTTAAAAGGCAATACAGGTGAATGGACAAAGGTAGACAGAAACACATGCCCCAGAATAGAGAGAAAACCCACCTGTGGGGCTGACCAGGTGACCCTGGAACTAAAAATACCTAACCCCACCCAAGTCCCCCAGGGCAAACCCGGGTGGGGGGAGAATTCCTGTGAGGGAATACTGTCCTGTAATGGACACATAGTGTAATGAGAATTCCTGTGTGAGGGAATACTGTCCTATAATGGACACATAGGTAATGAGAATTCCTGCAAAGGAAACAAACTGCTGCAAGTATGTAATTACTTAATTAGTTAGATCAGTACATAGTTAAGTACTGTATCAAAATGTACTGTGGGTTGAGAATGAGTTCTGTTTTCATTTGTGTTGATTACTACGTCTGTAGGAATCTAGCGTGTAGGCTAGTAAGTACATGCAGTATAGTTTTGATTCATTGGGTGTAGTGAGTAGACAGGCATACCTATGATTTCAGGTATTTCATGTGGGTCTTGGTTTATTTTTTGTGGGCCATGTTTTGCTTGAAGGTCAAGTCCGAAATCCTAATGTGTTCTGAACTGACATCATGACTGATATAAAGTGATAACAAAGTGGACAAAAGGAAGTGTTGATATATACCTCTAATACATCTCATCAGTGACTGGGTGAAAGACAAATGCCAGATGTGTCAGAAAATGTTCATTGAAGTTTGTGTGCCTGAGTGAAAGAGTATAAGAATAAGATGTGTCTGGAGTTGCTCTGTGTGAGTCTGCTGAAAGTCTGCAGTCAGGCCAAAGCACACACACACTACAACGATCATATCAACAAGGGTTTTTCTGTGAAACTGAGGTCAGTCCATGAAATAGTAAGTGTCTTGAAACAAACATAAGGCTATAAACTGACAAAACGTGATTGAAAGACACACTCATCATCACATGCCCCACTAGTGCAGCACACTCACTGTTGCATGCATGAATACTGCAGCGAATAGTACAGCACAGCATTCCACAGGCATCTCAAGCATGAAAAACGGACCGACCGGCGGACGGCGGTGAACCGCGATATAATTTGTCACCAGCCTTGGCTGTATTGCACTCTACAGGGTGCTGCACACATGCCTGTTGCGACAGCTGGGAGGGCACCCACAGACTGAACACCTGCAAACCTTCTCCAAATGAAGAATGCATACATACATACATGTATGTACATAAAGAGGGTAAGAGACAGTGTATTATGAGGTTCTAGCACATGGCAGATTTCTCCCCACTTGACTGGCTGCTGGGCGCGTGGGAACAGCTTCACACAAACCACAATGTGACCTCCTCCTAGATCACTAGATGTGACCACACATGTAAATGCAGTACAGTGGAGTCCAGTTAACACGAACTCGCTTAACACGAATTTCCGGTTAACACGAACCGTTTTTGCATTCCCGGCTGACGGCCTTCTTATTATGTATTAAAATTTCACTGATAACACGAAATGCTTAACACGAAATTTCGCTTAACACGAAGCTGTTTTCGGTTCCCGACCAGAGCAATTTCACTATTATTCACCTGTTTAACACGAACACACATTCCAGTCTCAAACACCGAAAACCGATTCATGAAAGGGGCACTGCACGTGTCGCTCTCGTGCTGTAGTACACACGACACATGAACGAACTCTAGCCTGTGATTGGCTGAATAGCCTTCAGTCGTTGTAATCCGTCTTCTCATTGGCTAGTGTTTCTGAACTGAATTCATGCATCATTCGTGTACCAACACTCCCTCAATTCAGTTAACTACCGATCACGGCTACCCCCAAGGTAAAACAGAAGTCGACTACGCTTGAAGTGAAAAAACAAGATTAATGAGATCCACGATTGTCTCTCTACACGGGCTGTCAATAACGCAAGACCAACTTCCATCATGGCCCGTTTTTTAAATGACTTTGACTGTGTTGCTTTTACCGATGCCAGATGCCCGTGTCACACTTTTACTTTACTATGGATTTTACCTGATGGATTTTACATGAACTACGTGAGCTGTACACATATCCTTGTGTTTTCCTAGCGAGCTGAACGTAATGTAAGCATATATAGTACAATAATGTGCACTTTTAACCTCGTACTCATTCATGCACGCATCTCTTACACACTTTTTCCTTGCCGGGAGGGCCGTGATCAATTTTGAGGCCATATTGGTTAACACGAAATACGGTTAACACGAAGTGATTTTCCGTGTCCCCAGAAATTCGTGTTAAGCGGACTCCACTGTAATAGGAAACACTGATTTGATGCGCATCAAGGTCTATGCTTTTCACAGATGTCAAGTTTTGCCACACTCGGGAGCCGGTGATTATGGTCTCCAACCTAGAGGGTGCAAAAACTGATGCTGAACCCTTGTTCACCTCCTCAAACGCAGGCAATAATGGAAGACCTTAGGCACAGATGCGAGGGATAATGAATGTCTATGCTTGTTGAGTTAGGCAGTCCACTGCTGAATTTAAAGAGAGGTATGCTACCCTACTGCTCTTGCTCACCGGTCATCACAATCGGATTTTCTCACTGTGGGTGACGACTTCAAACAAAACACACTAGCCTATTCATTGAATAATAAAGGCTACCAAACTTGTGGTGGAAACTGTCTATTGGTGTGTGACCGACATAAATGAGAACAGAAGTTGTCTTTTTTGCTCGTGTGTGTGAAATCACTTGCCTTCTGAATTTTTCCTCCTCTCTTGGCCTTGATTTTGAAAAGATTAAACCAATTTTTTTTCAAACAGCCGGCACACTCTTTTCCCATGATGTTAACAGTGCAAGTAAGTGGTTCCGAGTGTAGTCGGCTTTGAAAGAAAGAACGCACAGGTGATAGGTAATGCCTACGCACATGCTGCGATTCTCCTCGACCTCTCCCCCCCCCCCCCCTCCCACTGGCCTGATATATCGCAGACGCATATATCACGGTCCCATTTTGTGGACCCCGACGACAGCGATATATCGAGTCAGAGCTGTACGAGGCACAAAGCAAGGGAAAATGCTGACTTGCGTTTTATGTTACTGAGGCCAGTACGCGGTTTACTGCATGTTCTCAGCTGCTCAGGTTGATGACGGGAGGGTCGTGTTCCAACAGGAACACAATATAATAAATAAAATTATTCCCACCTGATAAGAACTCACCTGCTCAGGTTGATGAGAGGAGGGTCGTGTTTCAACAAGAACACAAGTCGATTGGGTGTGGTAACCAGCAGATCTGCAAGTAAACATATACATGTAGAGTCAACCTAAGTTTCCATACAAAATTAATTTTTCTCTAAAAATGAATTTTTCATTAAAATGCATTTTTGGGAAAAATACTTACTGATGCTATTACATATAGGAAAATGCCCTTAGCTAGCATAATTTTAGCCAAATTTTGGTTGTGTCCATATAAGGGAGTGTTGGCAGGAGTGGGGCGCCATAGACCATGCCAAACCCGAATAGCCTCCCCTTACTCCCATCCGGTACAAGATTACCCAGCATACACCAGTTTAGTTTCTTAGCGAACTGGTGGCAAGCGGGGCAGGCGGGAGGGACCTTCGAGTAATACCATCGGTAAGTATTTTTTAAAAAAAATGCATTTTAATGAAAAATTCATTTGTTTTCTCAAAACACATTACCGATGGTATTACATATAGGAAGAATCCCAAAGAGGAGGTGGGTGCCGCTATAGCGCCCCTACTGCCAACAACATTGCTCCCAGACCCGCCTTCATACAGCAAACTCCCGATAATTTTAGCTAAGATACCTGCGGCGCCTAGGGCGCCGGGACGGAGTGTTGCGCTGCTGCGATGTCTCCCACCAGCGAGAGGTTCTGCCGCTGGGTGGAGAGGTCCCTCAAGTAGGAGCGGGCGAAAGTGGTCTCCGCTCGCCATCTCACAGCCGCCACAATGTCCTTGACTGCACAGGTGCTGTCGAAGAGGGACTTGCGGCCATGGCTCTGACCTCGTGCGCCTCGATGTTCAACATGTAGCTGCATCAGGTCGAGGTCCTGGAAGGCCGGGCGGATCACTCCCCGGAACCAGGAGGAGCAGGTCTGGGCTGAGATGTCATGTCTACCTGGGGACAAGGGAGAAACAGGTGAGTGCGTCCTCTGCGCAAGCTTGGTCCGGCGCAGGCACACACGTAAGGCTCTCACCGGTTCCTATTGTCTGGTCTACCGAGTGGAGTCTGTCACTCGTAAGGGCGGAAAGTCATCAACTGTAGGGCAGCCAAGGCGACCACGACTTGGCTCTGAAGGCTGGTACCGTTAGCAGTTGCACGGCGCCTTCCGTCCGTAACTGCCAGCAATCTGTGTGTGACAACAGCGCATACGTTCACTGACCCTGGAAGAGGTGGCTAGGACACACGTAAGGCTCTCACCAGGTTCTGAAGTCTGTTCTCGCGGGTGGAGTCCGTACACGCGCAGGGCGAAACATCTGTCGCCGTCAGGGAGGCAGCGTCTTGTCCAGGAAGATGTTTTAGGTAGCAGTAGCATGAAGCCGGTCGTCTGGCACTGCAAGCAATCTGGGTGTGTGGACAGCGCGCGTAGTTTACTGACCCTGGAGGTTGAGTCAAGGTCCGCCAGGAAGCACTTCTTCCTAGATACATCCGTCAAGCGCGTCACGTGCAGGGTTCCAACGGACGGGGTTGAGACCACGTAAGCCCCCATGGTAGATCACTCTTGACCCACGCGAAGCAGTGCTGGGCATTCCAGACCGAAGAGAGCCTCCGAAATGCGAGGTCTTGCAGCTACCCGGGTCTGATGAGCATAATCGCCTGTAGGTGTCGGCGATCATGGTTAGATAGTCCCGAAAGGTAAAAGGAGACCGTCCCTGGGCGTTGAAAAGCCAGAGGAAGCACTCCGTCAGCTGGGGCTTCGTTAAGTCCGGAGGGAAAGAAGGCTGTCGTCAGTCCCGTCACACAGCGCTCGTCGTCTTCCCTCGCAACTCGTCTGATTGAGGGTCTGTGGGTTGTCTCGGTAGCATCCATGGCCGCCCTAGGGAAGCCTCTGTGGTAGAGGGCTTGCTGCACAATCTCCGGGTGTGGCGGAGGAGTTCAGGGCCCGGCTGTTATGGCGGCTGTCCCGGTTGCTAGAGCATCATGCGAGAAGTGGAGAGCTGCAGAGGGGGGCCTGTGGTGACGAGCTGACCCCGACTGGTGAAGAGACAAAGCGCCCCGAGCCAGGAAAATGCCCACCTACCTCCGCAAACCTGTAACAAGGGAATGTCGGACAACCTCAGCATTCAATCTCGATGGTGAGCAGGGAAGTTGGAAGATCCGGCCACAGCGACGCCTCCCCGCGCCACTGGCCTCAAGCGCACTAGCATCTCCCATATGTACGCCCTTCTTCTCCAAGCAGAAGAGGTGTCAGGCTGAACGGTGATCCACTAGCATGTCATCAGTCCTAAGAGAACTGAAGAAGGTACTGAGGGTCGCTCCTACCCTGCCCTGCTCCCGTCCTACTGGGAGTCCCACTCAAACAGGACGACCACGCACTCCATCCTCGACGGAATCCACGCGAAGAACCACGTAGTACCTGTCCCGTAGCGTAGGCAGCCTAGTCGACGACGAAGTGGGCAGGACCCCAGCCTACCGCCCGGCTTGCCAACTGGTTACGACGTCGAACCTCGAGTTGTCCCAAAGTTCTGGAGACGCACCGCTGCTCTCAGGTCTTTGTCTAGCATCTGCCACAACGTCGAGGCACTTGTGTCGAGTCGATAGGACGAAGATCGTGCGCCATATCCACTGTCTACAGAGGTGCCTACCCCTCTTAGACCATTTTGTGTAATGGACTGCTTAAAAATGTGTATTTTGTGTAATCATTTCAGCGCAACACGCAACAACAAAAATACACCACAGCAAACAAATTTAAAATAAAGACATTTATCCACGCTATTTTATTCACACAATATCAGGTATAGCTGTAGTACGTTTGGGTTTGAAGTTGTGAATAGTATTTGCAAAAAAAACCTCTTTTTTGTAAAAATATGGTCATTTTGGACATATTTCTTGAGCTCTTGTGACCCTTGACTTTTCACAGGGATAAACGAAATTAGTGTGCATATAAAGGTCTTTTCATCAGGTATCTTTGTACCAAGTTTGGGTTTGAAGTTGTGAATAGTATTTGAGAAAAAATAAATTATGTCCCAAAATAGCTATTTTTGATATATTTTTTGATCCTCTGTGACCTTGACCTTTGTAAGAAACTGTCACTAAAATTGGCATGTTTAAAAAGGTCTTGCCACAAAGTACTCTTGGGCCAAGTTTGAAGACTGTAGCTTCGATAGTCTCCGAGAAAATGTCAACGTTAAAGTTTACCACGCACGACGGCTGGCCGCTGGCTCAGAACAGTCACTTTTGCTTCGCACGTGAGCCAAAAATGTCTTTCGTGCGTGACAGATCGCTGTTACATCAGTAACTAAAAAGGGCATCTGTTACTGCGACACGTTAGTGTCACCCATGCATTTCCAGTATGCCGATACACTGTAAGGCTCCTACTTGGTCACCAGCCGCAATGTTTACACCTGCCACTGTACGGTATATCCACAGTCTGGACAACATGTTATAAGCGGCATTGAACGATGTTGAGTCTCATACACGATCGGATGGAAGTACCAGTGTTGAAAGACATTGCACGTACTACACGTGTGACCAATGTGTGTCGGTGTACGGCCAAGGTGTAGCATCAGAGGAACGGAATATCAATTAGAACCTCCAAATTCAGCTTCAGAATCAAGCCGTACATCATTGCCGTTGTCAGTGCCTCAACCGTCGATCGCTCCAGCTGACACTGCCAACACGTGGTTATGCTGCCACGCGGTAGGTGGACACACATGTCCCAATACATCAAAGCTATCTGCTTTTGAAACCACGTCTCCAAACACAAAATTTTATCACTCCGAATATCTACATATTCACTCGCCATTTCGACCGTAATACGCATGCTAGCGCCGCAAAGCTGACCGCATACAACGTACAAAAGTACGCACGCACTGTCAGGACCCTCACGGTAGTGTAAACCGATGATATGTCAGTGCGAAGTCACCACACGCACGGCGAGGCTCGCGTATCACCGGGTGCGCGATATAAAACACCTGACACCGCTCTAGCTGTTATCCGGGCTGCACGGTATACGAGACCGCCAACCAGTACAGCGGTTTGCCGGGCCGAAAGGGTTAACGAAAAAGTGCTTTATGTCAGCTTTGGGATGTACTACTGCCTTGGCCCCGCGGACTCCAAATGTCTTTGAATATCATACTTTTGTACGCACCACTGTGATAAAACGCACGTTTCTGCACACGTTGCATGCATTTGTAGCAGAGGAGACCTCTGCTATCGCTAGTTACTACCCGTGAGTCAGAGTTCAGTGTTTCAGTGCACGCTTGGCGCGCTGTGTGCGAGTATTTTTTTGGCTGGGCAGTTTGTAGCGGACTACGCGCGCAAAGCTCAGTGACATAGTCTCTGGTTTCAGAGGCTGGGAGTCTATAAAGCGGCCGATCTTCAGTCCACAATTAGCCCCCCCCCCCCCCCCCCCCCCCCCCCCCCACAAATTGCGTATTTTAGAGGAACTGGTCGTACTCGCGTAATTTGAGCCGAAAATGCGTAAAATTACGAGCTAGCGCGTAAGGTAGGCACCTCTGTGTCTAGTGTGCGAGAAGAGTCGACCATTCTGCCGCGGAACTGAGCGCAAACCACCTCTCGGGAAACTAAATTCCTGCCATGCTGTCGTCACGTCTAACTCCCGGTACTTGCGCCCCCGGCCGCAGGATCCACAGCGCCGAGCGGGTAACTTCACAAGGGCTATCGAGGGCAAGTCCATCCGCTCCGGTCAGGCGCCGCAGAATGCCGGAACTCGAAGTCGTCTCCACCCAGGCAAGAGAATCGCTTCCGCTAGGTCTCGAAGCTGTCATCTTAGAAGAAGACAGTAGTGCTTGGTCGCCGCTGACCATGGCCGGGCCAATGCGAAGTGGAGGGTAGCACCCCGCCGGGAGAAGGATGCGACAAGCCGAGAACTCATCTCAGCAGGAGCTTAATCTGAACTGTGTGGTTACCCCCGATGTAGACCGAAGCCGGCCCCCGCAGTGAGGTCGGTCGGACCAGTCCTCAACCTGCGCTGACCTCTATGAAGGTAGACTGCTACTTGCTAGTCATCAATCGCACGCCTGGAGTATGCTGCCACTGACGTTCCCGGGACTGTGCCGTTGGCGTCACAAACGTCGCCTCCGTCCCTCGGATGTAAGCCACAAATCTGGTGCAGCAGACGAACTGCGCCTCCGCGGAAGAGTGGTCCCTGCCAATCCCGTCCGACGGTCTGCGATGACCGCGCGCCTGTCCTGCGTCAGTGTTCCTGGAAGACTGCTACATCCAGCGGTGTAAGCAGCGTGAATCGGCTGTGCCCCAGTCCTTGTTAGCCTCCTTGTCGGTCTGCCAGGGGGGCCAAGGAAGTTCTCCATCGCGCGGTGCCCTGCGTGGCCGACTCTTCAACTCGGTCGGCCGCGAGAAAGCATGCAGGACGGTATCTCGAATCATCAGATCGCAGTCTGTAGCCGCAGCGAAGTGTTGGCAGCGGAAGAGAAGTAGGATCACAAAGTTGAAGCCACCAGTGCCTCCCCCGACGCCCTGAAGCGGAGACAGAAGCCAGCGACAAGGACCCGGCACCCAAACGGATGAGGAAGAGACTTGAAATGCTTGGACGAGATGAGGGGACCTGCTTCGTCCAAGGTCCGAGGAGACTCCCTCCTCTATCTCCACGCAGTAGGCGGCGAATCCAAGACCTCTCGGAACTGCGAGTGTAGCGACGTGGAGTAGCTATCATCGCCCAGCCACGGCGAACGACGTCCTCTGGAGTCAAGCGGAATAAGCCATCTGTCCCGCACGCAGGAGAAGGGATGTCTAACTGCTTGGAAGCCCGGGGAACCCCGGGCGGCGGCGATCCAACGAAGGTGGACCCAGCACTTGGAAGGAACAGCGTAGTCTCAGAGGGCCGCTCCCACGAACTCGAACGGCAACGAAGATACTTCGGAGCGCCTGTCTTCCCATTGCGTAGCGACCCAATGGAACTGGGACGTCGTCTCCTGTTCCTCTCGTACCCCTGGTCTCTGCGTAGTGAGCAAATGCTTCCGAAATCAGGCGAACTGTAAGATCGTGACCAAATGCCGGGAACAGGGTCCCACCGTGGGGTCGTCTCTCTGCACTGCATCTAGAGCGGGCTCTCGTCTGCACGGTCAGGGCGAGGGTGTGGCCCAACATTACTGAGCCGGGATCTTGTCGTGTGAAGTGCAGCGGTCCTGTAGCACTTGCGGTCGCCGCAAGCCGTAGTAAGTGCCGGTGTGACCCGCGACGGGAGATGGCGCCAACGTATAGCCCGGGCCAGGGCGCCCAAATAATCATAAGAATAAATTCATTAATCAATGCTTATTGAATGAGTTTTATTTGATTGTAATTGCCCTTTAAGGGATAAATCAAGTTATTTAAATTAAATTGAACTATGAGAGTCAGAATACCACTCTGTTTTCTCATCTCCATTTTCTCAAACTGAAGTAATCGGTTCAGTGGTTCCAGGATTATAGCCTTTTAAGGATAAGAGGTGTTGTGACCCAGCGGTCTGGCGAAACCGCTGCGCCACTGGGAATGCAACATTTTAACACCTGCGGCAAAGGGTTAAAAGGCCTAGCTGGAACGAAAAGGCTCTAGAAACTCACATACCCAAATCTTGCACGCTACCGCGCAATACCTGCACTCACATAGACACTCGTCACTGACCTGAGCCCGAGAAGCCGAGCAGTCGCTTCTGCATGTCCTGTCTATGATTTGTCACCTGGGCCGGGACTGGAAGCGTCGTGGGTTAGGTTGCCGACGCCAGCCCGGCACAAAAAATTGGTCTTAGCCATCCCAAGAAGGGGGGTTGCCAGCTATCACTCCGGCTGGCAAGTGCTCAAGATATGGTATCTTGGTCGCCACGGTAAGGGAACCTTAGAAGGGCCCTCCGCGAAATTGCGACTACAAGCTTACTGGACCGGGACGTCTAGGTCACTGCTGCTGACTTGGGTCCCACCTTGTTACTCTGGCCGGCTCTGTCAATCTGTCGCTTGTCCACTCTGGCCTGCGGACGGACAGTGGAGCGGTCATCTCTCGAGGCCAGGTCCCGTGAGTGTATGGGTCTCGCTGTCCTATGATCCTCCGACTGAGCCAGGCCTGGGAGCGTCGTATGGTCGGAAGCCGACGCCAGGCCGGCGGAAGAATCATTGGCTTTAGCCATCTAAGCCGAGTTTTGTCAGCTATCCCTCCCGCTGACAAGAGCCCAGGAAAAGGTATCTTGTGCTGTACTGGTCCTGGACAACAAAGTCACTGACACTGACTTGGGTCCCACCTTGTTACTCTTGGGCGTCTCTGTCTCTGATAGTAGTCGGACGCACTCGGTGGTAAAACCCCACAGCTGTAACCATCTTTCTTTCAGTCATGTGGCGCACACATCACAAGCGTGGGTCGATTCGCATCCTGAACAGGGAAGGCTGCCCGCATGCTCGTCAGAGGGCCACTGAAAATCGCCACACATCGTGCAGATACGAACCTAGTAACAAGAGGGTACAATGATGAATGAGCGAGCGTGGCCTCTAAGGTCACGCAATAATAAACCGCGCGTGATGGTGAATCGAACATAATCAAATACAGTCGAATCAAACGAGTGTACAGCGCGTGCCGACGCTCGGCGCTCCTCCCCACCCCAGGGCACCGATCGAGGGCATTCACCGAGATATTACCTGGCCATGGCGGAAAAAAGGAGCAAACCCACGTATCACCAGTGAAGTGGAAACCATCGACAGCAGGTCGTAGCAGCACGCTGCAAGGCACAACCAGGTAGGATCGAAGCAGCGTCCGGTAATGCCGCAAGTTCACAGTCCCCATGGCACAATCCAGTCGGCCAGTAGACCCCACAGGCTGACGTAGAGAGAACCGTCACAGGCGTGAGCACTAGTAACCCCAGTCATGCCACAAGCTCCAAAAGTTCCAAGTTCCAACGAACTAACAGTCAGTCAAGGTCGAAAGCCGACCGGTCCAAGTACAAAACGCAGAGCTCGAAACAGACACAACCTACTCAGCTGCCAGCTAAGAACTAAACTGGTGTATGCTGGGTAATCTTGTACCGGATGGGAGTAAGGGGAGGCTATTTGGGTTTGGCATGGTCTATGGCGCCCCACTCCTGCCAACACGCCCTTATACGGACACAACCAAAATTTGGCTAAAATTATACTAGCTAAGGGCTTTTTCCTATATGTAATACCATCGGTAATGTGTTTTGAGAAAACAATGTATTTTGTCCAAAAAATACTTACCGATGCCATTACTACAATGGAACAACCTATAGCTAGCATAATTTTAGCCCAAAAACTTACGATGTGTACCTTTAGGGCCAGGGGAGGCCACCAGGGGTGCCATGACCTGGTACTCGGGTAGCCTCCCTTCCCACCCCTCACGGGTAACTGCCTGAGCAGCCAAGCCAAACCAGTTCTTTCGTTTAGCTGGCGGGGAGGGCCATCCGAATAATGGCATCGGTAAGTATTTTTCGAAAAAATACATTTTAGAGAAAAATTCATTTGTTTCTTCAAAAACATTACCGATGCCATTACTACAATGGAGAATAGCGAAGAGGAGGAGGGTGCTGCGTAACCCAGTGACTGACTGAGCTAGCCAGCCCCGTCCTCCCCGGCGCAAGCTCCCGGTAATTTTAGTTAAAGGATTACCAATGGCACCGCAGGTGCCGGGAGGGAGTGTTGCGCCGCCGCGATGTCCTCCACCAGGGCCAGGTTGTCTGGCTGGCCAACCAGGTTACGGAGGTAGAACCAGGTGAAGGTCGACTCAGTCCGCCAGCCTACGGCAGCCAGACTGTCTCGGACAGCGCAGTAGCGGTCGGACGCGACACTAGCAGCCATAGCTCTGACCTCGTGGGCCCGGTGGAGTCGCTAGGCAGCGTCGGGGCAGAGGTCCTGGTAGGCGGAGCGCATCACCCATCTTAGCCAGGAAGATCGTCTGGGCTGAGATGTCTCGTCTACCTGAGGACAGAGAGAAAGAGGCGGGTGTGTCCCTGGCGGAGCGGCTTGGTACGGCGTAGGTACACGTGTAAGGCTCTCACCGGGTCCTGTTGTCTGACTTCCTGGAAGGGGTCGATCGGCGTCAGCGATCGTACAGTGATCACCTGTGGGGCTGTCAACGGGGACTGGTTCTGGCCAAGAAGGCCGGGTCCGTTAGTAGCTGCATGGAGTCATCCGACCTGCACTACAGGCAGGCGGGGGCGCGGAAGGCGCGGGCAGCTCACTCACTCAGGAGGCTGTGGCTACGGTGAGCAGAAGCAAGTCTTCACGTAGCGTCGGCCAGGCTTGCTAGGGGAAGCGGCTCGAAACGCTAGCATTCAGCTAGGTGAGTACCCAGGGTAAGTCCCAGCGAGGGATCATGGAGCGGAGGGTAGGTCGCTGTATGCCGAAGTGGGCCATAAGGTCAGCGAGGTTCTTACACTGCCGGGGTCCGCTCGGCCCGGGTGCCGGTAAGCGTCGGCGATCATAGCGAGGTAGCCCATGATGGTGATCGGTGCCAAGTGCTGTGCGGCGAAGAGCCAGGAAGAACTCGGCCAGTAGTGGGGAAGTCAGATCGGTAGGGGAGAGGCGACGAAGGTCGCACCAGGCTCCCAGTACTCTCCACTTTCCCTCGTAGACATGCAGGGTCGAGGGTCTGCGGCCTGAAGTGAAAGCTGCCACTGCCTCACTCGAGAAACTCTAGCAGTGAGGGCATGCCGCCCAATCTCCAAGCGTGTAGCAGGAGTCTCTCAGCGCACGGAAGGTAGAGCTCCAGGCGCGGTAGCTTGAGCATCATGCGAGGAGTGGGAAGCCGCAGTGAAGGGCTCGTGGCAAGGTTCAGGAGGTCGGTGGTGCAGGGTCTGGTCCAGCAGAACGGCAACCCAGCAACAGGATCGCGTAGCATCCCTTGCGCTAGAGAAGCACCTTGGGGACAAGGACTGAGGGAGGGTAAGCGGAAGTGCAGGGGCCATCCCAGGGAAGGGGGAGCGCAACGACCGCCCAGGCTAGGGGGTTCGGGACGGGCGAGAGGAGGAGGGGGAGCTGGTGGTACCACCCTGTCGCGAAGAACGATAAGGGGGGTCTCCACATGGCGCCGATCATCCGGAAGACGTCCAGGCCGAAGCGCCTCTTCCTCTTCTCTTCTCACTCGGAGTGGAGAAGCTGACCGCGCCGGGAGAGGGAGTCCGGGAGGACATGCAGGAGGCCGTTGAAGTATCTCGCTTGGAGAGAGACGCGGCGATCCCTGCACCAACGGAGGCGCTGGTAAGAAGAAAGCAGAGGAAGGGGAGCGGGTCCCGTCCTGCTTCTGTACCTAGGACACAACAGCGGAGTCGTCGGAAGGACGATCAGGTTGTGATGTCCGAGAGTCAGTTCCCAAGCGAGAAGAGCTTGCCGTATCGCCTGTAACTCCAACCAGTTGAAAGCTTGACCGCAATGGCCAGTGGCCAGCTGCCGGAAGCCGTGGCACGTCGGCAGCAGGTGTGCACCCGAGCCGGAGCGGCTGGCGTCGACGCAAGGGACAACTGGGGGGGGAGGCGAAAGGAGAGGGACTCCAGAGGCGAGGCAGGCAGGGATCGCCCAGTGGAGGAGGAGTGGAACGAGCAAGGGAGGAACCGGAACGGGAGCCTCGATGTCTCTGGTCGAGGGCGACAGTGAAGGAGTAGATGAAGGTGAAGCGGGCGCGAGCAGAGCCGACCAAGGGGAAGGAGATCCACAGCCGCGCTCATCAGATCTAAGAGCTGCAACCAGAGTCTGGCGGAGACCGTCTTCTCCTGCGCACCAAGACGAGCCACGTTCGCCAACTTCTGGATCTTCGGTTCCGGGAGTCACACCAGATGAGGTCCAAAAGGAACTCCAAACACGGTGTGCGAAGTGCCGGGACGGGGCGAGATCCGACTTGCCTAAGTTGACTATGAAGCCGCGGGTGTCGAGGAGGCCAGCAAGGCGTCTCGTTGCTGCTCTCGGGAGGGTGCCAACCAGAGTGGCGCCGGAGCAGATCGTCAACGTAGTTCGAGGAGGGGCTCGACGAAGTCCGCCTGGCCGTGGCGAAGACGCCGTCCAAGAGGTGGGCAAACACCCAGGGTCGTGAATGCGGGCGAACGGGGAAGGCGCGGATACGATAACACCACCGTCGAAAGCGAAGCGCAGAAAGCGTCTGGAAGCCGGATGCACGGGAACGTGAGAGTAGGGGTCCGCTAAATCCAGGCTGACAGCGAAGCCCAGGGGAGGGACCGCGGCGCAAGGGCTCTGGCGGTCCCCCAAGGGAAGGAAGGCGCTGCTATGAACTTGTGCCACGCTGAAAAGGTCGATGATCGGACGCCACCAGAGGCCGGGTCTTCAAGGCCAGGCCGGGGGAGAGGCGGGGTCGGGGGCGGGCAGCGGGGACGCGCGGGGGAAGGCGGCGACGCCAGGAGGTACTGGGCGTGTCTGGCGGTCCGCAGGGCGCGACCCAGGCCCTCGCGGGCGGTTGGAAGTGGGAGGAGGTGACGCGGGCAGGGCTAAGATCCTCATCGCGTCCTTCACCGACTGTCAGGACTAGGACTGAAGAGGAGGGGATCGCCGAGAGGAGCCTGTTGCAGCTGTCTCCATAGGTCCTGCAAGAGGTAGGGGCAGACGACGAGCACAGCATTCCGGCGGGCAGTCCGCAGGGCGCGGCAGCGGCGAATCGAGGACATAAGCGTTGACACGCCGCTCGGAAGGCGGGACTTCTTCCCCACAGCCAGAGCGAGGAGGTGCCCTAACAGCGGCGAGAAGAGCCAGCTCCAGAAGGTAGACGAGCGCTTGCTTGGCCCAGGCGAGGAATCCAGTACAGGCGAGAGCGCCGCGGATGAGGAACGCCGTCCGCTCCAGACGGGGGGGAAGGCAACGGCGGGAGGCACGAAGTCCACCGGGTGCTGTAGAGCGGCAGGATCCACTGCGGGGAGGGCAGAAGCAAGGCCTGTGAGTGTCCGGCATTCCAGCTGCGCTGAAAGGTGATGTCCAAATCCAATGGCCAGCGAACGACAGAGACGAAGAGAACCACGTCGAAGCCTGAGGCCTGCTGCAGGATCGGAGAAGGCGAAACGAGCCCTTGAACCTCGGGGCATGGCAGGGACGAACCTCTAGGGGGGAGAACAGTGTCCAAGCAGGTGACGGGGACAGGCGTCCGGGCTTGGGGAAGCAGAAGTGCGGCCCGACGAGCGAGGGACGGAATCTGCCGGAGCGAGCTGAGGACTGCTATCCACAATGACGGGCAGCGCAGGAGACCGACGCACCAGGAGCTGGAGAGGCGGGTGCTGCCGCCAGACGGAGCGAGACCAGGGCGAGCGGCTGAGAAGGCGCAGGCGGCGAGACCGACGAGTGGAGCATCCGCACGAAGGAGGGCGGAGAGCACGTGGTCAACGGCGCGAAGGGGAGGGGAGCTGGGAAGACGGGGAACGGGTGCCGGGGAAGGAGAGGGGGGAAGACGAAGCCGGGAAGACGATCAGCACGGACGACCTAGGAGGACACTGACCGGAAAGGTGGCGACTGGCAGACGAACCAGCGATGCCCGAAGGGAAGACAGACGAGGAGGGTGAGACGTCCGCGAAACTGGAGCGGCGAGCGAAGCCGGGCGCGAAGAACGAGCAGAGAATGAAGAGGGCTAGCGGCGGGAGGCGAGGGCCGAAGACGCAGGGCTGCAGGTCCGGTGCAGGACGCCGAAGTCCGAGGGGGCGTACGCGGGTGAGGAGCTGAGTCCAGGCGGTCGTGGACCCGGGGCCGCAAGTCGAGGGTCGTACGCAGAAGCCGAGGGTCCGGCGTCGGGGAGAAGCGGCGTCCAGTTCTGTCAGTGGTCTTGTGAGGCTTGGGTTCCGCAAGGCGGGGCGAGCTAGCTCGCTGCGGACCTGTCTCAAGCGAGCTGGTGCGCAAGGGGGGAGAAAGGCGTCCCCCAACGTAGAGAGTTGGGGTTTGTTTTCCGCAGAGCGGGGCGAGCGGACTCGCTGCGGACCTGACTCGAGAGAGTGGGTGCGCAAGGGGGGAGCCTTTATATGCCGTCCCCCAATGGCAGCGTAGGTGCGTTTCTGCTGGATCCAGGGCCGAAGCATGCTTGAGGCTGCGGGCGGGCGGCGATTCTGTCACGCCAAAAGGCTCCGCAGCTGGGTTTTCCCAATGGTCCTCCACCCAGAGAGCGCAGACATCACAGGTGTGGCCCGAAGCACAACCAGCACAGGGGAGGGAGACCGCATGCTTGTCACTCGGCCACAGCAAGTCGCCACATCGTGTGCAGGTGCGGACTTGACCACTGCAACATAGAATGAAACAACGAAGCAACTGGTCATAGCAGAAGGCCACGTTTCTTTAGATGAAAATGCGCACCACTCCTCACCTTACCCCACTATCCTGTGCCGAGCAATATCACGTTCTTAAAACAAACAACGATAAGGCAAAAGACGCAGGCGCCCGCCGCTGGAGGCGCGGCGCTGGCAAAACATCGAGACCTTACCTGGACATCTCGCAAAGGGCAGGGGAAGGAAGCACCTGTAGCGGAAGAAGAAGAAGCGCCCATGCGGCAGAGGCCCAGAAACATCCAGGTAGAGGAAGGCTGGGTCCTCGACGAAAGTCCCGGCCGTCCAACTGGCGAACTTGACCGGAGAGACTGAAGCAGGAGCACACCGGAAGCCAGGTCGAAAGCTCCGAGAAGCACCGCACCAGCCGTAAATGTCTCTCAATGCCGGAACCAGTGCAGGACAGCGCTTCCACTAGGGACGAAGGCCGGCCCCATGGCCCGGGGACCTATCTTCCGGCAACGACGCACAGAAGCACTCACTTCCTAAAAGTCACAGAAGGCGAAGCGCAGGCCGTGAACGAAGCCACGCTTACGAAAAGTCCAAGGGCTCCAAGAACCAACACACAGCCGTAGGTAGCACGGTAGAGGTCTAAGAACACGACCCTACGCTACAACACGGGCAGAAAAGTTCCAAGGCAAGGTGAAGGCACAGGCCAGGAACGAAGACCACTGTCAAAGGTCCAAGTACCTCTTGAACCATACACAGCCGTCGGCACACACAAGGCCAGAAAAGTTCCAAGGCAAGGCGAAGCACCGGCCGGGAACGAATTCCACTGACGAAAGTCCAAGAACTCTTGAACCATACACAGCCGTCGGTAGACACAAGGCCAGAAAAGTTCCAAGGCAAGGCGAAAGCACAGGCCGAATTCCACTGTCGAAGGTCCAAGCACCTCTTGAACCATACACAGCCATAGATAGCACAGCAGAGGGCTAAGCGAACACGTCTATACTTACTTACTTACTTACGCCTGTCACCCCTACCCGGGTATAGGCCGTCGACGAGAGACCTCCAGCAACTCCTGTCCTGTGCTTCTCCTTCGATTCTACTCCAGGTGGTTCCCAGTCTCTTGATGTCTGCTTGGAGGTCTCGACGCCAGGAGTTTCTCGGCCTACCTCTTTTCCTCTTTCCCTGGGGGTTCCATGACAATGCCTGCCTAGTGATACTAGAAGCTGGCTTTCTCAGACTGTGACCGATCCATCCCCATCTTCTTCGCCCAATTTCGTTCTCTGCTGTTATCTGCTCTGTTCTCTCCCAGAGTCTGACGTTGCTGATCTTCTCTGGCCAGTGGATTTTCAAAATTCTTCTAAGGCAACTGTTCATGAAGGTCTGTACTCTGTTGACTGTGGTTTTTGTCAATCTCCATGTCTCTGCTCCATATAGGAGAACTGCTTTTACATTGGAGTTGAAAATCCGGACATTGGTGTGTTGTGACAGCTCTCTGGAACTCCACACTTTTTTCAACTGGAGAAAGGCTGCTCTGGCTTTACCGATTCGTGCTCTGACATCTGCATCAGTGCCGCCTTTTTTGTCTATGATGCTCCCGAGATAGGTGAAGGACTCCACCTCCTCCAACGGGGTGCCAGCAAGCAAGACTGGTTCTTCCCTGGTTGTGTTCAGCCTCATTGTCTTTGTTTTCTGTTTGTGGATGGTGAGGCCCACTTGGGACGAGATGTCAGCAAGCCTCGTGGTCTTGTCCTGCATTTGTTGATGAGTGTGGGACAGTAATGCCAAGTCGTCCGCAAAATCGAGGTCGTCAAGCTGTGTCCACAGTGTCCACTGTATTCCACTTCGTCTGTGCTTTGTGGTCATCTTCATGACCCAGTCTATGGCCAGTAGGAAGAGGAACGGAGACTGCAGACACCCCTGCCTGACACCAGTTCTGACCTGGAGCTCCCTGGTGAACTGCCCTTCGTGGATCACGCGACATGTCATGCCATCATAGCTGCTCTTGATCAGGCGGACGAGCTTTGTGGGTACACCGTAGTGTCGTAGGAGTTTCCACAGAGTCTCTCGGTCCACGCTATCAAATGCTTTCTCATAATCCACAAAGTTGACGTACAGCGGGGAGCTCCACTCCAGAGACTGTTCCACGATGATGCGGAGAGTGGCGATCTGGTCTGTACATGATCGGTTCTTCCTGAATCCTGCTTGCTGGTCTCTCAGCTGGGGGTCAACGGAGCTCTTCATTCTCTCTAGGATGATCCTGTTGAAGACCTTTCCTGGTACTGACAGCAAGGTGATTCCTCTGTAGTTGGAACACTTGCTGAGGTCGCCTTTCTTGGGAAGCTTGATTAGGTACCCCTCCTTCCAGTCAGCTGGCATCACCTCCTCTTCCCAGATCTTTCCAGTGGGTACAGCATCTCAACTGTTGTCTCTAGGTCTGCTTTCAGAGACTCCGCTGGGATGCCATCTGGCCCTGCTGCTTTGCCATTCTTCAAAAATGCCACTGCTTTTCTGATCTCTTCCCGGCTGGGTCTGTCACAGCTGATGGGTAGGTCGGTCTCTGCCGGCTGGATGTCGGGGGGGTCGGGTGGGCTAGGTCTGTTTAGTAACTCTTCAAACTACTCGGCCCATCTGTCGAGTTGGTCTGCTCTGTCTGCAAACACGTCTATACGCTGCAAGCTAAAGGAACGAACTGGTTTGGCTTGGCTGCTCGGGCAGTTACCCGTGAGGGGTGGGAAAGGAGGCTACCCAGGTACCAGGTCACGGCACCCCTGGCCCTAAAGGGACACATCATAAGTTTTGGGGCTAAAATTACGCTAGCTATAGGTTGTTCCATTGTAGTAATGGCATCGGTAATGTTTTTGAAGAAACAAAGAAAGTCTTGAAAGTACTTTCACAAAGTATTTCTAACCCCAACACTACCAGTGATCATCAATTGCATGTCTGAAACAACTGCACACTGACTGACATTCATGTCATGAGCACAGATGTAAACATGACCAAAGTAGGCACATACAACTAATAAGCCACATAAATCCTTATGAGCCCCTGCAACTACAGGAGCTCATGAGGGTTTATGTCTCTTGCAACTTGATAGTGATCGCCTTGCCCCAACAGTTAAGGCACACCCCATTCAACTTGATAGTGATCGCCTTGCCCCAACAGTTAAGGCACACCCCATTCAACTTGATAGTGATCGCCTTGCCCCAACAGTTAAGGCACACCCCATTCAACTTGATAGTGATCGCCTTGCCCCAACAGTTAAGGCACACCCCATTCAACTTGATAGTGATCGCCTTGCCCCAACAGTTAAGGCACACCCCATTCAACTTGATAGTGATCGCCTTGCCCCAACAGTTAAGGCACACCCCAGTCAACTTGATAGTGATCGCCTTGCCCCAACAGTTAAGGCACACCCCAGTCAACTTGATAGTGATCGCCTTGCCCCGACAGTTACGGCACACCCCAGTCAACTTGATAGTGATCGCCTTGCCCCGACAGTTAAGGCACACCCCAGTCAACTTGATAGTGATCACCTTGCCCCGACAGTTACGGCACACCCCAGTCAACTTGATAGTGATCACCTTGCCCCAACAGTTAAGGCACACCCCAGTCAACTTGATAGTGATCGCCTTGCCCCGACAGTTAAGGCACACCCCAGTCAACTTGATAGTGATCGCCTTGCCCCGACAGTTAAGGCACACCCCAGTCAACTTGACAGTGATCACCTTGCCCCAACAGTTAAGGCACACCCCAGTCAACTTGATAGTGATCGCCTTGCCCCGACAGTTAAGGCACACCCCATTCAACTTGATAGTGATCACCTTGCCCCAACAGTTAAGGCACACCCCAGGCAACTTGATAGTGATCGCCTTGCCCTGGCAGTTAAGGCACACCCCATTCAACTTGATAGTGATCACCTTGCCCCAACAGTTAAGGCACACCCCAGTCAACTTGATAGTGATCACCTTGCCCTGGCAGTTAAGGCACACCCCAGTCAACTTGATAGTGATCGCCTTGCCCCGACAGTTAAGGCACACCCCAGTCAACTTGATAGTGATCACCTTGCCCTGGCAGTTAAGGCACACCCCAGTCAACTTGATAGTGATTGCCTTGCCCCGACAGTTAAGGCACACCCCATTCAACTTGACAGTGATCACCTTGCCCCGACAGTTAAGGCACACCCCATTCAACTTGATAGTGATCACCTTGCCCCGACAGTTAAGGCACACCCCAGTCAACTTGATAGTGATCACCTTGCCCTGGCAGTTAAGGCACACCCCAGTCAACTTGATAGTGATCACCTTGCCCTGGCAGTTAAGGCACACCCCAGTCAACTTGATAGTGATCACCTTGCCCTGGCAGTTAAGGCACACCCCAGTCAACTTGATAGTGATCGCCTTGCCCTGGCAGTTAAGGCACACCCCAGTCAACTTGATAGTCATCGCCTTGCCCCGACAGTTAAGGCACACCCCAGTCAACTTGATAGTCATCGCCTTGCCCCGACAGTTAAGGCACACCCCAGTCAACTTGATAGTGATCGCCTTGCCCCGGCAGTTAAGGCACACCCCAGTCAACTTGATAGTGATCGCCTTGCCCCGACAGTTAAGGCACACCCCAGTCAACTTGATAGTGATCGCCTTGCCCCGACAGTTAAGGCACACCCCAGTCAACTTGATAGTGATCGCCTTGCCCCGACAGTTAAGGCACACCCCAGTCAACTTGATAGTGATCGCCTTGCCCCGACAGTTAAGGCACACCCCAGTCAACTTGATAGTGATCACCTTGCCCCGACAGTTAAGGCACACCCCAGTCAACTTGATAGTGATCGCCTTGCCCCGACAGTTAAGGCACACCCCAGTCAACTTGATAGTGATCGCCTTGCCCCGACAGTTAAGGCACACCCCAGTCAACTTGATAGTGATCGCCTTGCCCTGGCAGTTAAGGCACACCCCAGTCAACTTGATAGTGATCGCCTTGCCCCGACAGTTAAGGCACACCCCAGTCAACTTGATAGTGATCGCCTTGCCCTGGCAGTTAAGGCACACCCCAGTCAACTTGATAGTGATCGCCTTGCCCCGACAGTTAAGGCACACCCCAGTCAACTTGATAGTGATCGCCTTGCCCCGACAGTTAAGGCACACCCCAGTCAACTTGATAGTGATCGCCTTGCCCCGACAGTTAAGGCACACCCCAGTCAACTTGATAGTGATCGCCTTGCCCCGACAGTTAAGGCACACCCCAGTCAACTTGATAGTGATCGCCTTGCCCCGACAGTTAAGGCACACCCCAGTCAACTTGATAGTGATCGCCTTGCCCTGGCAGTTAAGGCACACCCCAGTCAACTTGATAGTGATTGCCTTGCCCCAACAGTTAAGGCACACCCCAGTCAACTTGATAGTGATCGCCTTGCCCCAACAGTTAAGGCACGCCCCATTCAACTTGATAGTGATCGCCTTGCCCCAACAGTTAAGGCACACCCCAGTCAACTTGATAGTGATCGCCTTGCCCTGGCAGTTAAGGCACACCCCAGTCAACTTGATAGTGATCGCCTTGCCCTGGCAGTTAAGGCACACCCCAGTCAACTTGATAGTGATCGCCTTGCCCTGGCAGTTAAGGCACACCCCAGTCAACTTGATAGTGATCGCCTTGCCCTGGCAGTTAAGGCACGCCCCAGTCAACTTGATAGTGATCACCTTGCCCTGGCAGTTAAGGCACACCCCATTCAACTTGATAGTGATTGCCTTGCCCCGACAGTTAAGGCACACCCCAGTCAACAATACCAGTGTCTTCATGCACATGGGGTTACAGAAAACAACACCATAACTATAACATGTTGACAACGAACATGAAGAGCATCCATGGAAACAGCTGCTATTGGCAGTTTCAAGCTGCTATTGGCATTTTCAAAAGACAGCGAGTGTGTGAAAGATCCTGAATGGACAAATTTAAAACACCATCATAACCACACCATGATGACAACGGACACAATGATCATCAATGTGAGAAGTTGTTATTAGTGGTTTCAAAAGCGCTTGAAGTGTTATCCACAGAGTGGGCAAATTTAAAACACCACCATAACCACACCATGATGACAACCGACACAAGGATCATTAATGGGGAAGTTGCTTTTGGTGGTTTTATAAGACAGCGAGTGAGTGAAAGATTCCGAGTGGACAACCTTTGGTGGTTTCAAAAGACAGTAAGCGTGTGAAAGATATCCAGAGAAAGCTCTTCACACCAATCCAGAAAGATCCATAGAACCAGTGAAAGATCCCGAGTGGACGACTTAAAACATCAACTGAACACTTAGGGTCGTGTGCCAAAGTCGGCTGCAGTTTGCCCGTGCACAACTTTGCGCAGGTCAACACCAGCCCAATGACCTTGGCTTCTGCCTATTCCCGAAACAGAGCAGTAGGGGTTCAAATAAATTTCACCAGGGATCAACATGGTACAATGCAAAAGAGATGCACATTATGCACCGATTTCTGGATTACGGTCCTTCATAATTTCAATATGAATCTTTTTGAGGAAATGTATACTTTTTACTTTTTTAAGTCTCTTCTATTTATAGAAGAGACTTTTTAGGATGAGTCATGTAGGAGTGAATTTAAATGAATGCCCATGATGACATAGGCAGGCAGATCTAAACATCTGTTAAAGTAACCAGATAAAAATTGTGTCATGTCTAGTTACACTAACCTTGCTGCTGAATGTACTTTTGGCGGGAAGCGCCGTTATGTGTGTGTGTGTGTGTGTATGTATGTAAACATGAGAATCTGCGATATATGTGTACGTACAAGCTTGAAACTTTTCTAAGTGCTTTGTTCAAGGGGTGCCTAGGAGAGCATCCAAGCGTATTAACACTGGGTCTCACTGAAGGGTTAAAAGACCATTTATAGAATTATGGTTGTACCACATTCTACTTCTAGTCCATAATTGTTTACTTTAAATTTTGGATATAGCTAGATTGGAAAAAGATATTGGATAAGTTCGTTAGCCACCGTTGCATGTTTTAAACTATTTTCAGTAAAAATTAATTCTCTGCCCAAACATTTTACACAGTAAAACCTTGACTTCTGGAGGAAATCAGACAGTGACAGTGACATAAAAGCAGCAACTTCGTCACCACCCAGACATCGACGCAATCCTCTAGATATGACGTATCTCAACCAATGAGGCGTAGCCACCTACAGAGCTCACCGATGCATTGGCAAGCCTGCTAGGCTTTTTCAGTAAGAGACATTTCAACAACAAAATCATGTCAAAGACAATGGGTAGAGACCCTTGACAGAGAGGACAGCTCGCATATAGAAGGAACTTTGTGGGTTATGGCACTCACATAGAAGAGATTTCATTTGTCATGGTTCATCCCATCTTGTTAAACATTGAAACCAAACTTTAATTCTATCATACGTACAACCAGACACCTGTCTGATACCAGAGTGATGCCAGCACATAAACGTGTACGCTCATTGCAAACCTACCAAAGTTTTGTTTGGATTTGGGTCCAAACTTGTTTGCTGCAGTTGTGGCTTTCTCAATATAGTGGCAGCGAAACCCGATGCCCTCACACAGCTGTTTACACACATGCAGTGTCTGTAGGAGACAGAAAACAAACACAAGGCAATCTTAGATCATTACATCCCGATCATGAAACTAACAACTTGTTAACGATTATAGATATCTTTTGAGGAATACATCACAGTTCTGGAGACAGATTCATCATCATCATCATCAGTCCCTTGCCCGAACTGGGCGTTGGGGGGACTGAAAGGCAGCAGCAACAGACAGTGCTCTCCACTGAGTTCTATTTTGGGCGGTGGCAAGCAAGTCTGGCATCTCGAGTTCGGTCCATTCTTTTATGTTTGCGACCCAACTCTTTCTCTGACAACCTCGCCGACGACTTCCTTCGAGAGTGCCTTGGAGGATAGTCTTGGACAAGGTGTTGTGTCGGGTCACGTGGCCAAACCAAGCAAGCTTGCGCCGTTTCACGGTTGCCAGAAAGGGTTCATGTGGGCCCACCAGGGAAGTGACGATGCTCCGTACATATTCGTTGGTCTTGTGCTCGCGGTACGAGATGCGGAGCAACTTCCTCAGGCACTTGTTCTCAAAGGCCTGGATTTTCTTTTCTGAGTCTGCAAGCAGTGTCCAAGTCTCACAGCCGTAGAGTAGAATAGACACTACGAGGGACTTGTAAAGCCTGTACTTGATGGTGAAGCTGATGGAGTTACTTCGCCATATCCTGTCCAGCCTGGCCATTGCGGATGTTGCTGTACCTATCCTGATACGGATCTCTGCTATGCAACTACCGTCTTTGGACAGGGTGGCTCCCAAGTACTTGAAGCTATTGACCTCTTCTAGCTTCTGGCCGTTCATGTGAATGTTGCTGCTGCTGTCGCTTGTGGTGTTGATCATCACTTTGCTTTTATCCGTACTGATCTCCATGCCATAAGACCCTGCGCTACTTGAAAGGACTGATGGAGACAGATTGACCATGATAATTCAAGGGTGGTGTTGAAATAGCCTGGCCCCTAAAGGCCTCGAGCTGTTCCGGTATCACCCGTGAACTATTATGGTCGCACCACATCCCATCGTAGCAGGTCTGGGTTTACGGGTTAGCAAATTCACTGAAGAGCACAAATCCATGTGATGTGAAAGACCAAAATATGAATTTTTTTTCTAAAATGTATTTTTTTGAAAAATACTTACCGATGGCATTACTATCTGGAATACACTCTATTGCCTATAGATTTCAGCAAAAGTTGTGTGTAGCACACAACTGGGGAGGAGACACCGGGGATCCAAGCACTAGGACCCCGGGTGGCCTCCCCTTACTACCCTATCCCGGCGAGCACAGGGCGACCTCGTCAGTTTCACACTTAGCCACAAGAGGCAAGCGGGGCAGGTGGGAGGGCCATCCGAGTAATGCCATCGGTAAGTATTTTTCAAAAAAATACATTTTAGAAAAAAAATTCATTTGTTTTTTCAAAATACATTACCGATGGCATTACTATCTGGAAGAATGGCGAACAGGCGGAGGGTGCCGTACCTAACCATAACCCAACCACTCCGCCGGCCCCATCGAGAGAGAACTCCCGACGATTTCAGCTATGACGTACCTAAGACGCCAGCGGCGCTCAGAGGGAGTGCTGGGCCGCGGAGATGTCGCCCACTCATGCCAGGCAGTCACGTTGGCCGGATAGGTCTCTAAGGTAGAAGCGTGTGAAAGTGGAGTCTGAGCGCCAGCCACCCGCTGTCACAATATCTTTGACCGAGCAGTTGCGGTCCAGGGCTAGACTGGTGGCTACTGCTCTCACTTCATGCGCCCGGATTTGTAAAAGCTCAGCGCCGCGTGGGGAGAGGTCCTGGTAGGCTGACCTAATCACCCACCGCAGCCAGGATGACACGGTCTGGGCCGAGATGTCGTGTCTGCCCGCGGACAAAGGTAGGAAGAGGCGCGAGCGCCCCCGGCGCTGCGGCTTAGAGCGGCGCAGATAAATCTTTAGCGCCCGCACTGGGTCCTGTTGCCGCGATCCAGGGGAGAGGTCCGCTCCACGGAGGGGCCGTATAGTTAGCATCTGAGGAGCCGCCGCGGGGCGGCGGTTCTTGGCCAGGAAGGACGGATCGGGGAGCAGCTGCGCAGAGCCGTCGGAACGAAACTGCAAACAGGCTGGGAGCATCGAGAGCGCGTGAAGCTCGCTGACTCGGGACGCTGTAGCGAGAGCCAGAAGGAAACAGGTTTTCCGGGTCAAGTCTGAGAACCGAGCCAAGGGGAGGGGTTCAAACCGGTCCGTATTCCACCACGTCAGTACCCAGGCAAGATCCCACCAGGGTACTAGGGAACGTGAAACCGGACGGCGGAGTTCAAAGTGAGCCAGTAAATCCGACAGATCCTTGCAGGCGCCTGGGTCCGGAAGACACAGGTGACGGTAGGTGTCCGCGATCATAGCGCGGTAGCCCTTGATGGTGACCGGGGCTAGGCCCTGGTCGTCGAAGAGCCACAGGAAGAACTCCGCCAGTTGGTGGGAGGCTAGGTTAGTGGGAGGGAGCCCATGGGAGGTGCACCAGGTCTGAAAGACCCTCCACTTGCCTTCGTACACCTTCCTTGTAGAGAGTCTGTGGGCTGCTGCAATTGCCGCCACTGCAGCATCCGAGAAACCTCTAGCGGCGAGGGCTTGCCGGACAACCTCCAAGCGTGTAGGCGGAGGCGTTCCGGGCACGGATGGAAAAGCTGCTGACGGGGCTGCTTGAGCATCATGGGAGGGGTAGGAAGCTCCAGGGGAGGGTCCGTCGCCAGCGCGAGGAGGTCCGTGGTCCAGCTCTTGGTCCAGTTGAAGGGGGCCACCAGCAGGAGGACCGCCGAGCATCCCAGAAGCTTCCGCAGTACCTTCGGAACGAGGACTGACGGGGGGTAGGCGTAAGCAATCAGGCCGTCCCAAGGGATGGCGAGCACGTCCACTGCCCAAGCGAGTGGATCCGGGACTGGAGAGACGTAGACCGGGAGCTGGTTGTTCCATCTGGTGGCAAACAGATCCACTAGCGGCGTTTCCCAGTGAGAGCAGATCAGGCGAAAAATATCCGGGCGTAGGGACCACTCCGTGTGGAGCAACTGTCCGCGATGAGACAGGGCGTCCGCAATCACGTTGAGGTGGCCAGGGATGTGGCGGGCTCGTAGGGTAATGCCTCGATCCCTGCACCAGAGGAGAAGGTGGTACAGTAGAATGCAAAGGGAGGGCGAGTGAGTGCCCCCCTGATTCTGTATGTAAGCCACCACCGTCGAGTTGTCGGAGAGCACGAGGACTTCCTGATTGGCCAAGGTCTCCTGCCAAACGTCGAGTGCCAACCCAACTGCCTTCAGCTCCAGCCAGTTGATGTGATTCCCTAACAGCTCCCGAGGCCAAACGCCCGAGGCCGAGAGAAAATCCGGTAACAGGTGCGCGCCCCAGCCGGCCTGGCTCGCATCTGTACAGAGAGACCACCGAGGCGGCGGGGAGTGTAGGGGCACCCCCGAAGCCAGCCAAGCGAGGTCCGCCCACCTCTCGAGGTGAGGACGAGCCAGAGGCGTGACTGGTACTAGATCCGACAGAGCGCCCGAGGAGGGTCGCCAGTGAAGAAGGAGATGTAGCTGGAGAGGCCGAGCATAAGTCTGCTCAAGGGAAGCAGGTCCGCAGCCGCACTGAGGAGGCCCAGGAGTTGAAGCCAGACCCTGGCGGTGAAGGAGGATCCCATCCCCATCGAAGTCGCTAAGTCGACGATCTTCTGTCGCCTGGCCAGAGGCAGGCGGACAAGGTTGAGGTCGGTCAGGAATTCCATCCCCAGATGTAGAAACCGTCGAGAGGGAGAAAGATCGGATTTCCCCAAATTGAGTAGGAAACCGAGACGACGCAGAAGGGAAAGCAGGGCATCCCTGTCCGTCTGGAGGGCTGCGGAAACCAAGTTGCGCAGTAGAAGGTCGTCCAAGTAATTGGAGGCCGGGCTCAAGGAGCACTGACGGAAGTAGGCTATCACGGCGTCGAGCAGTCTTGTAAAAACCCACGGACTGATGTTGAGGCCGAAAGGAAGGGCGCAGAACTGGTAGACGATCCCCCCAAAGGCAAACCGAAGGTACCGGCGAGACGACGGATGAATCGGGACGTGCAGATAGGCGTCTGACAGATCGAGGCTGATCGCAAAGTCCATCGGCCGGACGGCCGCACGGAGTGTCCTGGCCGTCTCCATCCTGAAGCGAGACTGGACGCCACTTGCCGCCTGGTTTGGGGACTAGAAAGAGTCGGCTGTAGAACGCCGGAGAGTCCTGCCGCGAAACCACCTCTGTCGCCGCTTTGGTGAGGAGGGCCGCCACTTCTCCGCGCAAAGCGTCCGCCTGTGTGCCATCGAGCGGTTCCTGGGTCCACATGGGTGATCTGCGAAGAGGCGGAGGCGACAGGAACGAAAGTTGCAGGCCTGCGGTAATGGTGGAAAGAATCCAGGGGTCGTCCGGGAACAGCGATCTCCAAAGATCGCTGAAGAGCGACAGCCGCCCGCCGACAGGAGACCCGAGTACTGCGGGCGGGGGCGGAGGCGGGGGCGAGTCAATGAGCCCGACCGCGGCCCGATTTACGGGCACCGCGGGGCCAAGCAGGGCGAGGGGCGGGGCCGGCCTGAGTAGCCTGGAATGGATGGGCCCGACCTCGTGAAGATCCGACTGTAGGAACGGAGGGCCTGAAAGACCGCCGGGCACGACCCCCGGCCGGGCGGGGGGCGCGAAAGCGGGTCGAGGCTAGGGTAGATGCAGGCTTGGGCCACAAGTCCTTGGAAGATTCCTTAACGGTGTGCCAAGTGTCGCCGAACAGCTGAGGACCACCTAAGGGGGCTTGACGGAGCTGGGTCTTCACTGACAAGGGAAGGTCCGAGCAGAGGCGCAAAAGGGTATCCCTCCTCCAGAGGTCGCAATTGGCAGCTGCTGCCATGGCGTTGGCGGAAGAATGGTAGGCGGCCCGGTTGGCCGCTATCAGGATGGACTGCACGTCACGAAGCGGGGACTGAACCTCCAGGTCCCACGTATCCTGTAGGCACTGCAGGGCTGCCTGGGTAGCCAGTTCCAAAAATCCCGAGCACGCCAGCGAGTTCCGCGCTAAGGAGGCGATCCTGTCAAGAGGCCGAGGCCACGAGTTCTGGACGAGTCTGCGGCCGCCCGCCTGTACTAAGGCTGCCGCATCCACCGCTGGAAGAGGTATGGCGAAGGCTTGGGAGTGTCCAGCGTACCAGGCCTGGCGGAAGCTTAAGTTGATTCCCACCGGCCATCGAGCGGCGGTAAAGTATCCCGTGTCGCCGAAAGCGTCGTTTCGCAGCTGGGCGGAGAAAGCATCGGTGAGGTCCCGGAAGCCGGCTGGCTGCGGGAGGGACTTGCGGCGCTTGACTTGCCTCTGCGCGTCGACCATGGCCGAAGCCTGTCTCTTCGGAGGAGGCGAAGGCGGACAGAAGTCGGGCGGTAGGTACTTGGCGATAAGCCTGGAAGCCTCACCCAGTGCGTGGACCGTCTGTGATCCGAGCGATGGGCCGGCAACGTCTGACGAGGCGGAGGCCGACGAGACAGCGGAAAGGCGGGACGGAGATCCAGCCGCCGAGTCCTGCAAGAAGATCGCCGAGGCCGAGTCCGTCGGATGAAGGCTGAGGACGTCTGGTTCCAAAAACTGATCTTCTCGCGGAAAAGACGAAAGG
This sequence comes from Semisulcospira habei, assembly GCA_036245525.1. Lineage (NCBI taxonomy): Eukaryota > Metazoa > Mollusca > Gastropoda > Semisulcospiridae > Semisulcospira > Semisulcospira habei. The sequence continues at coordinate 148,573,355 of BTPG01000004.1, forward strand.
GGCGAGCGGCTACGAGAGCGCCGCACCGCCGCGCGCGAGGTAGACGCAGCCGCCCGCGACGCACGCAAAGAGGCGCGGCGACGGAGGGACCGTGGCAAAGCGACGGTCCACCTCGAAGTCGGGATCCGCACGCGGAAGCCAACGTGAGTGACAAAGCCGCGATCGGAATACCGAGGAAGTGGCCTGGTCACCCCTGGCCCGCCCGGGAGAACCGGTGCGGGGGGGGGGGGGGGGGGGGGGGGGGGGGGGGGGACCGCAAAGTGTCTCTCCTAGCCCGCTCAGGAAAGGCGGAGCGGGGAGGGGACGAATACCGGGCACGCGGCCCCACGTCCGATGCCTCGGACCGTGGAGGAGGACGCGCGATGATGTCACACCGGGCCCGCCTGGTCGATACGAGGCGGGGGGGGGGGGGGGGGGGGGGGGGGGGGACAGTCTAGGGTCACGCCAAGCCCGCTCAGGAAAGGCGGAGCGGGGAGGGGACGATTTATGAGCCCGCTGCCCCAGCTCCGAAGCCTCGGAGCGAGGGGGGCGAGGGTCCAAGTCACACCGGGCCCGTCTGGTCGATACGAGACGGGGGGGGGGGGGGGGGGGGGGGGGGGGGGGACAGTCTAAAGTCACGCCAAGCCCGCTCAGGCGAAGCGAAGCGGGGAGGGGACAATTTATGTGCACGCGACCCCCGCTCCGACGCCTCGGAGCGTGGGGGGCGAGAGTCAACCACACCCCGGGCCCGCCCAGGCGAGACGGGGCGGGCGGGGGGGGGGGGGAGGGGGGGGGGGGGGAAGAAAGCGAAGCATGCCGTGCCCGTTCGGAAAACACAGAGTGGGGAGGCAGCATTACTAACGGTCTCGAGTCACGTTCCGAAGCCTCGGTGCGTGAGCGAGAGCTTTTCTTATCACGTTTACTCTCTTTCTTATGCTTGCGTTCAGTCACCCGCCCCCGCTCCGGAGACCTAGAGCCGGGGGTGGCCGACGAACGCTCATCTCTCCCAGACCGATCGCCCGAAGCAGAGCGGGGGGTGGGAAACAATATGGGGCTCAAGCCACGCGCTAACGAAGCAGAGCGTGGGGAGCGTGACTCCGAAACTCGCCTACCCTGCTCCGAAGACTCGGAGAGGGGAGGGAGAACCTGCGAGGTAACGGTACAAGAAGGGGACTTACCTGTGGGCCGGACAGCCCGAACGACGGAGCGGAGAGGAGCCCGAAGCGCCGAGGGAAGTACGTCCACCCGTGGAGGATCCCGGGGAGACAGCAGCGGGCGAGGGGCCCGGTCACGCCTGTAGAAGTCCCACATGCGCGACCACCGGTCTTCCGTCCAAGCGGTGCAAACGTCACACGTTCCGTCCGAAGAACAGCCCGAACACGGCAAGCAAGAGTCGTGTGCATCGTCCGGCCACTGTAAGTCCCTGCAAAGGAGGCAAGTCTTCGACACAGAAGCAACCATAAGGCCCTAAGCCAACTACGCCGGCGAAGAAAGTCAAACCGTGCACAAAACAGCAGGGCACAAGTCACGTGCGTCGTCGAACCCCCAGGCCAAGCCAAGGGTGAACTCACAAAGTCAGAGCCGGTAAAAACCGGTCGGCGCACAGTTCACAATGAGTCCAATTGTCAAAAGAAAAAGCCACGAATGTAGTGAGTCCAGGGCTGAATCGAAAGACTCCAATTCAAGCCCAAAGTCAAAAACCACTGAAGACGAAAAAACCCGTTGAACGGAGAAAGGCAAAAACTCGACCGTCCCCGGTCAAGCTATGAGTGAAACTGACGAGGTCGCCCTGTGCTCGCCGGGATAGGGTAGTAAGGGGAGGCCACCCGGGGTCCTAGTGCTTGGATCCCCGGTGTCTCCTCCCCAGTTGTGTGCTACACACAACTTTTGCTGAAATCTATAGGCAATAGAGTGTATTCCAGATAGTAATGCCATCGGTAATGTATTTTGAAAAAACAAAATGCTATTCTTCTGCATTTGAAGGAGTTCACGTCTCCAAAAGTGCACGAGTTTGTAAAATTGATTTTATTAAAGGTACAGGTCTTCTACAGCGTGTAAGTTAATGGCAGCAGTTGACATACCTTATCTTAACACAGTGTAACACATTGATTATCTTAACACCTTAATTATCTTAAACACAAAGTAATTGAATGGTTTATCTTAATTTAACTTAACATAACTAAGTGAATGGCCATGGTCTGTAGAAATGACCTTAACAATGGAACAGAGGAAACAACGCGTTCTAGGGACGACCAAATCCACTCACCTATCGCCAAAGGTGAAGGGCTTTCTTGTTGGGTGAAGCACATACAGGAAAACGATTTGGGCCATCAGATTTTGCTTGCTTGGTAGTCCACATAGCTATCGGGGTCCACATAATATCTCATCGTGCCTGGTTTCCCGTCAGAACATTATACCTGCTTGACTAAAACCCTGTATCCCTACCCTGTTATTACCTGTTTAGCGAACTCCCCGGTTGTCCCTGGTGTTTTGTCTGGACATTATTGTACCTGCCTGACGAAGACCTTGTATTATTACCTGATTAGCTAACTCCCTGGCCTGTATCATTACCTGTTTAGCTAACTCCCTGGCCTGAATCATGACCTGTTTAGCTAACTCTCCGGCCCGTATCATGACCTGTTTAGCCAACTCCCCAGCCTGTTTCATTACCATTTTAGCTAACTCCCCAGCCTGTATCATTACCATTTTCGCTAACTCCCCAGCCTGTATCATGACCTGTTTAGCCAACTCCCTGGCCTTTATCATTACCTGTTTAGCTAACTCCCCAGCCTGTATCATGACCTGTTTAGCCAACTCCCTGGCCTTTATCATTACCTGTTTAGCTAACTCCCCAGCCTGTATCATTACCTGTTTAGCTAACTTCCTGGCCTGTCTCATTACCTGTTTAGCTAACTCCCTGGCCTGTATCATTACCTGCTTAGCTAACTCCCTGGCCTGTATCATTACCTGTTTAGCTAACTCCCCAGCCTGTATCATGACCTGTTTAGCCAACTCCCTGGCCTTTATCATTACCTGTTTAGCTAACTCCCCAGCCTGTATCATTACCTGCTTAGCTAACTTCCTGGCCTGTCTCATTACCTGTTTAGCTAACTCCCTGGCCTGTATCATTACCTGCTTAGCTAACTTCCTGGCCTGTCTCATTACCTGTTTAGCTAACTCCCTGGCCTGTATCATTACCTGTTTAGCTAACTCCCTGGTAGGAGCCAGGATGAGCGCCCTGAAGCCCAAGTTGCGTGGCTCTTTCAGATGGTGCAGAATCGGGATGACAAATGCTGCCGTTTTCCCTGATCCTGTTGGGGCCTGGGCCATGATCTCACGGCGCTGTGGAAAATAAAACACATGATCTCATCGCGCCATTGGAAATAAAACACATGATCTCACAGTGCTGTGAGAAATAAAAAAAACATGTCACAGTGCTGTTGGAAATAAAACACATGATCTCAGGAAGACAACAGTGGTTGACAATTTTTCAAATGGAGTATGGTATATCTGCTTTAGTAATAAGTATGTGTGAATACATTCTACATTATCACTCCTAAAACAAGAATGGCCTAACCTTTATGGCTCACGTGCATGACTGAACCATATAATTAGTCTGACCTTTGTGACATTGACCCTTCCCATAGGTCACTGAAATAAGAAAGTCATCAAGAGTCTTAACATTGTCTTTTTACCATCAAAATCCACGTTTTCTCAAAATCTGCAAACCCTCTGTGACCTTCGATCTTTCCCAGGGTCAACTAATTTAATATGCATAGGAAGGTCTTATCATCAGATATATCTGTGTGCTAAATTTGACTGAAAAGTTTGCAAAAATGACAATGAATACTAAAATTCTACCCAAAACAAATTGTCATTTGACACGTCTGCTGGCCTCTTGTGACCCTTGACCTTATTGATGGGTCATCCAAATTAGTATGCACAGAAAGGCCTTACCATCAGGTATCTCTGTACCACGTTTAGTTGAAAATAGTATTTGAGAACAAGAAACTTAGAAAGGCAAAACACTTATGGCTCACGTTTGTGACCAATTTTACTGTAAAGTTTGGAGAAACCTTGATAAAAACTACAAGTATATTTTAAAAAACTGGCATATTGCACACACTTGCGACCTCCTGTGACCCTTGACTTTTCCAAGGGGTCATCCAAATTAAAATGCACAGAAAGACCTCACCATCAGGTATCTCTATACCAGTTTGGGAAAGTATTATTTGAGAAAAAACAGTTTTGTCAAACTGTGGTTATTTTTTTAAAACCTATTTCTGGACCCCAAAACCCCATGATCATTGCGAGGGGACCACTAAATCAGTGTGCATAGAAAGGTCTTATCGTCAGCTACCTTTGGGCCAAATCTGAATGAAATGCTTGCAAAAACATTCATAAAACTACAATTCTATCAAAAACTAGCATTTTTTCACACATCTGCCAACCTCTTGTGACCCTTGAACTTTCCCAAGTGATCGTCCAAATTAGAATGCATAGACAGGCCTTACCATTAGGTATCTCTGTACCAAGTTTGGGTTTGAAGTTGACAATAGTATTTGAGGAGAAACAATTTGTGTCAAAACATGGCTAATTTTACCCTTTTCTAGACCCTTGTGACCTTGACCTTTTAGAGAGATCACTGAAAATGGTATGTTTAGAAAGGTCTTGCCATAAAGTGTCCCTGGGCCAAGTTTGGAGTCTGAGGCTTAAATAGTCTCTAAGAAAATGCGAATGTTAAAGTTTACCACAGACGCTAGACAACGGATGCCGGTGGATGGCCCATTACATAGACTCGCGTTGCTATCGCACGTGAGCCACAAATCAACTTTTGTCCAAATATTGCTCATTTTAGTTTATTTCTGATCCCCCTCCTCCCCTCCTAGGTCATGCCACAAAGTATGCTTGGACCAAATTTGAAGACTATGGAGACTTTAAAGACAATGTGTGAAGACTTTGGCTTCAATAGTCTCTGAGAAAATGTCAATGTTTAGGTGGATGGCGCTGGACGGATGACCACTGACTCAGAACATATTTCCTTTGTTTTGCAAGTGAGCCAATGAATGAATGATATACCCCAGTAAAATGGAACCAAATATAATTTGGATACTCATTTAAGACCTAGGGTTTAAAAAAAAGAAGAATACACATATATATATGTACAAAAATGATACTAACATCTAGCATGACAGGGATGGCCTGTATCTGAATAGGCGTTGGTGACTCAAAGCCAGCTTTGTGAACATTGGACAGCAGTCTTCCATGCAGATTGTATGTCTTTTGCAGCTGCTCAAAACTTGTCACAGGCTCCGATATGTCTGTCCCGCCAACATGGATTCTCTTGATGTTTCTCACCTTGTTCAACTGCAAACAAGTCAGACGCAAAATCAGAGTTTTTCAACATTTTTGTAACCAAACTACAGTGCAGTCCAGTTAAGACGAACATGCTTTACACGAATTTCTCTAACACGAAACGTTTTGAGTTCCCATCTGAGAGCCCTCTTGTTCTCTACTAAAATTTCATGGTTAACACAAAATGCTTAGCACAAAATTCCTGATTAACATGAAGATGATTTTGTTTCCCCAACAAAATATTTTATAGTATTTTCACCTGTTTAACATGAACAACCATCCCAAGGACTGAGATGATGCTGTCCTTTCTTGTAAGACTGCAAGCGGAAGCTTTGTTTACAGAAGTACCCACGAACTTCATTGCACAACAGCTAATACGCCTCAACAAACGCATGTAATTGTAAGCTTTCAAACCTCAGTCCGATCTGCATCGCTGATGGCCGAGGCAGCTATCCACTGTTTTCAACGGCTAGTACTAGTAGTGCTCAACACGCTGCGCTCACTTATATCACATTTGACGGAGGACGTTGATGGACACATGTCTGCCACAGATTCCGTACATACACTGCCTAGCAAGGGGGAGGGGGTAGTACTCAGTAGTAGAAGTGGTGGGTGAGGGAGAGAGGAGGGACGGGAGGGCTGCACGTTTATTACAATTTACATAGAGCCCTGTTTCTGAAAATGATCGGTCGGTTGTAAGCATTGCGAGTAAGTCTTGATGAGATTCTTACCTTTCCATTCTTTATTCAACCTTAGAAGACAAAGAGTGACCATGTGATATGCGGTGGCATCCACATTGTCATACAGATCTGATTTGTAAGCAATAGACGCAAAGTGCTACAGAGGGTGAAAACAGCTGCGGTGGCATCCACATTGTCATACAGATCTGATTTGTAAGCAATAGATGCAAAGTGCTACAGAGGGTGAAAACAGCAGTTCTATGTGCGGTGGCATCCACATTGTCATACAGATCTGATTTGTAAGCAATAGACACAAAGTGCTACAGAGGGTGAAAACAGCAGTTCTATGTGCGGTGGCATCCACATTGTCATACAGATCTGATTTGTAAGCAATAGACGCAAAGTGCTACAGAGGGTGAAAACAGCAGTTCTATGTGCGGTGGCATCCACATTGTCATACAGATCTGATTTGTAAGCAATAGACGCAAAGTGCTACAGAGGGTGAAAACAGCAGTTCTATGTGCGGTGGCATCCACATTGTCATACAGATCTGATTTGTAAGCAATAGACGCAAAGTGCTACAGAGGGTGAAAACAGCAGTTCTATGTGCGGTGGCATCCACATTGTCATACAGATCTGATTTGTAAGCAATAGATGCAAAGTGCTACAGAGGGTGAAAACAGCAGTTCTATGTGCGGTGGCATCCACATTGTCATACAGATCTGATTTGTAAGCAATAGACGCAAAGTGCTACAGAGGGTGAAAACAGCAGTTCTATGTGCGGTGGCATCCACATTGTCATACAGATCTGATTTGTAAGCAATAGAGTAGACACAAAGTGCTACAGAGGGTGAAAACAGCAGTTCTATGTGCGGTGGCATCCACATTGTCATACAGATCTGATTTGTAAGCAATAGACGCAAAGTGCTACAGAGGGTGAAAACAGCAGTTCAACGTAAAGCGCTCATAGTATTGCCCTTACACATTGATACATGGCTAAAAATAGCACACTAGCTCCTACATTGCACGCGGTTACGAAACTTTTAATCAGATGGATTGTTGTTTTCCCCGATGGACTGCACATTAAATTCACAAGCTGTATGCATGTGGTCTCTTGTTGTCCTATCGAGATGTGAGTAAGCAGGTAAAGTGTGATACTGTGCATGTTTAACCTCCAGGGCAGGGCACACTCAGATGCACATCTCCCACACACTCTCTTGTTTCAGACTGTGAACAAGTTTTAGTCTAAACTGGTTAACACTACATATGTTTTACACAAACTAATTTTCCCCATCCCAAAAAAATTCATGTTAAGTGGACTCCACTGTAGTTCCTCTCTGAAGTGAGTCAGACACACATTTAGTATGTGCACATCTGCATGTACACAAACCAAGGGGAATCAATTCTGTACAATTCTGCCAGCACTAGCCTCACCTATCTGGTTTGTGAGCACATCTGCATGGAATTGGGAGACACAGGCACTATGGGATCTACATCATTTTGTGAGGAAAACATCCCGTAATGGTAATATTGCAATGTTATGAATGATAATTGATAGGATCACGAAAAGGTTGTTTTTCAGTTTATTCTAATTCTATACTTGTGAACTTTATAGCGGACAATTTGAGCAATTTATATCCGACATCTGGGCAAAACAGAAGGCTTATGTAGACGCTGTTTTTCAGAAATCAGTTGGATATCATTCTATCAAAGAAAACATTGTTTATTTTCATGAAATATCAAAGACATTTCACTGTTTCCCAAAAAAATTCACAAAAACATGGTTCACCAGCACTGCAATGCACTATACCTCTTGTTTCCTCAGGTCAGAAGATTCAGCTTTTTTCTTCTTTTTCTTCCGTCGATTTGACAGCGTGTTCTCATTTTCAGGTGGTTGTTGGACTGTTGGCTCATTGGAAGGTGTGCTGACATCTGTAACTGCAACCAAATGAGAAAAGAATTAAATGTCAGACTTGTATTTAAACATTACTAGAATAATAATATGGATCAAGCACATCAGTTGAAGGGGCCTTAATTGCTATCCAAGCATCATCAGACTCAACATGGATTGAACACATCAGTTCAAGGGTTTTTGCTACTTACACACCATCAGTGAGTGGACTGGAAGAGCCTTTTACTATTGCAGTCCAGGCTGCAATGGTGGAGGCCTTCAAATGCCTTACTTAGCCCCCCCCCCCCCCACCCCTCCTTATGGTGCCAAGCCAATCCGGCACTACCATTGAATTATATAGTTCATCTCCTGCTGCAGCATGTTGGTTAAACCACACACAAGGGTATGATACAGCGTGCGTTCCACAAAAAGAAGAAGAGCAGTGCAAGAATAGATAGGCTAGTTCCCGTCCGGGGTGCATTGTGCGTAACACGTATAAAGTAGGAGATCCATCAAGCTGATCCCTGCAGGTTTTTTTTTTTTTTTAACGCAATCCCTAAAATGGCATAATAATCAATGTTTGATTGTCGTCACATCTCGGAAGCAGAGACGCTCGTACAAAACTGAAAAAGTCTACGAGTGTTATTGTTAAATGGCTGGAAATATTCTGAAGAATCTCTCTCTATATAATGCCTTTTCGGCGTCTCATTATATTCTCAAATGTACTGAAAAATGTCCACCTATATTTTAACATAATCACGTACCCGTAGACAACGTCGGTTTTTTGGTGAATTTCACACCAGCACAGAGTTTTCGAAACACGTCGGAGTCCATGTGGACAGAAAACGGAAGTAGTTTTCTCTGTTTCTCTTAACCTGCGCAACACAGGGATCTGAGAGGTCAAGTGTATTGTAGACGGTCGCCGGTCAACACGCCCATATGCCAATTCGCCCATGTGCAATCTCGCCGAAGGTACGCGTCAACGTGCCAAAGTAAATAAGATAAGACAGTTTATTGACATGTTTCCATGTAAAAAAAAAAAACAACAACAACCAATAAAACCATTGGAATGTGTCTTGACCTGATACGTTTGGTCAGTACTTTGACTCTAAAAGAAGCACGATCCGTCAGGAACTTGACAACTGTTCTGAAGCTGTGCATGGTCCTATATCCCATATGACGGGCCTGTGTTACATGCGTTCACTTCTGTCACAGAGGCGACTGTAAAGAAATTCATTATTTCCTCACCCACCAAATCTTGTTCCCTTGACCCCATTCCCACCTCTATACTCAAGCTATGCCCTGATGAGCTTGTCAGTGTGATCACAACCAGAATTATTAACTTGTCTCTGGAGTCAGGGTCAGCCTCGGCATTTTAAGCAGGCTGTGTTAATTCCATTGTTGAAGAAAGCAGGGATGGATGCAAACTTGCTGAAGAATTATAGACCAGTGTCTAATCTTCCCTTTCTTTCCAAGATTCTGGAGAAAGTTGTGCTGAGTCAGCTCATGTCACAACTCAGTAGTAATGATTTACTTGAACTGTATCAGTCTGTATATCGAAGAAATCACAGTACTGAGACAGCATTGCTTCACATTACCAACAGCCTGCTTACACTACTGATGTCGGACATGTCTCTTTGCTATCATTGTTAGACCTGTCTGCAGCGTTTGACACGCTAGTCATGGGATTTTTTTAGAGCGCCTACGCGTCAGTGTCTTTTGGTATTCCGATACAGCACTGTCGTGGCTCAAGTCGTACCTTCTTGAAAGATATCAGTCTGTATGTGTGAATGGAATCATGTCTCAGCCTGTGCTTTTGAAGTATGGTGTCCCACAAGGGTCTGTTTTGGGTCCTCTGCTGTTCTCTCAGTTTACCCTGAACCAGTTTCCCGAATGATCAGCCAGAATAGCTGTGAGTATCACAATTATGCTGATGACATTCAGGTCTCTAAAGGCCCCGCCACACGAGCCGGTTGTGCCCCGATTTTGACTGAAGCCGATTCCGATCCGATTGCGATCGGATGACGTCAATTATCCGATCCGGTCCCAATCGGCTGGGAATCGGGTGTCTAGAACCTGCTCTATTTTCCCGATCCGAATCGGTCCCGATCGTAAGCTTCAACCAGTCAGAGCGCGTCTCGCAAATCATGTCATTTCAGCACGGTTTGCAAATGGCCGAACACGCCTGTTGTGATCAGTACCACCGCCGTTGCTGTTCGCACTCCTCTTCCCGAATATGATGCAAAACAGCTGATAATGCAAGCACATCATCATCACTGTCAAAACTAGCAGTCATTTTGCAGAACAGGTACGACTTTGATCTTCGGTTCAAACCGGTCGGCTAAACAAGTCGGGACTTGTGTGGCAGTGCACACGTTTTTTAGTCCGGCCCGATCACCTACCGATTCGAAAACTGATCGGGAATCGGCCTCAAAACCGGGCTCGTGTAGCGGGGCCTTAAGTCTGACCATCCTAGTAACCTGCAGACCATTGTCTCCAATGTGGAGAAGTGTATAGTTGAAGTCAAAGACTGGATGACTTGCAACAGACTCAAGTTAAATGATGACAAAACAGAGAGCATGCTTGTTCATTGGTATTCGAGCTAGAACATCTGTCTCCAGCAGTGATCACATTTACATAGGTGGCCATGACATTTCTTTCAAATCCGATGTAACAAATCTGGGTGTATTCCTGGATTCGAGTTTATCGATGGAAAAACAGGCCGTTAGCCATATTTGCCGCACTGCCTACCTGGCGCTCCGCAGAATAGGCACGATCAAATCTTTTCTGACAGAAATGACTATTGCCCAGCTCGAATGCTCTCGCATTCTGTCCCGTCTAGATTACTGTAATTCCCTTTCTTGCTAGTATCTCATATGATCAACTCACTCGCATTCAGCGTATCCAGAATAATGCAGCCCGGTTAGTCCTTCGCAAAAAACGCACTGATCATGTCACACCACTACTAAAGCATCTCCACTGGCTACCTGTCAAGCAGAGAATACAATCTGGCCACTTTGGCATACAAACACTATGACAATACACTTCCGGCATACCTGTCTTTTCCCCTTGCATCGAACAATCCTAGTAAAAGTCTACGCTCAAGCTCACAAAAACTGCTTGTTCAGCCCAGAGTCAGCCTATAAACTGCTGGTGCCCGTTCTTTCGGTTATCAGGCCCCTCACGTCTGGAACTCACTTCCACTGCATGTCCGTCTATCCCTTACCCTAATGACCTTCAAAACAAATTATTTTGAAGACCCATCTTTTCCAGGTAGCATATCAAGATTAGCTTAGTCTGGATGTGCTGCTGGAAGTGTTGGCTGTTTTCTTATAATTATGGGTAGCCCATGTAGGTAGGCTGTGTGTGTGTGAGTGTGTGTGTGTGCCACTGAGTGTGTGTGTGTGTGTGTGTGTTTGTGTGTGTGTGTGTGTATGTGTGTGCGTGTTTATTTCGTGTTAGGAATGCGCCTAAATGGTGCGAGCAGGTGTTTATTTAAAGAGTGAGTGGGTTCTAATTTTTTTTCCTTTTTATTTGTATATGCTGTAAAGCGCTCTGAGCTTGCTGTCCGTGGGGAAGGGCGCTATATAAAAACTATGTATTATTCTTATTCTTATTAAAGATTAAAATAATATCACACCAATTATCACACCCAATTACTAATCATAGCGTACACTGATAAGCCGGATGAAAACATAACATATGAAGTGTTACCACAGCAGCCATTACAATATAATCAAGTTATTCTGGCGAGGTAAACGAAGATAATCTGGTAATAAACTTAATTAATAACAATCATTAAAAGCTCTCTCTCTCTCTCTCTCTCTCTCTCTCTCTCTCTCTCTCTCTCTCTCTCTCTCTCTCTTTTAAAACTCTCTTAAAACTTACAAGACCAAGCTGCTCAAACATCTAGACAAAACTTAATTTTTCTTTTATTTTTTATTTCTACTTTTTACATGTAGCACTCCATGCCTTATGCGGCATTTCCCGGATAGTCTGCATTCTCTTCTAACATTTATGAACGCATGTAATATACCGCTGGCATTCCAGCAAGCCGCATTATGTAATATCCATGACCCCATGGACTCAGCTGGCCAGACGGGACGCCGTCGATAGACACAGCATTGGGCGCTCGCGAGGCGTGGCAGTGCTGTGGTTTCTTCGCGTCGACCCGCTCGCGCGGTGGTTGCGGGATCAAAGCATCTAGCTGTGCGCGGTTTACTGTGGCGCGGGGAGGCCGCTATCGCGTGTGTGTGCGGGTGTGTGTTTATCTGTGTGTGTGCAAGTGTATGTGTGTGCACACGCGCATCCCTACGTGCTTGCGCACGCGTGTGTGTGTGTGTGTGTGTGCGAGTGTGTGTGTGCGCGCGCGCGTGTGTGTGTGTGTGTGTGTATGCCTGTTTATGTTTGTTGGAGTGAGCCGTGTTAGTGATTTTTATACTGATGAGAACAATAGCGGTTTTATGTACAAAATCCTTTATACTTTTTATATTTGCTGTAATATAGTTTTAAGTGATATAATGTATGTGTACATGATATACTGATGTGTGTGTATGTGTGTGTCAGTGTGTGTGTGTGTGTGTGTGTGTGTGTGTGTGTGTGTGTGTGTGTGTGTGTGTGTGTGTGTGTGTGGAGGGTTGTGCAGGCTTGGCTTGGCGCCTGTAGGCTACAAGCTAATCTGGCACAAGCCTGTGCACGCGGCAATTGCACACCGGCGCGCGCGTGTGTGTGTGTACGTTATTTTGTTTTGTAGTGTGTAGCAAGGACAAGAATGAAAACAGGTCTGCGCACCTATTCTTTTATCCTTGGAAAATAAAGTTTCATTCATTCATTCATTCATTCTCTCTCTCTCTCTCTCTCTCTCTCTCTCTCTCTCTCTCTCTCTCTCTCTCTCTCTCTCTCTCTCTCTCTCTCTCTCTCTCTCTCTATATGTCTGGAGTGCGTGTCCGAGAGCGTGTGTGTATATGTGTGCGTGTGTGTCTAAGTGCGTGCGTGTGCAAGTTTGTGTTTGTGTGTGTGTGTGTGAGCGTGCGTGTGCGTGCGTATGTGCGGGCGTGCGTGCGTGAGCGCCGAGTGCATACATGCGTCAGTGTGTGGTATGTGTATGTTTACATGTCTATGTCATTTATGTAGTAGATGTAGCAACGGCAAGTTTGAAAACTGGTCCTGTTACCAATAACTTCTACCGTTGGAAAATAAAGGTTCATTGTTCATTGTTCATTGTTCTCTCTCTCTCTCTCTCTCTCTCTCTCTCTCTCTCTCTCTCTCTCTCTCTCTCTCTCTCTCTCTCTCTCTCCACAGTGTGGGACGTTGTAGTGATGTTCACATGAACAGGTTAAACTCTATATATAAAAGAGCTGTCAAAATGATAGATACGCGGCCCATTCTACCATAGACAAATTTAGACATCTAAACATTCTCGGCCTGCGTCAACAACTTAATTTGTCAACAAATGCATCCTCATGCACAAGATATTAAATAACAAGACACCGCAGTATCTAACCACCAAATTTATGCCACAGCAAGAACGCGAACGGACCTCAAGGAACAATACTTTACCCTACCTTTGCCTAGAATTGACCTCTTTAAAACTAGTTTATCATTTTCTGGACCGTTTGTATGGAACACTATTCCTGCACATTTGAAGACTATAGCCTCGCTTGGAATCTTTAAAACGAAACTTTTCGATTACCTGATGAGCCAAACATGACATCACTGGGCATTTATTTAAACAAACCCTGATGGTTAATACTTTCATGTAATACATGCATTAATGTATAGTGTTTGTGTTTCGTGTGTGTGTGTGTGTGTGTGTGTGTGTGTGTGTGTGTGTGTGTGTGTGTGTGTGTGTGTGTGTGTGTGTGTGTGTGTGTGTGTGTGTGTGTGTGTGTGTGTGTGTGTGGTATAAGATGAATGTTGAGTGTTACTATTATTTTGTGTATATAATTTTTTTTATTTTATAGTTATTTTGCCTTTTTTTTTTTTAATTTTATTGTTGCATGAAATAATGTGTGTAAATATAATGTCTTTATTATTTATTTATTTTAAACCTATTTTATGTTGTAGATGTTAGCAACGGCAAGTTCGTAAAATGACGATTTGTTTCTGTCAAAACTTTTTACCGTTGATAAATAAAGTTTGGGCAGTGGTCAGATGTTCGCATCTGCACCGATCAATCCAGACCAAAAAGGTGACTGCCAAGCGTGTAATATGCAAAGAAGTACCCAACGGAGAAAGAAACACGTTTAGAAAAGACGGGTACAACACAATTTATTAATATTTCGGGTAAATACCCTTTGTCAAAATAGACAAACAAACAAACAGAGAGATTAGCCGCTACTTATCTTCATTGGCAGAAGGAATGTGGCAACTCCTTCTTGCCACATTCCTTCTGCCAATGAAGATAAGTAGCGGCTAATCTCTCTGTTTGTTTGTTTGTCTATTTTGACAAAGGGTATTTACCCGAAATATTAATAAATTGTGTTGTACCCGTCTTTTCTAAGCGTGTTTCTTTCTCCGTTGGGTACTTCTTTGCATCTGCACCGGACATAGACGACCCCGACCTCCACGAGTCCCCTGCTGCCTTGCAGGTTAGGTTTTGGATAACCAAAGGTTAGGGTGCTGATACGCTACCTGATTGGGTGTATGAACTTCCTTGTTGAAGTCACCACCCAGGGTGAAAGAGTCCCATGAGGGTCTCATCGGCCACGTGTCCCGGGACCAAGGCGAGCCACAAGTTATGTGGAGTTTCGGTTGTGGTTAACAGCCTGGAGAGGAATGGGCTCCGCCAGGTTCTTTTGCCCAAGACACACTACATGCAATGACAACCTCACATCAATCCATACCGGATCGGTCGTCGCTCGGAACAAGGACCGCGCCTTCTGTCTTGAGGCAGGGCAGAGGTGTTAAGTGTGTTACTGGTGCACCACCAAAACTCCGTGCCAGAAACAACATCAGCATTGGCACCTGGAACGTCAGAACATTAAGAACGCCTGGAAAGGTAGAGGAACTGACACACGAAATGACCACTACCACTACCACTGGACCATCCTAGGACTGTGCGAAGTACGATGGAAAACCCTTGGGGAAACATCAACCCAGCCAAAACCACAAACTGTATTACAGTGGCAGAGAAGACAAACACGAACAGGGTGTCGGATTTCTCGTCCACAAAGACATCGTGAACACTGTCATGAGTTGTCGGCCAGTCTCCACATTCCTTCTGCCAATGAAGATAAGTAGCGGCTAATCTCTCTGTTTGTTTGTTTGTCTATTTTGACAAAGGGTATTTACCCGAAATATTAATAAATTGTGTTGTACCCGTCTTTTCTAAGCGTGTTTCTTTTTCCGTTGGGTACTTCTTAGTCTCCAGTAGGCCTATCGCCATACGCTTGAGGGCAACCCCATTCAATATCACCATTGTACAAGTTTACGCCCCAACAACAGACTATGGCGATGAGGAAATAGAAGACTTCTATGACCAACTGCAAGAAGTCTTGGACCAGACCCCCAAGAAAGACATTCTTGTGGTGCAGGGAGACTGGAATGCCAAAATAGGAGAGGATGCTGCTAGGAACTGGAAAGGCACATGCGGACGCTACTGCAATGCAGAGACCAACGACAGAGGCTTAAGCCTCCTGGAATTTACCAGCTCAAATGATCTAAAGCTGATGAACACGTTTGGCCCACACAAAGCATCCAGAAGGTGGACATGGCACAGCCCGAACGGAGAGCACCATAACCAAATTGACTACATCATGGTGAAGAGACGCTTCCAAACCAGTGTGAACATTGCCAAGACAAGAAGTTTTCCAGGAGCAGACATTGGAAGCGACCATGACTTAGTGATGATGACCTTCCGACTCCACCTAAAGAAGGTCAACAAGCAGCGTCCCACCAGAATCAAGTTTGACATCGAGAAACTGAAAGACCCAGAGGTAGCGGAAGCATTCCAGGCAAATATAGGAGGACAATTCGCGCCACTGCTACTTCTAGGTGCAGAAGACACGGACGTGGACACACTGATTGACACATTTAACACTGCTGTAACCCAAACAGCCAGTGAGATCCTTGGCAAACACCGACAAGCAAAGAAACCTTGGGTTACAGCTGACATCTTTGTTCTATGTGACAAGCGTCGAGAATTAAAGAAAAAGAAATCAGAGGTAGAAGGAGCTAAACAATACAGGGAAATTAACCAGAATATCAAGAAAAGCATGAAAAAGGCAAAGAATAAGTGGATTGAAGATCAGTGTAAACACGTAGAAGAAAATCTGAACAAAAATAATAGCAAAAAAAGCATACCAGCTGGTGAAAGACCTGACCAGTGTAAAACAAGGACGCTCCTCGATCATTCAAGATAGTGAAGGGAACTGTCTTACGGAAGACCAAGACATACTGAAGAGATGGACAGAGTACTGCTCAGATTTGTACAACCACCGAGCTACAGGGGACCCAGGCATACTTGTCAACCCACCCGTGACCAACAATGGCAACTATCACATCCTTCGAGAAGAAGTAGAGGCTGCAGTGAAGTCGCTGAAAAAAGGGAAGGCAGCAGGAGCAGACAACATCTCTGTAGAACTAGTCCAAGAAGGCGGAGAAGACATGATACGCGCCTTACTAACAATCTGCAATAAGATCTGGCAGTCAGGGGATTGGCCCACACCATGGACCCAATCACTTATAATAACTCTCCCAAAAAAAGGCAACTTACATCAATGCCAGAATTCTCGCACGATCAGTCTTATATGCCACCCAAGCAAAGTCATGTTAAAGATCCTACTGAACAGGCTGAAGCCACAGGCAGGGAAAATCATAGTTGAGGAACAGGCAGGCTTCAGACCAGGGCGCAGTACAACTGAGCAGATCTTCAACATGAGAGTTCTATGTGAGAGGTACCTCCAGCACCAGCAAGACCTCTATCATGTCTTTGTGCATTTTAAGAAAGCGTTTGACAGGGTGTGGCATGCAGCCCTTTGGTCCACCATGAAGCTATACAACATAAATGCCAACCTGATCAAAGTCATAGCAAACCTTTACAACAAGGCCACTAGCGCAGTCTGCTTCAACGGCAAAATGGGAAACTGGTTTAGGACTACAGTCGGAGTCAGACAAGGCTGCTTGCTCTCACCTACTCTTTTCAACATCTTCCTGGAAAGAATCATGACAGATGCTCTGAAAGATCATGAAAGAACTCTCAGTATTGGAGGCAGAACAATCACGAACTTGCGCTTTGCGGACGACATTGATGGCCTTGCAGGAACAGAGAAGGAGCTAGCTCAGCTGGTGGAAAAGCTGGACAGTACAGCCATTGCGTATGGGATGGAAATCAGTGCAGAGAAGACCAAACTGATGACAAATAACACCAGTGGCATTGGCACTGACGTCATGATTGGAAGCTAAAAACTAGAAACAGTTAATAAATTCAAATACCCAGGAGCCATTGTGACAGATGAGGGATCAAAACCAGAAATACTGTCCAGGATTGCGCAGACAACAACAGGACTGACAAGATTGAAGACCATATGGAAGGACAGAAACATCACGCTCTGCTCCAAGATCAGACTGATGCGCTCCTTAGTCATCTCAGTGTTCTTGTATGCCTGCGAGTCATGGACCCTCACAGCAGACCTTGAAAGGAGGATACAAGCCACTGAAATGAGATGTTTTCGAAGGCTGCTTGGCATTTCATACAGAGATCACATCACGAACGAGGAAGTGGGATGCAGAATCAGGCAAGCCATCGGGCCCTATGAAGACCTATTAGCCATTGTGAAAAAACGAAAATTGAAGTGGTATGGGCATGTCACGCGTTCAGCAGGGCTTGCCAAAACAATCCTGCAAGGCACTGTGCAAGGAGGACGAAGGAGAGGAAGACAGAGGAAAAGATGGGAGGACGATATCTCAGAGTGGACAGGACTGAGGCTGGGTGATACGCTAAGAATGGCAGAGAACAGAGAGGAATGGAGGGAGTTGGTTGCCAAGTCATCAGTGGTGCCTCAACGGTCGGCAAGACTACGGGATATAGATAGATAGATATAAAATAAAGTTTCATCATCATCATCATCTCTCTCTCTCTCTCTCTCTCTCTCTCTCTCTCTCTCTCTCTCTCTCTCTCTCTCACACACACACACACACACACACACACACACACACACACACACACACACACACACACACACACACACACACGCACACACCCAGTGACACAGACCAAATGCACAGGTAAACTCTATCCTTATCATGCTAAATACTAAGCAAATAATGGTATGAAACACGGCAACGGGCAGGCCTCACTGATTCAGTTATACAATGACTGCATGTACACATTCGACAAGTTCTCTCTCGCCGTTCGCGCTCTCTCCAATCAGTCTAGCCGATCAGAGCTGGAGCGCGTGAACAGCCAGCGGGGAAAAAACTGTTGCGGAATCTGCTGGTCCTGGTACGGATGGACCTGTACCTGCGCCCTGATGGTAAAAGTTGGAAAAGCTCATTGCCAGGATGGGTGGAATCAGTGGAGATAAGACTTGCTCTACGTAAAAGACGCTGGTGGTACAGTGAGTCCAGGCTAGGAAAATCTCTGCCTATGATTTTTGAAGTGGTCTTGACCACCCTGCTCAGTCTGATTTTCTCTTTGGCCATAGGCCAAACCGTGATCAAAAAGGTGAGCACGCTCTGAATCACAGCTCGGTAAAATTGCACCCAAATGTGGGCACTGAGACCGAAACTTTTCAGGAAGAACAAGCGCTGCTGGGCTTTTTGGACGATGACGTGAGTGTTTTCCTCCCACTTAAGGTCTCATGACATGGTAGCCGTGTCAAGAAACTTTATGTTCTGGACAGATTCAATAACTTCACCATTGATCACAAGGGGGGTGGGGGGGGGGGGAATGAAGGAGACTGTTTCTTTCTGAAGTCCAAAATCATTTCTTTTGGTTTGCCAGTGTGCAGTTCAAGGTTCAATGTGCAGTTCAAGGTTCAAGTTGTTTTTACACCAGCTAATTCGAGTCTCAACCTGACTTTGGTAGGCGGATTCAAATCAGTCAAATCGCCAAAACTACGCTTCCACTGATAAACACAAATCCGATACGAATTCGATCCGAATTCGAAGTTGGTCCTAAACAGAAAAGTTTTTGCAAGTCCTATTCCGTTGGGTTCTTCTCTCTTTTCCTTTGTGTGTTTCCATATGCCCATTCGAAGGTAGTGACAGGAAGAGTTTACTCCCGTGGTGAGACTCGATCCACGGATCAAGATGATTGAATTGATTCGACTTTTTGGAGGAAAACATGTTTTTTTTTTGTTTTTTTTTTTACTACTGCTGAGAAAACAGCTGGTGACAATCAAAGCGAATACTGACGTTCTGAGAATCGTAGAAGGTATTGTGCGTATTGTGTAGTTTTGTGTAGGATAATCTCACGATAAATAACGCGACTCGACTGCATGCTGGATTCTCAGATATGACCAACCTTGGTACTATTTACTTCTGCTCATGGTGTTAGGAGCAATGACGCAACGACCATACGGCGCCTGTGCCCGGGTTTGAAATTGTTATGCCCAAGCGGCAATGCGCCTCCACATTTAATTTTATAACTTGAGTATTCAAGTCAGTGTCATTTGGAAAATCAGTGGGGTGAACTGAGGCGAAGCGCGGCTACCCAGCTAGAAAGACAAAAACCCTCATTTTTGAACCCTCATAAGGATTTTGTGATGTCCCAGTCTCTTGTTAGTCCTGTGTTCTTGTGCTTTTGTCATTTTGCAGTCTCACTATTTTGCAGTCTCACTTTACATCTGCAGTTTTCACGCCAATCAGTTTTGTGTCAGCGTGTCATAGTTCGTAGTAGTGGTTGGACTGCTGTAGGCAGCCTTCTTCAGTGACAAAATGCAAAAGATAAGGGGTGAGCTGTCATCGGCTGATTATAATAATAATAATAATAATAATAATAATAATGATAAGGAGGAGGATTTATAAGGCGCCTATACATGGTAAGATGCTCTAGGCGCGGTACTTATGAACAAGAAAAATATTATACAAAAAGTGACAAAACCAAAACCACATGTACAATTACACAAAAGAACAGTGAAATGACTAAATACATGAACACTGATAATCAAGATAGGAAAAGATGGGTTTTAAGACTGTGTTTAAAACTGGCACTGGACTCAATGTGTCTCAATGATTTAGGAAGATCATTCCAGGCTGATGGACCCTGGTAAGAAAAAGATCTCTGTCCAAATCCTTTAGTCCTTACTGTAGGAATCCGAAGCATTTTATTGTCAGACGAACTGCGCAACTGCCTGGAAGGGATATAACAGTGAAGGAGCTCTGAGAGATAAGTGGGTCCTATGCCAGAAATGGAAACATGACAAATGGACAAGACTTTGTGTTTAACTCTCTTCTTTACTGGCAACCAGTGGAGAGCGTGCAGGATGGGGGACACATGGTTTGACTTTTTCGCTTTCATGACCAGACGTGAGGTTGAATTTTGGACTCTCTGGAGCCGATAAAATAGATACTGTGGGCATCCAGTTAAGAGTGAGATGGCACAGTCAATGCGAGACAGAACAAGTGAACAAACCAGAGTTTGTGTAGCCTCTGAGGTAAGGAACTGTCTAATAGAGCTAATACGACACATCTCCAAATAGGCTGCCCTGCAAATGTTTATCACCTGTTTATCCATGGACAAGTCATGCTCAATTGCAACACCCAGGTTCTTCACTGACTGAGAGAAGCTAACGGTCGTGTTTTCAATCATGATATGCTGAGGCAAAGCGGTAGAAGAAGACATTCTGGGTGATGCAATGAGCCTGGCTTTCGTTTTTCCTTCGTTCAGTTTGAGCTTGTTTTCTGACATCCACAGCCTCACATCAAGAATGCAATGTGACACGCTTTGGATGATCTCTTTGACCTGACTCACACTACCTGACTTCATGGCTTGACTTCGCGAACGAAGATTCTATAGGGCTTGCCCACGTCGTCTGCAGGCATTTTCGTGACTGCGGAGGCCAATCCAGGACAGGCAGGTTCGACCGCAGTGGCTGCAGGGGAAGGTCTGGTCAGGGTTCTGAGTTACGACAACTCTGTTTTTTCTCCTGAGCCGCTTGTCCTTGAGGTTAGCTCTGCGAGAGTCCTCAAAGGAGACGGCTGCCTTGTGAATGGTGGAGCGCTAGGTGTCACGGTCCGCAGCAAGCGAAGACCACTGGCAGTGGTCGATTTGGCAGGCACTAAGTGACTGACTTATAGAGCTGTGTATCATCACTGTAAGCATGATGTGAAACAGAGTGTCCAGCAATAATACTGGACAAAGGCTGTACATACAGTAGGAAAAGCACCGGGTCTAATACTGAGCCTTGTGGGACCCCAAAACGGAGGCTGGCAGGTGCAGAGACATGCCCATCAACAGACACGGACCTGTGTGATAACCCTGACATGCAAATTTCCTCAGAATCTGTGTCATGTACAGGCCCTTCTTTCAGTCACTTCTCGCCTCTTTGTGAACAGCGGCTTCTTCTTCTTCTTCAGCGTTCTCGGTGAACAGCGGCTGTCATAAATCATCAAGAAGTCAAAGCCTACATACTCCAGAGTGGATCCTGTTCCCACAAGGTTAGTCCTCCAGTGTTTTGGCCTCCTCCTTCTAATCATATTGAGGATTATTAACAGTAGCCTGGAGACAGGAGTAGTCCCAAAATGCTTTAAGACAGCAGTGATCAAACCCCTTCTGAAGAAGCCAGGTCTTATTCCAACAACACCAAGAACTATAGACCTGTGTCAAATCTGCCTTACATCTCCAAGTTGTTGGAACGAGCAGTCGTGGAGCAGTTACAAGTTCACCTTCGTGACCACAGACGTTTGGACAAGTTCCACTACAGTCTGCATACTGTCAGGGTCATAGCACAGAGACAGTTCTAGTTCGTGTCATGAATGACATCCAGGCTGTGCCAGTATAAACAATGGCAAGGTTGTTCTGCTCATGCTGTTAGATCTGAGCGCCGCCTTCAACACAATCGGCCACGGTCTTCTGCTGCAGCGGCTTGAACTAGAGAATGGTGTCACTGACACTGCTCACACGTGGTTCCGGTCATATCTGTGTGACAGGTTTCAACATGTTCTTGACGGCACTGAGTCATCCTCTGATGTAGCCTTGGTGTGCAGTGTCCTACTAGGTTCGGTGCTGGGGCCAGTCGTGGCGGTTTACTCTGTACACTTCACATCTGGGCAAGATCATTGACAGCTATCACATTAAGCGCCACCCCTTTGCGATGATTTGCACTGACTACACACAGACTTTCTACCATCTGAAGAAGCTCTTCAGTCAGCCATTAAGTCTTTGGAGGCGTGTTGTTTAGATGTAAAGATGTGGATGATATAAACATGCTAAAGCTGAATGACGACAAGACCGAGGCTATTCTCTGTGGTCCTGTAGTTGTGTGGAATAAATTCCCCCAGTCCATGTCCGTGTAGGAGATGCTGACATTACCATGTCCGATGCAGCCCAAAACCTGGGCCTGGTCATTGATGCCGAGGTGAATAATTATGTCAGCACACAACAGTTCTATCACCAAAGCATGCTATGTACATCTGAGGTCATGGCCGGGCAAAATTCGTTCAAACTTAAACCGGAGTGCTGCAAATACCATCGCAGTGCCACTTATTCTGAGCAGGCTAGATTACTGCAATGCCACTCTCTGGGGCCTACCATCCACAAATACCGTCACAATGCCACTAATTCTGAGCAGGCTAGATTACTCCAATACCACTCTCTGGGACCTACCATTCACATCACTTAAGAGGCTTCAGAGAATCCAGAACACCGCGGCAAGAACAGTCACACAAACCAAAGGCAGGGAACACACCACTCCAGTCTTGAAGTCTCTTCACTGGCTGCCAGTACAACAGCGGGTGAACTACAAAGTCATATCCTTAGCATACCGATGTGTCCATGATCTCGCCCTTCGGTATCTGCAGGAACTGGTTCCCTCTTAGAGACCTACTCGACTCCTCACAGTCCAGACTAACCATCCCAGGATTTAGAACTGGTGTCAACAAGAAGACATAGTCTGGCGCTCGAGCCTTCAAAAATGGTGCCGCGCCGACCCTCTGCAACAGCCTAGCTTTCCTGACACCCTCTGCAACAGCCTAGCTTTCCTGACACCCTCTGCAACAGTCTAGCTTTCCTGACACCCTCTGCAACAGCCTAGCTTTCCTGACACCCTCTGCAACAGCCTAGCTTTCCTGACACCCTCTGCAACAGTCTAGCTTTCCTGACACCCTCTGCAACACCATAGCTTTCCTGACACCCTCTGCAACAGCCTAGCTTTCCTGACACCCTGCGTAACGCCGGCCGAAAATGCAGTCCTTCCGGCGTCAGCTGAAGAGCCATCTCTTCACTGACTGCTTCATGCGATCTTGCCAAGCCTTTCTTACTCTCCTTTTTCTTTCCTCTTTTTTTAAATTTAAATTTTTAAAAAATTTTTTACTCTGCACCATCGAGCGCCATGAGCATTGTATAATGAAAGTCAGTTGCTGCGCTTTACTTGTGGACGTGGATTGGATTGGATTGGACTGGTTTCACTGATCGACGCGCGCTAGTTGCGATCACTGGCAGCGAAAGGTTTCCTGTAGTTGGGGCACCTTAACACATAAAGCCTGCACTGAATGTCAGCGAGACAAACTAATCACCACATAGCGTTGTAAACATTTAATAGACACATAAGCCGTGGACCCACGTTCACAGCATCTTAATTAAGCCACACAAATTAAACTAATCGACATCACAACTTTGTTCTGACTAAAGCGGGTTTCATACGTTGCGCTTGCGAATGGAAGTTCCCGCCATCTTTGTTAGAGTATGGTGGTAGTGTATTGTAAATGTACTATAGTTTTGCAGGAGGTCAAAAACGCTACGTGAAGCTGTGCGGTCGTTGATTTTGTGTTCCGTACGTAGTATCGTTTTAGTACTGTGTATAATCAGAGCTAGGGATGAGTACCCACGTTAATTTACCACTCTCAATCATGTCCGGCATAACAAATATATGCATTACATAATTGGTTACCGTTGAGTACATGTACACCAATCAGGCTGTTTCATCTGATGTAGATTCGTCCTCTATGTAAATCACGAGTCCAAATAAGTGATTACGATAAAACATTTCATTATATGAAATGTAAAAAGCACCACTCAAATCATGGCCAAGTTTTCAAACGTCATCTTTGCGGTCGTGTACATACGATGAATTAGGACAAAGGATGGATGGACTGATTCTGTTGCACGTAAACGACTGTGTCTAGAACGCTTTCACGAGGGTTTTGACAAAACCGGCAGACACCCTGAGTGACGTTCTGTCTGTAGCCAGTGCTAGTCTTGCTATTTCTGCGACAGAAATCTGGGTTGCATTTGATGTTAGAAAGTACATCTGCATCAACGACCTTATCCGGCATTTTAGGCGAAACAAGTAAACGCTTTTGTGTTTTTTCATGTCGTCACTAGTTGTGACACGGTATCATTTTTTGTGTTTTTTCATGTCGTCACTAGTTGTGACACCGTATCACTTTTTGTGTTTTTTCATGTCGTCCCTAGTTGTGACACCGTATCACTTTTTGTGTTTTTTTCATGTTGTCACTAGTTGTGACACCGTATCATTTTTTGTGTTTTTTTTCATGTCGTCACCAGTTGTGACACCGTATCACTTTTTGTGTTTTTTCATGTCGTCACTAGTTGTGACACCGTATCACGTTTTGTGTTTTTTCATGTCGTCACTAGTTGTGACACCGTATCACTTTTTGTGTTTTTTTCATGTCGTCACTAGTTGCGACACCGTATCATTTTTTGTGTTTTTTCATGTCGTCACTAGTTGTGACACCGTATCACTTTTTGTGTTTTTTCATGTCGTCACTAGTTGTGACACCGTATCACTTTTTGTGATTTTTCATGTTGTCACTAGTTGTGACACTGTATCACTTTTTGTGTTTTTTTATGTCGTCACTAGTTGTGACACCGTATCATTTTTTGCTGGTAAAAAATCGCTTGTTTTTGGATAGGGTAGGAAGACAGCCTGTGAAGTGTGGCGGACAAATAAGTCACAGACGTTTTCATTGCATTGATAGGGACTTGGATAGAGATGGCTGAAGGTTTTGTTGTCTTTCTGTACAGTAAAACAAAACAACTTGTACTTTAAGTCAAAGCAGCAAGGCAGGCTCTATTTGACAGACAGTACGGATGTCTCTGGAGGCCATACTCCAAACTGAACGACGACAAAACGGAAGCCATGCTGGTAGGCACTCGCCAGAAACTTTCCCAGCTCCCTCCCTCTCTCCACCTTCAACTCGACAGCACCCCCATCTCCCTCTCTGACTCGGTCAAGAACCTTGGCGTTATCCTCCATTCCTCTCTTTCCATGACCAGCTTCGTCTCCGCCACGGCCCAGGCATGTTATTTCCACCTCCGCCGCATCAGTCAGATCAGAAAATACCTCACTACCGAAGCTGCCACCAAACTCGCTGTCTCTCTCATCTTATCTCGCATCGACTACTGCAACTCTCTCCTTTCCGGCCTTCCTCACTCCACCACTCTCACTCTCCAGCGCGTCCAGAACAATGCTCCCCGCCTCGTCCTTAGAAAGAAAAAATCCGACCACATCACTCCCCTGCTCATGCTCCTTCACTGGCTCCCCATCCCCCAACGCATCCAATACAAGATTCTGTCTCTCTGCTACAAATCCCTGAACAACTACGCTCCTACCTATCTCTCCAACTTACTTCACCCTTACACTCCTTCCCGCTCCCTCCGCTTTGCCTCCGACCCTCTCCGCCTCCTCATCCCCCGCACCAAACTCAGCACTTTTGGCCCCCGCTCCTTCTCAGTATACGGTTCATCCACCTGGAACACTCTCCCACTCTCTCTCCGTCAGAAACACTCTCTCTCCTCCTTCCAGTCCGCCCTCAAAACTCACCTCTTTCAACAGTTCTAGCACTACACCACCACACTCCCCTCCCCAAGCTGACCGTCGTAATGTATTTTCACTATTTGTGGTACGTGAGTCATTGTCTAAAGCGTGCGCATGCGTGTGCGAGTGGTGAGTGCGCCCTTAGAGTTATAATTATTATAAGATAAGCGCATTATAAATACCGTAATTATTAATTATTATTTATTATTATTTATATCACGAACAGCGGATGCACTGATTTTACACTTTGTTCACGCAACGTATCAGGAAGGACACACGCGGCGACATCATGATTGCTCGCAGAAAACGTTGTACCTGCCAAGTCCTGCTGATTGTGGGTGACACAAGAATGTCCAAGAGAAACACTTCAAACAAACTGGAGCTGCAAAAAGGACAGCGCTCCGGAACTTGTATGATGGGTGCCTGTAAAGACACCATTGCCACACGCAGAACAGTCGTGATACAAACTGATCAGTCAGTTGTTCTCGGAAACAAGGATGCCATTTATTGTGGAAGATGTAAATGTAGGAAAGCTAGCCTAGCGTTACAGCATTGTGCAGTTTGTGGAAGAGATTTTTGAAACATACGACTGAAGATGATACGACACAGCGCTGTATGTAAATAGATTCCTGCATTTACAGCTAGCACCCCAAACCCCAATCTCACACTGGATCCGCATCTGTTCTTTCACAGCATGCATATTGTCACTTTAAAGGACCATCAAGACAAACATTTTCACATACATGTATACTATACTGCATTTAAATGAGCTTTTGCGAACAATAGTGCACTTATGATCTGGATCCGGCGATTATTATTATTATTATTACTATTAGTAGTAGTAGTAGTAGTAGTAGTAATAATAATAATAATAATAGTGGGGGTAGTAGTGGTAGTAGTAGTGGTGGTAGTAGTATTTTTCAAAGAATGTAATTTAAGTATAACAAAATGCAACAGAAGTGTCACAAAACTGTGAAATATATGGCCAGATTTTCCTGGGCGCGTGTTGTACATACAGTATTGTGACTTGAAGGTAACGTGGCCCCTTCCTCACATATTTTAGTTTTCTTAATCTTAGAGTGTATTTTGTTATTTGCGTCATTTAATATGATACATTAAGCTCGTATTTCTGTTTAATTAGAAGCCATCAAGCGCAATTCTGTCAGCAGCTTAGTATTACAGTAGTTGTTCACTTCAAGAGGAAACCAGTCAGGTCAAGATGGCCTCATTAGCCAATGACTAGATTTCAAATTCTTTGTTGATTGTTATTTTCTCATAACAAAATCTAATATTTGGAACAATAATAATATGACAAGTACATTGTTTTAGTTTAAATCCTTTCTATAAATGTTAAAATCTGTCTCATGGAAAAGATGGTAAAAATTCCACTTTGATCAAGCATCCGCTTCTGTCGAGACTTGAACTTCATAAAGTAAATGTTCATTACAACAATAAAAACATAGCTTGTATACAACAAACACACATTTCAAGACATATTGTGCAAGATGATGAGGATGAGGGTGATTATATGATGATGCCATGGTGGTCCATGTGGTTGGGGACTGCGTGACAGGGCCGCATTCCACGCTTCCTGTCATAAATATCCTGGTGTTAAGGCGGGGAAGTGGCGCAGTGGTTAAGGCGTCTGCCTCCAATGCCAAAGGTGCGAGGTTCGATACCGGGTTCCGGCGTTGCATTTTTCTCCTCTGGTAAGTGTCACCGTCTGGGCAGTGGGCAGATGTTCACATCTGCACGGGACATAGACGACCCCGGCCCCCACGAGTCCCCTGCTGCCTTGCAGGCCTGGCCGCTTGGCTGCGGAAAGGCTAAGGGAGGAAACCCCTGACATCAAAGCCCCCGTGTCTCCGGGGAAGGCTTTTGAGCCAGATACTAAGACAAGGACAGTCTGATATAAAACCTACGACCCGAGGACCTCGATGCCACCGTCCCAGCTTGCTAGGCGATGGCAAACGAACCAAGGGTTTAAAGGGTGGGGCCAGTACTGCGGCGCACACTGCACTCCACCAAAAAGCTCCACCGCGCAGGCTTTAGGAAACGCCCACGGACTATGACACTGAACTTTCCAAGTCCTGTAGCGATGGGCAAGGGGCAAAACGGCAGGTGAAAGATGTCACTGGTAGCCGCAGTCTCAAACCTGCATGCACGCGGTTCAGGATATTGGTCGCCTGATGTTGACCTGGGGATGATAACATCACTCGGCACACCCTGAACGACCAAGCAATCTTCTCTAGGGACAGCACTGCTTGCTCCACACGGAGAGGGGCCTAGAAAAGGTGGCCTAACCAAAGCTCATCCCCTCGTAACCCCAGTTGGCTAGCCGCGGTCAACGGGCATCTTCTCATGCGGTCAGAAAACAAGAAAAAACAACGGATCCACTCTCATGACGACCACGACCGGACTCAACGTAGCATGCTGGAACATCCGAACCATGCTCGACACAGCAGACAGCGGACGCCCTGAGCGTCGCTCCGCCCTCATTGCCCATGAATTGCGGAGGTTAAACATCGACATCGCCGCGCTCAGCGAAGTACGCCTCCCGGAGGAAGGCAGCCTCCAAGAACTTGGCGCTGGCTACACCCTCTACTGGTCAGGCAGGCCTGCATCAGAAAGACGGCTCTCAGGCGTGGGCTTCATGGTGAAGACCCCCATTGCGACTAAGTTGGAAAACCTACCAACGGGTCACTCCGACCGCATCATGTCCATGTGCCTCCCACTGAGACACCAGCAATACGTCACCCTTCTCAGTGTGTACTCCCCAACCCTTCTGGCAGAGCCTGCAGAAAAAGACAAGTTCTACTCTGACCTGCGCAGCCTCCTGCAGAGCACCCCTGCAGACGACAAAGTCATCATCCTTGGCGACTTCAACGCCAGAGTGGGCCAAGACTCTGAAGCCTGGAAAGGAGTCCTCGGCAAGCATGGCGTTGGGAACTGCAATGACAATGGTCGCCTACTGTTGGAGCTCTGTGCAGAGCAGCAACTTGTCATCACCAACACAACTTTCCAGCAAAAGGACAGTCGAAAGACCACCTGGATGCATCCTCGCTCCAAGCACTGGCACCTTATCGACTATATCCTAGTGCGTCAGAGGGACCGCAGTGACGTCCTCCTCACCAGAGTGGTGCCCAGCGCAGAGTGCCACACTGACCACCGCCTTGTTCGCTGCAAACTCAGGCTCCGCCTCAAGCTGAAACCCAAGAAAGGCCCCCCCCCCCCCCCCCCCCAAGAAAAAGCTTGATGTTGCCAGCGTTCAGCGTGACGACAAGAAAGCTGCCCTTCAGGCCGATTCACAGCGCATGCTCAAAGACACAGTTGATCCAGCAGACTCCTCCCCTGAAACACTCTGGGAACAACTGAAAACTGCTATTGTAAAATCTTCTGTGGAAGTCTTGGGCTTTACTAGAAAGAGGAACAAAGACTGTTTTGACGAAAACGACGTAGAGATCCAGGAACTTCTAGCAAAAAAAAAAAAAGAGCCGCCCACCAGGCCCACCTAGCCCAGCCTTCCTGCCCTGTGAAGAAGTCTGTCTTCCGCCTCATCTGCAGCAGTCTCCAGCTCAAGCTTAGAGAACTCCAGAACGAGTGGTGGTCCAGACTCGCACAGAGGACCCAGCTCTGCGCTGACAACGGTGACTACAGGGGCTTCTACGAAGCACTGAAAGCAGTGTATGGCCCTAGGCACCTGGTACAAAGTCCCCTGCGAAGCGCTGATGGACAGGCACTCCTCACAGATAATACCTCCATCTTGAACCGCTGGTCGGAATACTTTCAGGACCTCTTCGGCGCTGATCGCACTGTTCAAGAAACAGTCATCCTCCAAATCCCACACCTTCCACTAAAGGTTGAATTGGACAAACCGCCCACCGCCGAAGAGACCCTCACAGCCATCCACCAGCTCAAGAGTGGCAAAGCAGCAGGCATTGACGGAATCCCGCCAGAGATATGAAAACATGGAGGCCCAGCACTGCACAACAAGCTCCACGACCTCTTTCTCTGCTGCTGGGGAAAAGGAACACTACCAAAGGATCTCCGTGATGCAGTCATCATCACCCTGTACAAGAACAAAGGAGAGAAGTCTGCCTGCTCTAATTATCGTGGAATTACCCTGCTGTCCATTGCCGGGAAAATTCTCGCAAGGTTGCTCCTGAATCGGCTGGTACCTGCCATCGCTGAAGACCATCTCACAGAGGACCAGTGTGGCTTCAGAGCCAACAGGAGTACCACCGACATGGTCTTTGTGCTGAGACAGCTTCAGGAAAAGTGCCGCGAGCAGAACAAAGGGCTGTACATAACGTTTGTCGATCTAACAAAAGCGTTTGACACTGTGAGCAGGCAAGGTATGTGGCAGATCCTGGAGCGACTAGGCTGTCCCCCAAAGTTCCTCAACATGATCGTCCAGCTCCACGAGGACCAGCAAGGCCAGGTCAGACTAAACAGTGACCTCTCAGAACCATTCCCCATTCGCAACGGCGTGAAGCAAGGCTGCGTGCTGGCACCGACCCTCTTCGCCATCTTCTTCAGCATGATGTTGAAGCAGGCCACAGTGGACCTCGACGATGACGACACAGTGTACATCAGGTATCGTCTCGATGGCAGCCTGTTCAACCTCAGACGACTGCAGGCCCACACGAAAACCCTAGACCAACTGATTCGTGAGCTGCTCTTTGCTGATGACGCTGCCCTCGTTGCACACACAGAGAGAGCCTTGCAGCGCATTACGTCCTGCTTCGCAGATGCCGCCCAGCTCTTTGGACGAGGTCAGTCTGAAAAGACAGAGGTCCTTCATCAGCCAGCACCCAAGGAAGAGCATCGCCCTCCCCACATCACCATCGGCGAGTCCGAACTGAAGTCTGTACACCAGTTTACCTACCTCGGCTGTATCATCACGTCAGACGCCAAGCTGGACAAGGAGCTGGACAACAGGCTGGCAAAAGCGAACAGTGCTTTCGGGCGACTATTCAAGCGGGTGTGGCACAATCAACAGCTGAAAAAAGGCACCAAGATCAGCGTGTACAGCGCTGTCGTCCTCACCACCCTGCTGTACGGTTCCGAGTCCTGGGCCCTCTACCACAGCCAACTACGACTCCTCGAACGCTTTCACCAGCGCTGCCTGCGTACCATCCTCAGCATTCACTGGAGTGACTATGTCACCAACGTCGAGGTCCTTGAACAGGCGGAAACTGTGAGCATCGAGGCTTTGCTGCTGCGGACACAGCTTCGCTGGGCGGGGCACGTCTCCAGGATGGAGGATCATCGCCTACCCAAGATCACTCCGTTCGGCGAGCTCGCCACTGGACACCGAGACAGAGGGGCACCAAAGAAGAGATACAAAGACGGTCTCAAGAAGTCACTTAGTGCCTGCCAAATCGACCACCGCCAGTGGTCTTCGCTTGCTGCGGACCGTGACACCTGGCGCTCCACCATTCACAAGGCAGCCCTCTCCTTTGAGGACTCTTGCAGAGCTAACCTCAAGAACAAGCGGCTCAGGAGAAAAAACAGAGTTGTCGTAACTCAGAACCCTGACCAGACCTTCCCCTGCAGCCACTGCGGTCGAACCTGCCTGTCCCGGATTGGCCTCCGCAGTCACGAAAATGCCTGCAGACGACGTGGGCAAGCCATATAGAATCTTCGTTCGCGAAGTCAAGCCATGACAGTGAATGTGTGAAGTCAGTGATTTCACGAAATCACTAAATGGGTTTAGTGATTTCATGAAATCACTGGGGGACACAGGGATTTCACGAAATCACTAAAATTTTAAGTGATTTCATGAAATAACTAAAATATTGCGACACGTCCCACACAGATTCACTGATTGACTTTTAGTAAATCAGTGAATCATGTGAGATTCAACTCAATGTACAATGTGACTATGGCTCACATGTGAGATTCAACTCAACTGCGTTTACCAGGTGTTCAGGATTAGCGGACCACACGTACAATGTGACTATGGCTCACTGATTCACTTTTGCTGTTTATCAGTGCCTTGAGGTGGTAGGTAGTTTGCGGTTTGACATCATGGACAACACAATGGAGAAACGCTACCAAGAGCTATTGTTTCAAAAGTATGGTGAAAACAAGAAACATCTGCTTTCAAGGGAAGACTATTATGAAATCATTGAAAGCATAAAGAATGCTTCACAGGAGAATGCCGTGAAGTCCAGACAGTATTACCTGTTAAAGAAGTAAGTAAATTGTGTTGCTTATTCCAACAAACTCACTCTTACGCTTTCTTTGTTTCTCTTTGTATTTCCTCTCTCTCTCTCTCTCTCTCTCTCTCTCTCTCTCTCTCTCTCTCTCTCTCTCTCTCTCTCTCTCTCTCTCTCTCTCTCTCTCTCTAAAACAAAACCTTTTGATTACCTGAGTCAAACTTAGTACTTTTCTCAGGTACTGTAATATTTCCTGTACCTCATGTATTTCATACAGATGGTTTTTATATGTGTGCGCGCATGTGTGTGCTCGTGTTTGTTTGTGCGTGTGGGTGTATGTGTGAGCGGCGAGCGTGCGTGTGTACATGTGTGTGTGATGAGGGTTATTATTTTTTCTGTATATAACGATGCTATTGGGTTTTGTATGTAAATATATATTTTTATAGTTTCCCTTTTTTATTATTTTTTTTAAATTATTTTTTATTTATCCTGTAGATGTTAGCAACGGCAAGTTTGTAAAATGACGATTTGTTTTCTGTCAAAACGTTTTAGCGTTGAAAAATAAAGTTTCATCATCATCATCATCTCTCTCTCTCTCTCTCTCTCTCTCTTCTCTCTCTCTCTCTCTCTCTCTCTCTCTCTCTCTCTCTCTCTCTCTCTCTCTCTCTCTCTCTCTCTCTCTCTCTCTCTCTCTCTCTGATCCAAATGATTTGCTTCGTATATAGGTCAAGTTATCATTAGCGCGTGTCTGTGTGTGCGCGCGAGCGTGTATGTGTGTGCGCGCGTTTCATGTACTTTATGTTTTCGTTTGTTTTTGAATGACCGAATGAATGAATGAATTTTGTTTAATGTCTTTTCATGTGTAATGTCTCCTAATTTTTCTTTGTGTAATTTGGTACTATTAGTATTACAATTATTATCCTGTGCCACTTGTAGATCGGGGAAGAGGTGATCCGAGAAATCTTCTCGCAATTGTCTGCAGTCATGACCGTGAGAAAGACCAGTACAAGCTGACATCGGAAGCTGGCCCACTCAAAGGGCATTTTAGCAGAAACCAATTTGACTTGATTACTGAAAGACTTTTGCCAGAAAATCTTGCAACTGCTGGTGGCATCGAAGTTAGTTTGAGATCGGCCGTCACAGGAATCTCAAAATGTGGGGCGGACAGGGATTCAAAAAGTGTAATTGTGGACTTGGTCCTGGTCAATGTAAAAACAACAGGTGTAAATGTTTCAAGGCAGGAATTAAATGTAACAGTCGCTGCCACGTGTCTACTTCTTGTCGAAACAAGTAACAACATTGTATTCTGGGTAATTCCAAGAGCCATATTTAATGCATATCTGTTTTAAATCATTTTAGAAATAAAATTTACGCATTTTGTGGTTTGTGTGTGTGTGTATGTGTGTGTGTGTGTGTGTGTGTGTGTGTGTGTGTGTGTGTGTGTGGTGTGGTGTGTGTGTGAGAGAAATTGTGATGTGTGAGTGAGAGAAATTTTTAAAATAGCAATGAATACAATGATTTAGTGATTTCATGACATCCCCGAGGGCCGTATTCAGTGATTTCAGGAAATCGCTGAATATTTTAGAGATTTCATGAAATCCCTGTGTCCCCCAATGATTTCATGAAATCACTAAACCATTTAGTGATTTCGTGAAATCACTGACTTCACACATTCACTGCAACATATACACCAGACTCCATTAAAGTACTGAGACCTTTTTGGGCTGGGGGAAATACGTACCTATACTCCATAAGCCAGTCTTGACTACCGTTCACCCCCCCCCCCCCAACCCCTCCCCCCCCCCACCCCTCCCCCCCCATCACAATACTCAATAAGATGGGTTTCAAAGTGTACGCAAAGGAACGCAAAATGATCCAAAAAATTGCTTACGTCATACTGCTCTGTTTAAATATTTTTGTTTCCAGTGTTCTTAACAAAGTATGCATAGTGAGTATAAAAATATATGATCATTTCATTAATTTCAATGTGACCCATCAATTTAATTGTAACTATTTTGGAATAAGAACATAAGGGGGGGGGGGGTAGGAGGGGCAGGGGGAGTCTGTAAACAAGGGCTGATGCTGCTAAAGCTTCTACCATCTGGATTTGGAGGCATGATGTACTGATGGCTGAAAGACTTCCTCTTCAACAGAATTGCATGATTGAAGTCGACGGCACACTCAGCAGTCTTGTCAAATTCAGGGAAGATGTATCTCAGGGAGGTGTCATGTCTCCGATCCCTTTAATGTCCGTAAAATATGTGGAACGTTGGACTGTATTCTGATCAAAATGTGACCAATCAATTTGTTTGCTGTTTGTTTAGTGGAGAAAAAAAGGCAAAAATGATAGACTGAATGAGTGAAACTAGCTGGTCTTTTAGGAGATATTTTACCACTGTAAGGCGGGTCTAGTATGGTCTTTTCTTCTCGTTTATTTTCGTATAGAAAGGTGTAAATATGAATATGCGTAATAAAGTTTCATGGTTCCTAACAGCCAAAACAATGTTAGGAAAATATTCCAGAAAGCTCTAAGAATGTCACTGCATCATACGAATGACCCATGTTCTGCATCTTGTCAAGCCTGGCATTTTTGGTTTTGCAGGGAGTGTTTCATGTTGTCGAATTATCTTGGTACCCCACTACTGGTCTGACCGAACTAGTGCTTGCTTGAGCCAGGAAGCTGTAATTTGCGTCAATGTGGTCCCCACCAGATTCTTAATCAGAGACTTATTTTCTCGCAACTCTAGCTTTCATGGCTTCGATATGAGACCTCCACGTGAATCCAGTAATTTATTTGTTGTCTGTCTTTGGTACTGGAAGGTCTCCAGTTTTCAAGGTGACCTCTTCCATCTGATTGAAAGAGGGTCTAGCTCAGTTTGAGTGGCCATCTTTCAATCCATCTGATGACTATTGGCAGCACCCTGGATTACACAGGATGCTATTTCAGTATGTTCTGCTGTGCTCCACACTGCAAAGTCATTCGCATGGAGGATGCTCGAGACGAACTGCTGTACTGTACTGATGTCATTAATGTAGACCAAGAACAGCATCAGGCACATCACCTCCCTGAGGTACACCTTCCCTGAGTTTGACAAGACTCCTGAATGTGGCGTTTACTTCAGTCTTGCTGTTCTATTAAAGAGGAAGTTCTTCAGCGGCAGCCCTTGTTTACAGACGTTTCCCCCCTTGTTATGCTTTAACAAAAAAGAATTACAATTAAATTGATGGGTCACATTGAAATTAATGAAATGAGCACAAATTTTATGCTCACTGTGCATACTTTGTTAAGAAAACTGGCAACAAAAATATTTAAACAGAGGAGTATGACATAAGCAATTTTTATGATCATTTTGCATTCCTTTGCGTACTGGTAAAATGGGGGTAGGGCAGCAGATCAGCCACTGTGCCCCTAAATGCATCACAGCATCATAAAATCAGGTTGGGAGTAACTGTGGTACTGTATCCTAACCAATCAAGCCTTTAAAAAAAAAGACCTATCAGTTGTATACAAAATTTCTGAGCGCATCAGAGACAACGTACGTTTCCCAATTTGGCAATTTTTAATGGGAAAAAGCTTTCATTCACCACAAACGTATCGTAACGGATGCCGACTTTCCTCAGTTTCTTGCACTTTATGCTCAAATTATTGAAACTTAGGTGTAGGGGGCTCTGGATAGAGGTAGCACCTTTGCTGTTCAGCAGCTGCGTCCTACATAGGACGGACGGGCATCACTGGTCCTCATCCATCTCCTTAATCTCTCACGTGCTGGCTCCAAGCGCCACACCCTGGCAAACCTCCTCAGCTGGTGGGCCAAACCACGTGAGGGGGTGGTGTTCACATTGCACCACTAGGCGGATGAGCTGTTTCTGACAGCCAACGGCTAGAGGACGGAAGAGATCAGGTTGGATCCAACGGCCAAAATGTGGGGGAGTAAACCCTTCAAATCAGGAGTGGAGCCCCGAAGGCAGACAGCTGCCTGTATTCACGCACTGTTCTGGCAGCTCCTGCAGCCAAACTGGTGCCAAACATACTGCTTTGCATTCCTTTGGATACATCAGCGAGGCCGAGAGGGGGATCTTGACGACTGGGCACCCCAGGATCTCCATACACTTTGCCCAGACTTGCGCACTGGAGAGGTCACTCCAGTGACTGACCCAGCAAGCGCATATACTCCATTGTCTTCCGAGACAGGATGCCAAAAACAATTGACACTTAATAGGAAAAGAGAGGTCAAAATGAAATGGAATAACTTTAGTAATTTATTTATAATTAATTTTGTGTATTTTTACAACTTGGGGGTAGGGATACAAAATCAACCAATGTGCCACTCATAGTGATCACAACAACACCTACAGTCCATAAGCTAGCCCGGTCTACCGTGCACCACCCCCACCCCCCACAACCCCCCCCCCACACACACACACACACACACACACACAACCCCCTCCCCCCCCCCTCCCGGCCGTGTACTCAATAAGATGGGTTTCAAAGTGTGCCTTAATATGTCCTGAGATGTTTAAGCCATGTTCCCCGATATCCTTAGGAACACACCAGAGATATAGCCGATAGCGCAAGGGTACCCCTATTCACGCTCTTCGCAGATGCTAAAATGAGGTTGCGAAACATTTTTCTCTAAATAAATCAGAATTCATTCCAGAAGCCCAAATCAGGCAATATTATGTTAAGGCACACCTTCTGCATCATCTGCCAAAAAAAATGAAAAAATATTGAATCTCTGGCTCACAGTGAAGGTATTTGTGCACAGAGGTAAACGGCCATTTCGGCGAAATGACAAGACAAAAATAATGTGTCAGATGCCTTCAGACATTTTCTATATCACTGACAGTCCATTTTCAGGCTTACATCATTACATCAGGATGTCACAATTATTATAAACTTGACTAAGTGATGCTGTGATTACTGTGAGTGCCACAGTGGTTGATTTTGTATCCCTACCCCCAAGTTGTAAAAATACATAAAATTAATTTTAAAAAAAATTACTAAAGTTATTCCATTTTATTTTGACCTCTCTTTACTTATTAAGTTTCAATAATGTGAGCATAAAGTGCAAGAAAATAAGGAAAGTCGGCATCCTTTACGGTACGTTCGTGGTGAAAGATAGCTTTTTCCCATTTTAAATTGGCGAATTGGGAAACGTACGTTGTTTCCGATGCGCTCAGAAATTTTGTATACAACTGATAGGTCTTTGTTAGGTTTTATTGGTTAGGATAGAGTACCAGAGGTACTCCAAACCTGATTTTATGATGCTGTGATGCATTTAGGGGCCACAGTGACTGAATCTGCTGCCCTACCCCCATTTTACCATTACTCAAAGGAAGGCAAAATGATCATAAAACTTGCTTACGTCATACTCCTCTGTTTAAATATTTTTTGTTGCCTGTTTTCTTTAAAAAGTATGCAAATTGAGCATACAAATTTGTGGTCATTTCATTAATTTCAATGTGACAAATCATTTTAATTGTAACTATTTTTAACTGGCTTGTCTTTTAGGTGATATTTTACCTAGCGTAAGGCAGGTCTAGTAAGCTCTCCCCTTTTCCTTTCATTTATTTTCGTCTAGAAATGTGTAAATATGACTATGCGTAATACAGTTTCATGGTTCCTAACAGCCAAAACAATGTTATGAAAATACTTAGTTTCCACATGCCCACCACGAGATCACCACTTCCACCTTCTTCTTCTGCAACGTTCAATTCCTTGATGGCCGTCTTTAAATCTTATATTGTTCTGACTGCCAATAAGTGAGCTGTCAAAAGCTTGGCAGCATGTTTTCAGAGTTTGGTGTACAGGGGCATGTCTTCTGGTCAGAACTGCCAGCGGACCGCTTCTCTGTACGGACAGGTTTGGAGAATGTGCTAAGGAGACTGATTTTCTCCGCCAAATTCGCATAGGGCTGTTTCCGCATGACCCAGTCTCACGAGGTGAGCCCAGCAGGGTCCGCACGGTCTGTGAACATTTGTGAAAATTGTTTAAAAAAATGACAAGGCTTTTTGAGGGCTTTGGAAAGTCTGTCAAATTCAGTCCTTTTCCTTAAAGTCTGTGAAAGTTTGTAAACAAATGGCAAAGTGCTGGCAAACTTTTGTCTACTTCTTTTTTTTTTCCTCCCCTAATTTGTGACTATTCCATTGCAAACGATCATGCTGACGCTTGTTGCAAGTGATCTATACTTAGCTCTGATCATAAAGTGACTGCATGGCCTTTCTGCCGAACATTCTGATTGGTTGTTCTACAGAGTTCCGCCATTCACTAAGCGTTCTTTTATTTTGGTATCTCTTCATGCATTAGGCACGAAAGCTTCAAATCAGCTGCTGATACAGATTGATCTAATTAAAGTGTGTAAACCTTCAGGCTTCAGTTTGGGTTTGTGAAACTTTATGAAAAGTTTGTGAACTTCGTCCCTGCTTTCTGTACGACCCTGTCCAGAGTAATCAGTGCGTAAATGAAAGATGGTGGCCTGGCTCTCCCTGTTCAGCTTGTTGATGTCGTCTGCCCACGGGCTGCAGCTGCCATTCTGCTGTTGCCAATCACTTTGTTGCTGTAGTGTCTTGGTCTCTTTACAGGAGGCTGTGATCTTGAGGTAGTCTGGCGCCTGCTTTGGCCAGGCTGTCAGCCTCTCCATTCCCAGCTACTCCCG
Organism: Semisulcospira habei; assembly: GCA_036245525.1. Lineage (NCBI taxonomy): Eukaryota > Metazoa > Mollusca > Gastropoda > Semisulcospiridae > Semisulcospira > Semisulcospira habei. The sequence continues at coordinate 148,612,022 of BTPG01000004.1, forward strand.
AATGCACTGGAATCCACTGCAGCACTATTTTGTGGACAGGACATCCTGAAGCTTCCTGGTGAGATCAGTGGATCAAGCTGCTGCCTTTCCCTAGCTAGTGCTCTGCTGCTGCATTGAGCACCTGCAGATCTGTACGATAGTTGGAGCTGCTGCCACCAGCTGGTAAGGAGAGGGAGGTAGTAGTGCAGTCTGCACAACAGATGTACACACCACTTCCTTCATTCCGCACGGCATCTTGTGCGGTACCACAGCTGCTGTGAGGGTAGCACTTGTGCATAATCTCCAGCGAGATGGCTTTGTGCAGTGCCTCGATCTTTGGCAAAGAGTCCTGGAACATTGTTCATGTTGTCTAGAAGGCTCTTTCGAGATGTCCAGGTATCTGAAGGGAGCTCTTAATTCACACATCTTTAGGCTTGGTTCCAGGACGTCAGTTTTAGCCCTTTGCAGGACCTTCAGTTTTGGTTCAGACTTGGGCGTTTCTGACGGTTCTTGGTCTGCTCCTGTAGTCTCCCATGCTGTCGGTGTTTAGTAAGTCTCTTCATCGTGTGTGCTGTTCTGAATTCCAGTGGCTCCAAAGTCCTCCATTTCCTAAATTGGGGTGCTCCAGATGGCTCTAAGAATGTCACTGCATCATGAGAATGACCCATGTTCTGCATCTTGTCAAGCCTGGCTTTTTTGGTTTTGCAGGCAGTGTTTCATGTTGTCGTATCTACTGGTCTGACAGAGCAGGTGTTTGCTTGCGCCAGGATGCTGTAATTTGCGCCAATGTGGTCCCCACCAGTTTCTTCATCAGAGACTTTTTTCCCCCCAGCTCTAGCTTCCATGGCTTCGATGTGAGGCCTCCACGTGAATCCAGTAATTTATTTGTTGCCAGTAAAGTTGGCCTGTCTGTCTTTGGTACTGGATGGTCTCCAGTTTCAAGGTGACCTCTTCCATCTGATTGAAAGAGATGGTCTAGCTCAGTTTGAGTGGCCATCTTTCAGTCCAGCTGCTGACTCTATTGGCAGCATCCCGGATTCTGCAGTATGCTATTTCATGTTCTGCTGCACTCCACACTGCAAAGTCATCCGCATGGAGGATGTTCGAGACGAACCTTGGTACTGTTGCACTATGTCATTAATGTAGACCAAAAACAGCATCAGACACAACATCTCCCTGAGGTAAAGCTTCCCCGAGTTTGACAAGACTGCTGAATGTGCAGACGGTAGAAGCTTCAGCAGCAGCCCCTGTTAAACATGCCTTAACTAAAAAGAATTACAATTAAATTGATGGGTCACATTGAAATTAAAGAAATGATCACAAATGTTTATTCTCAATATGCATACTTTTTAAGAAAACTGGTAACAAAAATATTTAAACAGAGGAGTATAATGTAAGCAATTGTTATGATCATTTTGCGTTCCTTCCTGTACTGGTAAAATTGGGGTAGGGCAGCAGATTCCTAGTCAAGTTTATAATAATTTTGACATCCTGTTTTAAAGATGTAAGCCTGAAAATAGACTGTCACTACTATAGAAAATGTCTGAAGGCATCTGACACATTATTTTTGTCTTTTATTGCCATTTTGCGGAAATGGCCGTTTACTGGGTGCACATATACCTTCACTGTGAGTCAGAGATTCAATATGTTTTCATTCTGTTTTTTGCAGAGGATGCAGAAGGTGTGCCTTAACATAATATTGCCTGATTTTGGCTTCTGGGATGAATTCTGATTTATTTAGAGGAAAATGTTTCTCAACCTCATTTTAGCATCTGCGAAGAGTGTGAATGGGGGTACCCTTGCGCCATCGGCTATATTTCTGGTGTGTTCCTAAGGATTTTCGGGGAACATGGCTTAAACATCTCAGGACATACTAAGGTACACTTTGAAATCCATCTTATTGAGTACAGGGGGTGGGGGGGGGGGGTGGAGGGGGTGCACTGTAGACCTGGCTAGCTTATGGACAACTAGTCAAGTTTATAATAATTGTGACATCCTGTTTTAATGATGTAAGCCTGAAAATGGACTGCCAGTGCTATGGAAATGTCTGAATGCATCTGGCACATTATTTTTGTCTTTTATTTTTGCAATTTTGCGGAAATGGCCATTTACTGGGTGTTCAAATACATTCTCTGTGAGCCACAGATTCAATATTTTTTCATTCTGTTTTTTGCAGAGTACGCAAAAGGTGTGTCTTAACATAATATTGCCTGATTTGGGCTTCTGGAATGAATTTAGATTTATTTAGAGGAAAATGTTTCTCATGTTCATTTTAGCATCCGTGAAGAGCGTGAATATGGGTACCCTTGCGCCATCGGGTATATCTCTGTTGTGTTCCTAAGGATTTTAGGAGAACATCGCTTAAACATCTCAGGACATACTAAGGTACACTTTGAAACTCATCTTATTGAGTACTTGTGGGGGGGGGGGGGGGTGCACGGTAGCATGGGCTAGCTCTTGGACTACGAAAGCGTGCAGCCCGGGTCACAAGTTCATGTCGACAGTAAGACGCACTCTTGTTTTAATTTCATTGGATATGCTAATTTACATAAACCAATTTTTAAAAAAAATGAGCATGTGGCGTATTTCCGGCCACATCTAAAACCAGACTCGATGCCTGCTATGAATAATGCTTGGCTGTGCAAAAAGCCTTGATACTAAATCAGTTTTGATCGGAGGACAAGTATAGATTTGTGGCAAACTATCTACCGAGTCTGTTCAGTTCGAGGTTTTAGGCGGATGGTTGCTTTGAGGGTTGAAAACTGCTCTGGAATCATAGTGCTTCGCCGCTTTGTGTGATTTCGTTTCCTCCCTTGTTTAGTTTTGTCTAGTTGAGCATTAGTAGGCGTTGTTTCGCACGCGGTGGCGCAGCGGATTTGCATTAGTCAAAGCTACTGTCATCGAACCCCTGTGGTGCCAGCCGCTGTCGCCGTGATCAAGTCTAACGGCAGTTGGTGAGAGAAGGTATACTGCCGTCATAACCTCCTTTCAAGTCTGTCAGTAATTGGCCGAAACGGACTCAAACAAAGGGACAATGTAGGCGGGGAGTGGGAGGTGGGGGGGGGGGGGGGGGGGGGGGGGTCACCGCCATAAATACTGAACAGCCGGAGCGGCGTTTAAGTCGTTCTGACGAATGACGAAACACACTTATTTTATCTTTCACGTTTCACGAATACATTTTTTCCCCCCACGCCCGAATTAAAAAAGAAACGCTCTGACGAGAACACTGACGCCAATCCGGCACGCGCATCGGACGATTTTATTACATACCGGGCCCGTCATGCCGCGTAAACATCCCGCCGCTACAATCTGTTGCCTCGGTGTCACACCGTCAGGCTGTTATTTCGGTACACTGCATTGCGGACTGTGCACGAGAGACATTGCGCGGTCGCCTGGCCCTTGTGTGTTTATGACACCCGGGGCTAAAACACTTGAGACGAACAAACCCCAGTAGTGTCCCAGTCAAGTCAGAGACATGTTTTTCTCCCCAGTCTCACGTTAGTCCGCTAGCCGGTGGTGCAACTTGGACGTGGATGTGGCACAAGGTTTTTCTCGAGCTGAAGTACGGCATGACTTCATTTCCAGTCGTGTTTAATTCCTGTCAGTCGTAAGTAATTCAGTGTCTGCTGTGCTACCATAGAGCGTATACATAGGGATTTGTATAGTCCCATGATGTGTGCTAAGCGGAGCCGCCAGTTTCGGTTTCATTCTCTTAACCCATTACATCCTGAGCCGGCCGAATGTTTTGAGTTACTTACTCTCCTATGAAGGCTACATTACACATTAGGAGATAGACTATCAACCATTTTAGTTCAAGGGTGGTGCCAGAATAACTTTGGCGCATCTGGCGCCAATCAATCCTGGCACCACCTTGAACTATCACTAGTCAAATATATTTCAAGCAGTAGCGGTGTGTCAGGATTGAAAGGCTCCTCAGAAGTGTCAAGGCCATGCGGCTTCCGTTAGTGTGTTTGTGTGGCATGTGTGTGTGTGTGCGTGTGAGCACTGGTTATTGAGTGTAGTAGGGGCCACTTCCCACTTGCACTTCTGTCCTCATTTGTGGAGGCACACGGATCGTGTCGGGAACCGTCACAACCTCAGAAACAAGCCGGTAGGCCTACAGTATGTATGTATAGTGCTCACCAAAGGCAAGTGATCCGTAGATCATCTACTCACATAACAGACCATAACCACTTTATATGACCTATATCTAACAAACAATCGTGCAATATCGATGTAAAAATGTTTGATGAGAAAAATAAAAGTGGTTTCCATACCAATGGATGATGAACGTTATTTTTTACTCTTTCTTGTGGTGGAATCAAGCGCAAAAGCAAAAGCACCTGGACCCGCAGATGGGTTAGGTGGAAAAGTATTGAAAACCTGTGCAGTTCAATTGGGGAAGCTCTTCACTACTATCTTTCAGTTCCTGCTTGACTCATCATATCAGTTGTCCCTACGGCTTGGAAATCATCAATCATTGTTCCGATTCCTAAAAAAAACCAACGCTCATGAATTCAACGATTTCCGTCCAGTTGCATTGACTTCTATTCTGTCAAAATGTATGGAAAAAGTGGTGAGGAGGCATCTGTTAAATGATGTTGCCAAACTACTGGATCCATTCCAATTTGCTTACAAAAATCATAAGGGTGTGGAGGATGCATGCCTTACTCTGTACAATCTTGTATTTCAACATCTTGAGAAATCAAAAGCACATGTGAGAATTCTTTTTATTGACTTTTCTAATGCTTTTAATACTGTTAAACCACTGATGCTTTTGCAGCGTATGATGGACTTTAATGTGAACACAAACATTATTCTGTGGGTGCGAGACTTTTTGAAGGACAGGCCACAACGTGTAAATGTACACGGCAGTCTGTCTGACCAAATGGTGCTAAATTCAGGCTGCCCTCAAGGTTGTGTCCTCTCTCCGACATTGTTTTCTATATACACAGACCATATGCGTTGTCACACTGCCACTTCTCGTCTCTTAAAGTTCTCAGACGACATGGCCCTTGTACGCCTACTCCAAAAAGAAGACAGTCTGGCTGAGTACTTTGCACAGATAGCAGTATTAGAGTCATGGTGCAAAGACAGTTTTCTGGAAATGAATGTACAGAAAACCAAGGAACTCGTCATTGATGACAGGAAAGTTGATGACATTTTTGTACCTGTCTCAATTAATAATCAACCTGTAGAGGTGGTCACTGAATTTAAATACCTTGGCACAGTCGTGGATAGTGGGCTGTCCTTCACAGGAAACACCGATCTTTTTGTGATCTGTACCTTCTTAGGAAACTGAGAAGTTTTGATGTCAGTTCCAGGGTTTTAGAATCCGTTTATAGAAGCCTGATCGAAAGCATACTGACTTTTAACATCACTGCTTGGTATGGCAACCTCAGTATGAAAAACAGGGGCAGACTGTCACGTATCGTCAGAACAGCTGAGAAGATCATTGGCCTAGGACAGTACCCAGTAGATGATCTGCACCATAGAGCTGTCCGAAGGATAGCTGCTAGCATTGTCAATGATCCTCATCACCCACTATCTGATCAGTTTCAAATGCTACCATCAGGCAGACGTTTCAACATGCCACTTGCCAAAAAGAAGGTTTTTAAGAAGTCTTTTATTCCAACTAGTGTCTCGATTTTGAACTCTCGTTTATGACGCCGCGATAAATATGATCTACTTAACATTACCCCCCATCTTGTGACAGATTGCTTGTGATAGATTGCTGCAATGATAATTTTTCATATGTTCTTGTAGCGTTTGTTAATGTCTTATATTGTTGTTTCATGACGAGCCGAAAGGCAAATTTCTGTCGTGCCTTGACTCGAACAGACTGTATTGTATTGTATTGTATTGTATTGTATTGTATTGTATTGTATTGTATTGTATTGTAAAATGGCTGTGACAAACGCATTTCGCTTGGGTAGGTCACTTCTCAGTAGAACTGTCAGCATAGAGAGATGGGAAAATTACAACAAAAAAACACCCTTATTACAATGACTAGTCTAGCAGCTTACGCAATTTCTGCAGAGATAAGTAGTTCAGTCGTCAAAAGAGTAACGTGAATGGTTTGCAGGAGCGCAGGACATACGCGTCATTGATTTGTCAAACGTCATTTGTCATGACGTGAAGTTTTAGATTTTACGTAATTTTATATTTTACGTGATATGAGTTTCACTTTCGCTTCATAGGCTTGAGAAAATGGTGACAAAACTAGAACTTCACGGTGCAATTTCAGTCTTGCTATAATTTGTGTAAAAGCAGGTTGACTTTACCTAGCTACATGATATACTAAGTACACGGGTCGCCTGCATGCTCTTCTGAAAGCACGTCGATGTGTGTGTGCGTGTAAGTTAGTGCGTGCATGCGCGCGCGCTCCAAACATCTCCCAGAGGCATAGATCCTCTAGGCGCCGTACAAATAACATGCTAACATACATACACCTGTCATCCTACAACACATATATTCCCTAACATACACACTCACTCAACAAGATATACAAGGAAAATAAACTTAGCAGAGTGAACACACCAACAAGAAATGCTCACACACACCAATGATATACGTGCACCATAAAACCAATAACGGATACACTAGGCAGCTGTCACTGACAACGAAAAATTATAACAGTGAATGCACGTTTAAAGGAATAAATGCGTCTTTAAAGACTGCCGGAAACTATTGGCGGATTCAACATATCTAAGGGACTGTGTGAGTTTATTCCAACGAAATGGTCCTTGGTATGAGAAAGACCTCTCGACAAAAGACTTAGTTCTCACAGTCGGAAAGCGTAATAGTTTAATTTCTGCTGCGGAACGGAGCTGTCTTGAAGGTGTGTACAAATGAAGAAGCCGGCTCAGAAAGATAGACTGACTAATGTACGTTCAGCAGCGAGGTTAGCGTAACTAGACATGACGTAATTTTTATCTTGTTACTTCAATTGTTAGAGGTTTAGCCTGCCCGCCTTTGACATCATGGACACGCTATTAAATTCGCCCCACCGCGACCCGTCCTAAAAAGTCCCTTCTATAAATAGAGGGGACTTAAAAACTCAACAGAACTGAGACGCCAAATGGAAAACGAACTCAGAAAATCTTGTCAGGTTGTTTTCAACCCATAATATTGGTTGGTTGACTGCATGGCGCCTTTTGAGAGTGAGTCACATATGTTAACCATGAGTAGTGATGATTTACATGCCGAGATTTGCTGTTGAAACACAAATTCAGGTTGAGGGGCTCAGCCAAGGAGCCAAAGCTGTGTGTCAGAAGCAAGCTGAAGCTTGTAAATATCACTGACCACCCATGGTTTTAATGTATTTATCCCACTGTTGTATGATCAATGTCTTTCATGTCAAGCTGACTGGACTTATTTGATTAAGCCTACACAAGTGTTTGCTTCCTGTTTTTCTGAAAGGGCCTCCATAAAACGAAAGTCCACAGCTGTGACATAGTAATTCTTTGGGTTAACTTCCAGTGTGTCCATGGTCTGAACTGATGTGGCGTTCCATTGGGAATGTCGGTGAAAGTCGGAAACCACTCAGCATTTTGGTGATTATGGGTCATCCAAGAGATGTTACACTATTCAGTGATAGCGTTCATTTTGATATAATCTGTATCAGTTATAGCGTTCATTTTGATATAATCTGTATCAGTGATAGCGTTCATTTTGATATAATCTGTATCAGTGATAGCGTTCATTTTGATCTAATCTGCATCAGTTTCATGTACTGAATGAAAAGAGTGAAATGTAGCGCTGTACATCCGGGTAGTTGCCGGCATGCAAACGAAATCCAAGACTAGTTAGATCTAGTTAGATCTAGTTAGATCTTGTCAGAAGTTACAGGAAAGCCATTCAAATAAACAGTCATCTTGATGATGATTGATCACAATGTTCAGTGATGTATATTTTGCGACTGTCACTGACATTCTCAGTGCATCTATCTAGCGGTTATGGTCGATCTGCCTTTTGATTTTATGTTCTTTGTCACAGTTCTGGTCAGATCGACCATAACATTTCAAGTGTGGTGTCGGAATAGCTTGGCGCCAGCAGGCTGAGAGACAGGACTGCCTGCAAGCGCCAAGCTATTTTGACACCACACTTGAAATGTCATAATGGCTCCCTATCCTGTTAGAGCATGGCAGGGTTTTCTGGGTTAATTTGCAGTCTTCAGAGTACTAATGGTCAAAACTTAAGGGCCACTTTTTATCGCAGACGCACCGACATTCATTCATTCATTCAGTCCTCTCTGCGCCGTCTGGTGCTTGAGGCGACGGCAAGGGAGCGCCACTTTTGTCTGTCAGCTGCTATTTTGGGTGCTGTTTGCAGAGTAAGGCCTCTGTTCTTGAGCTCTCGCTCCACGGTTCGGCGCCACGTCTCCTTTGGTCGCCCACGGTTTCTCTTCCCCTGTGGTGTCCATCTCAGTGCCACCCTTGGTAATAAGTTGAGTCGGGTGACATTCTGCAAACGTGGCCTAGCCATCTCCATCTCCGTGTGGCGATGGTTTCAGCGATGCTGTCTGCGCCTGCTCTCTTCCGTAGTTCCTCGTTTGTAATCATGTTTGGCCAGAAGACCTTCATGATCCGTCGCAGGCACTTGTTCTGGAAGACTTCCAGCTTGCGTTCCGTAGCAGCAGTGGATTTCCAGCACTCTGACCCATAGAGAAGGACACTCAGCACGTTACTCTTAAAAATACGAAGCTTGGTGTGGATGCTCAGGTTTGTGGTCCTCCAGATGGGTTTCAGCATTGCGAAGGCTTGGTTGGCTTTGCTGATTCTTGTGGTGATCTCCCTTGTGCAGTCTCCATCTGTGGTAACCTTGCTGCCCAGGTACGTGAACTCGTTCACCTCTTGCAGAGGTTGGTCATTGATGGTGATTGGGTCGCCCACTATGGTGTTCTTCCTCATGACTTGAGTCTTCCTAATGTTGACCCCGAGACCTATGGAGCTTGCTGACTGTGTCAACTGTTGTGTCTTCTGTTGCATGTCCTGGTTTCTGCTTGCCAGCAGCCCGATATCATCGGCGTAGTCGAGGTCATCCAGCATTGAGGTCAGCGTCCACCGAATTCCCTGCCTCCTTCCCTCTGTGGTGCGGCGCATGATCCAATCAATTGCCATTGAGAAGAGGATCGGCGAAAGAATACATCCTTGTTTCACTCCGGTTTCCACCTTAAACGGTTCGGTGAGCTGGTTGTTGTGGACGACTCTGCACTCAAAATTCTTGTACAGGGACCTGATGACGTTGACAAGTTTCTGGGGGATTCCATAGTATCGCAGGATTTTCCAAAGGGAGTCTCGATGCAGACTGTCGAAGGCCTTCTCAAAGTCCACAAAGACCACATAGAGGGATCCATTCCATTCGTTAGACTGTTCAAGGATCTGTCTCAGGACGAAAATATGGTCAATGCAGGACTTGCCTTTCCTAAAGCCTGCCTGCTCCTGGCGAAGGATGCCATCCACTGCTGTCGTAATGCTTTCAAGGAGAATGCGGCTGAAGATCTTGCTGGTGAGGGATAGTAAGGTGATGCCTCGCCAGTTGTTACAGTTCCCCAGGTCTCCTTTCTTCGGAAGTTTGACGATGGTGCCGGTCTTCCAATCGCTCGGCGCTTCTTCAGTGTCCCAGATCTTTTGAAAAATCTGACAAAGAAGCTGCGGCGTTACCGTATCTTCTACTTTCAGCATCTCGGGGCACACTCCGTCATCGCCAGGTGACGCACCGACAACACCACACAAATAATCTAAAAAATACTTGGAGTCAGTACTTTGTTAATTTATTCAGTAACAAGTTCATATACGTTTTGAGTAAATCAAGCAATTGTAACAACAGCAGTACGTTAGAATGTTTACCCACCCCTCATTTGAAAAGTCACACACGACTGGTCCAGTCAGTAGCGAGTGTACCCACCGTTTGCAGCCAAGCATTCAATGCAGCGTTAACGCATGGAGTTCACCAGGGTTCTGAGAACATGTTGTGGGATCGCTTCCCACTCTTGATGCAGGAACTGAGTCAGCTGGGGGACGCCTTGAGGTGGGGATGGTTGCTGACTACATGTTGCCCCAGCACGTCCCAGAGGTGCTCGATGGGAGCCAGATCAGGTCAGTGAACGAGCTGGCCAATCCGTCCTCATGATGCCCCGTTGCTGAAAGTACTCATCCACCACACGGGCGCGATGAGGTCGAGCGTTGTCGTCCTGCAGAACAGTATTGCCGCCTATGGCTCGGAGAGCTGGCTGGATGAGGGGCTGCACAATCTCGTCCCCATAGCGCAGTCCAGTCAGAGTGCCTCGGATGACGTGGAGGAGGGTCCTGCCATCCCTGCTGAAGCCTGCCCAGACCATGACTGAGCCTCCTCGTAGCGATCCACCTCTTGGACGCATCCATCCGTGAATCGCTCGCCCTGGCGTCTCCAGACCCTCACCCTGCCGTCGTTGAAGGACACAATGAACCATGACTCATCAGTAAACAGAATAATAATACCATAATAATACCGTTATTATATCGGCGCTTTTTCTCAATTTTGGGGCAAATCGACTCAAAGCGCCGCGAACTGAAACCCAACACGCACACTCACGTAACAGACACGGATTTACGCCGAAGACAAACACAGTACAAGACAGACGAAGGGCCAGTTCAGCTACTGAAGTTACAGAGATTTTTGATCGCTTGTATTTGAAATTTGTAAAGTGGCCTGAAACCGGTACCAAAGTGTGTGGGGGGGGGGGGGGGGTGGGGGTGGGGGTGGAAGAGCCGGAGTACCCGGAGAAAGAACCCCCGACGGTCCGCCCGAATTAACGATGACACTTACCAGAGGAGAAAAGTCCGACGCCGCAACCCGTTGAACCTGAGTCCACCGGAGTCTGTTCCACCTCACATGTTGACGACACCAGGCAACCCGAGCTCTGCGATGAGCTGGAGTGAGGGGTATTCTCACTGCTGCTCTGCATGAAGCCAGGCCAATTTTGCGCAGCCGTCGGCAGACTGTGCTTCTGCTGACGTTAACGTTTGCAGCTTGCATCAGTTGACGTCGCAAAGTGGTTGGCGTGACAGTTCGGTCGCGCAGAGCCGCCACACAGAGGTATCTGTCCTCCCTTCTGCTGGTGCAGCGCGGGCGTCCTGAGCAGGGTCGTCGTTCTGCCCTTCCATTTCTTGGAATCGTGCCAGCAGCCTCTGGATTACCAAAGCGTCTCCCAACTTCTCGTCCGGAAATTCCATCCTGCAGCCATGCTAGCGCCCGGCCTTGATCTACTGGCGTTAGGCTTCGTCGTGGTGGCATGGTTAGGAAAGTAACAATTATGCCCCTACTGCATCGGAATTTGTAGCGAAACAGAAGTGCTCAGTGTTCACGACTGACCCCTTTAGCACGTGCATCACGAATTTACCGAGTGTTTCCACCTGCCTGCCTTTGGTACGCTTGCCAATATCGCACAGCTTTTCACATGAACTGACGATGTTTTACGTGCATTTGACACGTTCGTGGAAATTGATGAATTGTTGTCTATTTTTCCCTGTACAGTGGACTATCTAAGGTCAACTTTTAACCAATTTGGTTTGAAAGAACATTAGCGTACTTGCGACAGTAAACAATGACACAAAAAGGGGGGGGGTGTCCCTTAATTTTTGACCATCAGCATATATAATGTTCACTATTTATTGTGGCTTGATGCGTACAAACAGAGTTGAACCCAGTGTTCACAAGTCTTTTTGACACACCAGGATCTGACGTCAGTCGCAGTTGGCCCATACACAGTTACACGCTGGCCAGCTGTGGTGGATATCAGTCTGAAGACCTTAATTTAATTTTACTTAATGGAAACTTATTTAATATCGTTGTATTCATTGGCACTTTGTCTTTTCCCACCGCGATCGATCCATGCCTAAAGTCATCTGGTTCTGTGTCCTGTTCCTGTGTCATATTCACTGGCACTTTCTGTGTTTTTCCATAGGGCCTCCATGCATAAAGTCATCTGGTTCTCGACACTCTACCTTCTCCGCCTTGCCTTCCTGACCCCCCCCCCCCCCCCTTTTCCGGCACTCCCCTCTCGTCCTTCCGCCCCGTCTCTCAGGACGAAGTCCTCAAGACCATAAAGTCCATGCCTTTCAAAACCTGCGAACTAGACCCCCTCCCAGCTTCCCTCTACCGGGACGGCCTCCCTAAACTTTTGCCCTTCATTACCGACATCATCAACACATATCTAGAGAATGGCTCCGTCCCCGATATCTTCAAGTCCGCCATCGTCCGTCCTCTCCTCAAAAAACACAACCTCGACCCAAACGAACTCAATAACTACCGCCCAGTCTCCAATCTCTCTTTCCTGTCCAAGCTTCTTGAGAAGGTTGTCCTCAACCAACTCAACCTCCACCTCGCCGACAACAACCTCCTCAGTCCCTTCCAGTCTGCCTATCGCAAACGTCACAGCACTGAAACAGCCCTTCTACATATTCTTAACGACCTGCTTCTCTCCACCGACTCGGGCAACATCTCCCTTCTTACGCTACTCGATCTCTCTGCCGCCTTCGACACCATAGACCACTCTATCCTCCTCCACCGCCTTCACCACTCCTTTGGCATCACTGACTCTGCTCACTCCTGGTTTCTCTCCTACCTCTCCGACAGACAGCAGTCCGTCACTATCGACGGCGTCTCCTCCAACCCAGTCACGCTCTCCTGCGGCGTTCCACAGGGGTCCGTCCTGTGCCCGGTCCTTTTCACACTCTACACCTCCTCGCTGTCCAAACTCATCCAGTATCACCACATACTCCACCACCTCTACGTTGACGACTCACAACTACTAGACAAAGACAAACTCGACAACACTCAGACACTACTGACTCGCACGGCTGACTGCTATGAAGACGTGAAAAACTGGATGACAGCAAACAAGCTCAAACTGAACGACGACAAAACGGAAGCCATGCTGGTAGGCACTCGCCAAAAACTTTCCCAGCTCCCTCCCTCTCTCCACCTTCAACTCGACGGCACCTCCATCTCCCTCTCTGACTCGGTCAAGAACCTTGGCGTTATCCTCGATTCCTCTCTTTCCATGACCAGCTTCGTCTCCGCCACGGCCCAGGCATGTTATTTCCACCTCCGCCGCATCAGTCAGATCAGAAAATACCTCACTACCGAAGCTGCCACCAAACTCGCTGTCTCTCTCATCTTATCTCGCATCGACTACTGCAACTCTCTCTCACTCTCCAGCGCGTCCAGAACAATGCTGCCCGCCTCGTCCTCAGAAAGAAAAAATCCGACCACATCACTCCCCTGCTCAAGCTCCTTCACTGGCTCCCCATCCCCCAACGCATCCAATACAAGATTCTGTCTCTCTGCTACAAATCCCTGAACAACTACGCTCCTGCCTATCTCTCCAACTTACTTCACCCCTATACTCCTCCCCGCTCCCTCCGCTCCGCCTCCGACCCTCTCCGCCTCCTCAGTCCCCCGCACCAAACTCAGCACTTTCGGCCCCCGCTCCTTCTCAGTATACGGTCCATCCACCTGGAACACTCTCCCACTCTCTCTCCGTCAGAAACACTCTCTCTCCTCCTTCCAGTCCGCCCTCAAAACTCACCTCTTTCAACAGTTCTAGCACTATATCACCACACTCCCCACCCCAAGCTGACCGTCGTAATGAATTTTCACTATTTGTGTTACGTGAGTCATTGTCTAAAGCGTGCGCATGCGTGTGCGAGTTGCGAGTGCGCGCTTAGAGTTATAATTATTATAAGATAAGCGCATTATAAATACCGTAATTATTAATTATTATTATTATGGTTCTGTGTCCTGCCCTTGTGTCATATTCACTGGCACTTTCTGTGTTTTCCCACGGGGCCTCCATGCCTAAAGTCATCTGGTTCTGTGTCCTGTTCCTGTGTCATTTTCACTGGCACTTTCTGTGTTTTTCCACAGGGCCTCCATGCCTAAAGTCATCTGGTTCTGTGTCCTGTTCCTGTGTCATATTCACTGGCACTTTCTGTGTTTTTCCACAGGGCCTCCATGCATAAAGTCATCTGGTTCTGTGTCCTGTTCCTGTGTCATATTCACTGGCACTTTCTGTGTTTTTCCACAGGGCCTCCATGCATAAAGTCATCTGGTTCTGCGTCCTGCTCTTCACTGCAGCAGTGGTGTACTTCTTAATCTCTGACTACGACAACCACACTGACTACGATAACCACAGCTCACGACTTCATGCTAGACACAGGCATCATTTCTATCCCATAAAACACCACCCACCTGCAGAAGATATTTACACAGTCAGACATTTTGACTTTCACTTTAGTGAGGAGAGGTTTCTTGCTGAAAATCTGTCCAGACATGGTTCCAACATCAGTGTTACTGACCACCCTGAATCACTGGGAGTGACTGAATCAAAGACACCAAAAAGACAGCCACCAGAATCCAACACGAAAACAAGAGCGCCATTGGCTGAAGAAAGCAGGCGACAAAATCAGAGAAAAGAAGATTTGTTGGCAAGAAATTGGCAGGTAAACTTTGAAAAGGAGGGATTAGGTTTAGAGGACGCTGGAAGGATGTGTGGGACCGTTGTTGGAAAATCAAGATATGAGTGGACACCGTGTAAGCCAGAAACTCTGGTACGTCCACAGCTGCCAGAAACTCTGGTACGTCCACAGCTGCCAGAAACTCTGGTACGTCCACAGCTGCCAGAAAAGTACACCATTGCTGAAGCATCAAGGTGTGTTTGTGTTGTAGAATTATATTGTCTTCATTTAAGTTTTAACCTTTGGCTGTTGGTAGTGCTTTTCGTTGAGATGATTTCTGCAGGAATTATTATGACAAAAAAAAAAACATGATAATTCAAGGGTAGTGCCAGATTAGCTTGGCGCCTGAAGGCGCCAAGCTAATCTGGCACTACCCTTGAATTATCATACCGACAGCCAGAGGGTTAACCCTTTTCACCCCACGGCCACACTTCCCAAATTGTGGAGGTGTCATCTAAGGACTATGTACCAGTTGCAGGAGATGGATCGACCAGGATAATTCAAGGGTTGTGCCAGATTAGCTTGGCACCATTGGGCGTCATTTGCTAATATGGCATGACCCTTGAATTATCACGGTCGATCCATCTCCTGCTGTATTGCCTGGGGGCTAAATGGGTTAATATATGGGGGATAATTCACTACAATAACACCCACAAATGTATGCAAAGAAAATGGCCATCATATGTCTGTTTCGTTCCTCTAGTCTGCCTGCGGACACCAAGTACATCAGTCACATCTGTTTTGTTATTGTAGTCTACCTGTGGACACCAGGTACATGCCTGAGATCGGTAACGGTCACATCTGTTTCGTTCCTCTAGTCTGTCTGTGGACACCAAGTACATGACAGAGATCGCTAACATTCACATCTGTTTTGTTTTTGTAGTCTGCCTGTGGACACCAAGTACATGACAGAGATCGCTAACATTCACATCTGTTTTGTTCCTCTAGTCTGCCTGTGGACACCAAGTACATGACAATGACTGGTAATGGTCACATCTGTTTTGTTCCTCTAGTCTGCCTGTGTACATGACGGTGATCGCTAATGGTCGTATCTGTTATAGTCTGCCTGTGTACATGACAGTGATCGCTAATGGTCGTATCTGTTATAGTCTGCCTGTGGACATGACAGTGATCGCTAATGGTCGTATCTGTTATAGTCTGCCTGTGGACACCAGTTACATGCCTGAGATCGGTAACGGTCACGTCTGTTTTGTTATTGTAGTCTGCCTGTGGACACCAGTTATATGCCTGAGATCGGTAACGGTCACGTCTGTTTTGTTATTGTAGTCTGCCTGTGGACACCAAGTATATGACAGAGATCGGTAACGGTCACATCTGTTTCGTTCCTCTAGTCTGCCTGTGGACACCAAGTACATGACAGAGATCGCTAACATTCACTTCTGTTTTGTTTTTGTAGTCTGTCTGTGGACACCAAGTACATGACAGAGATCGCTAACATTCACATCTGTTTTGTTCCTCTAGTCTACCTGTGTACATGACAATGATCGCTAATGGTCGTATCTGTTATAGTATGCCTGTGTACATGACAGTGATCGCTAATGATCATATCTGTTATAGTCTGCCTGACACCAGATGCATGCCTGAGATCGGTAACGGTCACGTCGCCACTGTGGTGCGCAGTGACACCATCTACATGAACGGTCTTTACAATGGGGCCAACACCACCAGTCACCGTGCCCGCATCCCATCCACAGCTGCTGTCATGGTGACCAATTTTTCACCGAGTCAAAATGTGGAGACCAAGTATCGCATGGATTTCGGTCGAGGTATATAATGTCTAAAAATAATATATATATATAAGATACAGCATTTTTTTGTTTGTTATTATATTTTTAACAAACGTTTCCTCGCAAAATTCAGACAATCTATACATTAGGTGACATTTGGTGACAACATTTCAATATCTGATGGCCTAAGCTTTTGTGGGAAATGGATTATTATTGATGTAGGTGAAGGCTAGTGTCTTATGAAAAGATACAAAGAGTTTCCAGTTAATATGAAAAAGAGACATTGTAAGGTCCCACAAGGTTTTATCCACAAATATATATGCTTGCGTGGTTATCCTTCAGGTGTGTTCTCCGAAGTCTACATTGCCGACAATTTACAGATAGAATTGAGGCGCTATGCTCACCGGAGACTTCCTGCTCTTCTGGTGACAGAACTGTTGGTGACAAAATCCTCAAAGCCTGTCAGCATATCTCTCGCTGTCAACGAAGGGAACAACACTAGAGACATCGACTTTGTGCATCACGATGAGGGGTTAGTTGAGATATTAGTCTCATAAATGATATGTCTAACATTTCAGTCAAAACTTACAGTACAAAGGTACATGTTTAGGTGTCAGACAGTGCTATCAAACTTGTAGTACAAAGGTACACGTATAGGTGTCAAACAGTTGTGTCAAACGTGTTAGTACAAAGGTGCATCCAGTCACAGGTTTACTGGTGGTTAAATGCATGACGGTTCATCTTAATATTCTTAAGCATGTTAATCTATTCCGTCCTCAAACACTATGAAAGACAGATCAACCATGGTGGTGATCAAGGGTGGTGCCAAAATAGCTTTGTGCTTGCAGACACCAGGGTATACTGGCACAACCCTTGGACTATCATTGTTGTTTTTTCTCCTATACTGATGTGTAGTCTTCAGAGGACAACCTCAAGATTTGTGAATTTGCACCTCAGACCTCAATGTGTTAATTTGGTTGTTCATTCCCAAAAATCAGTCCTTTGGGGAAGTAAAAAAATTACGCCAATATTACCCATTATTAATCCCAACCCAAAAAGTGGATTCAACAGGTATTACACTCAACCCGTAAGTCAAACCTGACATAGCCAGTTTCAAGACAGCTTATGTGTTCTCATTTGCCCAGCTGGTTTGGCATCATGACCGGTCGAACAGTGGAAGCAGAGTTTAGCACAGTGGCGCCTGTCACACCGGTGTCTGTTGTGTACAGTAAGGTACCCCCGTCTGTATCCATCAGCACATCCGCACCATCACACATGGTCTTTCTCACCGCTGTCAGCACAAAAACTAGCGAAGCCATGAGGTATTTTCAGGAAGGTAAGATGTGCAGAATTCTGTTGTCCTTGGTAGTTAACCCATTTATCCCCGATTCAAGGGTAGTGCCAGATTACCTTGATGCCTGATGGTGCTAAACTAATCTGGCACTAACTTTGATTTATAATGGTCAATTTATCTTGTGCAACTGGCACATAGTCATTAGGTGACACCTTCTACATGTATACAACTGGCACATAGTCATTAGGTGACACCTTCTAAATACAACTGACACATAGTCATTAGGTGACACCTTCTACATGTATACAACTGGCACATAGTCATTATAGTCATTAGGTGACACCTTCTACTTGTATACAACTGGCACATAGTCATTATAGTCATTAGGTGACACCTTCTACATACAACTGGCACATAGTCATTATAGTCATTAGGTGACACCTTCTACATACAGCTGACACATAGTCATTATAGTCATTAGGTGACACCTTCTACATACAACTGGCACATAGTCATTATAGTCATTAGGTGACACCTTCTACATACAACTGACACATAGTCATTATAGTCATTAGGTGACACCTTCTACATACAACTGGCACATAGTCATTATAGTCATTAGGTGACACCTTTTCTACATGAGCATTGCCTAGGCACTCTAGATCAAGGACATGCTTATAGTCATTAGGTGACACCTTCTACATGTATACAACTGGCACATAGTCATTATAGTCATTAGGTGACACCTTCTACGTACAACTGGCACATAGTCATTATAGTCATTAGGTGACACCTTCTACATACAACTGACACATAGTCATTATAGTCATTAGGTGACACCTTCTACATACAGCTGGCACATAGTCATTATAGTCATTAGGTGACACCTTCTACATACAGCTGGCACATAGTCATTATAGTCATTAGGTGACACCTTCTACATACAGCTGGCACATAGTCATTATAGTCATTAGGTGACACCTTCTACATACAGCTGGCACATAGTCATTATAGTCATTAGGTGACACCTTCTACATACAACTGGCAGATAGTCATTATAGTCATTAGGTGACACCTTCTACATACAACTGGCACATTGTCATTAGGTGACACCTTCTACATACAGCTGGCTCATAGTCATTATAGTCATTAGGTGACACCTTCTAGATACAACTGACACATAGTCATTATAGTCATTAGGTGACACCTTCTACATACAACTGGCACATAGTCATTATAGTCATTAGGTGACACCTTCTACATACAGCTGGCACATAGTCATTATAGTCATTAGGTGACACCTTCTACATACAACTGGCACATAGTCATTATAGTCATTAGGTGACACCTTCTACATACAACTGGCACATAGTCATTATAGTCATTAGGTGACACCTTCTACGTGTATACAACTGGCACATAGTCATTAGGTGACACCTTCTACATACAACTGGCACATAGTCATTAGGTGACACCTTCTACATACAACTGGCACATAGTCATTAGGTGACACCTTCTACATACAACTGGCACATAGTCATTACAGTCATTAGGTGACACCTTCTACATACAACTGACACATAGTCATTATAGTCATTAGGTGACACCTTCTACATACAACTGGCACATAGTCATTATAGTCATTAGGTGACACCTTCTACATACAACTGACTCATAGTCATTATAGTCATTAGGTGACACCTTCTACATACAACTGGCACATAGTCATTAGGTGACATCTTCTACATACAACTGGCACATAGTCATTATAGTCATTAGGTGACACCTTCTATGTACAACTGACACATAGACATTAGGTGACACCTTCTACATGTATACAACTGGCACATAGTCATTATAGTCATTAGGTGACACCTTCTACATGTATACAACTAGCACATAGTCATTATAGTCATTAGGTGACACCTTCTACATACAACTGGCACATAGTCATTATAGTCATTAGGTGACACCTTCTACATACAACTGGCACATAGTCATTATAGTCATTAGGTGACACCTTCTACATACAACTGACACATAGTCATTAGGTGACACCTTCTACATGTATACAACTGGCACATAGTCATTATAGTCATTAGGTGACATCTTCTACATACTACTGGCACATAGTCATTATGTGACACCTTCTACATACAACTGGCACATAGTCATTAGGTGACACCTTCTCCATACAGCTGGCACATAGTCATTAGGTGACACCTTCTACATACAACTGGCACATAGTCATTAGATGACACCTTCTACATACAACTGACACATAGTCATTATAGTCATTAGGTGACACCTTCTACATACAACTGACACATAGTCATTAGGTGACACCTTCTACATGTATACAACTGGCACATAGTCATTATAGTCATTAGGTGACACCTTCTACATACAACTGGCACATAGTCATTAGGTGACACCTTCTACATACAACTGGCACATAGTCATTAGGTGACACCTTCTACATACAACTGGCACATAGTCATTAGGTGACACCTTCTCCATACAGCTGGCACATAGTCATTAGGTGACACCTTCTACATACAACTGGCACATAGTCATTAGGTGACACCTTCTACATACAACTGACACATAGTCATTAGGCGACACCTTCTACATACAACTGACACATGGTCATTATAGTCATTAGGTGACACCTTCTACATACAACTGGCACATAGTCATTATAGTCATTAGGTGACACCTTCTACATACAACTGGCACATAGTCATTATAGTCATTAGGTGACACCTTCTACATACAACTGGCACATAGTCATTATAGTCATTAGGTGACACCTTCTACATACAACTGGCACATAGTCATTACAGTCATTAGGTGACACCTTCTACATACAGCTGGCACATAGTCATTATAGTCATTAGGTGACACCTTCTACATACAACTGGCACATAGTCATTATATTCATTAGGTGACACCTTCTACATACAACTGACACATAGTCATTATAGTCATTAGGTGACACCTTCTACATACAACTGGCACATAGTCATTAGGTGACACCTTCTAAATACAGCCGTGGGGTTAAATGGGGTTTTCAGCTACGACACTACAGCAGGAGAGTGATCAACCAAGACAGTCTGGGCATCAAGCTGTCCTGGCACTACTCTCCAACTGTCAAAGTGGATCATTCTCTGTAATGTAGTCTTCAAGTGTGCACGAGGGTTCCCTGGAAGAAACCACGATAATGTGTTATGTGACTGAATGCTTGGCAGTGGCCGGTCAAACACTGATTGATGTATCTCATTATTATCGACACATCATTGCTTGTGTCCACTCATCTTTTGCTACCAGTGAAATGGCAATTGGCTGTCTGCAGGGCTTTTAATGGCAAGAGAAGGCACGTTGTTTTCATCGCATGTGGCGTCCTGGACGTCGGTGTGGCGACGGGGCTGCGTCCACCTTGAGGGCAACACCACCATGGCCTTGATAACCTATGCCTCACAGTACTACATCCTCAGTTCTCTGCCCCTCAAGAACAACGCTGATTGGCCGTTTGTTGGCCTGGCACCTGGAGGACTGGCCCATGGTGCACGTGGTCAGGTTAGTCTACTATCAGTAGAGGTTATATCAAAATCGAACGTGGGTGAGTAATTGCAGTTTGCAGTTAAGTGGATTCAGCCAGCCCACTCCTTGTGCAAGTGATAATTTATGCACAATTGTTAGCAAGAAGTGGTCTTACATCATCCTTTTACATCTGTAGAAAACCATTCATGATTAACTGTACAAGTGTTATGAGAATGCCACAATTACTTCCCCCACCCGGGTCTGCCCTGGGGGACTTGGGTGGGGTTAGGTATTTTTTAGTTCCCAGGGTCACCCTGGTCAGCCCCACAGGGTGGGTTTTTCTCTCTATTCTGGGACATGTGTTTCTGTCTACCC
Source organism: Semisulcospira habei (assembly GCA_036245525.1). Lineage (NCBI taxonomy): Eukaryota > Metazoa > Mollusca > Gastropoda > Semisulcospiridae > Semisulcospira > Semisulcospira habei. The sequence goes on from BTPG01000004.1 coordinate 148,633,462, forward strand.
TTTGTCCATTCACCTGTATTTGCCTTTTTAAAACTCTCCCTACTGTCTGCACTGCCTGTAGCTCTTGATATTGGATGTGTGTTGCTAAATGGTCTTAGCTTTATTTATGCCCCATGTTGTAGGTTTATTTAATGTATTTGACCGGCTGGCGACATACATTCAATTTTCTGTTTAGTTTTTTTTCACAAGCAGTGCAGGCACGTCCTGAGAAAGCCTTGTTGCTGTCGGGACGTTAAGCAATGTACAATCAATCAATCAATCAAAGCCACAATTACTTGATTCAGTGAAACAGATCCAGTATAGTAACTGTTTGTAAACCTATTTTGTCAGGATTATCAGGGCCATGCATATTAGTTGTTTGTAAGCCTATGTTGTCAGGTTAATCAGGGCCATGCATATTAGTTGTTTGTAAGCCTATGTTGTCCGGATTATCAGGACCATGTATATTAGCTGTTTGTAAACCTATGTTGACAGGATTATCAGGGCCATGCATATTAGCTGTTTGTAAACCTATGTTGTCAGGATTATCAGGGCCATGTGTTCTGGGACCAGGACACATGGATGTTTCCTCCCATTGCTCTCCTTCATGCAGACTTGGGGCGCATCATTGTCGGCACGCGCCTCCGCACCCACAGTGCCGCTCTTTACAATGCTCGTGCTTCTCACCTGCGTGGTGCCAGGTACTCCTGGGAGTCTGCATTTACAGGTAACATTTACAGGTAACATTTACAGGTAACATTTACAGGTAACTTTTGTTGCCTTGCAAGACGTTCGGCCCTAATATCAAATCTTCCAAATTAGGGAGTTGTCTTCTGATCACAACATATCAGTTCAGGAGAAATTTTAATCATGATAGTTCAAGGGTGGTGCCAGAATAGCGTGGCGCCAAGCTATTCTTTCAGCACCCTTGAACTGTTATAGTTGTTCATTCTTCTGTTGCATTTTATCAGTGCTGAAAATGATTTAAATTAACTCACAGTGTCAAAACGTTGACACTGTAATCACAGCTGGAAAGTTCATCTCACAAGAGATGGATTCACTGTGATGTCTCCAGTGTTGTGCCTGTTGAAGGGTGTTGGGGTGAGTGTGTTGATTGCTGCCCTGCGCCACTCATCAGTAAACGTAACAACACTGATTGCTTTGTGTAGCTACCCACCTGCAATGCGGTGCAATAGCAGGGTTTATTTTTCTAAAAAGGCTGTGAGCCAATTGGCCCACTCAGTCAAAATTCAATGGGCCAATTCAATGAGCAGTGGGTCATTCATTCATTCATCGCCAAGGTGATCAGCAGTAAAACTTTAAAAAAATTTTTAAAAGACAAAACACCCAGAGATTATGTAACTGAAATGCTCTGTGTGTGTGTGTGTGTGTGTGTGTGTGTGTGTGTGTGTGTGTGAGTGTCACACACACACACACACACACACACACACACACACACACACACACACACACACACACACACACACACACACACACACACGCGTAAAGATGCGCCCGATGTCGCGCACCCCGGAAAAGCAATGGGCCAACATGAGACTCTATGCGTCAGTTGGTGCGGGGCGCGTTCCAAAAATGAACCCAGCAATATACAAGGCATTATTATTCAATACAATGCAGTACAATGCAATACTTTACAATACATCCAAATACAACACAGTGCAATTCAGTGGAACATACAAAGCGATGAAATACAATACAATGCGGTACATGTATAGATTCTTACATCAGTGTAACGTACGCAGACTTTAACCGGTCGCACGTTCAAACGCAACGGGCACATACACAACAACGCTAACTCTCAGTCGGACGCATTCGTGCAGTATAAACGCAAAACATCATTTCTTTTTCTCTGTGGCCTTTTACTAAACTAACTAACAAAACGTGAACTCAAAAATACTCTTTACAAGATACACAATTCTTAACACTACCACATCACCCTCACATTCACACACAATATAGTAAAAGCCAGGTTAGGTACAAGTCCTCATTATCCAACCTGTTCACTGCTGTTATCGCTCTGTATCGTTCGCACGTTCCTTCACGTCTAGGCGTGTAGTTTCTTGCGTCACGCGTTCCCTGAAGCAGTCCCACGTTCCCCGAACTGTGGACATGCGTCCTCTCGACTCGCTCTTCTAGCGCAACCTCTGTTGACTTCGATGTCTTGGCACCAAGTCTCTCGCTCCCCTAGCGGTGAATGTCCTCACGACACGTTCCTCCACCGGCAGCCTCTTTTGACCTTGACGTCTCGGCGTCACGTCAGTCGCTCCACACAAGAACTCTGTACAATACAGTTATAATGTCATAACACTTGCTTAACACACACATATTGGATGATATGAAGTGCATTACGTAACCTGGCTGATACAAATACATCTACACGTCCATTCACACACCGGTGCTTCATAAAACAGACTAGATTCATAACACACCATAACTCAGTCACTACACTGGAACAGACTATAACATGACATTGGTTCGTACATAGAAAAAGTATACTTAACACAACCACGTACTACCTTCATAAACGATTTAGGCATACACACCTCACATTCCTTAGTCATCTATCTCGGTAAATAACTACATAGGAAAATCACCGGTTATCTCAACAAATTCCGCCAAACCGACATAACTGAACCAAATCAAAGCTGCACAACCGAACTAAATCTTACTAACGCATACTACCTTTAACTCAGCAGCTGTCGATAATACATATAAAAACATAACTGAAATCTAGTTCTCAGAGTCTTGGAATATTGCTAGCATATCCACATACGTCCGCCCTAAATGACAGAATAGCCCGTACTGAATACTCAAGAGCTCCGTTAGACTGAGCTCTCCCTAAACGCCGTGCTAATCGCTGCAATCCGGAATGCACGAACTACTGGTTACAACCGAAAAACCGCTGCAGAAACCTTGTGTAAACTCTATGCGTGGGCATAGAGCGTCATCACAATCAGTGATACTGAGAATCTCACGCGAGTGGTGTTAAAACCTTTTCCTGCTAACCAAAGCAAGTAGGATAAGGTTGTAAGACCACGAGATTGAGATTCTCAGTATCACCTAAACATCGACGTAAGATTCTATTTCTTGCTCACCTTTTTCTTGGCATTAATCTGATATGGGTTGGTTTTTGGCATTTGTAATGTGACGTCAATATTTGGGATGCCAGACTAATCTTCCTACATGATGATGTAATAGCGCAATACATGACGGCAGCCGGGTGCAAGTCCTCACTGTGAAATGATGTAATTGCGCGTGCCGGGCAGAAGGAGGTCAAGTTGCAATATCCCGTGTGCCCGTCCATTTTCGTTGACCAGAATTTCTACTAGACATTTTTGTGCATATATGATCGTTCACGCAGCAGGGCTATATCACAGACGTGTGACGATAGGGCCAAGCTGTATCACACATGTCTGATATCTTTTCCGCTCAACGGCGGCAATCAGAAGCAGGTGTGTGAGAAAGTGCAGTACAGTGTAATAACCTGTGTAATATAATTCCCTTGGTTGTCCACACTGTAGAAATTGTTCCTTTTGTTTAAATTCGGGAAATCAACACTCTATACCCAGCCAGCACACCAATATAGGTCCAATATTGGCCCAATATTGGCTCAGATATTGGGCCGATATATGGGTGGCAATATTGGTCCAATATTGGAAGCGCAAAATGGCCCATTGTTGGCCCAATATCGGGTAAATGTTGGCTGCCAAGCTGGATCCATTGTTGGCCCAGTATCGGGTGAATGTTGGCTACCAATATAGTGCCAAGCTGGATCCATCCTAGAACCAGTATGGTGAATATCGGCTGCCAATATAGTGCCAAGATGGATCCATCCTAGGGCCAGGATGGTGAATATTGGCTGCCAATATAGTGCCAAGATGGATCCATCCTAGGGCCAGGATGGTGAATATTGGCTGCCAATATAGTGCCATGCTTAATCCATTCTGGTGCCAACATGTAGCAAATATTCTGCCAACCTTTTTCCAACATGAATAGTAGTGTCCCAGATTTGGATATTGGTAATTTAATCCAGCTTTTTTTCTGAGGAAAAAGACCATCATGCAAACATATATATATTAATCTGATAGTTATCAAATCAAACGTTCATCAAAATATGTAACTCAAAACACAACTTAAAAAGAAAGACCTGAACTCCGATTCACAGTGATGCACAAGTTTAATCTGATTTTCAGTTTTATGAAAAGAAAACACTAACTATACCGAAATGAAGGACAATGATTATCTCATTTAACCCTTTCCATCCTGATACATTACTGCCTGAAATAATTTGACCATGATATCTCAAGAATAGTACCAGAACAGCTTGGTGCACAGCTCTGTCACCACCCTTGAACTAAAATGGTTGATCTATATATCCTTACCCATAACATACCTTTCACAGGGCAATCTGAAGTTTAAAAAAAAAAATCACTCTCAGGCAGGATTCAATGGATTAATTACATCCCCCCCCCCCCTCACACAAAAAAGAAACCTGTCTGTAACAATACACAAAATGTAAAAAAAAAAAAAAAAAAGCCCACAATTATTGAATTAAGAAAACAATTGTTCTGATACATGACATACAAAAACCATCTCTGAATGTACATACACACAGATGTTCAGGTACTGGCAATAGGATCTGTAAACATAACAGATTTTGTACACAGCACATTTTTTACCTGCTCCCATAAATAACTTTCATACAGATTAACAGAATATACTGACATAATTCGATTGGAGACTAAATTTCCTCCTAAACATACAGGATTTGGCACAAACAACATTGGTTATGAAAAGAAAGAAGAGAATCTCATATGAATTGTCCTTATTAACCCTTTTCATCCTAATACACACATGCTTGAAATTAATTTGACTATGATAATTCAAGGGTAGTGCCAGAATAGCTTGGCACCTGAGACACCAAGCTATTCTGGCACTACCCATAAACTAAAATGGTTAATCTGTCGCAAAATTTGTAATGTAGCCTTCAAGCAAATCTGACAAAATCAGCCTCTGGATTGAATGGGTTAAAAATAGTATCAAATAAAACCTTAAGTGTAATGGGGAGGAGGGGGGGGGGGGGGGGGGTAAAAGTTCATGCATGCAGCCAGTTAGCATTTTAATAACTTGCAACTAAAAGCAGGTTTGCTCTACATTGCTTGAAAGCCCTAAACTAGCCAGTAGCTGCCATCACTTTTCAAACATAAACACTTCTGCAACAGATGGTTACAAAACATGTATGTCTTATTAAAATGTTATGTGCAACAACAAAAAAACATGAGGCAAGCTTAAGTGATCAGGCAAACTATACTTGTAAAAATAAACAATATGTTTACAAGCATCTTGGCCCGACTGACTTAACAGTGTAACAAACTGAATATTTGAATCAGAATGAAACTTAATATTGCAATCAAAATTAGTTTAATTTTCTTCTGTCATGGACAGTTTAGTTGAAATTAATGTCCAATGTTTGAAGTTGATGTTGCTTTGACCGGAAAAAAAGTTAATTAAAAATTCTAAGATGGTAGACAGAAATGACAGATCTATACCATATATAACCATTACACAACATATATTTTATAACGTTTCATAACAAAAGAAATTGTAGTTTTAACAAAATCACAAAACATGCACTACATTCTAGTTTCTACTTAATGTGATAAATCTGATGACAACAGGTATGATTAACCCTTTGGCTGTCTGTATTGCACTATAAGTCGCAATGATTCCTGCAGGAATCATCACAATGTCAGGCAGTACTGATAGCCAGAGGGTTAAGCAGCTTGCAAAGAAACTAAAATAAAACTATACTAATCACTGTCAGTCTGTGTCCTGCAGGAATCATCACAATGTCAGGCAGTACTGATAGCCAGAGGGTATATAGCAGCTTGCAAAGAAACTAAACTAAAACTATACTAATCACTGTCAGTCTGTGTCCTGCAGGAATCATCACAATGCCAGGCAGTACTGATAGTCAGAGGGTTTAGCAGCTTGCAGAGAAACTAAAACTATACTAATCACTGTCAGTCTGTGTCCTGCAGGAATCATCACAATGCCAGGCAGTACTGATAGCCAGAGGGTTTAGCAGCTTGCAGAGAAACTAAAACTATACTAATCACTGTCAGTCTGTGTCCTGCAGGAATCATCACAATGCCAGGCAGTACTGATAGCCAGAGGGTTTAGCAGCTTGCAGAGAAACTAAAACTATACTAATCACTGTCAGTCTGTGTCCTGCAGGAATCATCACAATGCCAGGCAGTACTGATAGCCAGAGGGTTTAGCAGCTTGCAGAGAAACTAAAAGTAAAACTATACTAATCACTGTCAGTCTGTGTCCTGCAGGAATCATCACAATGTCAGGCAGTACTGATAGCCAGAGGGTTTAGCAGCTTGCAGAGAAACTAAAACTGTACTAATTCACTGTCAGTCTGTGTGTGCTCGCTTTGCCGCCTCCCACCTCTGCTTATTCCCATCGCGATCAATTGATCCAGTAACTGAGTAAGCCATTTAGTTAAAACGTGGCCTATGTCTGTTGCACTACCATGGCACCTTCTCACACCATCTGAAAATAAAATGCATGCCTGATTACTGAATCCTGTAGAGTTGACTTTAAGAGAGGTCACTGAAATTGGTGTTTATACTGTGGAAAGTACCCTTGGGCCAAGTCTGAACATTTACAGAAGACTGTGGCTTGCTTAGTCTCAGAGAAATACCAATTGATGCATGTTTCATGACGGGCAATGGCTAAAACTAAAAACCCAGATGACCCAAAACAAAGACTCACTTCGGCCAGTTTTGCAATATCCATGCAGTCACTTGAATGGTTTGATCCCATTTTGGACTTCAGTTTTCTTTTAAGTCTTTTAAGTCCCTTCTATTTATAGAAAGGAGCTTTTAGGAAAGGTCGCAGTGGGGCGAATTTAATAGCATGTCCATGTCAAGGCAAGCAGGCTAAACCTCTAATTGAAGCAACAAGATAAAAATTACGTCATGTCTAGTTACACTAACTTCGCTGCTGAACGTACATTTGGCGTGAAGCGCCGTATGTGCGAATGTATGCGTGCATGTATGTAAACAAGAGTTCTTATCTTTGATATTTCTGTACACACAAGCTTGAATTTAAAACTTGGTCTTGGTGAAATACTTTCTTAAGTGGGTGGCGGCTAAGACAACCTCCGAGCATATTGAATGACACATTGAAGACATAAACAACCGTTTATAGGAAGTCGGTTGACCCAGATTAGAGACCGTAATTTTTGTCATAATTACTTGAACCTATAGCTAGTTTGGAGAAAGACATTGGATAAGTTCGTTAGCCAGCTTTTCATCCTTTCAACTTCTTTAGTAAAAATTAATTCTTTTCAGAAAAGCATTAAAACACTAAAAAAAACTTTACTTCTAGAGAAAGTCAGACCGGCGGTGACGTAAAAGAGGCAACTCCGTCACTACGGAGATACTGACCTAATACTCTAAATATAATAATAATTAAATTTATAAAGTGCTAACTCCCTGCAGTGCAGGCTCCAACATCTGAATGAGCTCTAAAATATGACGGCATTCTCTCTTGCACGAGTGGCCCTCTCTCTCACACAAACATGCGCGCATCTCCAGGAGGAATAGATCCTCATGCGCACTCCAGGCGCCTCTTGGAGATGTTTGGAGCGCGCGTGCATGCACGCACACACACATCGACGCGCTTTAAGAAGTGGATGCAGGTGACCAGTGTCAACCTGCTTTCACACAAATTATAGCAAGACTGAAATTGTACTATGGAGTTCTAGTTTTGACACAATTTTCTCAAGCCTATGAAGTGAAACTCATATCATGTAAAACTAAATGAATACGTAAAAACTAAAACTTGCGTCATGACAAATGATGTTTGACAAATCAATCACCTCGGCTGTTTGGCCCAGCGCTAGAAGTGGCCACTTAGTTTGTTCCAGGCGCAGTACAGCAGGGAAAATGACTACATTTTGTTTTTCATGAATTTCTTATGTACCGTTCAAGTGTGTGATGCAAAGCTTTGTTTAACAAACCAAGGGGAATTACTCAGCGCTGGACAGAACAGTTAGATCCCCTGCCCCCGCCTATCAGGCACCCATTCGCGGGTAGGGATGTAGATGATCGTCTTGTTCTATACCTGCGTATTTCGCTGTGGGCTGGCGAATGGGTGCCTGATAGGCGGGGGCAGGGGATCTAACTGTTCTGTCCAGCGCTGAGTAATTCCCCTTGGTTTGTTATACAATTCTGCCAGCGCTAGCCTCACCTATCTGGTTTGTGAGTAAAGCTTTGTTTGTTTAAAAGCGGACATTCTGCCCAACACACTGACACCAAACACACTATAGTTGTGACAAACCAGTAGCCAGCAGGATAAGGTGGAAATAAAGAGAAAAAAACAGATCTCACAAAGTTTTGCATCACACACTAGAACGGTAAATAAGAAAGTCATGAAAACAAAAGGTAGTCATTTTTCCTGCTGTACTGCGCCTTGCAGGAAGCCCGCTCATCAGCTAGCTTGACAGCTGAGAGACTCGCTGCCTCAGTGTGCGAGCACGACTTGTGACCCAGTTTCTCGGCTCGCCTGGAACAAACTAAGTGGCCAAACTGAAACAGCCGCGTGGCGCGTATGTCTTGACATACGCGTCACGCGGCTGTTTCAGTTTGGCCACTTAGTTTGTTCCAGGCCAGACGAGAAACTGGGTCACAAGTCATGGTTGGTTGGTTAGTTCGGGTTTAACGTCCACAGCACCGAGGTGATCATGGACGGCCCTGACGGGCGGGTTATGGGGGACAGGGAAATCTATTGCCTATGGAGTACGACCTGAACACTGATCAACTCAGGCGCACTCCAACTGTGCCACTTTGATTTACCAGGACCTTTCAACGGACATGCTATTGAACAAATCCGTTTTTTCCCCTGGATTGTGAGTCCAGCTACCGGGGCCAAGTCATGCTCGCGCACTGAGGCATTATAGAACTCACTGACGCATTGGCAGATCTGTGAGACTTTTTCAATAGATAATTCAACATCAGAATCAGATCAAAGACAAAAGCGAGGACAGCACTCATATAGAAGGGACTTTGTGGGTTATGTTTTATCCCATCTTGTTTTAATTAATAATAAAACAGAGCATTAATTACTTAATTATAATTTACCAATCATTGCGTTGTGCAAGTTACACAGTCTGCTGAAGGCTTCATTCCCCTTTTTTCAGTGAGGTTGTACAATATATCCAGACACTGACTTGTCCTCATCAAAAAGGGCATTGTCCTCCGTACACAATCTTTAAAGTCCAAGCCTCCAATGGGATAAGTACAGAATCTGCAAACACACACAGAAAAAAAATAAAACGGTTTTTACAAATAAAATTTGTCCAAAAGAATCACAATCAAAATTTACCTTTCTCTGTAGTTTTTCCTGCATAGAGCAGAAAGCATAAAACGAAACACAAAACTGCATGTAAATTATAATAAAATAGTTTTTAAACCTCCAGCTACATAACTAAATTGATCAACCCAAGCAGCACACCACAAAACAAGAAAATGCAAACAATATTCAGATTTCAAATGTATAATTACCATGTTGTTCCTGGTCGCCGCGCGTTGTCTAGGACTGTGTTGAGGTTCTCCAGCTCTGCACGATCTTGTAGTGGGAATTCCTGATTTTTCTCCTCTTCGACCAGTACGACTCATCTTTAAAATCCATATTTTCTCAAGGAGAAGTTTAAAATCGTACTATACACGTACGTATACCTTAATCAGCAAGTGCACGTGGCGTCAGCGAAAGAAATATAGAAGAAAGAAAGCTGGAACTTGGTCTGGCAATGGAATTTGTAGCCTTGATCTGCAGTCAAATTTGGCGGAAATAATCGCAGCAGGTGCTATCGATACCGGCATGCAATGCAGTGTCTGACAAAACATAGAATGTGGCGAATAAATGTTATATAAAAAAAATTATTTAAACAAAAAAAAAAGTCACGGCGTGCCCAAACTATGGTAAAAGATTGCCGTTGTATATTTATTTTCAAGATAAATGTCGGCTAGATTTAAAATTTCATCTGTCAATGTTGCGAATTGGGCCAGACTGGCTCGCCTATCGTGTGCCAACATTTGCAGTCGAAGCAGCGCGCGGGCGCGGTACAGCCTCCGGCGGCTCGCGTGATTGTTCCAGCTTGGCACCAAGATTGATTATACCGGCGCGCGCGCGGGCTCACGCGATACCGGCGCGCGTGTTGGTTTCAGCATGGCGCTAAGCTCTCGCATACTGGCCCAATATATCGGCCATTATCCAGCAATGGACCAATATTTGCCCAAGATACTGTGCGTGCTGGGTAGTTTCTCTCATGCAATACTACTAGGGCTGGAAGTGGACCCTGATAGCGGAACAGCGCTGTACGAGCAACACATAACAGGTGATGTGTCGTGGATGATGCGTCAGTACCTGCAGCTGGCCAACGACACAGACTTTGTCACAAAAGATGGGGGTTATCGCGTCATGGCCGACATCGCTGACTTTTGGGTGTCGAGGGCTGTGTGGAATAAGAAGTTGGGACAGTATGAAATAAGAGGTAAGGGGAAGTGCTAACGACAGGACCCAAGGCACAGCATGCAAAGTGTCTGTGATCCGACATTAGCTGACTTTTGGGTGTCGAGGGCTGTGTGGAATAAGAAGTTGGGACAGTATGAAATAAGAGGTAAGGAGAAGTGCTAACGACAGGACCCAAGGCACAGCATGCAAAGTGTCTGTGATCCGACATCAGCTGACTTTTGGGTGTCGAGGGCTGTGTGGAATAAGAAGTTGGGACAGTATGAAATAAGAGGTAAGGAGAAGTGCTAACGACAGGACCCAAGGCACAGCATGCAAAGTGTCTGTGATCCGACATCAGCTAACTTTTGGGTGTCGAGGGCTGTGTGGAATAAGAAGTTGGGACAGTATGAAATAAGAGGTAAGGAGAAGTGCTAACGACAGGACCCAAGGCACAGCATGCAAAGTGTCTGTGATCCGACATCAGCTAACTTTTGGGTGTCGAGGGCTGTGTGGAATAAGAAGTTGGGACAGTATGAAATAAGAGGTAAGGAGAAGTGCTAACGACAGGACCCAAAGCACAGCATGCAAAGTGTCTGTGATCCGACATCAGCTAACTTTTGGGTGTCGAGGGCTGTGTGGAATAAGAAGTTGGGACAGTATGAAATAAGAGGTAAGGAGAAGTGCTAACGACATGACCCAAGGCACAGCATGCAAAGTGTCTGTGATCCGACATCAGCTGACTTTTGGGTGTCGAGGGCTGTGTGGAATAAGAAGTTGGGACAGTATGAAATAAGAGGTAAGGAGAAGTGCTAACGACAGGACCCAAGGCACAGCATGCAAAGTGTCTGTGATCCGACATCAGCTGACTTTTGGGTGTCGAGGGCTGTGTGGAATAAGAAGTTGGGACAGTATGAAATAAGAGGTAAGGAGAAGTGCTAACGACAGGACCCAAGGCACAGCATGCAAAGTGTCTGTGATCCGACATCAGCTGACTTTTGGGTGTCGAGGGCTGTGTGGAATAAGAAGTTGGGACAGTATGAAATAAGAGGTAAGGAGAAGTGCTAACGACAGGACCCAAGGCACAGCATGCAAAGTGTCTGTGATCCGACATCAGCTGACTTTTGGGTGTCGAGGGCTGTGTGGAATAAGAAGTTGGGACAGTATGAAATAAGAGGTAAGGAGAAGTGCTAACGACAGGACCCAAGGCACAGCATGCAAAGTGTCTGTGATCCGACATCAGCTAACTTTTGGGTGTCGAGGGCTGTGTGGAATAAGAAGTTGGGACAGTATGAAATAAGAGGTAAGGAGAAGTGCTAACGACAGGACCCAAAGCACAGCATGCAAAGTGTCTGTGATCCGACATCAGCTAACTTTTGGGTGTCGAGGGCTGTGTGGAATAAGAAGTTGGGACAGTATGAAATAAGAGGTAAGGAGAAGTGCTAACGACATGACCCAAGGCACAGCATGCAAAGTGTCTGTGATCCGACATCGCTGACTTTTGGGTGTCGAGGGCTGTGTGGAATAAGAAGTTGGGACAGTATGAAATAAGAGGTAAGGGGAAGTGCTAACGACAGGACCCAAGGCACAGCATGCAAAGTGTCTGTGATCCGACATCAGCTGACTTTTGGGTGTCGAGGGCTGTGTGGAATAAGAAGTTGGGACAGTATGAAATAAGAGGTAAGGGGAAGTGCTAACGACAGGACCCAAGGCACAGCATGCAAAGTGTCTGTGATCCGACATCAGCTGACTTTTGGGTGTCGAGGGCTGTGTGGAATAAGAAGTTGGGACAGTATGAAATAAGAGGTAAGGGGAAGTGCTAACGACAGGACTAGTGACCCAAGGCACAGCATGCAAAGTGTCTGTGATCCGACATCAGCTGACTTTTGGGTGTCGAGGGCTGTGTGGAATAAGAAGTTGGGACAGTATGAAATAAGAGGTAAGGGGAAGTGCTAACGACAGGACCCAAGGCACAGCATGCAAAGTGTCTGTGATCCGACATCAGCTAACTTTTGGGTGTCGAGGGCTGTGTGGAATAAGAAGTTGGGACAGTATGAAATAAGAGGTAAGGAGAAGTGCTAACGGACAGGACCCAAGGCACAGCATGCAAAGTGTCTGTGATCCGACATCAGCTGCAAGTTAACTTATGAGCGGGATGGGGGGGGGGGGGGTGGGAGGGGAGTTGGGGGGGGGGGGGGGGATTGACACAGTATGGCAGTAGTACACACTCTGGTGATCAATGTCTGTTTCTCTGCCATACTTCCTAGTTCATGACGAGCATCAAGCATCAGTAACCGCATGGTGCAAATTAACCCTACTGATTTAGGGACAGGGGATGTCAAGAACATATGCTTTTGTCTTTTTCTTGGTTGGCAGTTTGGTGCCATTAAAAAGGTGGATATGCTTGTTTTGGTATTTGGCAAGCATGGGGTAATTCGTCTTGTTATTTATCATGAATACTTTACTGTGAAAATTAACTATTTCATTATTTTCCCTCAGAGGTGATGGGACCAGATGAGTACAACTTTCCCGTTAACAATTCAGCGTACACCAATGTGATAGCAGCCCAGAGCATGTTGTCTGCTGTCTACGCCGCCAGTCTCACAACTAACTTGACCCCTGAGCCACAGTGGCAACATGTTGCTTCCAAAATGAATGTGCCATTTGATGTACAGAGGCGGTACCACCCAGAGTATGACAACTATACATTGGGCAAGTGGTCTTCCTCATTGTGTGTGTGTGTGTGTGTGTGTGTGTGTGTGTGTGTGTGTGTGTGTGTGTGTTTATCTGTGTGCACATGCATACAGAGGCAGGACCACCCAGAGTACGACAACTATACATTGGGCGGGTGGTCTGCGTGTGTAGGTGTATGTTTATTTGTGTGTGCACAAGCGTGCAACCTCAGCTATAATTTGATTCAGGAGGGGAGATACACGATAAACTGGTAAGACGGTCACATTGTTCACACCTTGCTAATGTAAAGTCATAACATTCAGAACCAGCACTTTGTCAACAAGACGCCTGCCCTGTTTATGTTTTTCTGTGGCTCTTGTGATGATGAAACCGTGTGTCATGGTAGGACGTGAGGTAAAACAGGCTGATACCATCCTACTTGGCTTCCCCCTGGAGTGGCCCATGTCGACAGAGGTGCAAGCGAATGATCTGGAGTACTATGCTAAGGTAGGACACTGCTGGTGGGCACGATTGGTTCACTCCCAGTAAGCGCAAGACCGTCAGGCCGATATTAGGCAGATTTACCCAGCGCTTGGCTGTGTGCAGCCCCACAGCGGCTGACATTGGCCTGATGACCTTTGCACACCAGGACTGTGATAATTCAAGGGTAGTGCCAGATTCGCTTGGCGCCTTAAGGCGCCAAGCGAATCTGGCACTACCCTTGAATTATCACGGTTTGGCAGGATGCAGTGGCTTGTGTGCAGTGCTTAGTAGAGGAAACATTTATGATCAATTGCACTGTAAAAAATATGTGGCACAAATCGGAAAGAATACTTCTTCCTCGAACACAAACAGACTAGAAGTGAAAGAATACAAGCAGTAAAGTCATTACGGGTATTTGTGTTGGGGGAAGTAAAGTCATTACGGGTATTTGTGTTGGGGGAAGTAAAGTCATTACGGGTATTTGTGTTGGGGGAAGTAAAGTCATTACGGGTATTTGTGCTGGGGGAAGTAAAGTCATTACGGGTATTTGTGCTGGGGGAAGTAAAGTCATTACGGGTATTTGTGCTGGGGGAAGTAAAGTCATTACGGGTATTTGTGCTGGGGGAAGTAAAGTCATTACGGGTATTTGTGCTGGGGGAAGTAAAGTCATTACGGGTATTTGTGCTGGGGGAAGTAAAGTCATTACGGGTATTTGTGTTGGGGGAAGTAAAGTCATTACGGGTATTTGTGTTGGGGGAAGTAAAGTCATTACGGGTATTTGTGCTGGGGGAAGTAAAGTCATTACGGGTATTTGTGTTGGGGGAAGTAAAGTCATTACGGGTATTTGTGTTGGGGGAAGTAAAGTCATTACGGGTATTTGTGTTGGGGGAAGTAAAGTCATTACGGGTATTTGTGTTGGGGGAAGTAAAGTCATTACGGGTATTTGTGTTGGGGGAAGTAAAGTCATTACGGGTATTTGTGTTGGGGGAAGAAAGTCACGACCGCATTTTCCCATGTTTTGGAGGAGTCACCTCACGACCATGTGCCAGTTGCAGGAGATGGATTGACCATGATAATTTAAGGGTAGTGCCAGATTAATTTGGTACCTGATAGCACCAAGCTAATTTGGCACTACCCTTAAATTATCATGGTCGATCCATCTCCTGCTGTAGTGTGTCGGGGCTAAATACAAGCTCATTCTTGCGTTGTCATGGTCAACTGTCAGTCGCATCTTATTACTTGACTGACATTTGTCATGTTGCAGGCAACCCTTAAAGGCCCCGCCATGTCATGGAGCATGTTTGCCATCAACTGGTTACGTCTGGGGCAGACACAAAAGGCCAGTGCAGCTTTCTTCAAGGGGACGTACAATGCCAAAAGTCCGTTCATGGTAAGACTGTATGGGATTTTGTCTCAAACTTTGATCTGCTTTCTGTAAGCTGTGTATGTTGACCTTTGATTTATTTGTTGACCTTTGATTTATTGGAGGACAGATCAGCAGGAGCGTGTGTTTGTGATAGCTTTTCTTCTTCTTCTTTTTCATTTTTCTTTTCTGGCTGACATGAAATAGCAAAAGTGAGTCTATGTACTGAGCAAGTGTTCGTTGGTTATCTGTTAGTCATCTCTTCGTCATCTGTTGTCCGTTATTTTGTCCCAGTGGGCAAAAGGTCCTTGGGCATACCTAGTCATTGACTTGCGTGCAGCTGTTTGTGGACCAACTCGTGCAGCGCTCAACTCATGTACTCTTTGCTCATCACGTGTCTGGATGCCATGGTGTACTCGAGTGCGCAAAAGACCCGGCATTGGAGCCTATGTCAACTCAACCACGGGTTGTGGTTGTGCCTGGACGCGGCTGTCGGGGCCTACTGCAACAGATGTCTGCTATATGACCTTTTGCGTACTGCGTAATAAATGATGCTGACCTGGGGTCGTTTACATGAGTGAGTTTAGTTCTGCACCAGCCAGTAAGGTGCTCTACTTCAGCGCCACAACACTCACCCCGCTATAGCGGAGTACCTTGCTTAGTGCCTGGCACTAACAGGACTATTACTCGTGTAACTGGCCACTGGACATTGCTACTTAGCATTGTGCTGAGATGTCTGTAGCGGAGTACCTTGCTTAGTGCCTGGCACTAACAGCGACTAAACTCACTCGTGTAACTGGCCACTGGACATTGCTACTTAGCATTGTGCTGAGATGTCTGTAGCGGAGTACCTTGCTTAGTGCCTGGCACTAACAGCGACTAAACTTACTCGTGTAACTGGCCACTGGACATTGCTACTTAGCATTGTGCTGAGATGTCTGTAGCGGAGTACCTTGCTTAGTGGCTGGCACAGGACTAAACTCACTCCCTCATGCAACTGGTCCCTTGTATAGTGGAGCACCTTGCTTAGTGGCTTGCACAGGACTCATGCAACTGGCCCTGTACCTAAATGCACTGCACTTCTGTCATGACAGATATGGACGGAGGACGCGGACGGGAATGGCGCAACCAACTTCCACACGGGCATGGGCGGCTTTCTCCAATCGCTCCTTTTTGGCTATGCTGGTTTTCATCTGTCTGACAAGTCCCTCGCCTTCAGCCCACAGCTGCCCCCCTCCCTGACACAAGTTTCGCTGATTGGGGTCGACTACTTGGGCAATTCTCTAGACTTGTTCTATGATCGTTTCTACATGAGTGTTACTCTCAGCTCTATTAGGAGGAAGGCTGTTGGACTCGTGTTATTTTTGCAGACAGAGCGAAAAACACAGATGTTAAGTGTTGGTGTGACTTTAACAGCAGCCTGTCAGCCAGCTGTCTTGTTCCCTGTTTCTGCTGAAAAGCACATTAACATTTGATTTCACTCCGGTTACGATATGTAATTTAAGCGTGGGTGACTAACGATGTTCGACAATGAAGTACGGTAAACGTGCTCATGTACACAGTGGGCTAGTCTGCCATGTTATGTTGTGGCACATACTTCATATGTATTTGCAGGGACTTTTTCATGTGTACACGATCGCCTGATTTGAATTTGTGTGTGTGTGTGTGTGTGTGTGTGTGTGTGTGTGTGTGTGTGTGTGTGTGTGTGTGTGTGTGTGTGTGTGCCTGTGTGTGTGTCAGTGTGTGTGTGTGTGCTGTCGTTCCATGTACAATGTTGTGCTTGCATCCATTGTTTACAGTAAGGGTGACTACAGGAGTACTGTTGGCTGTATACATGCGGGGGGGGGGGGGGGGGGGGGGGCTGATCACTGTTTACAGGATTTATTTATTTTTTTTTTTTCAAAGCAAAATCAACGTTTTAATGAGAGATCTCAGTTGATACGTTCAGATCACATCAAAAGTAGCATCTGTTGCAAACAGCAAAAGTTTGTTATCTATAAAGGTTTAGACTTACACATACAACAATAATGCAGGCAACACAAACACATGCACACTCACCCACAACTGGGTGTAAAAACCACACACATAGTATTTTGATATTGTGCGTTGGAGGCGAAAAGTAAAGCACAAATTTAAAGAAATGCAAAAAAAAAAAAAAAAAAAAAAATCACCACATCACATATTGGTGTTGATCTGTTTTCGCCGCCATAACAATGCCCTTTGATAGTCCTATGAAAGCAGACGACAGGAATGAAAATCTCAAAATGTTCACTGACAAAAATGAACCTTACTGTCTTTTGCCTTCACAGGGTGGCTCTCTTTCCTCCTGCTTCGGACAATGGTCTCAACACAGTTTGAGAGTAGTCCTCTGAAGACTGCATTACAGTTCAGGCAACAGATCGACCGTGCTAGTTTAATGGTGGTGCCAGAATAGCTTGGCGCCTACTGAAGCGCCAAGCTATTCTGGCACCACCCTTGACCTGTGACCTTTCCTTGAAAAAACGGAACTCTTCATGAACCCCAAAATACTTCTCCAGCCGCATATAAACAATAGCTATAGCGGCAGCTAAAATAATCTGGACTTTTGTAGCGGCGTTCAGTTTGTCCCCTCGGACAAATGGAGGGCTTGGACAATTAGAGCTCCGTTTTTATTTCCCAGGGTACAATTCGTAGAATGTCCGGCGTGCTTTAAAGCAAAAGATTTTGGCATGCCAGTTTACCGTGGGTTCCCTGGAGCACAAGACACACAGAGTTTCAAATCACTGGTCTGTTGCCTTCTGCCTGTGGCATGCAGGCTCAGCAGACCGAGCAGTACAGCCGCTTTAAACTAATCTTGAACTCATTTAGATTCCTTTGTCAGTTGGCCCAATACATTCTGAGGCTGATTAAAAAAAATCTGCTTATTGTTCTATGAAGGCTACATTACATTAGATAGATCAATCATTTTAGTTCAGTGGTGGTTCCAGAATAGCTTAGCGCCTGAGGAACAAAGATAATCTGGCACCACCCTTGGACTATCACAGTCAAATTAATTGCTTGCGGTGGTGTGTCAGGTTGAAAAGACATTTTTAAAAAAAGCACTGCAGTAATAACACAAGGGCAATACTACATTCACGCTGACTAATAAATGCGCAATGGGATGTGCAAGTGAATGACGCAAATACTACATCACATACATACATGCACAGCACGCATTTAATCATCAAGTGCGCATGTTGAAACTCCCACCATACTAATCTCTCCACTGTTCGAAACTAGAACGATCATTTGGGTCAGTGGTTTGGAAAACGGACATACAAAATTCACTTACAGTAATTGCCAACAAAAGTCATCAGAATGTTCACTCATTTTAGCTCGGACGCACTACAGCAGGAGATGGATCGACTATGACAACTCAAGGCTAGCGCCAGATTAGCTTGGCGCCTGACGGCGCCAAGCTAATCTGGCACTACCCTTGAATTTATCATGGTCGATCCATCTCCTGCAACTGGTACAGAGTCGTTAGATGACGCCGCCAACATTTTGGAAACGCGGCCGTGGACCACCAGAATGTTAACCCATTTAGCCCTCACACACCACAGCAGGCGAGATCGACCATGACAATTCAAGGGAAGTGCCAGATTAGCTTATCGCTTCGAATTATCATGGTCGATCTATATCCTACAACTGTACTGAACAGAGTCGTTAGTGACATCTGCGAACTTTGGGACATACGGGCATGGGGCTAAGTGGGTTAGGCTGGTCGCCAGAAACAGAACAGAACAAGACATACATTTACACATCAAACTTTAAGCAACTTTGCAGGCGTAGATACGGCCTGCTATTCCAAATGTTTACAGTAAGGGTGACTACAGTACTGGTGGCTGTATACATGCGGGGGTGGGGGGGCGGGGGAGGGGGGCTAATCACTGTTTACAGTAAGGATGACTACAGTACTGGTGGATGTATACACATAAGCGGGGGAGGGGGGGGCTAATCACTGTTTACAGTAAGGATGACTACAGTAATGGTGGCTGTATGCACGCGGAAGGGGGGGGGGGAGAGGGGGGCTAATCACTGTTTACAGTAAGGATGACTACAGTACTGGTGGATGTATACACATGCGCGGGAAGCGGGGGAGGGGGGGGGGCTAATCACTGTTTACAGTAAGGATGACTACAGTAATGGTGGCTGTATGCACGCGGAAGGGGGGGGGGAGAGGGGGGTTAATCACTGTTTACAGTAAGGGTGACTACAGTACTGGTGGTTGTATACATGCGCGTGGGGGGGGGGGCGGGGGAGGGGGGCTAATTACTGTTTACAGTAAGGGTAACTACATTACTGGTGGTTGTATACATGCGCGTGGGGGGAGGCCGGGGGGCTAATCACTGTTTACAGTAAGGGTGACTACAGTACTGGTGGCTGTATACATGCGCGTGTGGGGGGGGGGGGGGCGGGGGAGGGGGGCTAATTACTGTTTACAGTAAGGGTAACTACATTCCTGGTGGTTGTATACTTGCGGAGGGCTAATCACTGTTTACAGTAAGGATGACTACAGTCCTCTTGGCTTGACTTTGCGAACGAAGATTCTATAGTCTTGCCCACGTCGTCTGCAGGCATTTTCGTGGCTGCGGAGGCCAATCCGGGACAGGCAGGTTCGACCGCAGTGGCTGCAGGGGAAGGTCTGGTCAGGGTTCTGAGTTACGACAACTCTGTTTTTTCTTCCTGAGCCGCTTGTCCTTAAGGTTAGCTCTGCGATAGTCCTCAAAGGAGACGGCTGCCTTGTGAATGGTGGAGCGCCAGGTGTCACGGTCCGCAGCAAGCGAAGACCACTGGCGGTGGTCGATTTGGCAGGCACTAAGTGACTTCTTGAGACCGTCTTTGTATCTCTTCTTTGGTGCCCCTCTGTCTCGGTGTCCAGTGGCGAGCTCGCCGAACAGAGTGATCTTGGGTAGGCGATGATCCTCCATCCTGGAGACGTGCCCCGCCCAGCGAAGCTGTGTCCGCAGCAGCAAAGCCTCGATGCTCAGAGTTTCCGCCTGTTCAAGGACCTCGACGTTGGTGACATAGTCACTCCAGTGAATGCTGAGGATGGTACGCAGGCAGCGCTGGTGAAAGCGTTCGAGGAGTCGTAGTTGGCTGCGGTAGAGGGCCCAGGACTCGGAACCGTACAGCAGGGTGGTGAGGACGACAGCTCTGTACACGCTGATCTTGGTGCCTTTTTTCAGCTGTTGATTGTGCCACACACGCTTGAATAGTCGCCCGAAAGCACTGTTCGCTTTTGCCAGCCTGTTGTCCAGCTCCTTGTCCAGCTTGGCGTCTGACGTGATGATGCAGCCAAGGTAGGTAAACTGTGTACAGACTTCAGTTCGGACTCGCCGATGGTGATGTGGGGAGGGCGATGCTCTTACTTGGGTGCCGGCTGATGAAGGACCTCTGTCTTTTCTAGTCACAAGACCAGTTTTTGTTACTTGTTGTTTAACTACTGTGGGCATGAAGCCATTGACACTGTAAACAATACCGGTAGCTGTGCGCTGAAGGGGGTTAATTAGCTGGGTCATGGGGTCAACTTGATAATTTTGCGGATGTTATCATTGCATTTTGCTGATGTGTGATTTTAGATTTTACAGCTCAATGGCATAAGTTACAATTCACAAACTACCACATTGTTCTTTGAAGTATGATATGTTTCTTTGCTAACGGTGGATAATTTATTTCAATGAGCGAACAGGGCAAGTATACAGCGGATAATGGCCGTGCACACGCTGAAAGGAAAACAGTGAGTGCAAATGTCCTCAGGCTGAGGTCGCTCAGAAGACATTTTGCTGACTGGGAAATGATTTCGTGGTGAACAGAAATGGTATGTACATGTATGTACAGAGAAATCTCGAACAGCTGTTGTACATGTATGTAGAGAGAAATCTCCACTAACAGCTGTTGTACGTGCATGTAGAGAGAAATCTCCAACAGCTGTTGTACATGTATGTACAGAGAAATCTCCAACAGCTCCGAGTCTCTCTCTTATGATTTTTTTCCTTGACGTCATTTTTACTTTTTTGCACACTTTTGTTCTTCCTTTTCTTTTCTTTTATTTCACGTCACCTCCTTCAGTTGCCACATTC
Organism: Semisulcospira habei; assembly: GCA_036245525.1. Taxonomy (NCBI): domain Eukaryota; kingdom Metazoa; phylum Mollusca; class Gastropoda; family Semisulcospiridae; genus Semisulcospira; species Semisulcospira habei. Next base: position 148,654,606 of record BTPG01000004.1, read on the forward strand.
CTTCTGCGTATGAAGATAAGTAGCGGCTAATCTCTCTGTTTGTTTGTTTGTTTGTCTATTTTGACACAGGGTATTTACCCGAAATATTAATAAATTGTGTTGTACCCGTCTTTTCTAAGCGTGTTTCTTTCTCCGTTGGGTACTTCTTTGCATTTTACGCGCTTGGCAGTCACCCTTTTGGTCTGGTTTGCTCCGACAGCTTTTGTACATGTATGTAGAGAGAAATCGCCAACAGCTGTTGTACATGCATGTGGAGAGAAATCTCCAACAGCAGTTGTACATGTATGTACAGAAAAATCTCCAACAGTTGTTGTACATGTATGTAGAGAGAAATCGCCAACAGCTGTTGTACATGACATGTATAGAGAAATCGCCAACAGCTGTTGTACATGACATGTAGAGAGAAATCTCCAACAGCTGTTGTACATGGCATGTAGAGAGAAATCTCCAACAGCTGTTGTACATGTATGTAGAGAGAAATCGCCAACAGCTGTTGTACATGTATGTAGAGAGAAATCTCCAACAGCTGTTGTAATGTATGTACAGAGAAATCTCCAACAGCTGTTGTACATGTCTCTCTCTTGGCTTGACTTCGCGAACGAAGATTTTATAGGAGTTGCCCACGACGTCTGCAGGCTTGTTCGTGGCTGCGGAGGCCAATCCGAGACAGGCAGGGTTCGACCGCAGTGGCTGCAGGGGAAGGTATAGACAGGGTTCTGAGCTGCGGCATCTCTGTTTTTTCTCCTGAGCCGCTTGTCCTTAAGGCTAGCTCTGTGAGAGCCCTCAAAGGAGACAGCTGCCTTGTAAATGGTGGAGCGCCAGGTGTCACGGTCCGCAGCAAGCGAAGACCACTGGTGGTGGTCGATTTGGCAGGCACTAAGTGACTTCTTGAGACAGTCTTTGTATCTCTTCTTTGGTGCCCCTCTGTCACGGTGTCCAGTAGCAAGCTCGCCGAACAGGGTGATCTTTGGTAGGCGATGATCCTCCATCCTGGAGACATGCCCCGCCCAGCGGAGCTGTGTCCGCACCAGCAAAGCCTCGATGCTCACAGTTTCAGCCTGTTCAAGGACCTCGACGTTGGTGACATAGTCACTCCAGTGAATGCCCAGGATGGTACGCAGGCAGCGCTGGTGGAAGCGTTCGAGGAGTCGTAGTTGGCTGCGGTAGAGCGGGGCCCAGGACTCGGAACCATACAGCAGGGCGGTGAGGACCACAGCTCTGTACACGCTGATCTTGGTGCCTGTTTTCAGCTGTTGATTGTGCCACACCCGCCTGAAAAGTCGCCCGAAAGCGCTGTTCGCCTTTGCCAGCCTGCTGTCAAGCTCCTTGTCCAGCTTGGCGTCCGACGTGATAATGCAGCCAAGGTAAGTAAACTGGTGCACTGACTTTAGTTCAGACTCGCCAATGGTGATGTGAGGAGGGCGATACACTGTCTTGGGTGCCGGCTGATGGAGGACCTCTGTCTTTTTCAGACTGACCTCGAGTCCAAAGAGCTGGGCAGCATCTGCGAAGCAAGACGTGATGCGCCGCAGGGCTCTCTCTGTGTGTGCAACGAGGGCAGCATCATCAGCAAAAAGCAGCTCATGTATGTAGAGAGAAATCTACAACAGCTGTTGTACATGACATGTAGAGAGAAATCTCCAACAGCTGTTGTACATGTATGTAGAGAGAAATCTACAACATCTGTTGTACATGACATGTAGAGAGAAATCTCCAAAAGCTGTTGACGGTACATGACATGTAGAGAGAAATCTCCAACAGCTGTTGTACATGTATGTAGAGAGAAATCCCAACAGCTGTTGTACATGTATGTAGAGAGAAATCTCCAACAGCTGTTGTACATGTATGTACAGAGAAATCTCCAACAGCTGTTGTACATGTATGTAGAGAGAAATCTACAACAGCTGTTGTACATGACATGTAGAGAGAAATCTCCAACAGCTGTTGTACATGTATGTAGAGAGAAATCTACAACAGCTGTTGTACATGACATGTAGAGAGAAATCTCCAAAAGCTGTTGACGGTACATGACATGTAGAGAGAAATCTCCAACAGCTGTTGTACATGTATGTAGAGAGAAATCGCCAACAGCTGTTGTACATGTATCTAGAGAGAAATCTCCAACAGCTGTTGTACATGTATGTACAGAGAAATCAGTCTCCAACAGCTGTTGTACATGTATGTAGAGAGAAATCTACAACAGCTGTTGTACATGACATGTAGAGAGAAATCTCCAACAGCTGTTGTACATGTATGTAGAGAGAAATCTACAACAGCTGTTGTACATGACATGTAGAGAGAAATCTCCAACAGCTGTTGTACATGACATGTAGAGAGAAATCTCCAACAGCTGTTGTACATGACATGTGGAGAGAACTAATCTCCAACAGCTGTTGTACATGACATGTAGAGAGAAATCTCCAAAAGCTGTTGACGGTACATGACATGTAGAGAGAAATCTCCAACAGCTGTTGTACATGACATGTGGAGAGAACTAATCTCCAACAGCTGTTGTACATGACATGTAGAGAGAAATCTCCAACAGCTGTTGTACATGACATGTATAGAGAAATCTCCAACAGCTGTTGTACATGACATGTAGAGAGAAATCTCCAACAGCTGTCGTACATGCATGTAGAGAGAAATCTCCAACATCTGTCGTACATGCATGTAGAGAGAAATCTCCAACAGCTGTCGTACATGCATGTAGAGAGAAATCTCCAAGAGCTGTCGTACATGCATGTAGAGAGAAATCTCCAACAGCTGTTGTACATGCATGTAGAGAGAAATCTCCAACAGCTGTCGTACATGCATGTAGAGAGAAATCTCCAACAGCTGTCGTACATGCATGTAGAGAGAAATCTCCAACAGCTGTCGTACATGCATGTAGAGAGAAATCTCCAACAGCTGTCGTACATGCATGTAGAGAGAAATCTCCAACATCTGTCGTACATGCATGTAGAGAGAAATCTCCAACAGCTGTCGTACATGCATGTAGAGAGAAATCTCCAACATCTGTCGTACATGACATGTAGAGAGAAATCTCCAACAGCTGTCGTACATGCATGTAGAGAGAAATCTCCAACAGCTGTCGTACATGCATGTAGAGAGAAATCTCCAACATCTGTCGTACATGACATGTAGAGAGAAATCTCCAACATCTGTCGTACATGACATGTAGAGAGAAATCTCCAACAGCTGTCGTACATGCATGTAGAGAGAAATCTCCAACAGCTGTCGTACGTGACATGTAGAGAGAAATCTCCAACAGCTGTTGTACATGCATGTAGAGAGAAATCTCCAACAGCTGTCGTACGTGACATGTAGAGAGAAATCTCCAACAGCTGTTGTACATGCATGTAGAGAGAAATCTCCAACAGCTGTCGTACGTGACATGTAGAGAGAAATCTCCAACAGCTGTTGTACATGCATGTAGAGAGAAATCTCCAACAGCTGTCGTACGTGACATGTAGAGAGAAATCTCCAACAGCTGTTGTACATGCATGTAGAGAGAAATCTCCAACAGCTGTCGTACGTGACATGTAGAGAGAAATCTCCAACAGCTGTCGTACATGCATGTAGAGAGAAATCTCCAACAGCTGTCGTACGTGACATGTAGAGAGAAATCTCCAACAGCTGTTGTACATGCATGTAGAGAGAAATCTCCAACAGCTGTTGTACATGCATGTAGAGAGAAATCTCCAACAGCTGTCGTACATGACATGTAGAGAGAAATCTCCAACAGCTGTCGTACATGCATGTAGAGAGAAATCTCCAACAGCTGTCGTACGTGACATGTAGAGAGAAATCTCCAACAGCTGTTGTACATGCATGTAGAGAGAAATCTCCAACAGCTGTTGTACATGCATGTAGAGAGAAATCTCCAACAGCTGTCGTACATGACATGTAGAGAGAAATCTCCAACAGCTGTCGTACATGCATGTAGAGAGAAATCTCCAACAGCTGTCGTACGTGACATGTTTAGAGAAATCTCCAACAGCTGTTGTACATGACATGTAGAGAGAAATCTCCAACAGCTGTTGTACATGACATGTAGAGAGAAATCTCCAACAGCTGTCGTACGTGACATGTAGAGAGAAATCTCCAACAGCTGTTGTACATGCATGTAGAGAGAAATCTCCAACAGCTGTCGTACATGCATGTAGAGAGAAATCTCCAACAGCTGTCGTACGTGACATGTAGAGAGAAATCTCCAACAGCTGTTGTACGTGACATGTAGAGAGAAATCTCCAACAGCTGTTGTACATGCATGTAGAGAGAAATCTCCAACAGCTGTTGTACATGCATGTAGAGAGAAATCTCCAACAGCTGTCGTACATGACATGTAGAGAGAAATCTCCAACAGCTGTCGTACATGCATGTAGAGAGAAATCTCCAACAGCTGTCGTACGTGACATGTTTAGAGAAATCTCCAACAGCTGTTGTACATGACATGTAGAGAGAAATCTCCAACAGCTGTTGTACATGACATGTAGAGAGAAATCTCCAACAGCTGTTGTACGTGACATGTAGAGAGAAATCTCCAACAGCTGTTGTACATGCATGTAGAGAGAAATCTCCAACAGCTGTTGTACATGCATGTAGAGAGAAATCTCCAACAGCTGTCGTACATGACATGTAGAGAGAAATCTCCAACAGCTGTCGTACATGCATGTAGAGAGAAATCTCCAACAGCTGTCGTACGTGACATGTTTAGAGAAATCTCCAACAGCTGTTGTACATGACATGTAGAGAGAAATCTCCAACAGCTGTTGTACATGACATGTAGAGAGAAATCTCCAACAGCTGTTGTACGTGACATGTAGAGAGAAATCTCCAACAGCTGTTGTACATGCATGTAGAGAGAAATCTCCAACAGCTGTTGTACATGCATGTAGAGAGAAATCTCCAACAGCTGTCGTACATGACATGTAGAGAGAAATCTCCAACAGCTGTTGTACGTGACATGTAGAGAGAAATCTCCAACAGCTGTCGTACATGCATGTAGAGAGAAATCTCCAACAGCTGTTGTACATGCATGTAGAGAGAAATCTCCAAAAGCTGTCGTACATGACATGTAGAGAGAAATCTCCAACAGCTGTTGTACGTGACATGTAGAGAGAAATCTCCAACAGCTGTCGTACATGCATGTAGAGAGAAATCTCCAACAGCTGTTGTACATGCATGTAGAGAGAAATCTCCAACAGCTGTCGTACATGACATGTAGAGAGAAATCTCCAACAGCTGTTGTACGTGACATGTAGAGAGAAATCTCCAACAGCTGTCGTACATGACATGTAGAGAGAAATCTCCAACAGCTGTTGTACATGCATGTAGAGAGAAATCTCCAACAGCTGTTGTACATGACATGTAGAGAGAAATCTCCAACAGCTGTTGTACATGACATGTAGAGAGAAATCTCCAACAGCTGTTGTACATGACATGTAGAGAGAAATCTCCAACAGCTGTTGTACATGACATGTAGAGAGAAATCTCCAACAGCTGTTGTACATGCATGTAGAGAGAAATCTCCAACAGCTGTTGTACATTACATGTAGAGAGAAATCTCCAACAGCTGTCGTACATGCATGTAGAGAGAAATCTACAACAGCTGTTGTACATGACATGTAGAGAGAAATCTCCAACAGCTGTTGTACATGACATGTAGAGAGAAATCTCCAACAGCTGTTGTACATGACATGTAGAGAGAAATCTACAACAGCTGTTGTACATGACATGTAGAGAGAAATCTCCAACAGCTGTTGTACATGAAATGTAGAGAGAAATCTCCAACAGCTGTTGTACATGACATGTAGAGAGAAACTCTCCAACAGCTGTTGTACATGCATGTAGAGAGAAATCTCCAACATCTGTCGTACGTGACATGTAGAGAGAAATCTCCAACAGCTGTTGTACATGACATGTAGAGAGAAATCTCCAACAGCTGTTGTACGTGACATGTAGAGAGAAATCTCCAACAGCTGTTGTACATGCATGTAGAGAGAAATCTCCAACAGCTGTTGTACATGCATGTAGAGAGAAATCTCCAACAGCTGTTGTACATGCATGTAGAGAGAAATCTCCAACAGCTGTTGTACATGACATGTAGAGAGAAATCTCCAACAGCTGTCGTACATGCATGTAGAGAGAAATCTCCAACATCTGTCGTACATGACATGTAGAGAGAAATCTCCAACAGCTGTTGTACATGCATGTAGAGAGAAATCTCCAACAGCTATCGTACATGACATGTATAGAGAAATCTCCAACAGCTGTTGTACGTGACATGTAGAGAGAAATCTCCAACAGCTGTCGTACATGCATGTAGAGAGAAATCTCCAACATCTGTCGTACATGACATGTAGAGAGAAATCTCCAACAGCTGTCGTACATGCATGTAGAGAGAAATCTCCAACATCTGTCGTACATTACATGTAGAGAGAAATCTCCAACAGCTGTCGTACATGCATGTAGAGAGAAATCTCCAACATCTGTCGTACATGACATGTAGAGAGAAATCTCCAACAGCTGTCGTACATGCATGTAGAGAGAAATCTCCAACATCTGTCGTACATGACATGTAGAGAGAAATCTCCAACAGCTGTCGTACATGCATGTAGAGAGAAATCTCCAACATCTGTCGTACATGACATGTAGAGAGAAATCTCCAACAGCTGTCGTACATGACATGTAGAGAGAAATCTCCAACAGCTGTCGTACATGACATGTAGAGAGAAATCTCCAACATCTGTCGTACATGACATGTAGAGAGAAATCTCCAACATCTGTCGTACATGACATGTAGAGAGAAATCTCCAACAGCTGTCGTACATGACATGTAGAGAGAAATCTCCAACATCTGTCGTACATGACATGTAGAGAGAAATCTCCATCTGTCGTACATGACATGTAGAGAGAAATCTCCAACATCTGTCGTACATGACATGTAGAGATAAATCTCCAACATCTGTCGTACATGACATGTAGAGAGAAATCTCCAACAGCTGTCGTACATGACATGTAGAGAGAAATCTCCAACATCTGTCGTACATGACATGTAGAGAGAAATCTCCAACATCTGTCGTACATGACATGTAGAGAGAAATCTCCAACATCTGTCGTACATGACATGTAGAGAGAAATCTCCAACATCTGTTGTACATGACATGTAGAGAGAAATCTCCAACATCTGTCGTACATGACATGTAGAGAGAAATCTCCAACATCTGTGTACATGACATGTACAGAGAAATCTCCAACATCTGTCGTACATGACATGTAGAGAGAAATCTCCAACAGCTGTCGTACATGCATGTAGAGAGAAATCTCCAACATCTGTCGTACATGACATGTAGAGAGAAATCTCCAACATCTGTCGTACATGACATGTAGAGAGAAATCTCCAACAGCTGTCGTACATGCATGTAGAGAGAAATCTCCAACATCTGTCGTACATGACATGTAGAGAGAAATCTCCAACATCTGTCGTACATGACATGTAGAGAGAAATCTCCAACAGCTGTCGTACATGCATGTAGAGAGAAATCTCCAACATCTGTCGTACATGACATGTAGAGAGAAATCTCCAACAGCTGTTGTACATGCATGTAGAGAGAAATCTCCAACATCTGATGACATGTAGAGAGAAATCTCCAACATCTGTCGTACATGACATGTAGAGAGAAATCTCCAACATCTGTCGTACGTGACATGTAGAGAGAAATCTCCAACAGCTGTCGTACATGACATGTAGAGAGAAATCTCCAACATCTGTCGTACATGACATGTAGAGAGAAATCTCCAACAGCTGTCGTACATGCATGTAGAGAGAAATCTCCAACATCTGTCGTACATGACATGTAGAGAGAAATCTCCAACAGCTGTTGTACATGACATGTAGAGAGAAATCTCCAAGAGCTGTCGTACATGCATGTAGAGAGAAATCTCCAACATCTGTCGTACATGACATGTAGAGAGAAATCTCCAACAGCTGTCGTACATGCATGTAGAGAAAAATCTCCAACATCTGTCGTACATGACATGTAGAGAGAAATCTCCAACAGCTGTCGTACATGCATTTAGAGAGAAATCTCCAACATCTGTCGTACATGACATGTAGAGAGAAATCTCCAACAGCTGTCGTACATGCATGTAGAGAGAAATCTCCAACATCTGTCGTACATGACATGTAGAGAGAAATCTCCAACAGCTGTCGTACATGCATGTAGAGAGAAATCTCCAACATCTGTCGTACATGACATGTAGAGAGAAATCTCCAACAGCTGTCGTACATGCATGTAGAGAGAAATCTCCAACATCTGTCGTACATGACATGTAGAGAGAAATCTCCAACAGATGTCGTACATGACATGTAGAGAGAAATCTCCAACAGCTGTCGTACATGACATGTAGAGAGAAATCTCCAACATCTGTCGTACATGACATGTAGAGAGAAATCTCCAACATCTGTCGTACGTGACATGTAGAGAGAAATCTCCAACAGCTGTCGTACGTGACATGTAGAGAGAAATCTCCAACAGCTGTCGTACGTGACATGTACAGAGAAATCTCCAACATCTGTCGTACGTGACATGTAGAGAGAAATCTCCAACATCTGTCGTACGTGACATGTAGAGAGAAATCTCCAACAGCTGTCGTACATGACATGTAGAGAGAAATCTCCAACATCTGTCGTACGTGACATGTAGAGAGAAATCTCCAACAGCTGTCGTACATGACATGTAGAGAGAAATCTCCAACATCTGTCGTACATGACATGTAGAGAGAAATCTCCAACAGCTGTCGTACATGACATGTAGAGAGAAATCTCCAACATCTGTCGTACATGACATGTAGAGAGAAATCTCCAACATCTGTCGTACGTGACATGTAGAGAGAAATCTCCAACAGCTGTCGTACGTGACATGTAGAGAGAAATCTCCAACATCTGTTGTACATGACATGTAGAGAGAAATCTCCAACATCTGTCGTACATGACATGTAGAGAGAAATCTCCAACATCTGTCGTACGTGACATGTAGAGAGAAATCTCCAACAGCTGTCGTACATGACATGTAGAGAGAAATCTCCAACATCTGTCGTACGTGACATGTAGAGAGAAATCTCCAACATCTGTTGTACATGACATGTAGAGAGAAATCTCCAACATCTGTCGTACATGACATGTAGAGAGAAATCTCCAACATCTGTCGTACGTGACATGTAGAGAGAAATCTCCAACAGCTGTCGTACATGACATGTAGAGAGAAATCTCCAACATCTGTCGTACATGACATGTAGAGAGAAATCTCCAACAGCTGTCGTACATGCATGTAGAGAGAAATCTCCAACATCTGTCGTACATGACATGTAGAGAGAAATCTCCAACAGCTGTTGTACATGACATGTAGAGAGAAATCTCCAACAGCTGTCGTACATGCATGTAGAGAGAAATCTCCAACATCTGTCGTACATGACATGTAGAGAGAAATCTCCAACATCTGTCGTACATGACATGTAGAGAGAAATCTCCAACAGCTGTCGTACATGCATGTAGAGGGAAATCTCCAACATCTGTCGTACATGACATGTAGAGAGAAATCTCCAACAGCTGTCGTACATGCATGTAGAGAGAAATCTCCAACATCTGTCGTACATGACATGTAGAGAGAAATCTCCAACAGCTGTCGTACGTGACATGTAGAGAGAAATCTCCAACAGCTGTCGTACATGACATGTAGAGAGAAATCTCCAACAGCTGTCGTACGTGACATGTAGAGAGAAATCTCCAACAGCTGTCGTACGTGACATGTAGAGAGAAATCTCCAACAGCTGTTGTACATGCATGTAGAGAGAAATCTCCAACATCTGTCGTACATGACATGTAGAGAGAAATCTCCAACAGCTGTCGTACATGACATGTAGAGAGAAATCTCCAACATCTGTTGTACATGACATGTGGAGAGAACTAATCTCCAACAGCTGTCGTACATGCATGTAGAGAGAAATCTCCAACATCTGTCGTACATGACATGTAGAGAGAAATCTCCAACAGCTGTCGTACATGCATGTAGAGAGAAATCTCCAACATCTGATCACAATGGGAGTGCATTAACCCATTCAGCCCACTACAGGAGATGGATCGACCGTGATAATGCAAGGGTAGTGCCAGATTATCTTGGCGCCTGTTGGCGCCAAGATGATCTGGCACAACCCTTGAATTATCATGGTCAATCCATCTCCTGCAACTGGTGCATTGTCATTAGGTGATGCCTCCAAAATGGGGGAAATACGGCCGTCGAGCTGAATGAGTTAAAGGGTGTCTGTGCAATCACCAAGAGACATCGTTGATCATAAATCCCCACAGCTTGGTGCTACCAGCAAGAGGCACAGACCATGAGCCCTGCAGCCACAGTGGCTCATGGCGACCATGCAGCAATATGGACAGGATAACATACACGGGTACATAATGCTATATGGACAGGATAACATACACGGGTACATAATGCTGCTTGCAGATTGAAACAGTGTGCATGGAGTGAATTCAGGGCAGGCCAGGAAGTCAATCTGGGTCAGCATGTGATTATCAGCTGTGGTCCTCGAACGATGTGCCCGGGGTCAGTTGCGTGAGTGAGCTTACTCCTAGGCCAGCCACACAGCAAGGTGCATTGCCGTAGCGTCACAACACTCACCCCACTATAGGTGAGCGCAGCACCTTGCTTAGTGGCTGGCGCAGGACTAAGTTCACTCATGCAACTGCCCCCTGTATCTGATCAAGGGAACTGACTGATACGGACTTCCTTCAACACTTTGATATTAACCCATATCATTCGAAATACACCCGTGTGTGGAATAAGTTTGACTAAAATAGCCAAGGGTAGGGCCAGAATAGCTTGGCGCCTCTAGGCGCCAAGCTATTCTGGCACCACCCTTGAACTAAAGGCCACTGGTCTATATCTTTATCTGTAAGTGCTATAATGTAGCTTGTATATGGCAGTGTACACATTTGAAGCTTTTAGCCTCAGTATGATTTGGGTTAAAAGCAGATACACAGCCGGGCCACTTTGTTGCCGTAATGTGCTTCGTGGTACATGTGTTGTTTCTGCCTTTCACTGTCTGGACTTGTGGTTCACTGCCTGGACTTGTGATTCACTGCCTGGAGTGGTGGTTCACTGCCTGGAGTGGTGGTTCAGCTCAAGGATTTGTTTTTCACACCGCCAAAGGTACAACCACGTACATGCTAGTGCAGGGCTGGGATGTCGTCATGTGTTTTTATATCACTATTTACTCCATCACTCCACCAGTCCGCAAAAGATCACTGGGTTCATGTCAGCTGCAGTAGGTCCGTGCGCAGTGTCGGCTATGTGTGGGCTAACTGTGGCTCATGTCAACCTGTTGACATTTTGCGTACTTTGCCATCGTCCATTTGTCTCGTATCTGTTTGTTTATATATTCATTTCTTCCTTCGTTCGTTCATTCAGTTCTTTATTCATTCTTTCACTCATTTATTAATTTGTTCATTTTTTGGTTCATGCACTTATTCATTCGCTCGTGCCGATCCAATTGTTCATGTATTCACTTAGTACTTGCCTATTTATCCGCCGTTCATTTGCTCATCCATTCGTCTTTCCATAATACATCCATTCTATCTGTCATCAGGGTCAGGCTCTGGAGTGATGTCTGTGCACTATTCGTGTACTCGTCCATTCTATCTGTCATCAGGGTCAGGCTCTGGAGTGATGTCTGTGCACTATTCGTGTACTCGTCCATTCTATCTGTCATCAGGGTCAGGCTCTGGAGTGATGTCTGTGCACTATTCGTGTACTCGTCCATTCTATCTGTCATCAGGGTCAGGCTCTGGAGTGATGTCTGTGCACTATTCGTGTACTCGTCCATTCTATCTGTCATCAGGGTCATGCTCTGGAGTGATGTCTGTGCACTATTCGTGTACTCGTCCATTCTATCTGTCATCAGGGTCAGGCTCTGGAGTGATGTATGTGCACTATTCGTGTACTCGTCCATTCTATCTGTCATCAGGGTCAGGCTCTGGAGTGATGTCTGTGCACTATTCGTGTACTCGTCCATTCTATCTGTCATCAGGGTCAGGCTCTGGAGTGACTTCAGTGCACTAAGATGGGAGTGTTGGGCTGTGTACTGGGTGTCATCACCATCGAGCTGTACATTCTTGTTGACCATCACTACCACACCGTCAGCTTTGTCCTCACCCACGGTGATTCTCCAAAACCTCCCCACAGTGTCATCAACATTCTTCAGGAGGTGGAACGATTTACGAGTGATCATGACTTCCGCAACACCCCCACTGCTGAACGTTATCATGCTGATGAGGGATTCCATCAGATGGCTCCTGAAAATCAGGATGTTGGCAACGTCGTGGTAAGAGGAGACATGGTACTGGACGGAATATCCATGAACAAACCTGCCCGTGTTGATTCTTTGCAAAAAATCATTGGTTGTGCATCCAGTGACAATACATTAGGGGGGAAATCAGTGCAGATAAAAAACAGCATAAACACTCTAGATCCAGGACCAGGCTTTGTTAGCCGTGACAAGAGTGTGCACCACATTCAGACGATGGTAGATCCAGGACCAGGCTTTGCCAGCCGTGACACGAGTGTGCACCACATTGAGACGCCGGCAGTCCTCGCAGAACATGAGAGCACAGGTCAGCCACAGGATCAGTTGCAAACTATAATATTTACATGTATAATTGCTATAAAATAGACATGCACGGTCGCTATAATATAGACATGCACGGTCGCTATAATATAAACATACACGGTCGCTATAATATAGACATGCACGGTTGCTATAATGTAGACATGCACGGTCGCACGGTCGCTATAATATAGACATGCACGGTCGCTATAATATAAACATACACGGTCGTTATAATATAGACATACACGGTTGCTATAATATAGACATGCACGGTCGCTATAATATAAACATACACGGTTGCTATAATATAGACATACACGGTTGCTATAATATAGACATACACGGTTGCTATAATATAGACATACACGGTTGCTATAATATAGACATACACGGATGCTATAATGTAGACATGCACGGTCGCTATAATATAGACATGCACGGTCGCTATAATATAAACATACACGGTTGCTATAATATAGACATACACGGTTGCTATAATGTAGACATGCACGGTCGCTATAATATAAACATACACGGTTGCTATAATATAGACATACACGGTTGCTATAATATAGACATACACGGTTGCTATAATATAAACATACACGGTTGCTATAATATAGACATACACGGTTGCTACAATGTAGACATGCACGGTCGCTATAATATAAACATACACGGTTGCTATAATGTAGACATACACGGTTGCTATAATATAGACATGCACGGTTGCTATAATGTAGACATGCACGGTCGCTAAAATATAAACATACACGGTTGCTATAATGTAGACATGCACGGTCGCTATAATGTAGACATGCACGGTCGCTATAATATAAACCATACACGGTTGCTATAATATAGACATACACGGTTGCTATAATATAGACATGCACGGTCGCTATAATGTAGACATGCTTCGGTCGCTATAATATAGACATGCACGGTCGCTATAATGTAGACATGCACGGTCGCTATAATGTAGACATGCTTCGGTTGCTATAATATAGACATACACGGTCGCTATAATGTAGACATGCACGGTCGCTATAATGTAGACATGCACGGTCGCTATAATATAGACCATACACGGTTGCTATAATGTAGACATGCACGGTCGCTATAATGTAGACATGCACGGTCGCTATAATATAGACCATACACGGTTGCTATAATGTAGACATGCACGGTCGCTATAATGTAGACATGCACGGTCGCTATAATATAGACATGCATGGCAGCTGTAAATGCGGACTGCGTTATGTGCATTCACATTAACCTATACAACACCACGGCCACATGTCGCAAATTTTGGATAATTCAAAGATAGAGCCGGATTAGCTTGTGCGCCATCAGGCACCAAGCTAATCTGGCAGTACCCTTGAATTATCATGGTTGATCCAACTCATGCTGTAGGGTGTCAGGGCTAACACAGGTTAAAGTGGTGCTGATTGATTTACTTGGGCTTGTGATGACTACAAACACGCAGGAAGCGAAAGGTTTTCAGGCCGACAACAGCCTTAGCTGGCTTATACGTGACTGCTTGGGCCAGCTAAGACTGACGACAGTTTGAGGACCTTTTGCTTATGGGACGTCACCCTGAAAACCCAATACTTGTGCACGTCACGTCTAATTTCAGGAATGCTACGTGAACACTGTCGTACTTTGTTTATTTTATAAAATGAAATCTACCTAGTTTTAGCAAGTGATGTGATGTGAAATGTACACTGCACACCATAAAAAAACAAGACAAAGATTTGCTGGTCCATATTTTGCAAACGGATTAACATTTTGAAAATCTGATTTCGTCATAGTGAAGTATTTTTTTCCTTTCAGCTGCAACAAGAAAAGTTGATTTTCAGTGAAAATGGGGATGTCGTTACAGGTACGCGCCTAACCTTCAAAAGTAAATCTGATTGCCTCAATTTCTTGCTGGGGTCTGTTGACGTCTGTGTAACTAGTTGCTTGCATGCGTATGTGTTTAATTGTTTTCTGTTGTTTGTTTGTTTCTTTGTTTGGTCTGTATTCTCATAATGTGACATTGTGAATGTGTGTGTGTGTGGGGGGGGGGGGGGGAGGGAGAGAGTGTGTGTGTGTGGGGGGGGGGGGAGGGAGAGTGTGTGTGTGTGCGTGTGTGTGTGCCTGTGTATGTGTGTGTGTGTTGGTTCATGATTCATTACATGTGTATTTTAAAGTGGTCTGCAGGTGGTCTGATTACGTCAGTGCGTGTGTGCTTCCATGTGTACGTGTGTATTTCTTTACTGTTGTTTGTTTGTTTTATCTGTATTCTAATGTGACAGTGTAAATGTGTGTGTGTGTGTGTGTGTGTGTTGGGGGGGGGGGGGGGACTCTTGTGTGTTAATCCCATAGTGTCTTTTAGTTTTGTGTGTTTGTGTGTGTGTACGTTTGTTTTTGTTTGTTGTTGATGCTTTTATTTTTTTACATCAGTGCACTGTATGGATGAAATCTTTGTTAAAGCTATGATTTTGCAGCTCTTGGTTTGTTTTGTGTTAGTAAACACTGCTGACACTAAACAGTTTTGCCTTTCATTTATTTGACTTGTGTTTAGGGCCGAAATTTACGTACAAACAAAAACAAACCAACAAAAAATTATTTTTGGATTACAAAAGCTAATCCTTAAAATACACATGTACTGAATCATAAACCAACAGAGTGTTTGAACAAAAATGAGATGTGTGCTAAAACAACGCAGAAATGTTCGTCTTGCGATTTCTGATTTTGGGGGTGATAACTTTACCGGGTCATAGCGTAAAGACTACAGACTGGACAAAAATGCAGCTGAAAGTGCTGTAACGAGGACTAAAAATACTTTATTGTGACAAAATCAGATTTTCAAAATGTTAATTCGTTTGCAAAATATGGACCGGCAAATCTTTGTCTTGTTTTTATGGTGTGCAGTGTACATTGCACATCACATCACTTGCTAAAACTAGGTAGATTTCATTTTATAAAATAAACAAAGTACGACAGTGTTCACGTAGCATTCCTGAAATTAGACGTGACGTGCACAAGTATTGGGTTTTCAGGGTGACGTCCCATAAGCAAATCGGCAAATCTTTGTCTTGTGTTTTTAAGCGCGCAGTGTACATTTACTTTTATCTTAATTCTTAAACAATGGCAAGATGTGATGAAAGACAGATTCCCTTGTACATATATTGGGACAATAAAGTGTATTGGTATAGGGACAACAAAGTGTAATCGTATTTATCAGTAAGCAAATTGTCCTCGGGCCCACGACAGCTGCAGTGGACCTACGCACGGCTGTGCACTGGCCCACGACAGCTGCAGTGGACCTACGCACGGCTGTGCCGGCACTGGCCCACGACAGCTGCAGTGGACCTACGCACGGCTGTGCACTGGCCCACGACAGCTGCAGTGGACCTACGCACGGCTGTGCACTGGCCCACGACAGCTGCAGTGGACCTACGCACGGCTGTGCACTGGCCCACTGCGGCCATCGTTGGACCGAAGGCGTTTTGCTACTGGGGATTGGCCAGACGACATTTCTGCCAGACGACATTTCTGCCAGACGACATTTCTTCATGGACACGCTTGACGCGGCTGCCTCTTCCAGCAAGCTGTTCTTCTCCAAATGAACTGCTGGGAAAACTCAAGTCTGCAGCTCTTCCTGCTGCTTTCACTCTTCTGAACTGCCGCAGACATTTTGTGATTTTTTCACGGACAAAATCAAACTGCTGCGTGCGAACTTAGATGCTAAGCAGTGCGATCCACCCGTTTTTACTGTTTATGATGGTCCATGTTTTGCAAAGTTCAAATCTGTTACAGAAAGCGACATCACTGCCATAGTTGCAAAGTCTCCAAGAAAAAGTTGCAGTGTTGGATCCTGTTCCGACTTGTTTCCAAAAGCAGTGCATCAGCGATCTTGCACCGTTGTAAACAAGTCTCTGTCAGCCGATACTGTTTCAAAATCTTTTAAACAGGCTGTTGTTATCCCGTTGCTAAAAAAACAAAAAACGAAAAAAAAAAAAAAAAACAGGCCGGCCTTGGACAGAAATACCCTGAAAAACTACAGGCCTGTATCCAGCCTACCATTCATTTCTAAGGTACTGGAGAAAGTTGTCTTACAACAGCTCCTAACACTTAGAGGCGAATGGTCTGTTGGAAGTGTATCAGTCCACCTATAGGAAAGGTCACAGCGTAGAGACTGCGGTGCTGAGTGTTCTAAATGACATTCTTTGTAAAGCAGATGAGAGACTTGTCTCCCTTGTGGCCCTGTTGGATCTCGGCGCTGCTTTCAGTTCGATACGCTGGACCATTCCATTCTCCTGAAAAGGCTTAAAATCACTTTTGGCTTGCGTGAAACGGTTCTCTCTTCGTTTGAATCTTCGATACCAGTTTGTAGGGGTACAAGACAGTGTCTCTAGACCTTCCATTCTGGAATTTGGAGTGCCTCAGGGTCTTAGGCCCTGTATTGTCTACGTTGTATTCACAACCGTGTCAGATGTTATTTCCAGACATCAGTGTTCTTATCATAAGTATGCCGATGACACTGAAATATCTCAGAGTAGTCCACCTGGGGTTTCAGTCTGTTGAAATTGGCATCACGTCTTGTGTTGACTATGTCACGAAAGTTTGATGGATGGACAGTAACAAACTCAATGTTAAACCCAGAAAAAACAGAGTCAAGTTACTGCCCGCTGGCTCAGCATCCCGGCTTAAACAAATTCACACTGAGTCTTTACGCATAGATGGCACTGATATTCCATTTCAGTCTTCGGTCAAATATCTTGGTGTCAAGCTCGACTTAAGACTTTGAGTATGCAGGATCACGTCGGTGAAATCTGTCGTGGTGCTTCATACTCTCTGAGACGCATCGCATCATATGTCTGTCCGACACAGTCTTTCTGAATCTGCCTGTTACGTGGTGGAGTTGTAGTCGAAGTATGATAAACACACCAGACACACACACGTAGAGTTCTTTAAAATAAACCTCATTCAGCTGCAATCCGTCACACTACGTGGCTTAAGGATGTAGACAATACTGGAGTAACAGTTCCAACAATATTTAATTCAGCGATGCGATATCCACACAGTAATGCACTTTCAAATGCACAAACTACTGATACAAAGTCTCTTCTGCAATGTCCACACTGCGACACAAAGTTTCTCATACACAGCGTCTCTCCCAATAAACTACGTGTCTCTACAACTGACAAAGCAAGACAATGTACGAACGGGCTTTCCCAGCGCCCTCCATATATATACTATCAAATTCCAGTATCTTCTACGGAAATCATACAACGCAACCAATCAGAACGAAACAGGCAGCCGAAGCTCATTAACATAAACTTTCAACAACAAAAAAAAAACTATAACAGGCTACAAAAACTCCGGCGGCTGCTTACTTCAGCTCTAAATTCTAAAATATAATGAAGACACATAAAAGTATGGTATCCCTATCACCACGTTCCATGATAGCTCAAAAAGGTACGAGAACATTCCCAAAACAAAATAAAAGCTGCTCAATTCACGCGCACAGGAAAACAAAAAGTAGCGAAAAATGTTGCGATGCCAACTACCCGATGTGACACCTACGATGTCACTAGACAGTGCGACCTTTTTAGAACGCACCGGACTAAACACAACAAAACGAAACCGGCTCTACTCACGAACAAAAAAAAAAAAAATTACTAAAAAGGCACGTGAAACGTAACCGTGATAGCTCAAATAAACAACGGATCGTTACCTACGATCAACACACGCACGCTCCGCTCACAGGATAACACAACCACAATCGTAACACTGCCATTGCAAAGTTAGTGAATGCTTTAGTCAAGAGCCGTCTTGACTACTGCAATTCTCTGCTTTTTGATCTTCCATCTGAACAGATTACTGAGCCGCCTTCAGCGAGTTCAAAATAATGCCGCAAGGCTTGTGAAGCGCGGGCGAAAACGAGACCAGGTAATCCCAATACTGAAAGACCGTCCCTGGCTTCCAGCCAATCCCGCATAAAGTTTAAGTTAGCGACCCTTGCATACCGCCACTTTGATGGCAGTCTTCCGTCATACCTTTCCTGGCCAGTCTAATTACTTACCAGCCCTCTCGCTTACTGCGTTCATCGGCAGAGAAACTTCTCAAAGTTCTAAAGTGCCATCTCAAATCTGCCGGTGAACGCTCTTTGAGATGAACTGCTCCTTTATTTGTAATTCCTTACCGACTGAGCTGAGAATGATGCCTCCCCGCTTACGCAGTTCAAAGCAAAGTTAAAAACCAACTTTTTCTCGCAGACTTTCGTGTGATCTCTACGGTATTTCTGGACACACACCCTGCAGACTGTGTGTGTGTGTGTGTGTGTGTGTGTGTGTGTGTGTGTGTGTGTGTGTGTGTGTGTGTGTGCGTTGCGTGCGTGCGTGCGTGCGTGCATGTGTGTGTGTGTGTGTGTGTGTGTGTGTGTGTGTGTGTGTGTGTGTGTGTGTGTGGTTTTTGCCTGCGCATTGAGTTATATTATAAATATGAGAAATGCGCCATATAAATACCATGTATTATTATTATTATTTATTGCTGAGATTGACCTGTATTGTAGAGGAAAAGGTTCCAGTGGTTGCACAGACAGGACAGAGCCAGTGGGATACAACACCAACAGCGCAGGAAGAAAATCCAGCAACTCTGCTGGCAGCGGATGTAACTGAACTGACACGGACTGCTACCAGGGCCAAGTTGAAGCAAGTGCACACGGTGAACCAGGGCGGAGACAGACTGTGTCTAGTCCCTTCAAGGTCTGGTTCTCTGTCGCAGACGCCTTGCAACATGGACACACTTCCGCCGCGATTCTTGCCTGAGGATGTCAGTGTTGTGGAAGTCTCGGAGTAAGTTGTTTTCAATTCTTTGAAACATGTTTAGCTTTGGTGCGTGTGATTGACCATGACAGTTTAAAGATGAGTGCTTCTCTAGATCAGCCATTGGGTGCAATTCTATCAGCTTACCTATTATGGTGGATGTGTCTTACGCATTGTGGCACAGTGACTATACGTACAATTCACTACTTAAAGTAGTCGCACCTGCAGCAAGATATGGATGGACCATGATAGTTCAAAGGTCGCATCAGTCTGATGTGACCCTTGAACTATCATGGTCCATCTGTCTCCCACAGTCTGTGCTTTACTTGTCAGAGAAGACACTTCCCAAACTTTGTCCCAAGATCGAAAGAGATGCACGCAGTATTTTAAAAGTCTGCCTAGTGCTGTCTGCCGTAAGAAACTGTGTTGCTCTCTGCAATGTTTAAATTTGTATGTTACACCACATAGATGTATCTGCCACCTGCTATTCTGTGTCTTTTTTCCACTCTGCTGCCGATCATTGCTTGGTAAGAAGCTTCTACAATGTGAAGTGTTTTCTCACACTTGCACTAGACATGCCTGTGTCACCTGCTAATGTAACTCTCTCTGTGTCCTCTAGCCTGCCAATCAATGCTCACTACATGCCGGAGATTGGAAACGGTCACGTGGCCACTGTGGTCCAGGGGAACACCATCTACATGAACGGTCTTTACAACGGGGCCAACACCACCAGTCATCGTGCCCGCATCCCATCCACCACTGCGGTCATGGTAACCATCGTTTCTCCCGCCGGCTTTACCACCAGGTATCGCATGGACTTCGGGAGAGGTGGGTTGACCAATACCTGCCTGGTGAGATAAATGTCCTTGACCGACTTCAGACGCATTTAGCCTGCATATGGCACAGTCTGTACGGGCCAATAGGGCCCGAGAAGCTGACGTCATCACGCTAGTCATGGCGGTCATCTTGAGAGGATTCGCGATAAGGCCCTCATAGGGAAATCACTGTCAGGACAATGTCAGGAAAGTCCTGAGGTGCTATAGGCAATAACAGCAAGTCTTGCCATCACCGTAGGACACCGCTAACCAGAATCTGTTTTTGTTTGTTTCCAAAGAGGAAGAAACATGAAGAAAAACGTGTTGAAACACTACTTCGCTACTATCTGAAGACTATTCTATCCTCTTAAGATGGCGGCTGACGCGCCGACCCTGCTAGGCAACACGGGGAACTTCCCGAACTCTATTGCGGCCAATGCCAATCTAAAGATCTTTTGTGTATTGGGTGTGGTAGTGCTTACTCTAACAGTTCCACTCAACAGGAGGTTCATTGTATATCAACAATTTTGGATAGCTCAAGTTTTGTACCTCAAGGTTAGCGTGGTATTACAAAGGGATTGATTGGGATAGTTCGAGGGCAGTGCCTGATAAGCTTTGCACTTAGGCAACATATTCAAGGTCTGTACACTACTGACTTGATGGGAATGGGGTCAAACTGGTCCTCTCTCGAATCATTCTACTATGGGATTTGAATCCAGAGCTGTTTTTACAACGAAGCTAGCGGCTGAGCTCGGTTGTATCCCCACTTAGAGTTCTTGATCAGCATGAGGTTGTGATGTGAACATTTTGGTGCTGCTAGGGAAGGACTTGATCATTGAAACCTCTACACTGCATGTCCCACTAGCGAAAAGTGTAGATGAACAATTGCTCATTAACCCATATCATACTGAGGCTAAAAGCTTGAAATTTGTACACTGCCATATGCAAGATATATTATAGTAATTTATGGCTCTAGTTATGGCTTTAGTTCAAGGGTGGTGCCAGAATAGCTTGGCGCCTAGAGGCGCCAAGCTATTCTGACACTACCCTTGAACTATTTTAGTTAAACTTATTTCACCCACTGGTGTATTCCGAATGATAAGGGTTAATGAAGTGTCTGTGATTAGTGTGAAGTTTGATGACGCAACCAGAAGTCCATGAAAAAAAAATGTTCATAATGGATGCTAAGTTGATTATCTAAGAGTTCCTCTGGTGTAGAATTTTTAGATTGTACAGATTTATCTGATAATATTCAGAGTTCCATTGTCCACTTTCTCTAACATCGAGACTTCTCCAGTGTAGAGTTTAATTACAGTTATAGTGACCAAAACTACCCTTGTCTATTTTCAGCTGTGTTTTCGGAGATCCATACTGCCGATGACTTCACGGTGACGGTGAATCGTTATGCTCACCGCGAGCTGACCCGCTTGATGGTTACAGAGGTCATCGTGAACCGAACAGACACAGCGCGACCTGTCACCTTAGCATTCACCATGAACAACGGGTCACAGAGTGAAGATATCGACTTTGAACAGAGAGGACAAGGGTCAGTCAAAGTGTTCTTCACGCATCTCTCTGTTCACTGAATCATTATAAACAAACCAAGGGGAATCACTCAGTGCTGGACAGTTAGATCCCCCACCCTGCACTGAATCATTAGACACCCCCCACCCCCCCACCCCCACCCCCCCCCCCCACACACACACACACACACTTTGGTACCGATTTCAGGCCACTTTACAAATTTCAAAATACAAGCGATCAAAAATCTCTGTAACTTCAGTAGCTGAACTGGCCCTTCGTCTGTCTTGTACTGTGTTTGTCTTAAATGGCGTAAATCCATGTCTGTTACGTGAGTGTGCGTGTTGGGTTTCAGTTCGCGGCGCTTTGAGTCGATTTGCCAAAAAAATGAGAAAAAGCGCCTATATAATAACGGTATTATTATTATTATTTTATTATTAGATCAAAACCCAGTGAAGAAAATCCAGTGAGCTAAGGCCTTTGGGCTGAAGTTGGTTGCATTGGGCCCAGGCACTACTGTGTGCAGACCCACTGTGGCTGACATTGGCCTGCAGATGTTTTGCTTACTTGGAATGTCTTTGGGTCAACGTCAGCTGCAGTTAATTGTTTACACAC
The DNA here is from genome assembly GCA_036245525.1 of Semisulcospira habei. Taxonomy (NCBI): domain Eukaryota; kingdom Metazoa; phylum Mollusca; class Gastropoda; family Semisulcospiridae; genus Semisulcospira; species Semisulcospira habei. Next base: position 148,677,053 of record BTPG01000004.1, read on the forward strand.
ACAGTTCTACCAGCGCTCGCCTCGCCTATCTGGCTTGTGAGACAACTGTGCCTTGGCGAGCTGCAGCCAACTGTGGTATGACTGAATTATGTTAGAGCAGTCGTCTCATAAAACTGAATAAAAAATAAAAACAGGCGCAAGCCGGCAACATTCCTGGCTGGAGGAGGGTTGTCAGGCCAGTGTTGGCTGACATACCTGTTGCTTTCTGGGATTGCAGCTACAGTGGAGTCCAATTTAAAAAAAAAAAAAAAAAAAAAAAAAAAACACGCTTTACACGAATTTCTGGTTAACACAAAACTGTTTGAATTCCCGGCTGAGAGCGCATGATAATTCAAGGGTAGTGCCAGATTAGCTTGGCGCCTGAAGGCACCAAGCTAATCTGGCACTACCCTTGAATTATACTATGTTCTCTATTAAAATTTCACGGTTAACACGAAATGCTTAACACAAAATTCCTGCCTAACACGAAGATGATTTTGTTTCCCCAACCGCTGAACATTTTATAGTATTTTCACCTATTTAACACGAACAATCATCCCACGGACCAAAACGATGCCGTCCTTCGTGTCAGTAACACAGCATGCGGAAGCTTAGTTTACAGAAGTACCCGCGAACTCTGTTACGCAACAGCTAATGCGCCTGAATGACCGCATGTTAGCTTTCACACCTTGGTCTGATCTGCATCGCCGATGGCCGAGACTATCCACCTTTCAACCACCAGTGCTTAACATGCGTGCTTACGTGTACTGGTACACAAGTGACGGAGGACGTTGATGGATGGTAGAACAACATACTGATACAACAACATACCGATCAAACAGAATACCGGTAGAACAGAATACCTCTAGAACAACATACTGGTACAACAGAATACCAGTAGAACAACATACTGGTGCAACAACATACCGGTAAAACAGAATACCGGTAGGACAACATACTGGTACAACAACATACTGGTAAAACAGAATACCTGTAGAACAAAATACTGGTACAACAACATACCGGTAAAACAAAATACCAGTAAAACAGAATACCGGTAAAACAACATACTGGTACAACAACATACCGGTAAAACAGAATACCTGTAGAAAAAATACTGGTACAACAACATACCGGTAAAACAAAATACCAGTAAAACAGAATACCGGTAAAACAACATACTGGTACAACAACATACCGGTAAAACAGAATACCGGTAAAACAGAATACCGGTAGAACAACATACTGGTACAACAACATACCGGTAAAACAGAATACTGGTAGAACAACATACTGGTACAACAACATACCGGTAAAACAGAATACTGGTAAAACAGAATACCGGTAGAACAACATACTGGTACAACAACATACCGGTAAAACAGAATACTGGTAGAACAACATACTGGTACAACAAAAACATACCGGTAAAACAGAATACCGGTAAAACAACATACTGGTACAACAACATACTGGTACAACAACATACTGGTACAACAACATACCGGTAAAACAAAATACCGGTAAAACAGAATACCGGTAGAACAACATACTGGTACAACAACATACCGGTAAAACAGAATACTGGTAGAACAACATACTGGTACAACAACATACTGGTAAAACAGAATACCGGTAAAACAGAATACTGGTAGAACAACATACTGGTACAACAACATCCCGGTAAAACAGAATACCGGTAGAACAACATACTGGTACAACAACATACTGGTAAACAACATTCCGGTAAAACAGAATACTGGTAAAACAGAATACCTGTAGAACAACATACTGGTACAACAACATACCGGTAAAACAGAATACCGGTAAAACAGAATACCTGTAGAACAACATACTGGTACAACAACATACCGGTAAAACAGAATACCGGTAAAACAGAATATCAGTAAAACAGAATACCGGTAAAACAGAATACCAGTAGAACAACATACTGGTACAACAACATACCGGTAAAACAGAATACCGGTAAAACAGAATACAGTAGAACAACATACTGGTACACAACATACCAGTAAAACAGAATATCAGTAAAACATAATACCGGTAAAACAGAATACCAGTAGAACAACATACTGGTACAACAACATACCAGTAAAACAGAATACTGGTAAAACATAATACCGGTAAAACAGAATACCGGTAGGACAACATACTGGTACAACAACATACTGGTACAACAACATACCGATAAAACATAATACCGGTAAAACAGAATACCAGTAGAACAACATACTGGTACACAACATACCAGTAAAACAGAATATCAGTAAAACATAATACCGGTAAAACAGAATACCAGTAGAACAACATACTGGTACAACAACATACCAGTAAAACAGAATACTGGTAAAACATAATACCGGTAAAACAGAATACCGGTAGGACAACATACTGGTACAACAACATACTGGTACAACAACATACCGGTAAAACATAATACCGGTAAAACAGAATACCAGTAGAACAACATACTGGTACACAACATACCAGTAAAACAGAATATCAGTAAAACATAATACCGGTAAAACAGAATACCAGTAGAACAACATACTGGTACAACAACATACTGGTACAACAACATACCGATAAAAACAGAATACCGGTAAAACAGAATACCGATATAACAACGGATTACACTTGTTTTGTTGTCCATAACACAGCACAGTGAGCCAGCATAAGGATTTTTTAAAAATCAGGGCAGTAGTTCAGACACAGTACACTATTGAAATATGTATTTGTGTATTCTATTTTCTGCACTGTATCTTGGTGTTGAAAAGAAAACCAATGTCACAAACGCTTCTTGTAGTACGTTGTACATTTACTGTTGTGGCTGAACTGCTGCTCCAATGGAACAACCCGTTCTGTTCGCTGATTCTGTTGTGTTAGACTACTAAGTGAATCCCTATTTTTTTTTTTTTTTTTGGTTGCTTCAGGTCTCTTGTGAATTTTGTGTTGCAAATTTCCCTGCATTTCAGACTGAGGAGCGGCAAAACTAAAGAACCGGAATATGCAGACAAAGCCCCAGTCACAGACGTTGCTGTCATGTACAGCGAGATATTGGCCAACATGACCTTTGACACTATTGTGCAGGCCTACATCCCCTTTATCACCTCCGTCAGCGTCGTTCAGGAGGAGGCCATTGAGTGCTGGAACCAAGGTTAGTTCTTGAAGCATTAAACTGAACCCTTTGCCTGTCGGTAGCAATCTTTGTGGCCATTTATAATAATAAATAATAATAATACCGTTATTATATAGGCGCTTTTTCTCAATTTTTGGGTGAATCGACTCAAAGCACTGCGAACTGAAACCCAACACGCACACTCACGTAACAGACATGAATTTACGCCATTTAAGATAAAGACAGTACAAGACAGACGAAGGACCAGTTCAGCTACTGAAGTTAACGAGATTTTTTGATCGCTTGTATTTGAAATTTGTAAAGTGGCCTAAAACCGGTACCAAAGTGTGGGGGGTAGGGGGGTGGGTGGGGGGTGGAAGAACTGGAGTACCCAGAGAAAGAACCCCCGACGGTCCACCCGAATTAACGGTGACACTTACCAGAGGAGAAAAGTCCGACGCCGGAACCCGTTTTCAAACCTCGCACCTTTGGCATTAGTGGCAGGCGCCTTAACCACTGCGCCGCGGACCGCCCGTTGTATGAATTACGGCGACACAAAATGCTAGTGACAGCCAAAGACTTGAATGTTTTAGATGTGCATCTTTTAACAAAGGGTGATTTAACACAAATTTTGACTCCATTCAGGTTTGAAACAGCCTTTCGAACCAGAGTCCAGCTGTCTACCATCTGAGCTAAATGAGCCTGCAGCTGAAATTAATTGCTACATTTGTGAGTTATCATCGGAAGTCCTGAAGACAGATCCCCCATGATTGGTCAAAGGTGGTTGATCTATCCTCTGAAGTTGTTACAGTCATCAAAGAACTACTCTCATACATGTATTTTGGGATTTTGTCCTTCGGGCCCAGTGTGTCAACAAGAAATTGATGATGTGAAGCCAGCACCTAACGGACAAAACCTTTTAGTAGCTCTTTGCTTAGCCTATATCATACTGAGGCTAAAGCTTCAAATTTGTACACTGCCATACGCAAGCTACAATATAGTACTTACGGTTAAGGATATAGGCCAATGGCTTTAGTTCAAGGGTAGTGCCAGAATTGGCACCTAGAGGCGCCAAGCTATTCTGGCACCATCCTTGAACTGTTTTAGTCACACTTATTTCACACATTGGTGTATTCCGAATGATAAGCGTTAATTTGACTGCATATATTCAGGAATGTCGAGAGCGATTGACGGACAACTTATGTCCACTCACGTGGCTGCATGGGACAAAGTGTGGCAGGAAGGTCGCATTGACCTTCAGGGCAACACCACAATGGCCTTGTCCACATACGCGACCCTCTACTATCTCATGAGTTCTGTACCCATCGTACCGGACAATTCCTGGCCTTTTGTAGGGATGGCACCTGGAGGACTGGCACATGGTGCTCTTAACGAGGTGAGGTTTTAAAACAAACACAAGATAATTGTAAAAGTAATCACAGTAAGAAGAAAAAAGAGGAAAAATCAGTACAATAACACATTGTACAGGCACTGTGTCCCAATCTACAAGTGGATCAAAGTGCAGAGCTTTGCAAACACCCAGCACACAGATGTGCAATGCACAGTTACTCACACGCTGAACCAGCACGTACACAGATGTGCAATGCACAGTTACTCACACTCTGAACCAGCACGCACACAGATGTGCAATGCACAGTTACTCACACGCTGAACCAGCACGCACACAGATGTGCAATGCACAGTTACTCACACGCTGAACCAGCACGCACACAGATGTGCAATGCACAGTTGCTCACACGCTGAACACATTTCATATAAATGCTGAACACAAACACAATAAATTCAGGCAATATGCAGCATTACTTGTGTGCCACATCTCAGGAAATGTCCTCTGAAGTCAACTGTTCCACTTCGTGAGACCAGTTGACCACGATAGTTCAAGGGTGGTGCAAGATTAACAATTGTGGCACTATTGTCCTGGGAAGTCCTGATGGCAGGTCCAAACTAGCATGTCGGTCTACATGGTGAGGTAATAATACCCATCCATACACTCTCGTCCTGCTGGAGTGTTCAGCCCAGGAACACGACAACAACTATACTGTCTGTTTGCCTGTGTTTGGTACAGGATTACATGGGTCACGTGTTCTGGGATCAAGACACCTGGATGTTTCCCCCCATTACACTGCTGCATGCCGATGTTGGTCGTATACTGGTGGGAACTCGTCTTAGAACGCACCAGGCTGCGCTCGACTACGCTCACGTGACCGGCTTCAAAGGTGCCAGGTACCCGTGGGAGTCTGCATTCACAGGCACGTGGATTAGATATCTAGTGCAGGTAACCTCAGTATAACACAGAACCAAGTGGATTAGATATCTAGTGCAGGTAACCTCAGTATAACACAGAACCAAGTGGATTAGATATCTAGTGCAGGTAACCTCAGTATAACACAGAACCAAGTGGATTAGATCTCTAGTGCAGGTAACCTCAGTATAACACAGAACCAAGTGGATTAGTTATCTAAGTGCAGGTAACCTCAGTATAACACAGAACCTGGGAATCAGACTGCATTGTTCATGCTCACGTTATTGCGTTGCTTGGTGATGGGGAAACATCCAGTATGTAATAGTTGCATCAGCCTTCACCTTGCTGGCTCATGACACTAGGGACAAAATTAATCTGACGTCTTCAGCTTACGTAATGCGATGGCTTATTTTTCATGATTATCAGGTTTAAATGTGAATGGCAATAATAACTACTGGCTTTACTCCAACAGCTTCAACACACCTGCATTAACTCATTCGAGATGTGCCGCCTCCGGATACGCGGCATAAGCCAGGTGTACACATGGAGCAGGCATAAGCCGGGTGTCCGAAGGCAGCACGTCTCGAGAGTTAATAGCACATCTTGCTGTTCTCAGGTCTGAACGTGTGTCCATGCTGTTCTCAGGTCTGAACGTGTGTCCATGCTGTTCTCAGGTCTGAACGTGTCTCCATCGCAGGAGACCACCGTGTACGAGAATCACATCACCGGTGACACGGCTTGGATGATGCTTCAGTACATTCAGCAGACGAATGACACAGATTTCATTTTGTCTGACGGAGGTTTTAAGGTGCTGTCTGACATTGCCGCGTATTGGTTGTCACGTGTCACCTTCAATAATGCAACGAAGTTGTATGAAATCCGAGGTAAGCAAACAATGTCAGTGTGTGCATGTTAGTGTGTGATTTGGGACTGTAAGCACGCTAGCAGATGCTCATGAGGCTCTGTGTCTCTTGCAGATGGGTGGTCCTTTTTTGTTGTTGACCCCTTCTCTGGCAAGAAAGCGTACACACCACCCCAGTGCAAGAGACGTAGATCCTCAAGAGCTTCCACAGTTGCGGGGCTGATGAGGATCTATCATTCTGACCGGCATCCCTGACTGACCTGACCTAATTTCTGTTAACCCCTATCATACTGAGGCTAAATGCTTCACATTTGTACACTGCCACATGCAAGCTGCATTATAGTACTTACAGATAAGGATATAGACCAATGGCTTTAGTTCAACCCATATCATACTGAGGCTAAACGCTTCACATTTGTCCACTGCCACATGCAAGCTGCATTATAGTACTTACAAATAAGGATATGGATATTTTAGTCAAACTTACTTCACACACTGGTGTATTCCGAATGATAGGGGTTAATGTATGCGTGGCACATTGTTGATAAGTGACATTGACCGACCACTGTGTCTTCCCTTCAGTCGTCTTCCTGTGGTGCGCAGACAACTGAGAATAATGTTCCCTTGGAATCCACACAGCTGAGAATAATCTACCCTTGCTACACAACCCAAAATCATAGTTGACCTATATAACCCCAAGGCCGCGTCTCCCAAATTTTGGAGGTGGACTGACCATGATAATTCAAGGGTAGTGCCAAATTACCTGGTGCCTGAAGGCGCCAAGCTAATCTGGCACTACCCTTGAATTATCATGGTCAGTCCATCTCCTGCTGTAAGGCGTTGGGGCTAAACAAGTGAAGCGTCCTTTGCAGACGCGATGGGTCCAGATGAGTGGCATTTCCCCATTAACATTTGCATATGCGATGGGTCCAGATGAGTGGCATTTCCCCATTAACATTTGCATACGCGATGGGTCCAGATGAGTGGCATTTCCCCATTAACATGTGCAGACGCGATGGGTCCAGATGAGTGGCATTTCCCCATTAACATCTGCAGACGCGATGGGCCCAGATGAGTGGCATTTCCCCATTAACATGTGCAGACGCGATGGGTCCAGATGAGTGGCATTTCCCCATTAACATGTGCAGACGCGATGAGTCCAGATGAGTGGCATTTCCCCATTAACATGTGCAGACGCGATGGGTCCAGATAAGTGGCATTTCCCCATTAACATGTGCAGACGCGATGGGCCCAGATGAGTGGCATTTCCCCATTAACATGTGCAGACGCGATGGGTCCAGATGAGTGGCATTTCCCCATTAACATGTGCAGACGCGATGGGTCCAGATGAGTGGCATTTCCCCATTAACATTTGCAGACGCGATGGGTCCAGATGAGTGGCATTTCCCCATTAACATTTGCAGACGCGATGGGTCCAGATGAGTGGCGTTTCCCCATTAACATGTGCAGACGCGATGGGTCCAGATGAGTGGCATTTCCCCATTAACATTTGCATACGTGATGGGTCCAGATGAGTGGCGTTTCCCCATTAACATTTGCAGACGCGATGGGTCCAGATGAGTGGCATTTCCCCATTAACATTTGCATACGTGATGGGCCCAGATGAGTGGCATTTCCCCATTAACATGTGCATACGCGATGGGCCCAGATGAGTGGCATTTCCCCATTAACTTTAACATTTGCAGACGCGATGGGTCCATATGAGTGGCATTTCCCCGTTAACATGTGCAGACGCGATGGGTCCAGATGAGTGGCATTTCCCCATTAACATTTGCAGACGTGATGGGTCCAGATGAGTGGCATTTCCCCATTAACATTTGCAGACGCTATGGGTCCAGATGAGTGGCATTTCCCCATTAACTTTAACATTTGCAGACGCGATGGGTCCATATGAGTGGCATTTCCCCGTTAACATGTGCAGACGCGATGGGTCCAGATGAGTGGCATTTCCCCATTAACATGTGCAGATGCGATGGGTCCAGATGAGTGGCATTTCCCCATTAACATGTGCAGACGCGATGGGTCCAGATGAGTGGCATTTCCCCATTAACATTTGCAGACGCGATGGGTCCAGATGAGTGGCATTTCCCCATTAACATTTGCAGATGCGATGGGTCCAGATGAGTGGCATTTCCCCATTAACATTTGCAGACGCGATGGGCCCAGATGAGTGGCATTTCCCCTTTAACATTTGCATATGCGATGGGTCCAGATGAGTGGCATTTCCCCATTAACATTTGCATACGCGATGGGTCCAGATGAGTGGCATTTCCCCATTAACATGTGCATACGCGATGGGTCCAGATGAGTGGCATTTCCCCATTAACATTTGCAGACGCGATGGGTCCAGATGAGTGGCATTTCTCCATTAACATTTGCAGACGCGATGGGTCCAGATGAGTGGCATTTCCCCATTAACATGTGCATACGCGATGGGTCCAGATGAGTGGCATTTCCCCATTAACATGTGCAGACGTGATGGGTCCAGATGAGTGGCATTTCCCCATTAACATGTGCAGACGCGATGGGTCCAGATGAGTGGCATTTCCTCATTAACATTTGCATATGCGATGGGTCCAGATGAGTGGCATTTCCCCATTAACATGTGCAGACGTGATGGGTCCAGATGAGTGGCATTTCCTCATTAACATTTTCAGACGCGATGGGCCCAGATGAGTGGCATTTCCCCTTTAACATTTGCAGATGCGATGGGCCCAGATGAGTGGCATTTCCCCATTAACAACTCTGTGTACACCAATGTCATCGCGGCTCAAGCTCTGATAGCGGCCAGCTACGCTGCCTTCCTGACCAACCAGACACAACCCGCAGACTGGCTGAAGGTGGCAGAGAATATGTACGTTCCATTTGACACGGAGAACCAATACCATCCTGAGTTTGATGGATATCCCATGGGTAAGCACGCAGAAAATAATACACTTACTTATTCAGCTCCGACACACTACGACAGCTGGTGGATCGACCATGATAGTGCAGGGGTGGTGCCAGAATGGCCTGGTGCCTACGCGCAGTACATTGTATCAGCATACAGGTGCCAGCCATTCTGGCACCACCCTTGCACTATCATTGTGGATTTGTCTGATGAACTTGTGTGTCATCTTGAACAGCTCCCAAATTGTAAAACTTTCCACGTAAGTTCTCAGTGTGCCCCTATGACACTTTAGTACACTTCATTACAGTTCAGACACTTCAGTACACTTCATAGACCTATAGTCATGGCATCATTGAAGGACGGTCAAGATGTCAGCCATAGGTCTATGAATTTGCAATGTCATGTGATATGCAAGTGTGTGTGTGTGAGTTGTTCGTGTGTGTGCGTGCGTGTGTGTTGTGCACGTTGTATAAAGGCCCTGCCACACGGGCCGGTTGTGCCCCGATTTTGAAGCCGATTCCGATCCGTTTGCGATCGGATGACGTCAGTTATCCGATCCAGTCCCAATCGGCTGGGAATCGGGTCACTAGAACCTGCTCTATATTTCCGATCCGAATCGGTCCCGATCGTAAGCTTCAACCAATCAGAGCGCATCTCGCAAAGCATGTCGTTTCAACACGGTTTGCACTGAAATGGCCGAACACGCCTGTTGTGATTAGTACCACAGCCGTTGCCGCTGATGTTTCGCACGCCTCTTCCCGAATATGATCCAAAACTGCTGATAATGCAAGCATATCATCATCACTGTCAAAACTAGCAGTCATTTTGCAGAACAGATACGACTTTGATCTTTGGTTCAAACCGGTCGGCTGACTTGACAAGTCGAGAAATGTCAGTGTGGCACTGCACACGTTTTTTAATCTGGCCCGATCACCTACCGATTCAAAAACTGATCGGGAATCGGCCTCAAAACTGGGCTCGTGTAGCGGGGCCTTAAGGTAGTGTCGTCTCAGTTAGTTTTTAAGAACGTTTTCTTTCTAGGCGGATATTAACATTACAGATGGTTTGTGATGTTATATACGTGCACATACTCACTGTAATAGGTCGGTGTGTTCTAGTCAGTCAAATGTATTTATTTTTTTTTACGTTCACATTTGTAGTTTTTTTACAACTGTTTTACAAAACTTCCGCTGCAAGCAAATTTCCCATCTTGGGACAAGAAAGGTATTCGTATTCGTATTACAGGTCGGACACTTCAGTACACGTCATTACAGGTCAGACACTTCAGTACACTTCATTACAGGTCAGACACTTCAGTACACTTCATTACAGGTCAGACACTTCAGTACACGTCATTACAGGTCAGACACTTCAGTACAAGTCATTACAGGTCAGACACTTCAGTACACTTCATTACAGGTCAGACACTTCAGTACACGTCATTACAGGTCAGACACTTCAGTACACTTCATTACAGGTCAGACACTTCAGTACACTTCATTACAGGTCAGACACTTCAGTACACTTCATTACAGGTCAGACACTTCAGTACACTTCATTACAGGTCAGACACTTCAGTACACGTCATTACAGGTCAGACACTTCAGTACACTTCATTACAGGTCAGACACTTCAGTACACTTCATTACAGGTCAGACACTTCAGTACACGTCATTACAGGTCAGACACTTCCGTACACTTCATTACAGGTCAGACACTTCAGTACACGTCATTACAGGACAGACACTTAAGTACACTTCATTACAGATCAGACACTTCAGTACACTTCATTACAGGTCAGACACTTCAGTACACTTCATTACAGGTCAGACACTTCAGTACACGTCATTACAGGTCAGACACTTCAGTACACTTCATTACAGGTCAGACACTTCCGTACACTTCATTACAGATCAGACATCTCAGTACACTTCATTACAGATCAGACACTTCAGTACACTTCATTACAGGTCAGACACTTCAGTACACTTCATTACAGGTCAGACACTTCAGTATACTTCATTACAGGTCAGACATTTCAGTACACTTCATTACAGGTCAGACACTTCAGTACACTTCATTACAGGTCAGACATCTCAGTACACTTCATTACAGGTCAGACTTCTCAGTACACTTCATTACAGGTCAGACACTTCAGTACACTTCATTACAGGTCAGACATTTCAGTACACTTCATTACAGGTCAGACACTTCAGTACACTTCATTACAGGTCAGACACTTCAGTACACTTCATTACAGGTCAGAAGACAGATCAATCATGACAGTTCAAGAGGTGGTGTAGAATGGCTTAATTTATTTCAAGGGTGGTGCCAGAATATCTTGGTGCCTAGCAGGGCCAGGCTGTTCTAGCGTTTCTTTTCATATTTTTTTCAGGGACCAACGTGAAACAGGCGGACGCCATCTTGCTAGGTTTTCCACTGGAGTGGCCCATGTCCGAGGAGGTTCGCATGAATGATCTCAAGTACTACGCTACTGTAAGTTGGACAGAGTTTAGCTCGGTCTCTTTGCTGAGACGGCTGTTTGAGATCGGGTTGTATGAGGTATAATCAGAAAGTAATGATAGTTGGGTCGCCATTTGTAAACTACTTAAGTCACATAAATAAAATTAGTATCAAAACAAAATAATGTCAGCTTTTGTCCTTTATTAAAGCACAATATGAAGCTGGTATCTTTAGCCATGCCGCTGTGTGACGTCACTGAAAAAGTGATGTAAACAGCTGTGCTTGAAAACATTAGACTCTCCAAGATAATAGGTTTGTTTCTACATTTTTAAAAGAGTATTACTTTGAGACAGTCTTGTCAAAATCCAGACAAATTTCAATGTTGTTTGATATGGTACTTGTGTATTGTCTGGTACTGACCTCAAGTGGATTGATATGGTACTTGTGTATTGTCTGGTACTGACCTCAAGTGGATTGATATGGTACTTGTGTATTGTCTGGTACTGACCTCAAGTGGATTGATATGGTACTTGTGTATTGTCTGGTACTGACCTCAAGTGGATTGATATGGTACTTGTGTATTGTCTGGTACTGACCGCAAGTGGATTGTGCAATTTAACTGTGAAAGAGAGGACTTTGAAGACAGGTATACTGGTCTAACTGTCAAATTTAGTACTGGTCTGACTGTCAAATTTAGTACTGGACTGACTGTCAAATTTAGTACTGGTCTGATTGTCAAATTTAGTACTGGTCTGACTGTCAAATTTAGTACTGGTCTACTGTCAAATTTTAGCTGGGAACGAGCAAACTTTGCTCTTTGTTTACACATTGACAGGAAAATATGCATGTATTTTATTTTGAGAAATATCTTAAACTTCCGCTCTTTCTTTTGGGACCATTGAAAACATATTGTGCAATGACCTTGATCTCCAAAACTATCTGCAACAAGGATACCCCATTTCTTGACAGGCTCAGATGCAACAGAAAGTTGATCGCATCGATTAACTGATCAAAATGTTTAGCATCAATGGCTTGTAACAACAGTGTGACGTCATTACTGAAGACGATACTTGCTTGTCCTGCAATGGAAACCCCAACAAACAGTCCGATCAGGAGTGGTTGGCCTTTGATGAGAGGAGGGTAGGGAAACTTTTGTCAGATACTTTATATTTTGTAAAACTTAGAGGTCTATGTCTTGTTCATATTTTACCAGTGGAGCTGGCAGTCAATGCACAATATCCTGTATGAAATCCTTTTTTCAGTAGTGTCGAAGTCTGTTCATGAGCAGCGCCCAACTCTCAGTGGGCAGAGCATCTTGTTTTTAATTCTTAAAAATGCCAGTGACCACAAGGTCAGTGCGTCCTGCATAGAGAAGCAAATCATTCGTGTTCTTCATCCACCATAATACAGTCTTTGCCGTGACCAATGCGAATTGTGGTTCTTTCCTAAACTGAAAAAGAGGCTGGCAGGACATTATTTTACTGTATCCAGGACCTGGCAAAAGCCATACAAGTCCGACTCTGACCTTCATCACAATACCACATCGCCTTTGTATTTTGCCCAACGTAGCAGAAATTTTACATACATGGTGGAGGATAGTCCTGTTACAAAATGTGAAAATATCTAGTAAATCGGGCCAATGGTTTTGGTTTCACAGCACAACTATCATCACTTTTTGATCACACCACATCATTGGCTTGATGCCTCCACAGTACTGTATGCCACTGTAAGTTTGACAGAGTTTTTAGCACAGTCACTTTGCCGAGGTGGCTGTGTGAGACTGGTTGTAATTGGCTTGATGCCTCCAGAGTACTGTACACCACTGTATGTTTGACAGAGTTTTTAGCACGGTCACTTTGCCGAGGTGGCTGTGTGAGACTGGTTGTAATTGGCTTGATGTCTCCAGAAGTAGAGATAAACAATCTCAAAAACTGTATGCCACTGTAAGTTTCACAGCCTTTACATCTGTCACTGTGCACAGGCGGTTGTGTAAGATGGATCAGTTGTGTTGACACCTGGTGCGTGCCTGACTGTCCTGAACCCGGTCAGCAAAGGTCTTCGGGCCCACGACGGGTGGGCCCACGACTGTTCACTGTGGCCGTCGTGGGCCCGAAGACGTTTTGCAACTGGGGAAGCCTCTTGGCACACATCGCTTACCCCATGATATGCTCGGGTCCCATAGGTGACACCTAGTGGGCCGGCCATGACTTGGGGAATGTTTGCGGTGGGCTGGATCCGTCTTGGCCTTCAGTACAAGCATCAGGCAGATGCTGCCTTCTACAGGGGCACCTACAACATTCAAAACCCATTCAAGGTAAGGTTCTGTGACAGCTAGATGGAGGTGTCGGCACACTGAGCCCTGAGTTGGAAATTCAACATTCAGCGAGTTGTTCTTGAAATACTAGAGATACCGATAACAGTACGTCTTGTAGGTACCGAGCTATTTTTGCACCACCCTTGGACTATCATGCTTGACTAGGTTCCTGCTGTGATGTAGGTTAGAATGAATTAATGTGGTGCATATGTTTCCCAGAAATGGTTTTGGGTTACGCACCATTATCTGCGAGGTGGATTGTTCATATGAAATCCAGACAATAAGGGCGACTGCCAAGCGTGTAATATGCAACGAACAGCCCAAGAAACTCGCTTTTGAAGGACCAGTGTATGTAACTTGTCCTGTTGAAAGCATGTTTATTTTTTTAATTATTTTTTTATATGATTCATTTTGTATGATTCTGCATTTGGGATTTAATTCACTTTGCTGAAATCCACTGTTTGAAGTACATGAGTGTACCGTGCCATGTCGTTGTGAGATACTGTGCTTGTTATTGTGAGGTACGGTGCATTGAATTGTTATTGTGAGGTATTGTGTCTTGTACGTACTTGTTATTGTGAGGTACGGTGCCTTGTATTGTTTGTTATTGTGAGGTACCGTGACTTGTAGTGCTTGTTATTGTGAGGTACGGTGCCTTGTATTGTTTGTTATTGTGAGGTACCATGCCTTGTGGTCTTTGTTATTGTGAGGTACCGTGCCTTGTGGTCTTTGTTATTGTGAGGTACCGTGCCTTGTGGTGTTTGTGATTGTGAGGTACTATGCCTTGTGGTGTTTGTTATTGTGAGGTACCCTGCCTTGTAGTGCTTGTTATTTTGCGGTACCTTGCCTTGTTCTTGTGAGGTACCGTGCCTTGTAGTGCTTGTTATTGTGAGGTACCGTGCCTTGTATTGTTTGTTATTGTCAGGTACCGTGCCTTGTGCTGTTTGTTATTGTTAGGTACCGTGCCTTGTGGTGTTTGTTATTGTGAGGTACTGTGCCTTGTAGTGCTTGTTATTGTCAGGTACCGTGCCTTTTGGTGTTTGTTATTGTGAGGTACCGTGCCTTGTGGTGCTTGTTATTGTGAGGTACCATGCCTTGTGGTGTTTGTTATTGTGAGGTACCGTGCCTTGTGGTGCTTGTTATTGTGAGGTACAATGCCTTAAGTAGTACTTGTTATTGTGAGGTACCCTGCCTTGTAGTGCTTGTTATTGTGAGGTACCGTGCCTTGTTCTTGTGAGGTACCCTGCCTTGTAGTGCTTGTTATTGTGAGGTACCGTGCCTTGTTCTTGTGAGGTACCGTGCCTTGTAGTGCTTGTTATTGTGAGGTACATTGCCTTAAGTAGTACTTGTTATTGTGAAGTACCCTGCCTTGTGGTGTTTGTTATTGTGATGTACCATGCCTTGTGGTGTTTGTTATTGTGAGGTACCTTGCCTTGTGGTGTTTGTTATTGTGAGGTACCATGCCTTGTGGTCTTTGTTATTGTGAGGTACCATGCCTTGTGGTCTTTGTTATTGTGAGGAACCGTGCCTTGTGGTGTTTGTTATTGTGAGGTACCATGCCTTGTGGTGTTTGTTATTGTGAGGTACCCTGCCTTGTGGTGCTTGTTATTTTGAGGTACCGTGCCTTGTTCTTGTGAGGTACCGTGCCTTGTAGTGCTTGTTATTGTGAGGTACCGTGCCTTGTAGTGCTTGTTATTGTGAGGTACCGTGCCTTGTATTGTTTGTTATTGTGAGGTACCGTGCCTTGTGGTGTTTGTTATTGTTAGGTACCGTGCCTTGTGGTGTTTGTTATTCTGAGGTACTGTGCCTTGTAGTGCTTGTTATTGTGAGGTACCGTGCCTTGTGGTGTTTGTTATTGTGAGGTACCGTGCCTTGTGGTGCTTGTTATTGTGAGGTACCATGCCTTGTGGTGTTTGTTATTGTGAGGTACCGTGCCTTGTGGTGCTTGTTATTGTGAGGTACCATGCCTTGTTCTTATGAGGTACTGTGCCTTGTAGTGCTTGTTATTGTGAGGTACCGTGCCTTGTAGTGCTTGTTATTGTGAGGTACGGTGCCTTGTGGTGCTTGTTATTGTGAGGTACCATGCATTGTAGTGCTTGTTATTGTGAGGTACCATGCATTGTAGTGCTTGTTATTGTGAGGTACCATGCCCTGTTCTTGTGAGGTACCATGCCTTGTAGTGCTTGTTATTGTGAGGTACCATGCCTTTTTCTTGTGAGGTACTGTGCCTTGTAATGCTTGTTATTGTGAGGTACCATGCCTTGTTCTTGTGGGATACTGTGCCTTGTAGTGCTTGTTATTGTGAGGCACCATGCCTTGTTCTTGTGAGGTACTGTGCCTTGTGGTACTTGTTATTGTGAGGTACCATGCCTTGTTCTTGTGAGGTACTGTGCCTTGTAATGCTTGTTATTGTGAGGTACTGTGCCTTGTAGTGCTTGTTATTGTGAGGTACCGTGCCTTGTAGTGCTTGTTATTGTGAGGTACCGTGCCTTGTATTGTTTGTTATTATGAGGTACCGTGCCTTGTGGTGTTTGTTATTGTGAGGTACTGTGCCTTGTAGTGCTTGTTATTGTGAGGTACCTTGCCTTAAGTGAGGTACTGTGCCTTGTGATACTTGTTATTGTGAGGTACCATGCCTTGTTCTTGTGAGGTACTGTGCCTTGTAATGCTTGTTATTGTGAGGTACTGTGCCTTGTAGTGCTTGTTATTGTGAGGTACCGTGCCTTGTATTGTTTGTTATTGTGAGGTACCGTGCCTTGTGGTGTTTGTTATTGTTAGGTACCGTGCCTTGTGGTGTTTGTTATTGTGAGGTACTGTGCCTTGTAGTGCTTGTTATTGTGAGGTACCGTGTCTTGTGGTGTTTGTTCTTGTGAGGTACTGTGCCTTGTGGTACTTGTTATTGTGAGGTACCATGCCTTGTTCTTGTGAGGTACTGTGCCTTGTAATGCTTGTTATTGTGAGGTACCGTGCCTTGTAGTGCTTGTTATTGTGAGGTACCGTGCCTTGTAGTGCTTGTTATTGTGAGGTACCGTGCCTTGTATTGTTTGTTATTGTGAGGTACCGTGCCTTGTGGTGTTTGTTATTGTTAGGTACCGTGCCTTGTGGTGTTTGTTATTGTGAGTAGTACTGTGCCTTGTAGTGCTTGTTATTGTGAGGTACCGTGCCTTGTGGTGTTTGTTATTGTGAGGTACCGTGCCTTGTGGTGCTTGTTATTGTGAGGTACCATGCCTTGTGGTGTTTGTTATTGTGAGGTACTGTGCCTTGTGGTGCTTGTTATTGTGAGGTACCATGCATTCTTCTTGTGAGGTACTGTGCCTTGTAATGCTTGTTATTGTGAGGTACCCTGCCTTGTAGTGCTTGTTATTGTGAGGTACGGTGCCTTGTGGTGCTTGTTATTGTGAGGTACCATGCCTTGTAGTGCTTGTTATTGTGAGGTACCATGCCTTGTTCTTGTGAGGTACCCTGCCTTGTAGTGCTTGTTATTGTGAGGTACCATGCCTTGTTCTACTGTGCCGTGTGGTGCTTGTTATTGTGAGGTACCATGCCTTGTTCTTGTGAGGTACTGTGCCTTGTAGTGCTTGTTATTGTGAGGTACCATGCCTTGTTCTTGTGAGGTACCCTGCCTTGTAGTGCTTGTTATTGTGAGGTACCATGCCTTGTTCTTGTGAGGTACTGTGCCTTGTAGTGCTTGTTATTGTGAGGTACATGCCTTGTTCTTGTGAGGTACTGTGCCTTGTGGTGCTTGTTATTGTGAGGTACCATGCCTTGTTCTTGTGAGGTACTGTGCCTTGTAATGCTTGTTATTGTGAGGTACTGTGCCTTGTAGTGCTTGTTATTGTGAGGTACCGTGCCTTGTAGTGCTTGTTATTGTAAGGTACATTGCTTTGTTTGATGATTATTTCATTGCATTTACACACGTGGTAGTGCTTTAATTGTTATTGTGAAATAACACGTGGTAGTCATTGTTTTTCACACATAGAACTGCATCCTGAGATTGAAGTGTGGCAAATGTGTGAGTCTCAGGGCTACATTACAGTTTGGGAGACAGACTGAACATAATAGTTGAAAGGTGGTGCCAGGACAGCTGGGTGCCATGAACTATTATGGCCAAATTTACCTCATGTTAGAGTTTTGGCATTTGAAGGGTTAGTATATTTGTTGTGTAAGTGGTTATTTGTACGTGCAAATGTCTGGGGTCGTAGAAGCACACACTGTACATTTCATCCACCAATTGTTGCTGGATAAATACATGTAATTTTTATATACATGTATGTACTTAAACAGGCTTCAAGATATACTTCTTTGTTCGTGCACAGGTGTGGTCAGAAAATGCGGATGGTACAGGGGCAATGAATTTCCACACAGGCATGGGGGGCTACCTGCAGTCCCTTCTCTTCGGTTACGCCGGTTTTGACATCGGCTACAAATACCTGACCGTAAATCCAGTGCTGCCCCCCTCCATCACCCGAGTGTCTGTCGTGGGATTTGATTACGCAGGGAGCTCTTTTGACCTGGCGCATGACGACATCCACATGAACGTGACGCTGACAAGGAGAGGAGCGGGACATCTGGTGCTGTGGCTGGTGAAGGATCAAGATGGCCACTTCCTGGAGGAAGGGGTGACGGTGACGGCCACTTGCCAGACCACATACATTTTTCAGTCTGTAGAATAACCCATGTCAAGGTCCTTGAGCCACATCAGCCGCATGAACCAACTGCAACTAATGTCGGCTGGAGGACGTTTTTGCTTACTGGTTTCAGCCGTGAGGTCAAAATTCCCATAGCAGACCTCCAAAGACTACATACCATTCAGGAGGTTGATGTACCATGACAAGATTAAAACGAAATCTCCGTTTTGGCAGTTTACAGCTAGGAGATGATTGTGTGTGATTTTTTCTTTTTTTCTTGTAGGAGTTCAGGCACTACCCAGCCTGCAAACCATGAGTAGCGAGGTGGGGCTGACACAGGCCGCAGATAGCCACAGGCAGACCACTCGGAACCCATGTCAGCCCCACCTCGCTACTCATGGGCTTGGGGCTGGGTAGGTGACACGCAGACCAAACATAGGAAATAGGTACTCATGGGCTTGGGGCTGGGTAGGTGACAAGCAGACCAAACATAGGAAATAGGTACTCATGGGCTTGGGGCTGGGTAGGTGACAAGCAGACCAAACATAGGAAATAGGTACTCATGGGCTTGGGGCTGGGTAGGTGACAAGCAGACCAAACATAGGAAATAGGTACTCATGGGCTTGGGGCTGGGTAGGTGACATGCAGACCAAACATAGGAAATAGGTACTCATGGGCTTGGAGCTGGGTAGGTGACACGCAGACCAAACATAGGAAATAGGTACTCATGGGCTTGGGGCTGGGTAGGTGACATGCAGACCAGTCCTAGGAAATAGCTTGCACTACCTTTCAACTCCAACTGAAAAGGGACTACGTACGTCACAGAATCTTTAAAACTCTGGCAAGTACAATAAAGCTGACTGACAGTTGAAGAGTGTCTGGTGCCAGAATTGCTTGGCGCCAAGTTATGCCAAACGATTTTGGCACCACCCTCCAAATTGTCACGTGAAAGTACCTATGATTTATGGATAAATATTGTTTCATTTTACATTTTATGTCTGAATTTGATACATTTCTGCTCTTGTAGGCTAACGTAATGGTTTTAACCCCTATCATCCTGAGGCTAAAAGCTTCAAATTTGTACACTGCCATATGCAAGCTACATTATAGTACTTACAGATAAGGATATAGACCAATGGCTTTAGTTCAAGGGTGGTGCCAAAATAGCTTGGCGCCTAGAGGCGCCAAGCTATTTTGGCACTACCCTTGAACTATTTTAGTCAAACGTATTTCACACACTGGTGTATTCCGAATGATAAGGGTTAATATATATGCCAAAGGTCAGTTTGCCCTGGCTGCTAAGTCCACCCTGTACAGTTCATGCTAACTGACCAATCGTGACATCAACTTGCCCAAGAACATGTACGTTTGTGT
The DNA here is from genome assembly GCA_036245525.1 of Semisulcospira habei. NCBI lineage: Eukaryota > Metazoa > Mollusca > Gastropoda > Semisulcospiridae > Semisulcospira > Semisulcospira habei. The sequence goes on from BTPG01000004.1 coordinate 148,696,986, forward strand.
TTATGAATGCGTGTACTGTTTAAGGATGCTCAAATGTCCACTTAAGAAATAAAATGTTCACTACTTTTTTGGGTTTTTATTGCTGTTGTTTTCTTGAATTTGAAGTTTACCAATGGTGCATGCACATTTCTGGAAGTGGAGAATAACCAGTGTACACGTATTCAGTATTTTTGAGTCTTCAGTGTAATTACGTGAGTGCCAGCCCCTTAAAGCTGAGTTTCAATCTTTTTGTTCCGTCCCGCACGTGTTTTTAAAATACGCAGCTAGGGCCCTGAGCTCACAAACTGAGTTTGCGGAGTTTGAACTCCATCAGCCGTGGGTCTATATGGGGCACACAGCATCTGTAGAGTCCAGTCTGGTGCACACAGAGGGAACTCCTATCAGCTTTACCAGGTGTACACAGGAACTAAGCCTGTAGCAGACGACAAATAACCGGCCGGAACATTTGAGAGCTACACTGCCAGCATCTGTATTCCCATACAGCAGTTGTCACAGCTCTATTCCACAGTGCACATGGATACGTGTCGTGCAGCTATTTGTCAGTATCATCTGATACAGCATCGTTCGGGTGTTGACCTGCGTGAAGTTGCTAGGAGTTCACTTGTGACTGCAGTGTATCTCATGTTCTCTGTGCAGTAGATATGACTGCGTGCCTTATATAGGCCAAGCACTGATGGAGTCACCAACTTGGCGGCAATGCATCAGAGCCCTAGCTTGGTATGGGAAGTGCAGGACAAAAGGACTCGACGTTAGCTGTAATCGACTGAGTGGCCGTCAGGGGGATTTGACTATGCTGGGTACTGCTGAAGTCATCAGCATATTTACATGACAGTGCTGTCTGTCCCCATATCCATCCCCCGAGTGGCCGTCATGGGATTCGACTGTGCGGGGTATTACTGAAGTCATCGGCGTATTTACGTGACAGCCTAATGTGAATATACTATGCACAAAAAGTTAGAACCACCTTGATTTTAAGGTGCGAATTTTAAAAGATCACAACTTGCTCAAATCAGGTAAATTGACAAAACAGAAAGAAATCTAGACTCACTTCCGGTTTCGTAATATAGGCCTTGGCTGATACATCAAATGATGAAAAATTTGATTGATTGCCAGGGTCACTACAGCACGACTGGTCAACATGGCCAACTGCGCATGTCAGGCTGACCATTGGTGTGTAGACAGCGTGTGCTCATCACTCTGTATAAATATCGATGTTTGCATGACACAGAGGCAGTTGGCCATACCCATCCAAGAATAAAATCCCCCTGTTAACAAAGGTACTATGATATGGGTACAACATGGAGCCTGTGCGTGAAACTGTCAGATGTTGGATCTTTTCCAATCATCTGCCAACTTAAATTGCACATTTGGGATATATACTAATGGTCAAAACTTAAGGGCCACTTTTTATCGCAGACTTATCGACAACACCTCACAAATAATGTAACAATACTTCAAGTGGAGTCAGTACTTTGCTAATTTATTCAGTAACAATTTCATTTAAGTTTTGAGTAAATCAAGCAATTGTAACAACAGCAGTACGTTAGAATGTTCACCCACCCCTCATTTGAAAAGTCACACAAGATCCAATCAGTAGCGAGTGTACCCACCGTTTGCAGCCAAGCATTCAATGCAGCGTTCTGTCACATGAGTGTGCGTGTTGGGTTTCAGTTTGCGGCGCTTTGAGTCGATTCGCCAAAAATTGAGAAAAAGCGCCTATATAATACCGGTATTATTATTATTATTAAGTTCTGGTTCTCTAATGAATTTTTCGAGTCAAATTTCGTTTGAGGCAGTTAATAACATCATAAGCAAGCCACATAACTTGTGTGTTAAAACATATCACAGGAAACTTGCTTCACAGAGTGTGTCCAGCTTTGCTTATTTTCACCACTAATGAAACCCCGTGTCCTCCAAGGTAGCCATGGGCGATAACTCATCCAAATTTTTGTTTGAAGTTGGCTCAGACAGTAGGCTGAACATCTGAAGTAAGCAACAAATAAAATGTTCTTGTTTTGCTGTCAGGGTGGCTCTTTGTTTGGGGGTACACGTACACTTTTTGCGTTTTTAATGTAAGTCGGTATACTATGCACCAAAAAATGTGAAGGCATAGCTGAAAGTGACGCACTATCGACAGAAAACGAAACGTGCCCCAAGGAATTGTAATAAGAGGGAGGTAATTAAAAAGGGGCATTTGCACTCACCTCTGCGCATTAATGAACCAATATGAAGCACGACAAAAGGACCAGCTCTCACAATTTCATTGGTTCAGCTGAGGACACCACTTTGGGAAAAATTTGCACTTCTCATTTTGCAAAATTCATCAAAATGACAACCCTTCAGTTTGCAACATAAAACTTTGAAATATAAATGTTCAATACTAAAACGACATTGGGTGTGAATTTCAGATTTCTTATTGGCATGATTGTTACGTTATGGAGTAAGTTTATTCAAATGGTCCTTATCTTGCATAGTATATGTAAATATGCCTGGACTATATGTAAATATGCCTGGACTATATGTAAATATGCCTGGACTGGACTATATGGGGTCAAGGGGTCTCTGCCTGACCCAAAGGGTGGAGGCCCCAGGGGACGAGTTGCGTTGGTGGTGCGGGTAGTGGGGAACTCTTACAGCGCCTACCCCGGGATCACCCTAGTCTAGGGCCTCTTGACCTTTGCGAGGCACCCTCGTGTGTAATCCCTCCGGACTAGCATAGCATCCCTCTATTCCAAGACCGTCAGTGCATGGTCCCTGGCCACATCCTCTCCGAGGTGGCCCCCAAAACTGGGCAGCACTAGCCCCCAGGCTAAACACGGCGGATCTAGAGGACAGAACTTCGAAAATAATGCTGTCTTGCAGGCCTGGTCGCTTGGCGGAAAGGCTAAGGGAGGAAAACCCTGACATCAAAGCCCCCGTGTCTCCGGGGAAGGTTTTTGAACCACAGACTAGGACAAGGACAGTCTGATATAAAACCTACGACCCGAGGACCTCGATGCCACCGTCCCAGCTTGCTAGGCCATGGCAGACGAACCAAGGGTTTAAAGGGTGGGGCCAGTACTGCGCACACTGCACTCCACCAAAAAGCTCCACCGCGCAGGCTTTAGGAAACGTCCACGGACCATGACACCGACCTTCCCAAGTCCTGTAGCGATGGGCAAGGGGCAAAACGGCAGGTGAAAGATGTCACTGGAAGCTGCAGTCTCAAACCTGCATGCAGGCGGTTCAGGGTAGTGGTCGCCTGATGTTGACCTGGGGATGACAACATCACTCGGCACACCCTGAACGACCAAGCAGCCTTCTCTAGGGACAGCACTGCTTGCTCCACACGGAGAGGGGCCTAGAAAAGGTGGCCTAACCAAAGCTCATCCCCTCGTAACCCCAGTTGGCTAGCCGCGGTCAACGGGGATCTTCTCCTGCGGTCAGAAAACAAGAAAAAAACAATGGATCCACTCTCATGACGACCACGACCGGACTCAACGTAGCATGCTGGAACATCCAAACCATGCTCGACACAGCAGACAGTGGACGCCCCGAACGTCGCTCCGCCCTCATTGCCCATGAATTGCGGAGGTTAAACATCGACATCGCCGCGCTCAGCGAAGTACGCCTCCCGGAGGAAGGCAGCCTCCAAGAACTTGGTGCTGGCTACACTCTCTACTGGTCAGGAAGGCCTGCATCAGAAAGACGGCTCTCAGGCGTGGGCTTCATGGTCAAGACCCCCATTGCGACTAAGCTGGAAAACTTACCAACGGGTCACTCCGACCGCATCATGTCCATGCGCCTCCCACTGAGACTCCAGCAATACGTCACCCTTCTCAGTGTGTACTCCCCAACCCTGCTGGTGCAGAAAAAGACAAGTTCTACTCAGACCTGCGCCGCCTCCTACAGAGCACCCTTGCAGATGACAAAGTCATCATCCTTGGCGACTTAACGCCAGAGTGGGCCAAGACTCTGAAGCCTGGAAAGGAGTCCTCGGCAAGCTTGGCGTTGGGAACTGCAATGACAATGGCCGCCTACTGTTGGAGTTCTGTGCAGAGCAGCAACTTATCACCAACACTACTTTCCAGCTGTGATGAAGCTCTATGCTTGTGCATAGTGCTCGCACAATAGGATTAGTATGGTACGGTTTTTGTTAACGGTTTGTTTGTGCCGAAAGTCTGTGGGGCCTGCTGTCCACGTGGAATATGTAAGACATGGTTAGCACGGGATTTTTTAGTGAGTTCTGTTTAGTGAGTTCTAGGCGGAAGCTGTGACTGTCAGAGGTCTAGATCGGGAGTGCGGGCTGTTTTGTCGTATGGAACGGTTGTGTTTGAGTTACCTAGCCCGCATTCCAAGACTCTGAAGCCTAGATTTCAGGTATGTTTCTATATATGTAGTATTGATAGTTGTTTAGTTAAAGACAGTATGCGCTGGTAAGAGTAATTTGCTCGTATAGTGTTGACCGGTTTGGTTTAGTTATGTTGGTTTAGAATTAAGTGAAGTAACCGGTGTTTTTGTATACAGTTGTTTACCGAGTTAGATGACTAAAGGAATATGAAGTGTGTATGTCTAAGCCGCTATGAAGATAGTACGTGGTTGGTTAAGCATAGTCTTTTCCAGGGTATAGAGTAATGTATAGCAAGAGTGTTAGGCTATAGTCTGTTTCAAGATAGTGACAGAGATGGGGTGATACGAAAATAGTTTATGAAGCACGTGTGTGTGTGTGAATGAACGTGTGGGTTATTTGTATCAGCCAGGTTACGTGACGTTTCTCATTGATCCAATATGTTGTGTGTTTAGCAAGTGTTACGTTGCGACTTTTGTCTATTCAGAGTTCTTGTAACGAGAGTGGAAAGACGGACGCCGAGACGTCGAGTCGCAGGTGGGACCTACGTGAGGTCATCCCTCCAACTCTTCTGAGAGTGAGTCTGACTGGGGACCAAGACACCCAAGTCCAAGTGAGAACTGAGTACCGTACGAGAACGAGGACGTCCGTGCCCAAAGAGAGACAGGACGGCAACAAGCGTACGACAAAGGACTTTCACGCCTAGACGTGAGAAGGACCAACGTAACCACTAGGTAACAACATCAAACAGGTTGGAGGCAATGTGAGACTAAGACCTAACCTGGCAAAGATATTGTGATACGTGTGTGGTGTGATAATAGAACAGTGTATATAGTTGATAATCATTTAAGTCGTTCTTTTCATTTATAGTGTATAAAGGTTACTTTAGAAATGGAGCCCGTGTGTTGTGTTTTACCGCATGAATGCGCCCGTCTGAGTCAGTGGCGGTGTATGCGTCTGTTGCGTGAGAGTCTGTGCGTACGACTGTGGGCAAGTCTGCGTGCTTTACAGTGGTGACCCTGTTTTAGCGGTAGGTTAGAAGTGTTTGCGAGCGATAGGGAGTAGCGATTTTAGAGTAGGATTTGTTGCTATGTGCATGTTGTTGTGTTAGATTCCCCTCTCCGATTCTAGGGGGTAAGATCCGTTATTTCTGTAGTTTTCGGGATCTTACGAGGAGCTAGTTCTTGTTTCTTCCTTTTGTATAGGTAGTGTTCTTCTTCCTTGCTCTTCTTTCTATCGTTCTTATTTTTCGTTCCATCTGGACGTCAAGTAGGTCACTGTTTCTGCGTAAGTTGATATTGTGAGATTTCATTAAGTTTTTTTTTTTTCGTCATTTGGTTGTGGTATTTGTATATTTACGTTTTCAAGTTTTGGGAAGTTGTTGTAGCCAATATGGAGGTAGACCCGGTAGAGGCTTACATTAAACAGGGTGAAAGGTTAGGACTTAAGGATGAGAAGCTTTTTGATTATGTAGAGAAATGTAGGGATAGAGAGGATAGGGCAAGAGAGAGAGAGAAATTCAGAGAGAAGAGAGAGAGAGAAAGAGTCCTAAAGGAGAAGGAATTAGAAGTAGAGAGAGAAAGAGAAGAGAGAGCGTTTCAGAGAGAGAAAGACGAGAAGTCTCTAGCGTTTCAGAGAGAGAAGGACGAGAGGGAACATGCCTTAAGAGAGAAAGAATTGGAATACCAGAGAGAGAAAGAGGAGAAAGATAGGGATGTACAAATGCAGTTAGCTCGAGATGCGGGATCTAGACCAGATAGTGATTCAGTAGGTCGAGGAATACGCAATTTTCCTAAACTGCCGATGTTTAAAGAGTCCGTGGACTCTATTGACGCTTTTTTGTGCCGTTTCGAGTCTCATGCGCAGGCGTTGAGTTGGCCTCCTGCCAACTGGCCCGTTTTGCTTTCATCTGTGCTTGAGGGTCAGGCCTTGAGTCTTTACCATAGTTTGACCGTTTCGGGGAACATAGAGTACGAGACTTTGAAGGAGTGTCTCTTGCAGAAGTTCCAGTGTAATGCGGAAGGTTTTAGAGAACGCTTGAGAGCTTGTCGGCCAGAGACAGGGGAATCGTTTATGTCGTTTGGCAAACGATTGTCCCATTTGCTCGTACGTTGGGTCGAACTGTCAAAGATCGACCACACGTACGAAGCATTGTTCGATCTCATGTTGACTGAACAGTTCTTTGGGAGCGTTTCCAAGGATCTAGCGGTATTCTTGAGAGAGCGTAACCTCAAGACTACGGACGAGTTAGTACAGCACGCGGAGGCTTTTCGGATGGCGCATCCTACGAAAAACCTCGCGCGTAGGACCGAGACACCGCCAGTCGGGTGGTCGCTGCTAACACGTCTGGGGGTTACCGGGGGGTCAATACTTTACGTGGAGGCCAGCGGATTAACGGTAGAGGTACTTTGCGTTTTCGACGCGGTGATCGAGGTAACAGCAATGGCGGTAGCGATCCGTACGCACGTGGAGGGGCTTCTTTGCGTGGGTATGGTCGTGGTCGTGTTGCGAGTTCGGACACGCAGTGTTTTTCTTGTCGTGGGTACGGGCACTTCAGTCGGAGCTGTCCGTACTACAGTGCAGGCGCGCAGGGTGCTGGTTATCAGGAGCACCGGCGGCCATCTGGCTCATCCGTATCCTGGCGTCACTGGTCGGGTAGATGGGGCTGTGCAGCTCACTCACACGGCCAGTGTTGCAGTTCCTGTCGTGGAGGAGCCTCAGCTCGGCGTTGTGTGCTCGGCTGATGGCGGAGGGTACTTGCCGGTAGTGACGGGGGTGGTGAACGGTTTCCTCGTGTCTGTTCTGCGCGACTCGGGTGCCACGACCGCGGGGGTCAGGCGTAGCCTTGTTAGACCAGATCAGTTCACAGGGGAGACGCAGAGGGTAATTTCGTTCGGAGGAAAGGTGGAAGTTTTCCCTTTAGCTAGAATAGAGGTTGACACCGAGTTTTTCACAGGTGATCTGGTATCGTGTGTCGTCGACGAGCCAGTAGTGGATTTGATTCTCGGCAACATGAAGGATGTGGAACCAGTAGTTGGTATGTTTGGAGCATTTCAGCAGGCTCGGGTAGCTCACCAGGCAGTCGCGTTCGTCGCGACGAGAGCGCAAGTCAGGCGCGAGGGCGAGCAAAAGGCGGCGCTGCCGTGTGTGGCTAGTTCGCCTCTTGACGCTATCTCGCCTGCCGAGCTTGGTGAGTTACAGATGGCAGATAAGTCATTACAGGACTGGTTCGGAAAAGCGGCAGCGGGTACGATCAAGGAGAGTGGGGTGAACGCTTATCGGTTTGTGGTTACGAACGGCTTGTTACACTGTCATTTCTGGAGGGAGGGCGCGCCGCGAGCACGGTTCCGACAGCCGTGCAGGTCGCGGTACCTTCTACGCTGCGTGACACAGTGTTCAGTGTTGGCGGCCCATGACGGGGTGTTGGCGGGACACTTCGGCGTTAAGCGAACGCTGGGGCGGGTTCGTCTCCGATTTTCGTGGCCAGTGGTGTCGACTGACGTCGCACGATATTGTCGCTCCTGCGACATTTGTCAGAGGACAACCCCGAAGGGCCGGGTTCCCAATGTGCCACTTCAATTGATGCCACGCATTGAGGTGCCTTTCGATCGCGTGGCGGTGGACATTGTGGGGCCGTTGTCGCCCCCGTCGGAGGGTAACCATCGCTACATTTTTACCCTAATTGATGTGGCGACGCGGTACCCGGAGGCTATCCCACTGCAGAAGATTGATACAGTGTCGGTGGCGGAAGCCATGTTTTCAATCTTCGCTCGAATGGGCTTCCCGAAGTCGGTTTTGAGTGACAGGGGCACCCAGTTCACGTCCGACATGATGGGCGAATTCCACCGTATGTTGGGGGTCAAACGAGTTTTGACCTCGCCATACCACGCCCAATCTAATGGGATGGTCGAGCGGTTTCACGGCACGCTAAAGCAGTCACTAAAGAAGGTCATTCAAACACGGCCACGGTCCTGGCACCGTTACCTTCCGGCGCTGCTGTTTGCGTATCGTGAGCTCCTGAACGAGAGCACGGGGTTTTCCCCATTTGAGTTGCTGTTTGGTCGGCGAGCGCGAGGGCCGATCGACTTACTTGCGGACGCGTGGTCTGGGGATAAGGACGCGGGGGAGAGCAAGACCATCTTTCAGCATCTGCTGGACCTGAAAAACATCGTCAGGGAATCTTGCGAGATAGCCCACAACAATGTGGATGCGGCCCGAAATGTGCAAAAGCACTACCGGGACAAAAGCTCCAAGATGAGACGGTTTGCTCCAGGAGAGCAAGTCTTGCTCTTTTCACCCGCAACCACGCAGGCGCTTGTGCCTCAATGGCAGGGGCCGTACCAGGTTGTTCGCGAGTATGGTCATGACTACCTCATTTCTGTGCGGGGAAAGGAGAAGATCTACCACGCTAACATGCTGAAGAAATACCATGATGGGTCGAGGCCTGCACTAGCGTGTTTCGCGGCTGGGGCAACCGAGCCGTTTTATTCACTTGTGGGGGACGAGTTCGAGTTTTGCCCGCAGGCCGCGATAGAGGGAACCGGACGTGTGGACGAGGCTGCCGGTCCGCGTTTTCCATGGTGGCCCTGGTGGCGTGTTATAGACTGTTAGTCCTTTCTTCTGTTCTATATAGTAAAAGTTAGTCCTTTCCTGTTTTCGGATGATATTACGTCGAGTAGTCTTAAAAAGAAACTCGGTCGTTTCTTTTTTTTCCCCGAGGAAGGGGGAATTGTGATGAAGCTCTATGCTTGTGCATAGTGCTCGCACAATAGGATTAGTACGGTACGGTTTTTGTTAACGGTTTGTTTGTGCCGAAAGTCTGTGGGGCCTGCTGTCCACGTGGAATATGTAAGACATGGTTAGCACGGGATTTTTTAGTGAGTTCTGTTTAGTGAGTTCTAGGCGGAAGCTGTGACTGTCAGAGGTCTAGATCGGGAGTGCGGGCTGTTTTGTCGTATGGAACGGTTGTGTTTGAGTTACCTAGCCCGCATTCCAAGACTCTGAAGCCTAGATTTCAGGTATGTTTCTATATATGTAGTATTGATAGTTGTTTAGTTAAAGACAGTATGCGCTGGTAAGAGTAATTTGCTCGTATAGTGTTGACCGGTTTGGTTTAGTTATGTTGGTTTAGAATTAAGTGAAGTAACCGGTGTTTTTGTATACAGTTGTTTACCGAGTTAGATGACTAAAGGAATATGAAGTGTGTATGTCTAAGCCGCTATGAAGATAGTACGTGGTTGGTTAAGCATAGTCTTTTCCAGGGTATAGAGTAATGTATAGCAAGAGTGTTAGGCTATAGTCTGTTTCAAGATAGTGACAGAGATGGGGTGATACGAAAATAGTTTATGAAGCACGTGTGTGTGTGTGAATGAACGTGTGGGTTATTTGTATCAGCCAGGTTACGTGACGTTTCTCATTGATCCAATATGTTGTGTGTTTAGCAAGTGTTACGTTGCGACTTTTGTCTATTCAGAGTTCTTGTAACGAGAGTGGAAAGACGGACGCCGAGACGTCGAGTCGCAGGTGGGACCTACGTGAGGTCATCCCTCCAGCTCTTCTGAGAGTGAGTCTGACTGGGGACCAAGACACCCAAGTCCAAGTGAGAACTGAGTACCGTACGAGAACGAGGACGTCCGTGCCCAAAGAGAGACAGGACGGCAACAAGCGTACGACGAAGGACTTTCACGCCTAGACGTGAGAAGGACCAACGTAACCAGGCAACAACATCAAACAGGTTGGAGGCAATGTGAGACTAAGACCTAACCTGGCAAAGATATTGTGATACGTGTGTGGTGTGATAATAGAACAGTGTATATAGTTGATAATCATTTAAGTCGTTCTTTTCATTTATAGTGTATAAAGGTTACTTTAGAAAGAGAGCCCGTGTGTTGTGTTTTACCGCATGAATGCGCCCGTCTGAGTCAGTGGCGGTGTATGCGTCTGTTGCGTGAGAGTCTGTGCGTACGACTGTGGGCAAGTCTGCGTGCGTTACACCAGCAAAAGGACAGTTGAAAGACCACCTGGATGCATCCTCGCTCCAAGCACTGGCACCTTATCGACTACGTCCTAGTGCGTCAGAGGGACCGCAGTGACGTCCTCCTCAGAGTGCCACACTGACCACCGCCTTGTCCGCTGCAAACTCAGGCTCCGCCTCAAGCTGAAACCCAAGAAAGCCCCCCCCCCCCCCCCCCCCCCCCCAAGAAAAAGCTTGATGTTGCCAGCCTTCAGCGTGACGACAAGAAAGCTGCCCTTCAGACAGATTTACAGCGCATGCTCAAAGACACAGTTGATCCAGCAGACTCCTCCCCTGGGAACAACTGAAATACTGCTATAGTAAAATCTTCTGTGGAAGTCTTGGGCTTTGTTAGAAAGAGGAACAAAGACTGGTTTGACGAAAACGATGTAGAGATCCAGGAACTTCTAGCTAAAAAAAGAGCCGCCTACCAGGCCCACCTAGCCCAGCCTTCCTGCCCTGTGAAGAAGTCTGCCTTCCGCCTCATCTGCAGCAGTCTCCAGCGCAAGCTTAAAGAGCTCCAGAACGAGTGGTGGTCCAGACTCGCACAGAGGACCCAGCTTTGCGCTGACAACGGTGACTACAGGGGCTTCTACGAAGCACTGAAAGCAGTGTATGGCCCCAGGCACCTGGTACAAAGTCCCCTGCGAAGCGCTGATGGTCAGGCACTCCTCACAGATAATACCTCCATCCTGAACCGCTGGTCGGAATACTTTCAGGACCTCTTCAGCGCTGAGCGCACTGTTCAAGAAACAGTCATCCTCCAAATCCCACACCTCCCATTAAAGGTTGAATTGGACGAACAGCCCACCGCCGAAGACGAGACCCTCACAGCCATCCACCAGCTCAAGAGTGGCAAAGCACCAGGTATTGACGGAATCCCGCCAGAGATCTGGAAACATGGAGGCTCAGCACTGCACAACAAGCTCCATGACCTCTTTCTCTGCTGCTGGGAGCAAGGAACACTACCAAAGGATCTCCGTGATGCAGTGATCATCACCCTGTAAAAGAACAAAGGAGAGAAGTCTGCCTGCTAAAATTATCGTGGAATTACCCTGCTGTCCATTGCCGGGAAAATTCTCGCAAGGCTGCTCCTGAATCGGCTGGTACCTGCCATCGCTGAAGACGACCTCCCAGAGGGCCAGTGTGGCGTCAGAGCCAACAGGAGTACCACCGACATGGTCTTTGTGCTGAGACAGCTTCAGGAGAAGTGCCGCGAGCAGAACAAAGGGATGTATGTAACGTTTGTCGACCTAACAAAAGCGTTCGACACTGTGAGCAGGCAAGGCATGTGGCAGATCCTGGACCGACTTGGCTGTCCCCCAAAGTTCCTCAGCATGATCGTCCAGCTCCACGAGGACCAGCAAGGCCAGGTCAGACTCATCAGTAACCTCTCAGAACCATTCCCCATTCTCAACGGCGTGAAGCAGGGCTGTGTGCTGGCACCGACCCTCTTCACCATCTTCTTTAGCATGATGTTAAAGCAGGCCACAATGGACCTCGACGACGCAGTGTACATCAGGTATCGTCTCGATGGCAGCCTGTTCAACCTTAGACGACTGCAGGCCCACACCAAAACCCTAGACCGACTGATTCGTGAGCTGCTTTTTGCTGATGACGCTGTCCTCGTTGCACACACAGAGAGAGCCTTGCAGCGCATCACGTCCTGCTTCGCAGATGCTGCCCAGCTCTTTGGACTCGAGGTCAGTCTGAAAAAGACAGAAGTCCTTCATCAGCCGGCACCCAAGGAAGAGCATCGCCCTCCCCACATCACCATCGGCGAGTCCGAACTGAAGTCTGTACACCAGTTTACCTACCTTGGCTGCATCATCACGTCAAGCTGGACAAGGAGCTGGACAACAGGCTGGCAAAAGCGAACAGTGCTTTCGGGCGACTATTCAAGCGGGTGTGGCACAATCAACAGCTGAAAAAAGGCACCAAGATCAGCGTGTATAGAGCTGTCATCCTCACCACCCTGCTGTATGGTTCCGAGTCTTGGTCCCTCTACCGCAGCCAACTACGACTCCTCGAACGCTTCCACCAGCGCTGCCTGCGTACCATCCTGGGCATTCACTGGAGTGAGTATGTCACCAACGTCGAGGTCCTTGAACAGGCGGAAACTGTGAGCATCGAGGCTTTGCTGCTGCGGACACAGCTTCGCTGGGCTGGGGCACGTCTCCAGGATGGAGGATCATCGACTACTGAAGATCACTCTGTTCGGCGAACTCGCCACTGGACACCGAGACAGAGGGGCACCAAAGAAGAGATACAAAGACGGTCTCAAAAAGTCACTTAGTGCCTGCCAAATCGACCACCGCCAGTGGTCTTCGCTTGCTGCGGACCGCGACACCCGGCGCCGCTCCACCATTTACAAGGCAGCCGTCTCCTTTGAGGACTCTCGCAGAGCTAACCTTAAGGACATGCGGCTGAGGAGAAAAAAACAGAGTTGTCGTAACTCAGAACCCTGACCAGACCTTCCCCTGCAGCCACTGCGGTCGAACCTGCCTGTCCCGGATTGGCCTCCGCAGCCACGAACATGCCTGCAGACGACGTGGGCAAGCCCTATAGAATCTTCGTTCGCGAAGTCAAGCCAAGAGAGAGAGATATGTAAATATGCCTGGACTATATACATGTATGTAAATATGCCTGGACTATACGTAAATATGCCTGGAGTATATGTAAATATACCTGGACTATATACATGTATGTAAATATGCCTGGACTGGACTATATGTAAAAATGCCTGGACTTTATGTAAATATGCCTGGACTATACACATGTATGTAAATATGCCTGGACTATACACATGTATGTAAATATGCCTGGACTATATGTAAATATGCCTGGACTGTGCACATGTATGTAAATATGCCTGGACTGTAAATATGCCTTCAATTGTCGTGGTCAGTTTAACTCTTTGGGTGTCAGTAGCGGTATTTGTCAGGATTATTCCTGCAGGATTCATCACAACAAAAACCGCTGCCAACTGAACGTCCAAAGGATTAAGTTCAAAGCTGTTGTAGCGCCACTCACCATCATGGTCACATCCTTGAACCATCACAGTCAATCTCCACAACTTTTCCACAGCTTGATGACGGCATTCATACTTGCACAAAACACATAACGCAAACTTTCACTTTGTCGTTTTATTCACTTGTGTTCTCCAATGTATGATAAAAAGGCCTCCGGCTGTGTATTTACACCGTACTGTGCTCCACTCATCATCACAATCATCAAATGACAAGCTCACAGGGCAAAATATCATGGTTTCAGTCCAGCATGGTACGAGTGAACGTCGACCAAACAGTGCCAACTGTCGAGGCTGTACCAGGCCCACTGTTTGTGTCCGCGTTCCTGCATTCCACTCAGGTGTATAGTAACACTAGACCACGAAAACAACAGCAAGAAAACAAGTTTCAAACAACAGAATACAGTAGATAACAATTGACCCAGTACGGAGAAGGTCGTCGGGCTGATGTCGGCCACTTGGGCGCGTACATGGCCATGCACGGGCCCGCGGGGGCTGACATCATCACAACGCCCTTTTGCATGCTGAGGACGCACTGGAAAAAAACGATAGTTACCGGTAGAGATGGTATTAACAAATGATTATTCCTCAAATTGCTGCAACAAGTATTTCATTCACACATAACTTGAGATGACATGGCACCCCACAACGCGCACAAGTTAAGCACAGACTAGGCACTGAAACATGAAATAACTGACGATGAAGGTTGTCACTGAAACATGAAATAACTGACGATGAAGGTTGTCACTGAAACATGAAATAACTGACGATGAAGGTTGTCACTGAAACATGAAATAACTGACTATGAAGGTTGTCTGAATGCGTGAACGTCGCCCTTCATAACCATCTCCTACTTAACCCATTCAGCCCTGACGTCCTGCACCAGGAGACGGATCGACCATGATAATTCAAGGGTAGTGCACTGTCCTTGAATTATCATGGTCGATCCATTTCCTGCAACTGGCGCATAGTCATTAGATGACGCCTCCAAATTTGGGAAATAGACCGTCGGGCTGAATCGAGTTAAATAACCATAGTTGTACCCTTTAAAATACAAATCTGCATTTTTAATGTTACTTTTGGAATTGTTTTTAGTTTTTGCGTCGCTTGACCAGGTCAAACAATCTGATATGCCCTCCCCCCACCCCTAATGTTTTACTTAATGTTATCAGTCGACATGAGTTAGGTTCCTTGAGCTCAATCCGACATGATCTTTCTAAAATAGTACTCTTTTAAAATCTGAATTGGGAGTGAGAATAGGTCACGGGGAGTGCCTGATTAGACTGGTGTCTGTGAATAGATAAAAGCATTTCCTGTTAGAAACGTTAAAATTCCATTTCAAGTTAGTCAGGCACTGTTGGTTACTGGCTGTTTGAACTTGTCATAACCGACTCTCCGAGACTTTTGTGTACCAGTGTTGGTAACCGTTGACCATAGACCCCCCTCCGTCTGCTGTCATCTGACCAGCGCTGTATTATGCTTGTGTGGTCAAAGCCCACTGTATGCTGTGTAAGCCCATTGCACGCTGTGTAAACCCACTGTATGCTGTGTAAGCCCACTGTATACTGTGTAACTGCCGATTGTAGCATTCCCTGGGAAACAGCATAGTCGCCAGTTACACAGTATGTGGAAGGTTTCGTCTGCATGTTCCAACCTGCTCAGAGCTGTGCCAATAAGTGTAACTACAGCAACCACAAAATTAATGTCGTGACTCCTTGGTATGAAGTGTAGTACAATAGCATTATGTTACAACACCAGTGTTAACCCTTTTGCAACTGACTCTTTAACCCTTTGGCCGTCATTAGGTTGTTGTTTTGTTTTTGTCAAGGTGATTCCTGCAGGAACCACCTCGACAAAAAGCGCTACCTGGGTTATGTGGGCAAGGATTGTGTTGTTTGCTTGTATGTCTGTGTCGAAAGTACATTATTTTCAATATGTGTATAGTGTGTAGTTTGCATATGCGTAACTGACTTTGCACATTTGTTTTGAGCAAATTCTGATGGCAATATTGCACATGGTGACTGACTTGATCAGGGTCGGGGGTTTCAGACACACTGAAATGCATCAAAGGAAATGAAACAAGCTTTCACCAATCTATACTGATCAACAAAGAAACGCAAAATTTTCACCATAACGCTTTTCTTCGTAAATATGCTTTAATCCGGGTTATTTTGACCTCATATATTAGAAAATATTATGAAGAGTGTGTTATGTGCAAATAGAATGTTTAGTCTTAAAAATCGCACATCGATGACTTAAGATGTCATCAGTGACACTACCATCACAGGATATTGAAAGTGAAATGGAGAGCATCTGCAGAAGACCCAGCTGAAAGCCAACCAATGCGACGTGTCACTAGTGTCCGTGTGCATGAAAATCCGGCCTGTTTGGTCTTGACCTATTTTTTGTTTGTCAAAGGCACCTAAATAATCAACATGACCTACAAACATGAAAAATCAAAATATTTCTTTATTTGTAGGTAAGCGGCCATATTTACCTGATAAATGGATATGGGTGTGTTCTTTATCTCTGTGTCAGTCACTGGAGGATAAAAAATGGTTTGAAAGTAATGCACATTAAATCAAATAAGATTTATTAAGAAAATGATGTGCACCATAAGTTCTGGTTGTCTTGTAAATTTTCGAGTCAAATTTCGTTTGAGGCAGTTAATAACATCATAAGCAAGCCACACAACTTGTGTGTTAAAACGTTTAACAGGAAACTTGCTTCGCAGAGTGTGTCCAGTTTTGTTTATTTTCACCACTAACGAAACCCTGTGACCTCCAAGGTAGCCATGGGCGATAAATAGTCCAAATTTTGTGTGAAGGTAGCTCAGACAGTAGGCTGAACATCTGAAGTAAGCAACAAATAACATTTTCTTGTTTTGCTGTCAGGGTGGCTCTTTGTTTGCGGGTACACTTACAGACACTTTTCGCGTTTTTAATGGAAGTCAGTATATTTCTTTATAATCAGCATCTATCGTACTTAATCCATACAACTGAAATTCTTATCCAATCAAACAGTCCTGCGACCAGCTCTTTCTATCAAACAGTACTGCGACCAGCTCTTTCTACCAAACAGTCCTGCGACCAGATCTTTCCATCTGAAAGAACACAAGATTGTCAAAAGCGCTAATGGCTACAGGGGCTCATGAGGATCTTGCCGACAGATGTATTGCCAGCCAATTAACCCTCTTACTGTCAGCGCATTTTGTCCAGATGATTCTCACAGGAATCACGTCCACAAAAAGTGCTGCAACAATAAAGGGCTAACATACTGAGAGGAAATCATTTGTAGTTTAACCTCCTTAGGGTTAACATGCTGAGAGGATGAGGAAATCATTTGTAGTTTAACCTCCGTATGCATGCAGCCACTGATTGCATCCATCACGGAGGGGTTAACTAAACAATTATGGCTTGCAGTTTTCCAAAACATTCATCATTCTAGCCTTGAAGCACATAATACTTTCAAACAGATCATGCTACATATGATAGGGCACATTTAGATATAAAGTTCTTCATTTTCGGGTCATAGACAAAATAAAAATATATTATTGTCAAACAATCTCACTCAATTCACCCAACCCCCTGAGAAAGTTTTTTTTTGTACAAAAAACAGGGGTAGGACAAAAAAACAGGGGTAGGACAAAAAACAGGGGTAGGACAAGGGGGAATACAAGTTTAGACTATACTACTCATAAAAATACAATCCAATTTTCTTGTGCGTACGTTACAGAACAATTTCAAAAGCATCCAACCCAAAAATTAAATAAATAAATAACATCACCTACTGTGACAAGCATGCCATCTTTGCTCTCAGTCCTGTTGTGTTTCTGTGTGCCAGTTTGCACTCGGACTTTAGGTCCCAAATCACACATCCACAAACATGAGCTGGTGTGTCATTGTGGGCCTCACACCACGCACGTGGCTCTTAGCATTATCCCACAACTAGTACAACAAAGGGATGTGAATCACAGGGCTGTTATTCAGTAGAGAAAGACTCGTGGTATATAGAACAATCACATAGTAAACAGGCCAATGTCTAGTTTGCACTTTCCACTATTTTTGTGTTAACATTACTACTCTTGTATAGGCAACAAGGAGCAATCGCACTCTCAATATTTCACGCACATACTGAAAACTGGCATGACACATGCACACACACACCACATACAGCGAACACTGCACCCAAGCCCAGTGAACGATAACAACATACAAACGTAATATAATGGTCATCCACATTTTCCCCAACTAATCCTGCCCTTATGTCTGAGATGATCAGAACCTTGCAGCCATAGACTTTATTTGCAATAGCGTTATTTGCACAGAAAAACCAACCGGCTGTTGTCATCCTTACAAGGCACACACACAGCCGTGAGCAGGTCCGCTAAAGCCGACATTGGTGCAAGGATCTGCTGCACACCCGACATCCATGTGGGAGCCGAGAGAACCAGAAAAATGTGGGCATTGCCAGAGTATGCTGGCCTACACTTGCCTTCTTTAAAACAGTTTTGCCGAAGGACGGACACAAATTTCATATTATCACTGGGGGAGTAATGCCCATCCAGCCATATTTTCTTACCCCAAATAACAGAGAACAGCAATACAGCAACAAGGAAACAATCTCCAGGAACTGAAGACAAACACAAGGATTAATAACACAGAAGTGAAACAGACAAAACTGAGACATGTAACAAAATAATTATGACTAGCTTGTAATGTGGAATGATGGTTTCCTCTCTAATGACCATGTCACCCTGGTAACCAGACCCTGGTCGGCAATCTATTAAGTCTTAACCCCTTCACTGCCAATGTTTTCGTACTCATTGTAAATTTCTTGTCGACAAGCCCCCAGGCCCCAGAGAAACATGGATACAAAGTGGTTTCAGCACGAGGCGTTGATCCTTGACACTCCCCACAACTGAGGGGGCTGGTGAGGATCTCTACCGCTTTCCTTTTGGCATTAAACAGGGAAAGGACTGAAGTCTATATAGCACTTTCCCTTTTATTTAGGAAGATTTTCTTAAAGCATACAACATTATTTCATGTACACCACCAGGGTTCATTTTCGGAACGTGCCCCACGCCAATTGTCTCATGTTGGACCATTGCTTTTCCGGGGTGCGCGACATCGGGCGCATCGTTTTTTACGTGCACGCATGCCAGCCGCATGTTTATTTCTTGCACAACTCTATAATCAATGCTTAAAACAAACCAGCCAACCACAACTGGCTTAGACTGAAAAAGGTACCCTGACAAGTTGATCGGTACCGTTCGCTGTTATGTGTAGGAATGTGTCAGGGGTCACGCTACTCAACATACATTCTAGCCTGCAACTGGTTCACTCATTAACTATTCGACCAAAGAGAACCATCGTTCTGTAAGGCGACTCTGTAACTGAAGTGTGTGTGTGTGTGCGTGCGCACGCGTGTGTGACACACACACACACACAGAACAGTTCAATTACATAATCTCTGGGTGTTTTGTCTTTTTTTCATTTTTTAAAGTTTTTCTGGCCGATCACCTTGGCGATGTATGATTAACCCACTGCTCATTGAATTGACCCATTCCCACAAACTATTTTTTTAGAAAAATAAACCCTGCTCCACAGACCAGCCACAAACAGCTGAAGACAGTGAGCTCTGGGTTCCAAATCACGTTGGAGACTTTGAAGGGCCTTAGGCCCGTCCCTGCCACAGGACGCAAATGGTGTTTCTGAAATCTTTGTTAATTCCACAACCAAAAGCCAGAACCATCCAAGGAGCCTAGATAACACTGGTCTCCGCAAAAGGCACAGATCCTCATGAGCTGCTGCAGTCACAGGGGGTCATGTGGATCTATGCCGCTTGCTGAGACTGAGGGGGCTTATAAGGATCTAGGTGTCTTCCAGTTGTGTGGTGTTCAGTTTTTTTTTGACAGTGAAAGGGTGAAGTTCAGGTTAACCAAGGATCGTTCAAGGGTGGTGCCAGAGAAACTTAGCGCTTAAGAGGTCCTCAGCTATTCTGGCATCACCCTCGAACATCATGGTCGACCTGCAACTTGCCGTAGAGTGGCAAAGCCGAGTGATTTTACAGATCAAGCACCACTAATGAGATTTAACACCAGGACTAACATTTTAATTACCTGTAATTACCTGTTAGAATTTTTCCCCCAATAATTTCATTCATAACGAGGTAGTTATCATGCACAAACACATTTCATAACATACACACATTGCATTTACACATGAACTGAAATCATCCAAACAAATTAGACGCATGCATTATGTTATTACGATATGTTTTGTACACAGTACATCTATAGACCACCCCTCTGTTTGAGGTCTCTTGTACTTTAAGTGTTTGTAAGATTTCAAAGAGACTTTCATCTATTTGGAATGTTCCATGCCAACTCTTCCATTCCATTAAACCGTAATACATATTTGTATTATGAGCGACCCATAACTCCTCAAGCACAGATATAAATTGACCCACCAAGAGGTGTAGATCAATTCCTCTTGTAGACAGGTTGCGTTCATAATCGCAGCAGGAGCGTCACGCCCTGTTTACACGTTAAGTCATAAGTCTCAGTTCTGACATGTGAGGTGTCTTCTGACAAAAATACAGTTCAGGAGATAGACTGAACTTGACCATTCAAGGGCGGTGCCTTCAAGGCGCCTAGCTATTCTGCCACCATCCTTGAACTGTCATGCTTTATCCATATTGTATTGTAAAGTGTCACAGCTGCATGGGTTTGGAGGGCACAGGTTAAATTCAAAATAAAAATCGACTTCCACGCTCACACAGTACTGCCATTAGTCTAATACACCCTACCCTACAGGTCGCTTAGTCGGAGCTAACAATCCAAACTCAAGAACATCAAAAAACGTTTCCTGAACAAGAAATGTCAAATTGTCTAACACATTTACTGCTGTGTTTGTCACTGAATTGGGTTACAACAAAACAAGGAAATGTTATAATTGTCCTGCAAAGGCCGAGATACCAACTATCGGTCATTCAAGCCGAGTCTGTCAGGAAAAATAGTCGCTGAGAGAGCACATAAAACCAGCTATTATCACACTGTCCCGACATCCATTCAAAGATAGATTAGAAACTGTAGAGCTGGGAAGTACTTTTCCACATCACTTCTACAGTGGTAAAAACTAAGAGTTGACTCATTCAATGCTATACAACACTTTCGCAGCTATTGATGCAGGGTTCCTTGATTGAGTTAACTTCACAGGGCACTCTCGACACTTGCTGACTTGCGCAGTCTTCCTGAGTAAGAAGTCATTACTAACACACACGCGCATCATCCAACACTTGATCCACACACCAAACACACAGTCCAACTACGCTAAACACGCAGTCCCATTCAGAGATATGGTTCATCACACGCTCGTTGCAATCATTCTTGTTTCTCTATCACTTTTCTGCAGTCACACACTCAAGAACTGCTCACGATCCACCACCTCAAGGCGTGAATAACGCCATTTCTGTCAGTAAGAGGCGTCATGACTCATGAGAATGTAAGCCTCAGCACATGTTCTCTGTAACAATCACCCTCGTATGTCTTCACTCCATCGATCAAATTCCCAGTGTGCAAGAAGTTGTTAGGCTGACATCAGCCACCCTTGCCCCACACACAGCTGTACATGGGTCAACTGTGGGTGACACTGGCCTGATGATCTTTTGCTTACTATGACTATGACCATGAAGAACTAGCTAAGACCGAACAGAGGTCAATCATCGAGAACAATAGTGTCTGTCTGCCTGGGCACTTTGGCACGTGGACTATTCCTGTTATTATTGTTGGCCTTGTTCTGCGTGAAGAGATCTGAACTGCCCACAATCACACAATCGTCATCATCGTCATCATCGTCAGCACACATGTCCAACTTTCTCTTGGTGCCCCGCAGGGTGTGGGCGTGAGCAGACCCTGACTCGCGCACAAAGCTGCTAGAAGCCACTGGGGTGAGAGAGTCCGAATCTTGATCCTGAATAACTACAGCCGAGTCTGCGTCACCGAGCGTCATGAGGGGTGAGCCGGTCTCCCCGATGATGGTGACCTCCTGACTGTCGGCTCGGGAGGGGGCGACGGTGGCTAGAGGGGACACCCCAATGTCACCTTGCATTGACATATCCCCTCTGGCTGGTGCTGTGCTTCGGTGGTGGGGTGAGGCGCGCGAGGGTACGAATCCCGTGCTGGCTGTGGACCCCATGGAGGTGCTGGAGGTGTTGGAGAGAGTGCGGACAGGAGACTGACGCGCAGGGGACTGGGTGACGCCTCCAGATGACGTGGTGGAGCTGGAGTTGTTGGAGTCGGTGGAGGAGCTGCGGTTGTCTCCCGAGTTTTTCTTCATCTTGCGACGCTTGGCCAGGGGTGCTGAACTCACGTCCTGCAGTCGCAAGCCCTCCCGCGTGGCTAAGTGGAACGCATCCCATGTGGCCGACAACTGTGAGTTGACTGTGGCACTGCAGGAGGAGAGAACTCCGGGTGTGCGCAGTGGGGTGTGACCCGCCTGTCCCCCCTGTCCAGCACGCAACCAGCGGTGTTTCTGTAGCTCAGGCATGCGCAGTCGTTTCGTCGGATCAACAGTCAGAAGGCCTGCAAAACAGACCTCACTATTTATGCAAATAGTTAAACATCTTACAAACAAACCAAATAAATCACAAGATGGGATGAACCATAACCCACAAAGTCCCTTCTATATGAGAGCTGTCCTCGCTGTCAATGGTCTCTACCTACTGTCTTTGATTTTGAATTATCTCCAATTGAAAAAGTCTCGCAGATCTGCCAATGCATCAGTGAGTTCCATAAGGGGCGCAGGACATACACGTCATTGATTTGTCTAAAGTCATATGTCACGTTTAGTTTTACGTAATTTTATATTTTACGTGATATGAGTTTCACTTTCGCTTCACAGGCTTGAGAAAATGGTGACAAAACTAGAACTCCATGGTACAATTTCAGTCTTGCTATAATTTGTGTGAAAGCAGGTTGACTTTACCTAGCTACATGATATACTAAGTACACGGGTCACCTGCATGCTCTTCTGAAAGCGCGTCAATGTGTGTGTGCGTGTTAGTGTGTGCATGCGCGCGCGCTCCACACATCTCCAAGAGGCATAGATCCTCATGCGTCCTAAAAAGTCCTTTAGAAGTGACTTAAAAACAGAAATATGAATATCTTTCACCCATATACTCCTGAAACACTACAAAACCATCGTAAAGGGACTTAAAACAGAAATATGAATATCTTTCACCCATTCACTCCTGAAACACTACAAAACCATGGTATTTCAAAGGCAGTGATAACGTGAATTGTCAGCATTAACCTGTCGGTTTTTATAGTGGCTTTAGTCACAATGATACCTGCAGGAATCACCTGTGGGTGTTGGTAGTGGCTTTAGTCACAATGATACCTGCATGAATCATCACAACATAAACTGCTACTGACATCCAAAGTGTTAAGTTATTCTGACACCACCCTTGATCCATCATTGTCAACCTGTCCAGTGAGCTGGGTTCAGAGGACAACTGCAAAATTGGAGGACTTGGATCTTGTGTGATGAAAATACGACTTTAACCCATAAAGCCGGACATGGATCAACCATGGGTGGTGTCAGACACCACCCTTGAACTATCATGGTCGAACTATCTCCAGAACTGTGACATAGACCTTAAAGGAAAAAAAAAATTATGAGTGATGTTCGTAATGAGTTAACCCAGCAGCTAAGGGGTTCAAAATAATGGGGGAAACTACAGTCTGCCCAGTCTACCTCCTTCCCTCCCTCCCACAGCAACGCTGAATGGCACAATCATACAAGTTCTGTCCAACTGACTTAGTATGAGATCTGCCCAGTCTACCTCCCTCCCTCCCTCCCACAGCAACGCTGAATGGCACAATCATACCAGTTCTGTCCAACTGACTTAGTATGAGATCTGCCCAGTCTACCTCCCTCCCTCCCTCCCACAGCAACGTTGAATGGCACAATCATACAAGTTCTGTCCAACTGACTTAGTATGAGATCTGCCCAGTCTACCTCCCTCCCTCCCTCCCACAGCAACGCTGAATGGCACAATCATACCAGTTCTGTCCAACTGACTTAGTATGAGATCTGCCCAGTCTACCTCCCTCCCTCCCTCCCACAGCAACATTGAATGGCACAATCATACAAGTTCTGTCCAACTGACTTAGTATGAGATCTGCCCAGTCTACCTCCCTCCCTCCCTCCCACAGCAACGCTGAATGGCACAATCATACAAGTTCTGTCCAACTGACTTAGTATGAGATCTGCCCAGTCTACCTCCCTCCCTCCCACAGCAACGTTGAATGGCACAATCATACAAGTTCTGTCCAACTGACTTAGTATGAGATCTGCCCAGTCTACCTCCCTCCCTCCCTCCCACAGCAACGTTGAATGGCACAATCATACAAGTTCTGTCCAACTGACTTAGTATGAGATCTGCCCAGTCTACCTCCCTCCCTCCCTCCCACAGCAACGCTGTATGGCACAATCATACAAGTTCAGTCCAACTGACTTAGTATGAGATCTGCCCAGTCTGCCTCTCACCCTTCCCACATGAAAGCTCAATGGCGGAATGCTACAAGTTCTGTCCAACTGACCTAGAATGAGATCTTTGGCCGATTCAGAGACAGACTGCCACTCTGTGCCCGTCATGTTGACTTCTCCCCCACGAATTCGCTGCATGATGTTGGCTGCAGACTCTTCTTCGCCATTGTGCTGGAACGGGGCACGGCCAGACAACATTGTGTACTGAAACAAAAAATAAGGTCAATAGTTATAGTTAAGCAAGCAAAATAGGAGAGAGACTGAAAGAAATCTCAACACAATGCAACGCAGTAATGACCAGAGGCCAGTTGCATGAATGAGTTTAGTCCTGCACAAGCCAGCAGGCAAGGCACTTCGCTACAGTCATCTCAGCACAATGCAACGCAGTCCTGCACAAGCCACTAGGCAAGGCGCTTCGCTACATAAGCAGTCCTGAAGAAACAAAGGGTGGGAGAAAGCGGCTTAGCCACCCCAGCCTCTCCTTTTGACAACATTCAAGCTCTTGAGTGTCAGCATCGCACAGGCGATTGCGCAATTTTACTGTTAACAGTAACCGGTGTTGTCGAGCTCACAAAGGAGAAGTAGCCTCCGTCAGCCAGACTGTTCAGTTAGCAGAAGGAGTACATTATCACGAGTGCCTGCAGATGAAGGAGCTCGTGACAATGTATGTCTCTTGTTGGAAATGGTTTATGGGACACAATTAGTTGGCGGATCGTCTTCAATCATTTCAACTTATTTCACCGTCACCCGTGATTATGTGACCCTTTATCGCACCTTCGTCGCTTTATTGACCTATTCCTGACCCATTGATTCCTGATAGTGCGGGGGCGGCGCCCAATGGTGTGGTGCCCAGAGTGCCAGGTGGTTCTTGAGCTGTCACGGTCTGTCTGTCTCCTTGAATGTAATGTGGTCCGTAGATCATAACTACTGTTCTTGGGTATTCCAGCCTCAGGGCTCAATGAGTCAATCAACGTGGTGACATAATATTCCTGATTTGTGGTGATATAAAATAATCCTGATGTTGTGGTAGTTGCTACACATGTAGCCAGTTTAAGCTTGTGCATTACATTATTTTGTTTGCAGACAACGGACTGTACTCTTCTCGGGTTGGTTACCACCAGCCTTATTATGAAGTTTGTGTCTAAATAGTTTTGTGGCTTTCTGCATTATCTCAGTGACAATCCAACGCCGGATAACTGTGCCTGAGTGTGTTGTGCAATGTTTTCTCTGACCAGCACTTTAGCGAAACCTGGACAGTTGTACTTTCATATTGATGCTTCATAATTAAGCCGCACGCTGTGTGGACCGCGATCGTGTGGACTGTGGGAGTGACTTGTACAAAGCTATACGAGTACTATACAGACAGCCTCAGCAACCACATGCAATATTCGCTTTCCCTCTATATTTTCATAAAAGGTGTTTACTCTCATTTTGAAAACGTTTTAGCCGACTGAATACTGGTTCTACTCTTTCTGCTACTGCAGCATCATAATTTTTGTTCTTCTTAAAATTAGTTCTTCTTCATTACTTTCTATTATTCGTGTTTGTGTACTGATTATTATATTTCAATAGTTTTATTACATTAAGCGTACTTATTGTTGCCTTCATTTTTCCACCTTCGTTTCTTTCTCATTTTTCACGATGAATCAAGCAGACCTGAAAGTAAAAGATCTCCGCATTGGGCATTTAAACGTGTACCATCTATATGCCAAACTTGCTGATATTTGCGTTTACCTGAATGACTCAAACACATTTCATATTTTGGGATTATCTGAGACACGTCTTGGTTCATGTATCTGATGAATCAATTCAAGTTCCTGGCTTTTCTGTCCTGAGACATGATCCAACGGCCCACGGACAGACAGGATTAGCTGCTAATATTCACACGTCTGTTCAAGCTCTTACACGTAGACGACATGACTTAGAAACTGAGCAAGTTGAGTGTATGTGGCTTAAGCTGAAGGCCCCCCAATCACCATAATTTCTTATCGGTTTTCTGTACCGCAAACCTGCTGCAAACTTTGAATGGTATGACAATTTTCTTAGTATGTTTGATAAAGCCTGTAAACCTAATTCTAATGTCATACTTATGGGAGATTTTAACATAGACATGTTAAAGTCTCATCATGCATGGGACTCTACGATGACGTTGCTGGGTCTTAAACAGTTGGTCACTTCGCTGACACGAATAACACCAACAACATCTACACTCATAGACCACATTGATACCACCAAGCCGGAGTCTGTTCTTAATGTGTCTTTGGTAACCTTGGTATCAGCGACCACTTCCCATCAGCTGTACGTGGTCCACTAAGTTCCCAAAAGCAAAGAAAGGATGTCATATGTATATCACCTATCGTTCTTTTAAAAAAAATAGTGACAGCAACTTTTTATCTGACCTGAATAATGCACCTTTTGATGACATGCTTAGTGAAACTGACCTTGACAGCGCTCTGTCTGGTATAGCATTTTTCTTACTATTTTAAATAAACACGCGCATGTGCGGTGGAGGCGAGTCAAACACGCAACACTCCCACCGTGGCCGACTCAAGACATCATTCAGGCCATGAGGGTGAGAGATGATCCGAGGAAAAAGAAGCGAAAGAAGCGCTTTGCTTAATTTAAACGTGAGCGCAATCATGTCAAATGTCTAGTGCGGCAAGCTAAAAAATCTTTCATTGATCACTTGATTAAACAAGACAAAGATATGTTCACGCTCTGGCGCACTACGGCCGCCCGCAGTGACTGGAGGCAAGAGTAGGAAATCCCCTGTAATCCTGTCTACCCTGACTGCAGATAATTTTAACGATCATTTCCTTTCAATTGCCGAGTCCCTGGTCCCTTCTAAAACAAACTCTTGGCCCTATACCTGTCCTGCAACCCTGATTGACTTCTGTAGAACGCAAACTGTGAGATTTGATCCTTTCGCTATTCTACCTCTGGCATTTCACGAGGTTGGTAAAACAATTAGTTCCATGAAGAATAAAAAAAATCTTCCATGCCAGATGAAATAAGCCCCAAAATATTGAAACTATCCCTTCCCTATGTTGTAGAAACAATAACTTATGTCTACAATTTATGCATATAGAAAAATGTTTTCCCAAAACAACTAAAAAAGGCTAAAGTTATTCCCCTACCCAAAACAAAAGATCTGTCCGATGTTAATAATTATCGCCCCATTTCACTTTTGTCTGTCTTAAGTAAACCCCTTGAACGACACATTCATAAGCATCTTTTAGAATACCTGGGACAATGCAAATGAATCCACTCCCTCCAGTCAGGTTTTCGCCCGAAGCATAGCTGTCATACAGCCTTAGCGCGACTTACAGACGCGTGGCTAAGTTCAATGAACCAAGGCAAATTTACAGGTGTTGTTTTCATAGACCTTCAGAAATCTTTCGACCTGGTGGATCATGAAATTCTCCTTTCCAAGCTCAGTAAATATCTGGATGGTTCATTTTCAAGTAACTGTTTTCATACCTCAGACGCCAATTCTCAGGCATCTATTCATTCCTTGAAAACAACCTCGTTTTTCACTTCCTATCTTACAGACAGACAGCAGCGCGTGATGGCCAATGGATCTTACTCTTCAAGTGGTTTAGCAACACGAGGTGTGCCCCAGGGCTCTGTCCTGAGACCTCTTCTCTTTTGCATATTTATCAATGACCTGCCACTACATTTCACGAGCGACAGAATTGCTTGTGACTTGTTTGCTGATGATGCAACAATCCACAGCCCCGATAAGTGTCTTGAGTCTTTAAATGGTCGTTTGCAACAGGGACTGATCGAAATTTCCAAACGGTGTCAAAATAATGCTATGATCCTTAATCCCACAAAAACCGAATGTATGACGATAGCAACCAATCAGAAGCATCAGCTCAAGCCACTTACGCTTAGCCTGAAAATCCAAGACCACACCATTACACAAGTAACTGAACATCGCCTACTTGGAGTTATTGTTGATAACCAGATGAAATGGCAATCTCACATCAATGCTGTCTGTAAAACTATGTCCAGAAATGTTTTCATGCTGTCTAAGCTAAAATATTTTATTGATGTTGATGCTCGCAAACTATTCTACAATGCCCATGTCAAATCCCACATCGATTATGCCTCCACGACATGGGACGGCAGCGGTGACATACACTTGAAGAGGCTCAACTCCTTGCATCGCAGGGCAGTGAAGCAGATCCTGCCTGATCCAGCCCTTTCTACTGACCAAAAATTTGAAAAACTAAAACTGCTTCCTCTTGACAGGCACCATCTCTTTAACAAAGGGGTAGTCATGTATAAAATCTGGAATGAAATCCCTCCAGAATACATGTGTAAACTCTTCACCAAGGCAGCTTCAGGCTATTCAACATCAAGGCTTAACTTCATCACACCACACCCGAGGATAAATTTATTTAAAACCACCCTCCATTTCTCAGGTGCCTCGTTCTGGAATAAACTGCCAGCGCATATAACACACACTGGTTCGCTCCCCTCTTTCAAGGAAAGCCTCTTCAAGTAATGGTCAGCTCCACAGGGTGGGTTTCCCCCTCTATTCTGGGGCATGTGTTTCTGTCTACCCTTGGTCCATTCACCTGTATTTTCCTTTTTTAAACTCTCCCTACTGTCTGCGCTCTCTGTAGCTCTTGATATTGGATGCGTGTTGCTAAATGGTCTTAGTTTTTTTAGCGTATTAGACCAGCTGGCGACATACATTCAATATTCTGGGTTGGTTTTTTTTGTTTTTTTCACAGGCAGTGCAGGCACGTCGTGAGAAACTTTTGTTGCTGTCGGGACGTTAAGCAATGTATAGCCAACCAACCAACCCATCGCCCCAAGCCTTGATATTAACCTCCGTGTGCACATGTGCTTGTATGTGTGTGTATGTCTGTGTGCGCACGCGCGTGCGTGCGTGCGGCGTGAGCGTGTGTTTGATTTCAGTGAAAGAAGGAATTTGAAAGAATTTTTTTTTCCCATTCACACTGCTAGCAATCATAATCGGTGCCCTCCATTTTGCCTTATCCATCATTTTTTAATGACTTGTTATATTATGTACACTTGTATGTTAGTAGCTTTGTACCTTTGTATGTTAGCAGCTTTGTACCTTTAGCAGAGTTGTACCTTTGTAGATTAGCAACAGCAAGCGTGAAAAATGGCACATGTGCTAACTGCTTCTTCGGTTCAGAAATAAAGTTTCATTTTCATTTCATTTCAAGCAGAGTGTAACATAGTAATGTCCAGGGATCAGTTGAATGAGTCCTGCTGGAGTCACTATGCCAGGTGCTTCCCTACATAACCTAAGCAGATTGAAATGTAGTAATGTCCAAGGGCCAGTTGCATGAGCGAGCTTATTGCAAGGGCCAGGTGCACGAGTCACCTTATTTCAGTCAAGTCAGCAAGTGGCTGGTGCAGGACTAAGGTCACTTGGGCAACTGGCCCCTCGCAGGAGTCACCTTATTTCAGTCAAGTCAGCAAGTGGCTGGTGCAGGACTACGCTCACTCGTGCAACTGGCCCCTGCTCCCAATTTGTTCCAAACTGAACAAAAGTCTGAATACTGTCTCCTAGACTATTTTGCTGCAACTGAAAGTTGCAGGCCGCCATGGAAAAGGGGAGGCAAGTAATGACCTAAACTGTGCAAGCTGCCATGGAAAAGGGGAGTAAGTAGTCGCCCAAACTGCCAACTCACCAGGATGACCCCCAGACTCCACAGATCACATGCCTCATCATAGCCAGCGTCACGGTCGCGGGCGGTCATCTGACGCAGCACCTCGGGGGCTGAGTAGGGCAGCGTGAAGCACGGCGTCTGTAGCATCTGGTTCTCAGGGTTTACCGTAGCAAAGCCAAAGTCCACCACCTTCAACTCGGCGCGGTCAGATTTGTCGTCAAAGATCAAGTTCTGTGGAGCAAGGAAAAGTGTAAAACTCTGTAATTAACACCTTGAGTGCTAAGAAAAACTGCAAGAGAAACAGATCATCATCAGGCACTGTAGATGCGGGGCTCATCAAGATCTATTGAAGCCCTGTAGTTGCAGGGCTCATCAAGACCTATGCCTTTAGGTGACACCACCCTGTACCAATGCTCCCTTGAAGGCTGGGGGAATAATTTAAACCGACGTCCAAAGCATGATGACAATCATACCCGCGACTTGTCAAGCACGGTCCAAAACCTACCTCTGGTTTCAGGTCACGATGGACGACCCCACGACTGTGCATGAACTCTACGGCCTTCACCAGCTTGTTCATGATGTCACTGGCCTCCGTCTCCGTGAAAAACTTCTTCTTCTTGATGCGGCTCAGAAGTTCTCCCCCCTTCAGCAGCTCCATCACGATGTATGTATGGAGCTGCAATTCACACATGGGTTGAACAGTTGGACACAAGCAAAAACATGGGTTGAACAGTTGGACATGAGCAAAAACACATGGGTTGAACAGCTGGACACAAGCAATTCACACATGGGTTGAACAGATGGACACAAGCAATTCACGCATGGGTTGAACAGTTTGACATGAACAATTCACACATGGGTTGAACAGTTTGACATGAGCAAACATGCTTAGTAGTCTAACACCACTCTCGACCTATCATGGTCTTTTTGTCTCCAAACTTTAACCCGTTCACTGCTGACAAAAAGTGAACAACAATCAAGTGCACGAGGTACAGATCCTCTGCGGGGAGCCCATATGAGGATCTATGCCTCTTTGCTTAATAATCGTAACCCTAAGATGGCTGGAGATCTTTGTCGTTAAATTTTACGTGGTTTCAAAAACACAATCTCCTGGCAGTCAAAGGGTCAATGTTGTCACCACAGGACCACTTCAAAGTGGGCAACTTCCACCTCACACTATGTGTTGTCACCACAGGACCACTTCAAAGTGGGCAACTTCCACCTCACACTGTGCATTAACCCCTCTGCTGACAAAAATATAGCAACACCAACTCCATATAGCAACACCTCAACTCCATACAGCAACACCTCAACTCCATATAGCAACACCTCAACATCCCACACATCCTAGCAAGTGGCTGCAGCACCAACTCGCTTCCTGACAAAATGACTTCCTTGCATTTTACAGAAGGGCCACATTTTCACGTAAACATAACCTACCTCATCTGTGAAAACATCGATGAGTGTGACGATGTTGGGGTGACCTTGACATTGCTTGAGAAGCTGCACCTCACGACCGACATTGACACGGTTACTGACGATTTTCACTGCAAAGTACAGGTGAGTGCGCTTGTGACGACACACACGGCATATAGAGTACGTGCCATCGCCCAATGCTGGCCCTTTGAGATCTACATCATACTGCTGGAAAAAGGCAGAATTCTGTAACGACAGAAACAACAGCACGGAAATAAGGCAAGGCAATATAATACAATACAATACGATAAAATACCCCACGATAAGACAAGGCAGTCTAACACAATATGATACGATAAAATACCCCACAATAAGACAAGACAGTCTAACACAATATGAACGATAAAATACCCCACGATAAGACGTAGGCGATCAACCTCTTGCGGC
Source organism: Semisulcospira habei (assembly GCA_036245525.1). Classification (NCBI taxonomy): domain Eukaryota; kingdom Metazoa; phylum Mollusca; class Gastropoda; family Semisulcospiridae; genus Semisulcospira; species Semisulcospira habei. The sequence goes on from BTPG01000004.1 coordinate 148,728,427, forward strand.
GAAGCTTGAAGGTAAACTTACTGTAACCCCTTCTGTGCTGTGTAAGGTCAAAACCCCCAAACTGTGCAGCCGTTCTCTAAATACTTCATTAAAAAGTCCAGGAGACAGACTGACCATGACAGTTCAAGGGTGGTGCCAGAATAGCTTGGCGCCCATGGGCACCAAGCTATTCTGGCATCACCCTTGAACTATCATGGTCGATCCTTATCTTGCTGTAGTGGTTCAGGGCTAAATGACGTAAATCTCCACACGGCCATTGGTACCAGTGGCGGGAGGTAGACGGGGTTAAATTCAAGGTGTTATTTACCTTGAAGAGTCCAGCGGACTGGAAGAGCGACTCGTCAGGCTGGTGTTCTTTGGTGGAGGCCAAGAGGTTGCTGCTGATGGAGTTCTCAGAGAAAATGATGGACGGCGCCACGTAGGAATAGCCCTGCAATGCACAAAATAGGACGTCTTTGATCATAATCACATTTTATACAGCGAATAGCCTGCAATGTACAATGTCATCACTGACTGTGGGAAAGACCTTGATAAAAAGCACTACCCAACAGTCAAAGGGATGAACATGAAAGAGCTTCGACTGACCTTAAAGAGTTTGTCTCCCATGTTGGGCACGATGGCAGGCGACTCGGTCGGGGGCATGTTGGTGAACTCCTCCGAGAAGTTGCTCACGTCCATCTCGTGCACGATTTTCGGGATGAACGGTGCTGGGATCTTTTTAGCTGCAAGGTCGTCCCAGTTTAAGCCCTGATGAGCGAAACACACCTTTTAAAAAATACCATTAGATTTCAGTCAAAGCTACAATACATGAACAAACTTCTTCATTTGAGAATGTTTGCATGCTGTCAGAAATTGTATGAAATCATCTGCGCAGGCCAAATATGGCTGGTGTCTGGGGATGATCTGCCGACAATCAGGGCTCCAGCTTACCTTGAAGAACCTGTGTCGTTTGACCTCCCTCACGCCTCGAGCACCCAGACGTTTGGTGGGATCTTTGATCAGCAGGCGCTGGATGAAGTCACGCACTTCTGAAGAAAACATCTCAGGGTAGGGTGGGTTGTTCTTGAGGATGCGCCTGGAACAACAAGCAGGTGGAATAACATGACGAAATCCTTCAGTGCCAGAATGCAAAGGACCACAACCAAATGCACGAGGCAGAGATCCTGATGAGCCCCCGCAACTGTCGGGGTTCATGAGGATCTGTGCCGCTTGCTGGCCTGTCACATCCCAGTGCCTGGGGTCAATGTGACGCATGGGGTCAATGTGATGTCTGGGGTCAATGTGGTGCCTGGGGTCAATGTGACGCATGGGGTCAATGTGGTGCCTGGGGTCAATGTGGTGCCTGGGGTCAATGTGGTGCATGGGGTCAATGTGGTGCCTGGGGTCGATGTGGTGCCTGGGGTCAATGTGGCGCCTAGGGTCAATGTGGTGCCTGGGGTCAATGTGGTGCCTGGGGTCAATGTGACGCCTGGGGTCAATGTGACACCTGGGGTCAATGTGACGCCTGGGGTCAATGTGGTGCCTGAGGTCAATGTGTCGCCTGGGGTCAATGTGTCGCCTGGGGTCAATGTGGTGCCTGAGGTCAATGTGACGCCTGGGGTCAATGTGGTGCCTGGGGTCAATGTGATGCCTCGTGAGACAAGTTTTTAGCTGGCACTGACAGTGAATGGGTTACTTTTTAAAGTGACGGCTGTAACTACATACATCAACAGACATCAACAGACAAGCACCGACACAATGTTTCACCCCTTCACTGCCATAACAGCAATAACACCAGTCTATTTCAAGACACGTGGACCTGCTCTGTGAAGGCTAAAGTCCATTGTTTTGTGAAAAGCCCAATTATCATAGAATTTACAATGAAAACCACGAACACTTTTCGCAAAAACGTGCTTGCTGTCTCCTTGCCTTCACAGGCAGCGACCTTCATGACCCTGCATCTACGGAGGATCATTAGGGCCTATTCTTCTTGGCACCAACGAGGATGGCCAAGCTATGATAACCAAAGAATTCCGCAGTAAATAAGTTCATCCTAACTAAGTTCATACTAACTGTACAGCGCAAGTGGTGATATACAAGCAACAGTGTGCACTCAAGCCATGATATACAAGCAACAGTGTGCACTCAAGCCATGCAATAAGCTCATCCTAACTAAGTTCATACTAACTGTACAGCGCAAGTGGTGATATACAAGCAACAGTGTGCGCTCAAGCCATGCAATAAGGCGTACTTAGAGACTTCGCTCTGCGAGTTCTTTTCCCCATCCACTGTGAAGGGGGAGGCGCCGGTCAACAGTTCATAGGTCAAGACTCCCAGCGACCACCAGTCCACCGCCTGAAACAGTCCACAGTGAAATACATAGTAGTGCAGTTGATGCTCAGCTAACGAGTGTCGCCGCTTGCCTCAGTATTTACCTCCCTGACTGGTCATCTTCACCAGTGTGTGTCACCATGACATAAATCCTGTGAGGCATGTCACTTTGTTAATGTGTCAATATTTTTAGCCCGAATGTCAACATTTACAACCTAGGAACTGTCCTCTGAAGACTACAGCAGGGATGTCACTGGCCATCGGACACCGGACATAGTCCGATTGACTTGGCCTAATGTCCGATGAACAGAAAGATCAGCAGGACAAATGTCCGATTGTTTGTTTCAAAAAGAGGACATGTGTCCGATTGTTTTTCCGTTGATCGCAGACACCGCTAGCGACATTTCTTTCCGAGTAGGCTGGCGCTTTGCGGTAGTCGGCTTTACACTGCGCGAGCGAGTGACGTGTAGTGTGTTATTCCCGGCAACGCCCTCTGATTGGCTGACCCTAAAGTTCAGCTATTTTTAGCGAAAGCGAGACTGCGCGAGCGAGGGTCGTGTAGAGTGTGATTCCGTAAACATCGCCTTCTGATTGGCTGCCCCTAAAGTTCAGCTATTTTTAGCGAAAGCGAGCTGACATCAACTGCGTTGATTGGCGCTTCCTGCCCTGCTCGTGTCGGCAAGGGTCCACGATTAAAATGCCACCCAAAGGGAAACTTTCTGGCGCAAAGGATCCGAAACAACGGAAGCTATTCGCTTTCCTGCCAGTGCCTCCTACAGAGAAGGATGAAGTTGAACTTGGTGCAACTTCTGAGCAGCAGGACGAAGTATCAGTAGTGCAGACAGAGCCGCGAGAGACCGAGCATGGCCCCGAAGTGAGTACCAGTGCATGCACAACCGAAAGCGAAAGGAAAAGCAAGCGTCAGGTTCTAAGGACATATCAACCCTCGTGGGAGAAAATCTTTTCTCCGTGGCTGTACTATGAGGAGGGGAGGGGCATGCTTTGCCGTAGTTGTATTGCAGCCAGAAGAAATAACTCGTTTACTACCGGCTGTAAGAATTACAGAAAAAGTGCTCCTTCTGACCACGCGAAGACCGACGACCACAGGCTAGCCTTACAAGTGCCAGAACTCCAAAAACAGCAAGAGGGAGCACAGCACAGATTGTTGAGTGGGGAGGAGGCAGCAATGGCCTCCACGGCAAAGCTTGTTTACTGGATGATCCAGGAGTCTTTACCGCTCTCGAAATTCCCGTCTCTTCTGGCACTTGTAAAAGACTTGGGTGCCCCTAATGTTGACAAACTCAATGTCAGTGACACCGTCACCTATGAACATAGAAACACTGCCACACAACTCCTGCAGGTGATGAGTAACGTCATTTCAGAGGACATTGTCGAGAAAATCAAGGGGGCCACCTACATATCCCTTCTTGCTGATGAATCAACTGACAGAGCAAACAGCAAGCGCCTGGCTCTGTACATTAAAGTTGTAGACAGCCAAATGCATGCAAGCACACACTTCCTGACAAATGTAAACATAAGTGACGGTACTGGAGAAACGATGGCTGAAGTTATACTGCAACAGCTGGAGGCTTTCGGGCTTGAGAGAGACAACATCGGAAAATTGATGGGCCTTGGCACCGATGGGGCAACTGCCATGGTGGGGAAGGGGAAGGGCCTACATGGCAGGATGCTTCGAGTAAACCCACACATTGTCAACATTCACTGCATAGCCCACAGGCTTGCGCTGTGTACAAGCCAGGCTGCCTCAGGTGTTCCAGCCATGGAAAGCTACGTGGAGTTCTTGACATCCCATATCATTTCCACTGAGTCTGAGGGTGTCATTTTGATTTTCAAGTCAGTGTAGCAGCCTACTACATGTAGTGAAGTTTCAGATAAATCTAACAAATGTAGCCTATTGACAAGGCCTTTTAAAAGTATTTTCTGCATTAGTTTTCTACATTTGTTCATCATGTCTATTAGCCACAAAAGTGTGAGAATTTAAATCTTTAACCCATTTGCTACCAGAAACCTGCTGTGGCCCATGCTGGAAGCATGGGCCACAGCAGGTTTCTGGTAGCGAATGGGTTAATGACAACATGAACAAGTAAACCAAAAAAATAGTAACTGGAATGATTTTTTTTTCTTATACATTTTCTTACAGAAAGCTCACCTCCTTTTGCTATAGCCTTAGGCTTACTAATCATTACATTTCCGTTTAGTCAGTACATGGTCTAATATTTTTATAATGCTATTCTAGTCAGTACATTTCCTTGCACTGTGAATTCCTTGAAGTGCCAAAATGACAGTTTAGTTTGTGAGTTGTGAGCCTGAGCATGAAGAATTTGCTACCTCTGTTACAAGGCCCTGATATGTTTTTCATGCGAATCTGCGATGACAGTATTATCTGAATGACATAATAACTTGTTCACTTTTCTTTGCCTTTTTACGTTTATGTCCTTTTCGTCAACAGTCAATAAATATCTCACTCAGCCTGTGTTTATGTGGTTTCTGTTTTACTATCAGTTTTGTCACGCGCGAAATGTCCTATTGTTTTGTTCCAATTCAGGACAAATGTCCTATCCCTCTGCCACCCTCCAGGACATTTGTCCTATAGGTGTCCAGCTCCAGTGACATCCCTGTACAGTTCACAAGAAAAACTGACCACGATAGTTCAAGGGTGGTGGCAGAATAGCTTGACACTTGGCATTAAGCTACTCTGCCACCACCCTTGAACTATCATGGTCAATCTTTTTTTCTTGAGCCTCGCTATTCTACTGACACCCTTAAACTATCCGGGTCAGCCCGTATCTTGCGGTGTAGTGTCAGGGTTGGTTGTGTGAGGAAACATGTGCATGTCCAACGTGTATGTCAGGCACACATGACAAGATAGATACTCACAAAGTCATGACCAGAACTGCCCTTCACCACCTCAGGGGCCATGTACTCTATTGTCCCACAGAATGAGTAGGTACGCTGGTTCTGGAAATACAGTGTCAGAAATGGGATATGAAATGAACCATACAAACACATATATACCAGCCTCTATTTTTGTAATCAGCCTCTGTTTTTGTATAAATATCTTCTTCTTTTGTTCAAATCTTATAAAACGTACACTTGTATATTTCTGTTCCTAAAAGACTTTCTTACATCATTTTTTTAAAGTCCCTTCTATTTATAGAAGGGACCTTTTTAGGACGGGTCGCGGTGGGGCGAATTTAATAGCATGTCCATGATGTCAAAGATGTGAATAGTATTTGAGAAAAAACATCTTTTGTCAAAATATGGCTATTTTAGACCTATTTCCTGAGCTCTCGTGACCCTTCACCTTTCCGAGGGATCAACCAAATTAGTGCGCATAGATAGGTCTTACCATCAGATATCTCTGTAGCAAGTTTGGGTTTGAAGTTGTGAATAGTATTTGAGAAAAAAACATCTTTTGTCAAAATATGGCAATTTTGGACCTATTTCCTGAGCCCTTGTGACCCTTGACCTTTTTAAGGGGTCATCCAAATTAGTATGCATTGATAGGTCTTACTGTCAGGTATCTCTGTAGCAAGTTTGGGTTTGAAGTTGTGAATAGTATTTGAGAAAAAACATCTTTTGTCAAAATATGGCTATTTTTCACCTATTTTCTGAGCTCTTGTGACCCTTGACCTTTTCGAGGGATCAACCGAATTAGTAAGTATAGAAAGGTCTTACCATCAGGTATCTTTGTACCAAGTTTGGGTTTGAAGTTGTGAATAGAATTTGAGAAAAATTAATTATGTCAAAATATAGCTTATCTGGGACCTATTTCCTGATCCCCTGTGACCTTGACAGTTGTGAGAGGTTACTCAAACTGGTATGTTTAGAAAGGTCCTACCACAAAGTATCCTTGGACCAAGTTTGAAGAATGTGGCTTCAATAGTCTCCGAGAAAATGCTGTTAAAGTTTACCACAGATGACGGATGATGGACGGACGACCACTGGCCCAAAACATAAGACTCACTTTTGCTTCGCATGTGAGCCAAAAATTAATTTTTTTCAGAAAAGAATTAAAACAGTAAAAAACCTTGACTTCTAGAGAAAGTCAGGCAGTGGCGGTGAAGTAAAAGAGGCAACTCCGTCACCACGCAGACATTGACATAATATTCTAAATATGAGATGATTCTCTCTAGCGCGCGCTGAAGTCTCTCTCTCTCTCTCAAAGACATGCGCACATTTCCAAGAGGCATAGATTCTCATGTGCCAGGAGAACGCATGAGAATCTATGTCTCTTGGAGATGTTTGGAGCACGAGCACATGCATGCACTAACACACACACACACACACATACACACACATCTTCGTGCTTTCAGAAGAGCAGTCAGGTGACCTGATATAGCTAGTTTTGCGAAAGACATTGGATGAGTTCGTTACCCAGCTTTGTACCCTTTTAACTTCTTCAGCAAAATTTAATTCTTTTCAGAACAAAATTAAAACAGTAAAAAAACCTTTGACAAGTCATCTGGAGAAAGTCAGACAGTGCCGGCGACGTAAAAGAAGCAACTTACTTACCTATATTGTATTTAAAATCTGCATACCACCGCCAAGCAAATTTTGCAAATATAACTGAGTGTCCAGATCATACTATAGGCCTGTGGCTTGTTTTGATCTGTTGTATTTTGTTTTTTGTACTTTTTGTAAATTGCATTTTTGTAATTAGTTATTTTTGTACATTAGTTTTTGTTATGCGCCTAGAGCTCTAATCTGAGGTTAGGCGCTATACAAGTACTCATTATTATTATTATTATAATTGATGTATATTCTTTTATGTATTTTGCAAAATAATAAACTATTTAAACCAACTCCGGTCAAGACGCAGACATACTCTAAATATGACGTAATTCTCTCTCACACATATGTGTGCATCTCCAAGAGGCATAGATCCTCATGTGCCTGAAGGACGCATGAACATCTATGCCTCTTGAGGATGTTGGAGAGTGCGCATGCACACGCATACACACACATTGACACGCTTTCAGAAGAGCATGCAGGTGTACTTAGTATAGCATGTAGCTAGGAAAAGTCAACTTGATTTCACACAAATTATAGCGAAACTGAAATTGTTACGTGAAATTCTAGTTTTTCCATTTTCATAAAGTCTTGAAGTGAAAGCGAAACTCATATCACCTTAAATATAAAAGTACGTAAAAAGAAAAACATGTCATGACAAATGACGTTTGACAAACCAGTGACGCGTATGCACTGCACGCGCCCCTTATAGAGTTCACTGTGACGCATTGGCACATCTGCGAGTTTTTTTCAAAAGGAGATATTTCAACATCAGACTTAAGTCAAAGACAAAAGGTAGAGACCCTTGACAGCGAAGACAGCTCTCATATAGAAGGGACTTTGTGGGTTATGGTTCATCCCATCTTGTTTACTTTTATTATAACAAGTCATCCATTCACACGTGACTGTCGAACATGTAAAATGCAAAAAGCAAAGAAAAAATACAATTCTTATCATTACTCTGATATAAATGTTTTCTTCCTTGTTCATCATTTGAAAAAATGCTTATCAAGGACAAACAGACATAAAATGTAAAATATCCTGACAAAACACGTACCTCGTCAGTAGCCAAGAATTCCTTGCTGAGCCCGAAGTCTGTCAACACGATGTGTCCATCCGAGTCCAACAGTATATTCTCCAGCTTGATGTCACGGTAGATGATGCCCAACTGTACCATCAAACAATACACACTCAGTTTTTAACCCACATCATACTGAGGCTACAACCTTCAAATGTGTACACTGCCATATGCAAGCTACATTATAGTACTTACAGATAAGGATATAGATCAATGGCTTTAGTTCAAGGATGATGACAGAATAGCTTGGCGCCTAGAGGCGCCAAGCTATTCTGGCACTACCCTTGAACTATTTTAGTCAAACTTATTAAACACACTGGTGTATTCTGAATGATAAGGGTTAAACATTAAACCATAAGATTACATTCACAAAGTTTGGAGTTGTCCTACAACAGTTCTGGGGACGGATCGTCCATGACAGATCAATGTTGGTACCCGAGGAGATTGCTGCCCACAATCATCGCCAGTCTTCATTTTGTTGTTTGACAGCTTGAGGGTTAATAAGCATCTTAACCCATTTAGCCCCGACACACTACAACAAGGAGATGGCTACATCATGATAATTCATGGGTAGTGCCAGACTAACTTGGCGCCTGGCACTAACCTTGAATTGCCATGGACGGTCCATCCCCTACAATGCTCATTCAGTGGCACCTCCAAAATGGGTGAAATGGCGCTTTCGGGTCAAATGACTTCATCTGTATTCATCTAATCTGATCTATTTTTCCCTTCGGCTGTAAGAAATCGGTTGATGATGAATCTGTTGATGATGGACGCAAAATATCTACAATTTTTGTTTGTTACTTGATCTCTCTCTCTCCGTCTGTCTCTCTCTCGTCTCATACACACACAAACACAGCAAAAATGGCAAATTAAGTCGGCAGCGAAGACAATCAATGCTAGTTACGACAAATGCAGCAAGCAAATATCAAATGGGGCAAACGTGACCTTTTCTGGGTGGCTGAGCACATCAAAATAAATATCTACCCCTCTGTATAAATATCACACAGTGAAGCATAGCTTGATGGGACAGCGTCAGAGTGCAAGTGATTCAGTCATCAGCTCCACAAGCTGAGAAATAGTCCATTGTATTCCACTGCTAGACTACATACTTAAACTTCAAGGGTAGTGCCAGAACAGCTTGGCGCCTATAGGCGCCAAGCTATTCTGGCACTACCCTTGGGCACTCATGGTCAGATGAGCACCCTTGAGCACAGATGGCCTGGACGTGAAAGTCCCAGCTGTAAAGATTGCTGCGTACGGCAGCTGCTGGCAGTAAGAGACGAGCCTACATGTCTGATCAATACATACACAGCATGCTATACATCGCTTCTTCACAAGTCGTAAACAGCAAGGTCACACAGATTTAACACAGGGTGGGATGGAAAGGGGAGGGGGCGAGGCTGGGGGTGGGGGGGGGGGGGGGGGGGGGGAGTGGGATCGGTCGGGATGAGAGCTGCATAGAGAGCTTTGTGGGCGGGGGGGGGGGGGGGGGGGGGGGGGTAAACCGAGTCAGAAAGGGAGGGTGTGTATTGAAACAACGACAGAGAGAGAAAGAGAGAGACTGACTGACTGAAACTTTATTTATCAAGGATTGAGATATTAGTCGCACAGGCCGTTCTTCCAATCTGTCCTTGCTACATCTACTGATATACAAGAACAAAGTGACACTACACTCACAAACAACATCGAAAGTAATGTGAATTAGAACACCACTATAAACAGCAACAATGATTTAACAAATCACACAGGTACCCATACGAAGATGTTTGCCCGCGTCATAATCACCGTTTGCGGGAGCCCTCCCCAGACACTCCCCACCCGGGGGGCACGCCACAAGGATACCTTCACTCGAATGACATGCTAAGCACATCGCTCGAATAAACGGGGCACCCACGCCGCATCCCCCGACCAGGCCCATACGGGAAGCATCCCCACCAAAAAGAGAGAGAGAGAGAGAGAGAGAGAGAGAGAGAGGAGAGAGAGAGAGAGAGAGAGAGAGAGAGAGAGACTCACACTGTGCAGTGTCTCCAGCGCCAGGACAATTTCGCCCACGTAGATTCGAACCTCAGACTCGCTGAAATGCTCACGCTGGTACAGGTGGGTAAACATCTCCCCGCCGTTGACAAAATCTAACAGGAACCAGCAGGAGAATTCTAGTTATTTCTAGATGTTAAACACAACGCTTCTTAAACATGCACCATCATTCAAACGACTGGTGAATGTATCAATCGATCTATCCATCAATCGATCATGACATTGAATCAGTTCAACACATAACGCCTAAAGGCAGGAATCCCCAGACTTGGGCGTTGTGGGACTCGTTTACTAACGACTTGACACCGGGTCAGGTGCAGCAGACCTGTTACAGTTCAGGAGACAGATGGGCCAGGATAGTTCAAGGGTGGTGGCAGAATAGCTTGGCGCCTGTAGGTGCCAAGCTATTCTGGCACCACCCTTGAACTATCCTGGTCGATCGACATCCTGTCGTAGTGTCTTGGCGGAATGGGTCAATCAACAACCCACCCGTACCCCAAATAATTGATGACAGCGTACACGTACCTAGAATGAGGTTGAGCTTGGCGTCTGTCTGGAAGGCGTAGTGAAGCGTGACGAGGAACGGCGAATCGCGGATGGACTCGAGTACCTGTCGCTCCGTGATGGTGTGCTCCGTCGTCTTGGTTTTCTGCACGATGCTGGCCTTCTTCAGCTGCTTGAGGGCGTACAGCTTGCCCCCGTCCGACCCGCCGATCTTCCGTACCAGGAACACCTTGCCGTACGCTGCACCGCAAAACCACTGGTCAAGTACTCGGTCAACACGTGGCTAGTCATACACATGGAAGATAGGCATTGCTATGCCTAAAACTTTTTATCCTGAATAAAAACGTTTCATCATCATCATCTACCTCGGCAACTACGTCATTAGATTGTGGGTGCTAGCATCAACTGTGTTTATAACAATATTATTACTACATGACGATGATGGCGTTGATGAGAATAATGATAAAACTACCTTCCGGATCTACTGTAAATGTTTCTCACGTTTGCTTTCAAATATACCCTGGAAGGTTCCCGACACGGAGTTAAAGTTTGTGAGAAAAACCACAATAGACTCTGTAAGGATCTTTCTTGTCATATACAACGGCGGAATCACGGAGATCCATGCTTGTATTATTATGGTGTGGTGATCATCATCATGATGGGGCGCGTCAAGATCTGTGGACGTTTTGTGTTCTGGCCGTGACGGGGTTAAAGAGGTCTTGACAACAACATTTAGAACCATATCTTCCCAGGCACCATGCTAATCTGGCATTATCCATCAACTATCAGGGTCTCTCAATCGTGTCCTGCTATGGTCGCATCCGGACTGAGTTTTTCTCAGAACCCTGACCAGTTTTTCTCATGGAACGTCAAAGATCCCCTACTGTCAAAGAATATTATAGATATAAACTGGTCTCAGCAAGAGGCATACATCCTCATCAGCTCCAGCAACTGCGGATCTATACCTTTTGCAGTTGGGTGCTGTTCAATTTATTCTGGGCAGAGATGGGTAAGTAATTGATTCACCCACATGTACATCTGGTACGGTGTGCATGGTGCCACACGTGTTGGGGGAGTAATCTGTGCATGAAAGGATTTGACGTACGCCCGACGTCATTTTGCTCGCCGGAACCTACGCACAGCCTGTCATGCCATTAGACGAACAGCAGATCTAAATGCGGTCAAGATCGCCAAGTAGTCTCCGAGGTCCAATAATAAGGTCTGGTCAATGTGCGTCTAACAATGTCAATGTGCGTCTAACAATGTCAATGTGCGTCTAACAATGTCAATGTGCATCTAACAATGTCAACGTGCGTCTAACAATGTCAACGTGCGCCTAACAATGGCAACGTGCGCCTAACAATGTCAACGTGCGTCTAACAATGTCAATGTGCGTCTAACAATGTCAACGTGCGCCCAACAATGGCAACGTGCGCCTAACAATGTCAACGTGCGCCTAACAATGTCAACGTGCGTCTAACAATGTCAACGTGCGTCTAACAATGTCAACGTGCGTCTAACAATGTCAATGTGAGTCTAACAATGTCAATGTGCGTCTAACAATGTCAACGTGCATTTGAGACGACCATGGTATGTCTAAAGACGGAGCAAGCGCCAAGTTGCCAGCAGACTGTCCGTAGACTACGAGTAATTATAATCAAACTCCTGTCTGCACGGCCTTTGTGCACATGACCACGCGTGCGCTGGCCAGCGATCTTTTTAACCCTTTAGCTGTCGTTAACTAGTCTGGTTCTGCAGGGATCCCCATGGACGACATCGCTACTGGCAGCCAAAAGGTTAATTAATATTTTTCATCTGCGGAAGGTTTTTAAAGGTGAGCATTTTAGGCCACATGACAAGTTAGCCCGAGCCAGTGGAGGCAGATTATGTTTCTGAAATCTTTGTTAATTTGACGACAAACTGAGAGACCTTGAAGTCCCGCAGGGAATGCGAGTGAATACGGGTGCAAGAGGCATTGTGGGGGCCCATGAGGATCTGTCTTTTGTAATTGGATCGTGTGCACGTTTTCTCGATATTCAAGGGGTTAAGCTATTCAAGCTCCTAGGCGTACGCGATATCAAACTATTTGGGCACAGTCTGAACTATCATGGGCGTACGCGATATCAAACTATTTGGGCACAGTCTGAACTATCATGGGCGTACGCGATATCAAACTATTTGGGCACAGTCTGAACTATCATGGGCGTACGCGATATCAAACTATTTGGGCACAGTCTGAACTATCATGGGCGTACGCGATATCAAACTATTTGGGCACAGTCTGAACTATCATGGGCGTACGCGATATCAAACTATTTGGGCACAGTGTGAACTATCATGGGCGTACGCGATATCAAACTATTTGGGCACAGTCTGAACTATCATGGGCGTACGCGATATCAAACTATTTGGGCACAGTCTGAACTATCATGGGAGTACGCGATATCAAACTATTTGGGCACAGTCTGAACTATCATGGGCGTTTAAGGCGACCTCCTCCAGGCAGCAACGGGTGAACTCATTCAGCCCGGCGCACGCATTTCCCAAATTTTGGAGGCGTCATCCAACGACTATGCACCTGTTGCAGGAGATGGATCGACCATGACAATTTAAGGGTAGTGCCAGATTAGCTTGGCGCCTGTCGGCGCCAAGCTAATCTGGCACTACCCTTGAATTATCATGGGTCGCATCTCCTGCTGTAGTGCGTCATGGCTGAATGGGTTAAGAGTTTGCAAGGTTTTTTATACGTCATTAGTAGGGGCTAAACCTACGACCCGAGGATCCGTAATTAAAACCTACGACCCGAGGACCCGTAGTTAAAACCTACGACCCGAGGACCTCGATGCCACCGGCCCAGCTTGCTAGGCCATGGCAGAGGAACCAAGGGTTTAAAGGGTGGGGCCAGTACTGCGCACACTGCACTCCACCAAAAAGCTCCACCGCGCAGGCTTTAGGAAACGCCCACGCCAAATCGACCACCGCCAGTGGTCTGGCGCTCCACCATTTACAAGACAGCCGTCTCCTTTGAGGACTCTCGCAGAGCTAACCTTAAGGACAAGCGGCTGAGGAGAAAAAACAGAGTTGTCGTAACTCAGAACCCTGACCAGACCTTCCCCTGCAGCCACTGCGGTCGAACCTGCCTGTCCCGGATTGGCCTCCGCAGTCACGAAAATGCCTGCAGACGACGTGGGCAAGCCCTATAGAATCTTCGTTCGCGAAGTCAAGCCGAGAGTAGGGGCTGACTTACGTCATGTTTTATTCATGTCCTGACGACAATGCTGGACCGGGCTCACTTGCAGCATTATGGAATCGTTATGACGTAAAATGCAGACAGCATTGATGACGTGTTGTATCGGGCAATTGTAGCAGTCAACGGTCTGCCATAGAGCAGATTGTTTTATTATCTAGTAGTATGCCAAGAATGGATAGAATAAAAATAATAAACATAAATAAATAAATATATAAACACACAAACACGCTGGTCAACGTGACTCCCTCACTACTTACCTCCAGTGCCCAGTACTCGCAGTAGTTCAAAGTCCTTCATGCCCACGCGATCCTTGCCCTTCATGTTAACTGTAAACACACATAACAGAAAAAAAAAAAAAAAACGTCTGTCATTACTTTGACGACATCCAGCGTTCTTCAAGTTAACCCTGTGTAGTGCTGTTTGCAGGAATCATCGCAACAAAATCGCTACCGACAGCCAAAGGGTTAACGCTCCAGTTTAACCCATTGTCCCCCAGACACGCCCCAGCAAGACAAGGATCGACCATGATAGTTCAAGGGTGATGCCAGAATAGCTTGGCGCCTATGGGCGCCAAGCTATTCTGGCATCACCCTTGAACTATCATGGTCGATCTGTGTCCTGAAATGCAATGCAGTCTTCAGAGAACGGCAAAATTTGGGGATTTCGGTGTTGGGGTAGAATGAGTTAAGCGGCCATTGGTACTGTTTACAGGGGAGGGTACTGTGTACAGTAACGGTGGCTGCACACACACACGGCGATTTCAAATTAGCAACAAGTTTCTTTCCATCCACAATGCATCAGTAAAAGTCACAATCGCACGTGAAGGTTGACGTCAGAAGCGAGGACTGTCATTCACCTCACCTGATTGCCACAAAATGATTTGAAATTCGGTTTGAACAAAGTCGGGTTCGTTCCTTGTGGCAACGATTAGCCCCGGAGTATCGGCAGCGCTGTTTTTAGAAACCCTGTCAGGACTGAATCACCTCGACAAAACGTGCTACCGACAAGCAAAGAGGTGACACCTGGTAATGCCACACGCCCAGAAGTCTCATCAGTCTAGATCCAATCAAACAGTCAACACTCTTCCATGTTTATTTACTAAGTACAAACAGCTGCGGAATATCTGCTCTGTTTTGCTTCACCAGCAAATCATGTCAGTGGCCCTGGCGTATTACTATTCTATTTTTAGGCGCAGCACTGTCGTGTACATCCTATTCTATTTTTAGAAACCCTGTCATTTTGAAAACCGACACAAACATTACAGCGGTCTAGTGATCAGCACTACCTCTAAGTGATCAGCACTACCTCAATTCACGTCGCACTGGACAAATCGAGTAATAAGCTAGCACCGGACCGTCACAGGCGTCAAACAAATCATTAGGCTAGACCCTCGAGCTATCGTGGTCGAGCCATGACAGGCCAGCATTGAGTCGACACTGGATGCGACCAATCAAGACGTGACATCAGCGTCAACACAAAGCTATTTATATACAAGCTGACTGTCGTAATGTACTTCACTACACTGATTTGTGGTACGCGAGTCCTCAGTTGTCTAAAGCGTGCGCATGCGTGCGCGAAGTTGTGAGTGCGCGCTTAGAGTTATAATTATTATAAGATAAGCGCATTATAAATACCGTAATTATTATTATTATTATACATGAAGTACGATATGGTGTCACTCTTCACCTCGCTGCACTCGAGTCAACGTTTGTGTCTGTACTTCTGATAATGTAATGCAAAAACAGATCACCCTTTGGCTGTTGGTAGCGCCGTTTGTCGAGGTGACTCCTGTTGACGTCACTGAGGGTGTTGTTATTCCTGCCGGAATCACCTCGACAAAAAGCGCTACCGACAGTCAAAAGGTTAATCAATACCACCACTCTTCTCCGAAACTGATACACGCATGCACAACCTTCCTCAACCTGAGATAGGACATGACCCCTGCACTCCACAACTCGGTCACACCAACACCCAACACGCGTACAGCCGCCAGCGCCAGTCGTCACCTTGGAGCACTAAGATAATATAGACGTGTGCCCTTGTTTATGTCAGAAAATCCCGCATTCGTGTGATACCCTCAAACCTTGGGCTGGCGTTAGCGCTTTTTTTGTCAATGTGATTCCTCCTGCTGGAATCACCTAGGGAAAAACAGCCTGGCTAACGACAGCCAAATTCAGCTCTCGCGAACATAAGAAACCGTTAGAGCCGACCGTGGCAGTTCACACGTGGTGCCAGATCATGAATCCATCAAAAGGCACTTCCGACAATGGCACTTTCAATAATAATTTTTTTTTAAAATGCTGGCAACACCTTGGAACTAATTCTATAGTCAGCAGATGTCCCACAACCTATTATCTTGATCATGAGGCTGATTACAAAATAAAATCTTATTGTCCTATGAAGGCTACACTATTACAGTTTAGGAGAAAATCAACCGTTTTAGTTCAAGGGTCGTGTCAGAATAGCTTGGCGTCTCTGGCGCCAAGCTAGAGACGCCAAGCTATTCTGGCACCACCCTTGAACTATCATAGTCAAAGTTGAAGGGTTAAGAGGACAACTCTGAACTGAAGTACTAGTGACTCGCCCTCTGCACTGGCGGAAACACTTATGCACTGAAACAATCACTCAGAAGTTACACCTTTGTCTTTGCCTGCGGTGCACCAGACGGCCAGAGAGTACGGTAAACCACAGCGAGTAAGGAGGCTTACTCAGGTAAATCAAACGCGCGGTTCTGACTTACTTGTTCTTCCCAAAACACACCTCAATAAACCGTCACTTGTTTTCCGCTCTAAGGACACCACAGCAGAAGACGATCCGTCCGTGATAGTTCAAGGGTCGGGCCAGATTAGCTTGGCGCCTGGAAGGCGCCAAGCTAATCTGGCACGACCCTTGAACGATCAGGGACGATCAATCTCTAACACGGCAGTAGCGTCCGTAACACGCCAAAGTCACTGCCGCGATGTATGAATTACGAATATGATCGCTTAAACTACAGTACCTGGTACATGGTACATCGATCATTCTAAGCGTTGTCTTGGCTTTTCTTGCTTTACACCTCCGGCCTCTGTCGGGTTTTGTGGAGCAGAAATACCGGTACATTTCAGGTTCAGTCAAACAAGACACGAGTTAGAGGACTGCTCTGTACAGCGGTCCGAGCCACGGCTTCCTGACTGGCGACGTTCTCCGCACTGGCCCCACTACACACGCGGCCAGTGCGCAGAACAAAGGGAAATGAAGGCTGCCCGATATACCGCAGTCCTAAGGCGAACGCCAAGTATCTGAAGGAGGGGTAGATCGTCTGGAGCTCGTGCAAGCACCGAAGGCTAGTGAGGATGAGGGGGCTGTTGCCAACGCCCTGTCACCATTAAACTGTGAAGCTCTCATCCGGATGAATTAACCATCCTTTTGCGGCGAAGGTTATCCAACCAAAGTGAGGCACTGCTGGTCGCAGTCTCCAAACCCCATACTCTAACAACAAAATCATATCAAGCCGTTTAGCCCCGAAGCCATTACAGCAGAAGATGGAACCACCAAGATAATTCAAGGGTAGTACCAGGTTAGCTTGGCGCCTGATGGCGCCAAGCTAACCTGGCACTACCCTTGAATTATCTCGGTGGTTCCATCTCCTGCAAATGGTCTCTTGGCTTGACTTCGCGAACGAAGATTTTTGACTTCGCGAACGAAGATTTTATAGGAGTTGCCCACGACGTCTGCAGGCTTGTTCGTGGCTGCGGAGGCCAATCCGGGACAGGCGTTCTGAGTTGCGGCATCTCTGTTTTTTCTCCTGAGCCGCTTGTCCTTAAGGCTGAGTCCTCAAAGGAGACAGCTGCCTTGTAAATGGTGGAGCGCCAGGTGTCACGGTCCACAGCAAGCGAGGACCACTGGTGGTGGTCGATTTGGCAGGCACTAAGTGACTTCTTGAGACAGTCTTTGTATCTCTTCTTTGGTGGCCCTTTGTCACGGTGTCCAGTAGCAAGCTCGCCGAACAGGGTGATCTTTGGTAGGCGATGATCCTCCATCCTGGAGACATGCCCCGCCCAGCGGAGCTGTGTCCGCAGCAGCAAGGCCTCGATGCTCACAGCTTCAGCCTGTTCAAGGACCTCGACGTTGGTGACATAGTCACTCCAGTGAATGCCCAGGATGGTACGCAGGCAGCGCTGGTGGAAGCGTTCGAGGAGTCGTAGTTGGCTGCGGTAGAGGGCCCAGGACTCGGAACCATACAGCAGGGTGGTGAGGACCACAGCTCTGTACACGCAAATGGTACACACCTCCAAAATGTGGGTCAAGCCTGCTTGGGGTTAAAAGGTCAACCTTCTGGTGCCTGATAGTACGGCAAGTTGTGTTGCTCTGAAATCGCTGTCGTTGCAAACGACAGGAACGCGCATACCCTACTGGTGCAGTGGGGCCAAAAAACTGGCCTCCGACTGATCTGCACCGGATCGTGGATACTACCATGAGCCTAGTTTGCTGTGCACTTTTCTCCGTTATCCCATACCAGTCATACTGAGGCCAAAAGCTTCAAATTTGTACACACTGCCACACACAAGCTACATCATAGTACTTACAGATAAGGATATAAATCAATGGCTTTAGTTCAAGGGTGGTGCCAGAATAGCTTGGCGCCTAGAGGCGCCAAGCTATTCTGACACTACCCTTGAACTATTTTAGTCAAACTTATTTCACACACTTGTGTATTCCGAATGATAATGGTTAACACCACAAGAAAACCATCTCTCATAACAACAGCCCTGTAACTGAACCAAATGGCGCAAAGGCCGGTTCTCATGACTGATCTGGACCGGCCGTCGCTGGTGCTAATTAACGTCTGTGTCTATGGACGGGAGGAGGCCGACAGTGTAAGTGTATCAGGGTGTGGGTGACGACAGGTGGGGAGAGGTGTTTCCACTGGTCACTGGCCTCTCCCCGCCGGCTGACCGCTGGACCGCTATACTTGCCACTGATGACTAAGACAGTTCTACACCTGAACCACCATCACCCTCGACTGGCGATGGCTGTATAATAATAATAATAATACTGGTTATTATATAGGCGCTATTCCCAATTCAGCGAATCGGCTCAGAGCGCCGCGAACTGAACCCAACACGCACGCTCACGTGACACACACGCATTCACTCTGAAGACAAACACAGTGCAAGACAAACACAGTACATTAACATGGTGCGAAGGGTCAGCTCAGCTACTGAGATCAGTTTGGGAAAAAAAAATTTTGATCGCTTGTATTTGAAATTTATAAAGTGGCCTGAAACCGGTACCAAAATTGAGGGGGAGGAAGAGCCGGAGTACCCGGAGAAAAAAAAACAACCGACGGTCCGCCCTGAATTAACGGTGACACTTACTAGAGGAGAAAAGTCCGACGCCAAAACCCGGTATCGAACCTCGCACCTTTAGCATTGGTGGCAGCCGCCTTAACCACTGCGCCACGGCTATATACATATAGATACGGCAACAATCTCTCAGATCTAGAGGGCCTAGATTCTCTTAAGGCCCCGCCACACGGGCCGGTTGTGCCCCGATTTTGAAGCCGATTCCGATCCGTTTGCGATCGGATGACGTCAATTATCCGATCCGGTCCCAATCGGCTGGGAATCGGGTGACTAGAACCTGCTCTATATTTCTGATCCGAATCCGTCCCGATTGGGTCATGAAGATGACCACAGAGCACAGACGAAGTGGAATACAGTGGACACTGTGGACACGGCTTGACGACCTCGATTTTGCAGATGACTTGGCTTTACTGTCCCACACTCATCAACGGATGCAGGACGGGACCACGAGGCTTGCTGGCGTCTCGTCCCAAGTGGGCCTCACCATTCACAAACAGAAAACAAAGACAGTGAGGCTGAACGCGACCGGGGAGGAGCCGGTCTTGCTTGCTGGCACCCCGTTGGAGGAGGTGGAGTCCTTCGCCTATCTCGGGAGCATCGTGGGCAGAAGGGGCGGCACTGGTGCGGATGTCGGAGCGCGGGTCGGTGGGGCCGGAGCGGCCTTTCTCCAGTTGAAAGGGGTGTGGAGTTCCAGAGAGCTGTCACGGCACACCAGGGTCCGGATTTTCAACTCCGGTGTAAAGGCGGTTCTCCTGTGTGGAGCAGAGACGTGGAGATTGACAAAGACCACAGTCGGCGGGGTGCAGACCTTCATGGACAGTTGCCTTGGAGGAGTTTTGGGAGTCCACTGGCCGGAGAGGATCGGCGGCGTCGGACTCTGGGGGAGAGCGGAGCGGATGGCAGCGGGGAGTGAGATTGGGCGAAGAAGATGGGGATGGATCGGTCACAGTCTGAGAAAGCCAGCTTCCAGTATCACTAGGCAGGCGTTGTCATGGAACCCCCAGGGAAAGAGGAAAGGAGGTGGGCCGGGGGACTCCTGGCGTCGAGACCTCCAGGCAGACATCAAGAGACTGGGAACCACCTGGAGTAGAATCGAAGGAGAAGCACAGGACAGGAGTTGCTGGAGGTCTCTCGTCGACGGCCTATACCCGGGTAGGGGTGACAGGCGTAAGTAAGTAAGTAATCCGTCCCGATCGTAAGCTTCAACCAATCAGAGCGCGTCTCGCAAAGCATGTCGTTTTAACACGGTTTGCAAATGGCCGAACACGCCTGTTGTGATCAGCCTACCACCGCCCTTGCCGATGATGTTTCGCACGCCTCTTCCCGAATATGATCCAAAACTGCTGATAATGCAAGCACATCACCATCACTGTCAAAACTAGCAGTCATTTTGCAGAACAGGTACGACTTTGATCTTCGGTTCAAACCGGTCGGCTAAACTTGACAAGTCGAGAAATGTCAGTGTGGCACTGCACACGTTTTTTAATCCGGCCCGATCACCTACCGATTCGAAAACTGATCGGGAATCGGCCTCAAAACCGGGCTCGTGTAGCGGGGCCCGTTAGCGCGCAAAGCGTAGAGTTCATAAATCCCTTTCAAATTTGACGTAATACTCTAAATATGACGTAATCATCTCCAAGAGGCATAGATACTCAGGCGCCCTGAGAGCTCATGAGGATCTATGCCTCTTGGAGATGTTTGGAGAACGCGCGCGCATGCACGCACTAACACGCACACACACAAACACACACATCGTCGCGCTTTCAGAAGAGCATGCATGTGATCCGATATAGCTAGTTTGGTGAAAGTCATTGGATGAGTTCGTTAGCCCGCTGACATACATGGGATTTGAAGTAAGCCATTCGCTAAGTCCCTTACTAATTTTAGTGCGCGGGACCTTCACCCTGAAACAAAGCAAGTAACGGAACGCTGACGTGCACGAACCGGCTGTGGAAATAATGCACGCAATAATACATGACAACAATCAGTATACTGGTCGTTACATTTCGCTTTTAATTCATTCTACCCCAAGACCGAAATCCCCAAATTTTAAAGTCGTCCTCTGAAGACTGCGTTGCAGTGCAGGACACAGATCGACCATGATAGTTCAAGGGCGATGCCAGAATAGCTTGGCGTGTATGGGGGAGAGAGAGTTAAATATGTGTCATCAGTATCTCTGCAAGATCTTCAACCGCCTCACCATCGGCCAGAGTCACAGACGCCCATCAGCCTGTACGGCTTCTGTGTCTGCGCTTCTTGTTGGCGGAGATCAGCGGGGGGCGGGGGGGGGGGGGGGGGGTCACCTGTATATTAGGTAATGGTATTGTACGGAGCAACTCGTATAGTACACGTGTACTGACGGCCCCCCTGGCCCTCCCCCAGAATGCCCCCTACATTGAGATTGAACCCCTAATAAAACAAGCAGCCTCATGTCGAGGGACGGCTGTGACTGTACACCCAGGACCACAACCAGAATGTGTGCGTCTGTTACCTGACGTACTACGGCCCCGTGTGACGCCGGGCAACCAGTTTCTGTCACCGACATTCTCTCCGCGCTAGTTACCTCCCTCGAAGACGGCAACCCGTGCGGAGACAGGAGTGTCGCTCTCAACATCCGGCCACTTCCGCATCGCCCGCCGATCACAACGTGAGTCAGAGTGACGTCACCATTAGACAAATTTAAAGACAATAAGTTAAGGCAATCTGGGAATTGGGCGTAAGGGTGCGTTCAAGACCTCAGTAGTGTTCAGGGTTTGCATGCAGTAAAAGCGATCGAACTGCAGCTATTCAGGCATCACTCCTGAACTACCACTCTTAAACTATCATGATGGATCTGCCTAATGAACCAAGTAGTCCTCAAAGCACAACCCTTAACTTTGCAAATCTCGACTCACTGAGTCAAACAGCAGAAGCCCGTCTTGTAGTACTAATCGATGACAACATAACACGGGAACGCCCGCTCAGCTGCAAGATCCTCATGGCGCACTAACTTACTATAGGGGCTCATGAGGTTCCATGCCTCTCGCAGCTGTTACTGCTATCGATGTACCTCAGGAGGCGGACGGGTTTTCTAGCGGTAATTCAACTATGTTAATAACTCTTTGACTTCACACACACTGTAGTCCTTCACTGCCAGTAGACACGGATGTTGTGTCTGCAATCTGTATTGATTCACCGCCACTGACTGCAAACGTTTTGTCATTCGTATTTGAAAAGTGCATTCAGACTTTAGACCTGCCTGCAACCTGACCTGCCAGCACAGTAGATCTGCCAGCACTGTAGACCTGCCTGCAACCTGACCTGCCAGCACTGTAGACCTGCCAGTACTGTAGTCCTGCCAGCACTGTAGACCTGCCTGCAACCTGACCTGCCAGCACTGTAGACTTGCCTGCAACCTGACCTGCCAGCACTGTAGACCTGCCTGCAACCTGACCTGCCAGCACTGTAGACCTGTCTGCAACCTGACCTGCCAGCACTGTGGACCTGTCTGCAACCTGACCTGCCAGCACTGTAGACCTGTCTGCAACCTGACCTGCCAGCACTGTAGACCTGTCTGCAACCTGACCTGCCAGCAGTGTGGACCTGCCAGCAATGTGGACCTGCCTGCAACCTGACCTGCCAGCACTGTAGACCTGCCAGCACTGTAGACCTGCCTGCAACCTCACCTGCCAGCACTGTAGACCTGCCTGCAACCTGACCTGCCAGCACTGTGGACCTGCCTGCAACCTGACCTGCCAGCACTGTAGACCTGTCTGCAACCTGACCTGCCAGCAGTGTGGACCTGCCTGCAACCTGACCTGCCAGCACTGTAGACCTGCCAGCACTGTAGACCTGCCTGCAACCTCACCTGCCAGCACTGTAGACCTGCCTGCAACCTGACCTGCCAGCACTGTAGACCTGTCTGCAACCTGACCTGCCAGCACTGTGGACCTGCCTGCAACCTGACCTGCCAGCACTGTGGACCTGCCAGCACTGTGGACCTGCCTGCAACCTGACCTGCCAGCACTGTAGACCTGTCTGCAACCTGACCTGCCAGCACTGTGGACCTGCCAGCACTGTATACCTGCCTGCAACCTGACCTGCCAGCACTGTGGACCTGCCTGCAACCTGACCTGCCAGCACTGTAGACCTGTCTGCAACCTGACCTGCCAGCACTGTGGACCTGCCTGCAACCTGACCTGCCAGCACTGTAGACCTGTCTGCAACCTGACCTGCCAGCACTGTGGACCTGCCTGCAACCTGACCTGCCAGCACTGTGGACCTGCCTGCAACCTGACCTGCCAGCACTGTAGACCTGTCTGCAACCTGACCTGCCAGCACTGTGGACCTGCCTGCAACCTGACCTGCCAGCACTGTGGACCTGCCTGCAACCTGACCTGCCAGCACTGTAGACCTGCCTGCAACCTGACCTGCCAGCACTGTGGACCTGCCTGCAACCTGACCTGCCAGCACTGTAGACCTGCCTGCAACCTGACCTGCCAGCACTGTGGACCTGCCTGCAACCTGACCTGCCAGCACTGTAGACCAACATTAACCCCTTCACTGCCACTCAACACGCATTTTGCTTCCGCCATGTTTGTTCATTCAAAGACCCAAAGCCTCGGCCATGCAAGGGACATGAATACAAATTGGTGTCAGCAGACCCAGATGTACCATCATGCCGACACGCATGGGGATCTATACCTCTTGCAGCTGATCGTCAAGGGGTTAACTTCATACATAAATCACTTTCTCCACATTTTGCTTTCCATCCGCAGGGGCATAAAACAGTACACACCACGCTTTGCACACACACAGGCACATGACAGCGAGTCTACCGCCACACACACAGGCACATGACAGCGAGTCTACCGCCACACAAACAGGCACATGCCGCCACACACACAGGCACATGACAGCGAGTCTACCGCCACACAAACAGGCACATGACAGCGAGTCTACTGCCACACAAACAGGCACATGACAGCGAGTCTACCGCCACACAAACTGGAACATGACAGGGAGTCTACCGCCACACAATCCCACCCTGAAAAAACATTTGGCCTTAAAACTTGGTCGATTTTCCGGCACACAATGACATCTTGACCTTGAGGGGTTGAAACGAGTGGTGGCTGAGATACAGATTACAGCCCCGTCAGTTCTCCGTCAGTTACAGTATGGGGTTTGCGGTAGTTAAGGTCTAGCCCGGTATCTGTTCAACAGGGTACTCATAGCTTCTAACGTCATTGACCGACACTATCAACCCTGAAAGCGGCCCAAAACTCCAACGAGTATCATTCAAGATAATCTGGCTGTATCTGCTGCCAAACAGCGCCATATCCTGTCCCCCCCCCCCCCCCCACCCCCAAGAAAAAACAAACAAAAAAAAGTCCTTGACTAACCCTTTGTCTGTCGGTATTGCGTTTTTTTGTCTCGATGATTCTGGCTAACCAGTTTAACTCATTCTACCCCAGACACACCACAGCAAGATAAGGATCGACCATGATAGTTCAAGGGTGATGCCAGAATAGCTTGGCGCCTAAGGGCGCCAAGCTATTCTGGCATCACCCTTGAACTATCACGGTCGATCTGTGTCCTGCACTGCAATGCAGTCTTCAGAAGACAACGGCAAAATTTGGGGATTTCGGTGTTGGGGTAGAATGATTTAACCTGAAGGCCACATTTCCCTAAGTGTCATCTAAAGACCGTGTCCCACTTGCAGGAGATGGAGCGATCAAGCTAATTCAAGGGTCGTGCCAGATTAGCTTGGCTGATACATCGCATGGGTTAATACACAAAACAAATACACGATTAAGCCACAGAGGCACACCGCCACCCACACAAGAGGCACACCGTCACCCACACACAGAGGCACACCGTCACCCACACACAAGAGGCGCACCGTGTTACACTATAAGTGTATACGACCAATATCACGGTCGGGTAATTTTATAATTTCCCTTGATATGAAAATAACGAGGGTATAATTAGTACCACGGGCTCACGTGGAGTTGACAAGTGGCCGGCCCTACTAAGCTGGGACTAATGAATAAATAATGAGCCCTCGTTAGTAGTGAGGAACACAGACTCCTGCTGACAAAGAATAATTATGAGAGTCAGTAATAGGTTACTGGTCAGCTAAGATCAGAGGACGCTGGCCACCATAATAGATGTGGA